>OY728125.1:1950047077-1950685673 GCA_963277665.1 Viscum album
GACCTAGAGTTTGATGTTGGAGACATGGTATTCCTCCACATATCACCGTGGAGGAGATTTATGAGATTTGGGAAGAAGGGAAAGCTTAGTCTAAGGTACATCAGCCCTTTTGAGATTCTTTATCGCATTGGAGTGGTGGTCTATCGACTAGAACTCCCACCGAACCTATCTCAAGTACATGATGTATTCCATGTATCACTCTTGAGGAAGTTCATACCCAACACATCACATGTACTCAATGTAGAGGTGGTACCATTAAATAATTACCTCTCATATGAGGAGAATCTAATGAAGACCTTAGATCGTAGGGAAATAGTTCTATGAAATAAGACAATCCCTCTCATCAAGGTGTTGTAGAAAAACCGTAATTTTAAAGAGGCAATGTGGGGATCAGAGGAAGTGATGAAGTAGAGTTTCCCGCATCTTTTTTAGTGTGGGAAAAGGAAATTTCGATGGAAAATTTTCTTAAGGGGGGTGGGGTGACTATAATGAACCAAACTTTTATCAATGAAAATTCTTCTTAATCTAATTTAATGTCTTATTATGTAAAATGGTTATATAAAAAATATTCACTTCTTGGTTTTATGTTTTTGGATTTTGAAATACAGTTAATAATTGTTACTATTGAAAATATAGATGTTGAACAGTGATCAATTGATTAGTATAAATATAGGGCTTTAACAAATCCAATTTACTCAGAGAAAGGAAGTGATAGCCACATCTAGTAGAATTTCTTTGTATGAAGCCAATTTTTTGGATCTCAAAAAGGAGGTGGTGTCATTAGGATTCATTATTGACCAAGACCAAGCTAAGATTCAACATGTTAATCTTGAATAGAACTGCCTATGGGAGAAGTGGAATTTTATAGAGATTACCACTCAAGCAATGTTATCTGGGCCACTCTAGGAGTCTGTCACTATCGCGCACCTTACCCTTAGTTCTTATGAGGGTGTTATCAGGGGTTATGTAACAAGACCATATCCCTATGATTATGTTTATTATTTTTTATAGAATAAATAATATACATTCATTTTATTATTATTACTTTGTAAATAGTTTTTAAAGTAAAAAAAGTATTTTTAGTTAATATTCAATTAAAAAATCTATTTTGATGAATTAATGGATTTTTGAATTAAATAAAATTTTAAGAAAATATTATTAATAAATTAATTTTTATTAAATATAAATTATTGTATAATTTTTATGAATACAATTGTGATTTTTATTAATGTTTGAAAACTGTTTTTATCAAAACCAATGAATTTTTGATAAATTTCAGTTTTTATTTTGAAAGAAAAAAATAGAATATTTATCAAATTATTTAGATAAAATTAATATTATTTTCGGAATCAGGATGTCAAAATTATCCAATGGTGAGATTTTCATAATTTTCTGAGACATTCAAATTTTTTGGGTAAAAATTAAATATCATTTAAATATATAATGTGTTTTATGACATCATAATGACCCAATAGTGATATAATAAAATACTATAAATGATATGGTCAGACAATATAAGTTTTACCATTAAAATAATGTGATTTTAGGTTTGTTTGATTTATTTTTCAAAGCCTTAGTGGACCCTCCAAGACTTATAAAACATTTTAACTTTTTAAATTGATTTATTTGAGAGTGTGACTCACCTCCACATAATCAAGCGTAATATTTTAAGAATTTAGGCCATTGGACTTATAAAATAATTTTTCCCACTCCACTTTGGCAAAATCCATGGTGAAAAACCATGTTTTGGTTTGTGGTTTTAATTAGTTTAATGTGTGGTGTCTAAAACCTAAATAATAAAGAATTCCCTCTCTTTTCCTATATAAACCCACCCAAGATCCCACTTCCTCTTCACTCAAATACTTTGGAGCTCGACAAACCTATTCGCTCCTCTCTCTATAATCCTACCGAGTTTCCCCAATCTCTCAAGAAGCCTCTCTCAAGCCTTTGGGATCACTCTTCCAAGTAATGGATTTCTTCCTTTCTCATTTTTTTCTAAATTTATTTATATAGTTATGCCCTTTTATTTTCAATTAAAAATGTTGGGGTATGATTTCACACCACCACTATATGGTCCTCCTTATGTTTTAATGATGGTAGACCTATTTACCTCTCATTAATTCCTCCCATGTACACCAGTTTCCATGCAAAAATTCCGTAAGGGAATTCTCTCTCCTTATTTACATTCAAGAAATCCTTTTGTTTTATGAATCTAAATTACATTACATATGTTGGGACATGTATCTATATAACCCCACATACTTTCCATTTCATGTGAATATGATGATACACCCCTTTATTTATCATCAACCATTTTTATAAATTCTTATGTCACGTTGTTATGCTGCCGAAATTGCACCGTGATTTTCCAAGACAAAGTCATTGTGTAGTGAATACCATGCCCATTTCTCTATCAAGGGTATTCACCTTTATGGAAATTTACTTACTTATTATATATTTTCATATATTTATTCCGCATATCTTATTCATGGAAAAAATTGCGATGTTTAATGAATTCATGTTGTATGATCTATGTGGAACACTTATGCATGAAATGAAATGTTTATAAAGGGTGCCCCTGATAGCGCTCCAATGAATTGGGTAAAGATTAATATCATGATATGTCAAATGAAATTAGGGTTTAATCATTCTAATTCAAGTGGAATGAGGGTTTACTCATGATCTATGTGCAATGAGCCTTGGCTCATGCTAATACCATGTTAAGTGTTGTTGCCACATTTCAATGTTATAATAATCATGTTATATCATGCTTTTATGTCCATGTTTCTCTTATAATCCATTGATATTCTTATTTCCTAGTATGTACTATATTATTCATGTTATGCCTTGTTTACTCCCTTAATGAGATTTATAGCTCACCCTTTTCCTATTCATGTCCTCAGGTTATCCCATGCAATGCTAAGTAAGAAGGAATGTTGTGGTCATGTAAAATAAGTTTTCAATAAGATGTTACGTTTTATGTTTTAAGTTGTTATGTAATGTTCCTAATCCCCAAAGACACTAGAACTATTGATCTTCTATGTTGTATCAAGTGAATTTTTATGTAATAATTTTTTTTAAGTTTGTAATAAAGAGAAGGTTTGTAATATATTGGGTTGATATATAATATTCAAAGTTGAGGAACACCATGTGAACCCCTTAGGCACCTATAGTCAACACCGTTGAAGGATATGTAGGGGACACACCGATAGATTGAATGTACATGATTGAATTTCAAACTAGGATTTTCAACCTATTGTGACCAGATAGTAGGCCTCACATAGGGATCAATAAGTACAAACCTCCCATGCCACTCTGTGAGGCACACCATCACAACTTACTATATTGATTGACTGTACGACTCAGTCCTGACTACACTGTGATCTTCCCTACCCAACCAGGGCCCAACCTCAACCATATGGTGCCCACCCTTCATATGTTTAGATAAAATCTTCCCAAAAATATTAGAGTATAACCAGCACTAGCCATTCCCTGACACCTCATCCAACGATTCCCACTGCACTATCTGCTAAATAACAAAACTCTATAGAAACATTATGCCCCTTACATGGAAATACGATGTGATGAAACAATTTTACAACATACCAACAAGGATATAAATCCTTGAGGTTTTCCACCTATCAAAGTAGATGTGTTATGACCTTATCAAAGCCTTGAAGAGACTCATTCAGTTTGAGGTTGAGGTAGCTTCCGTTGAGGCCTATCTAGTAGAGGAATTCATGAAGAAAGAATGTTAACCTATCATTTATTTATTTGAGGAAGATAGATTGCTGTAATTTAGGGGTATATATGCCTGTTATATGTCTAAGTTCAGTTAAATGTCCTAGAAATCCACCACAACCTAGTGGATACTGGCTTTGGGATCAATCTCATCATGTCTTAAATGTTTCAAAAAATATGGGATTACAGAAGTAGAGATGACTCCCTCCAACCTTAAAATTAAATGGTATGATATGATTGAGAATAATCCATGTGGAAAGATTCATCTAAATACTCAATTTGGTGTCCTGATATCAAGAACTAAATTTATGGTAGTCTTGTAGGATACCGCCTATAACACCCTTATAGGAAGGCCCTAGCTTCATATGAATGAAGTGGTTCCCTCCTCATACCACTAGTGCCTAAAATACTCCCTTGATATTTGAGTAGGGTTAATTCATGGTGATGTTTTACCCTTAAACTATTGTGAAGCCCATTATATGGATTATGGTTATTAAAAATGGGAGGGAAACATATTCAGAGTGAAAAGATTGAGCGTATCAATGCCCCCAATGATCTGAAACCTTCTATCATAGATCCTTGGACAGTCTTGAAAGATAGCTTCATCCTTACAATCTATTGGTTGAAACCCATGAACTCAGACCTGGGGAGATGTTTAATTGTCTCCAAGAATAAATAGTGCTCATGAATTACATCATACTCTTACAAGGGATAGACTCAAATAGTACCATAGGACCTCACTCATGTGGAATACTGAGGGATTTGAACCATGGATGTTAATCCATGACACCACGACATGTTTCAAGATACAGGGTTGGCTTAGTGGAAGCTGACCTGACATCAGTGATTTGATATCAAAAGTGTTCCTTTAAATTGGAAACCATGAGGGATAGGCTTAGTATATTTTTTCACCACAATTTCTACAGAACAAGAACCCCTATACAAGGATCGTGTATCCACCAGGCTAGACACAAGTATTTCCGCTAGGTCAACTAATCTAGAAGAGTAGCCTCCTCACTCCAATCCCCCTACATCAGACGATGAAGAGGATCTATATGACGTCCCTTATATATTTGAAGAGGGTGTCTCTACTACTATAGATGAGTTTACATAGGCAAAACTAAACACTATGGAATATCTAGATAATTTCCCTTCTATATTTGAAGAGGGTGTATCCGCTACTATCGATGAGTTGACACAGGTAAAACTCAACACTGGGTAAGATCTAGATGATTATCCTCTTATATTTGAAGAGGTTGTCTCCACTACTATCGATGAGTTGAAACAGGTCAACCTCAACACTGTAGAAGATCCAAATTTTACACTAGTCATCCCAACTATGTATCCATAGTAACAAAAACTATATGTGGCCTTATTGAAAAAACACTACAAAATGTTCACCTAGAGCTATAAAGAGATGTTAGTCCTCGATCCCCATATTTCCATTCATCACCTTGGCCTCCCAGTGGGCCACTATAGGTTTAAATATTTCCTAGAGAGATGAACCCATCCTATATTTCCATGGTAAATCCTGAAGTTAACAAGATTATTAAAGTCGACTTCATTATAGAGGTCAAGTACCCTAGGAGGTTGGATAACATTATCCTAGTCAAGAAGAATAATGGGTATATTAGAGTCTTCATTGACTTCTCTAAACTCAACCATCATTACTCGAAGGATGATTTTCACCTTCTAGAGATGGAGTTTCTCATTTATGTTGTGGTTTGTTTCTAGGACCTCTCCTTCATGGATAGATATTACGAGTATAATAATATCTAAATGACTCCTAAGGATGAGGAGGTCACTACCTTTAGGGCTCCCCAGGGAACCTTCTACTATCATGTGATTCCATTTTGTTTGAATAATTCTGGAGCCACCTACCAATGATCTATTCACCATATATTCAAGAAACTCCTTGGGATGCTGGTGGAATATTACATAATTATTTGGTATTCAAGTCCCACCAATGCCATAAATATCTAAAATACCTTGAGAAAGTGTTCTACTTCCTCATATCGTATCACATGAAAATGAACCCTTTGAATTATGTGTTCAAGGTTACCTCTAGAAATTTTCTTGACTTTATAACCATAAATAGAATCATCGAGATCGATCCTAAGAAAATCGAGTCTTTTAATCAAATGCCTCCTCCCTACAATATAAAGGAGTTGAAAGGACTCCAAGGACACTTAGCCTATATTTACCAATTTATTTAAAAAAATTCAAAAAGTGTAATCCCTTCTTGAGGATAATAAAGTAATATTTCATTTACCAATTGGATGAGGACTACCAAATTTCATTCAAGGACATTACGCAATATCTTCTACAGCCTCCTTTTCTGATGCCACCTATCCTAAGAATGCCTCAAGTCATTTATGTGGCAACTCTTGAAAGATCTCTTGGTACTATTTTAAACCAAAAGAAAAATGAAGGTAAGGAGAAAAACCTATATTATCTCAGTCTCATGCTCCTTGAAATAGAAACCAGATATTCCCCCATCGATAAGAGTTTCCACATGTTGGTTTTTTTAGTAAATATATTGCTATAATAAATGAAGCACACCAAGATATAGTCAGTGTCCCATGTTGACCCACTAAAATATATTCTCAACCGACCCATGTTGATAGGGAAATTGGCACACTGGGTGATAATCCTATAGTAGTTTAATGTCAGGTTTTAACCATAGAAATTTTTTAAACTTCAGGATTTGGTAGATTTCCTAACTTCACATCCGACCCCTGAGGAACTTCCCCTAAATATTGATTTTCTATATTAATCCATTCTCTCGGTAGATTAGGTTTCACAATGTTGGTAGATTAATTTTGATGGTGCCTCCCAGAGTTAGACTGGTAAATGGTGAAATGACTCCAAACTTAATAGAGTTGGCTTGGATATTGTAATCACTACTCCTACATAGGCCATACTTCCATACTCAATCCTATTGTTAGAAGGTTGTATAAACAAAAAGGTATAGTATCAATCCCTCATCACAAGTCTTTAGTTGTCCTTCAAGATTAATGTCCCCCACTTTCATGTGAAGGGGTACTCCGAGATAGTTATCAAACAGATCAATAGTGACTATATCATTATAAAACAAGAGTAATTTACTTTGGTAGAATGTACGTTCTAGCTAATAGCCCAATTCCCTTCCTACTCGAAGGAGACTCATGTTCCTCAGACACAAAATATTCAAGATGATGCTTTAGATAGCTTGAATGCATACCTATCATGTCATGATCAAGATGATTTGGTCATTCATGTGGTACATTAGAGGTTCATTTCCCCCAGTAGTTTAGATGTTGTAAAAAAACAAGTATATCAACTAGAAACCATTAATTCTGAACTAAGACCCCCAAATTGCCATATGGTTGACAAAGATCCTAATTGGATGACTCCCATCATTGAGTACCTCCAGAATGACATTATCCTACTTGGATGAGCCAAGCATGAGAGAATACACTAGTTTGTAGTATAGTTCACCATTAAAAGTGTCTATGACCTTGAGTAGGCACTCTACAGGCATGGGTTTGATGAAATTATTCTATATTTCATCCAAGAAAAGTAGATACCTTGGGTCATTTAGGAGGTCTATGATAGATCCTCTAGATCCCATCATATAGGATTGAAGCTCTCCCACTAAATTTGAAGATTAGGTTGCTTTTTTCCTATCATGATCTGTGACTGCATTAAATTCACCAGGAGATTTCCTGAAGTCCAAATTTTTAACACCCCAAGCTTCCACAGCACACTTCTCTTTGAATAATACAACAACATGCGATGTACGCAACACCGAGTTCAAGCGCACCATGACCTATCAAATATGCAGTTTAAAAAGTGGTTATGAATATTAATAACCACATTTTGAATTTTATATATATCCCATAAAATTTTAATATTCATCTTTTTTTTATCTTAGACCTAATATAAGGAAAAATTCAATTTTTCAGATAAAAGAAGTATTTTAAAAAAAATGCAGTTTTTCCACCTTTTAGTGGAGAATCCATTCTAATCCAATATTTGAAACATTTATATATTCAATTTTATGAAATTAAATTCTTCTTTAAAAGAGGGGCATAAAAATTTCGTTTGGATAAATATTTGGTGTTTTTTGATAACTTTCATATTTTGATGAATAACAAAAGATACTAAATTTTAATTGAAAACAAATTTTTTAATAAAAATAATTTAGTGTTAAATTATAAATTCTAATAGTTTTTATGTATAATTAGATTATATTTTTATCATTTAATCCAATTTTGGTCATTATAAGTAATTTCACTTTTAAATTGGACATAAACACATATCAATATTTTTATAGTTTTTACTTCTCAAAAACCCGCTTTCTAGTTTTAAGAACAGGAATTAATTTTAAAATTAATTAATGAAACTTCTATGTTTTAAATTTGGTAATTGTATTTGGAATATCAAAGTTATATTAGGGTTAATTTTTGGTATTTTTCTGAAAAACATCAATTTTTGATGAATAGTAAAAAACACTACGTTATTGTTTAAAACCTGACTTTTTATTTAAATAACTATTTATTTTATTTAAATTAATATTAAATCAAAATATATACATAATACCTATATTAGTTCAATGTAATTAATTTGAGTCATTTTATAATAAAATTAGATGTATAAAATTTTATTGAATTTTTTAACGCTTTTTACCCACCTTATAGGCATGTTAAAAAATTTGAATAAAAAGTAATTTTAACGCTTCTGTGAATTGAATATCAAAAATCCGAGAGACAGAGTTGAAATATTTAAGTAAAATGTGGTTCAATAAGATGAAAATAATTTTTTTTGTGAATAGTAATTTTTTGACTTTTATTTACCATGGTTAAAAGTAAATAGGGTAATTAAAGGTAAAAATGATATTATAATTACCCTAACACAAGTCTTAATTCTATTGGATAAGTGATTTTCGACCAAAATAAACCTTAGGAATAAAATACGATCCTCTTTAGTCAACTTGGATTAGATTAGGACATTTATTATTATTTTATTTAAAGAATAGTTAAAAGTGTTAAATTCAAATTTTCATAACTAGAACATTTTTAATATAGGTTTATACATAAGATAAATTCGACTATAAATATTCATTAGAAAGATAAAAATATTTCATATATCATGGTATTTTATTTATAATTTTTAGACATTAAATAATAAAATTTATTTATGACACAATGATGGTGTAGTAATTACCTTCTTAATGAAAGATTAAAATAATTGATATTATAAATATAAAAATAAATGTAAATTGATATTTTTGATACATTAAACGAATTTTATAGATTAATATGAAATGTTAGGGTTTATTCAATGTTGTTTTTCAAAGTAATCATGATATTATGACTTTCACAAAAACCAAATACTAAATAGTGTCAAAATTGACATAAATGGGGTTTTAAAACAAATATTATATTATTTAATGATATAATATTCCTAAAAATATAAGGTTCGAGCAAAGGAATTATATAATGATATATATATATCATTAATTAACCACTTTAGGTTATCTTGGTAGTTTATAGTAAGTTTATTAACCATATAGTGTAAGAATACAAGAAGACATGGTAAAAATTAAACTAATTAACTAAGAGTAAAATCTAAAATATAAGGTTAATATGGTGACCTAAACTTGTCTAAAACCTATTGGATGAAATTAATTCTACCCATACCCACCTTATACTCGAAATAAATTTATTTGGAGCCATTAAAAACCAAAAATTATTATATAATAAAATAATATTTCAATCTTTTCTTAAAGTGACCCTCACCTCTCTTATAAAAGGGTACTTCCCCTTCTCCTAATTTTACACCTCCAAATCCATTTGGCTCGGCCAAAACCTGCTCAAATATCCTCCTAACTACCATCAATTCAACCTAGAGGCATTAATTTGATCCTAAATCCAACTTATGGAGCCTTTTTGATCAAATTAAAAGGAAGCACCTGAAGAAGAGGTAATAATTTCACCACCTCTTTCAATGTTCTTTTCTTCTTCCACTTCCTCTTTATTTGTTGTTTCCATACCAAAATAATAACTCCAGTACTTTCTACATACTGTGATGTTATTATAAATATGGTACAACCATATTCATTAATCTATCCATCCTATGAATGACAAAGTCACCATACGTGCATACGTACGGCTTACCGTCTCCACGTCGTGGTGTAGTTTTTTATTCAACACTCCATTATTTAGATGGGTCTAATAATGATTTCAATTGATTTAAATAATAAATATAACATGTTAATGATTTTTTATATATGATATACCATCCAATTACATACTATTTTACCATCAATTGAATGATATTGTCACTCATGCGTACGTACGGATTACCATCTCCACAAACATGATAAGATTCATTCCCCATCGTAACCATTCAAGAATAATTTTCATTTGATGATTAAAAAATAATTTTTAATAGAATAATATCATTCTGTATATGAATAAAATACACCCTATACATAACAAACATGACTTACGTAACAAAACATATAAAGGAAAATGAATCAGTTAACATCCAAAACAATGATACTACTGAAATATCATTAACAAAGTAATATTAGAAGATCATATATGATATAATATTTATGTATTTTGTTCTTTTATAATTTAATAAAAATTATTTCACCATTATACAGGAGGTTAAACTACCCTATACTATGTAAAAGTACACGGTAAGTGGTTTTCATCTCACTTTTATTCCTTTGAGATTTATGCTATATTATCCACTATTTCCTTTTGTGTGGTGCATGTACATACCATGATTGTATTATTTGACTAATATAATTTAATTTATTGGTATTTACATATTCATTTTATGATCCATATTTCATGGTTTGTATAATTCTTAAGTTACCAAATCGGTAAGGGAATTTCTAATTTCAATTTCCTCTCATTGGGTTTTATGAAAACTTCATTGATTATTTTACTCCAAGATTATGTGTGAAATCACTATTTATTTACTTATGTAGTAATTTCCACTCAATGTTTTGTGGATATACTTTTGATACACATAATCAATCCATTTATAAATTCTCTAGTCATCGATATGAACTTTATAAGAGTAATTTTAACTCAATTTCTATTCATTAGGTTTAACATCCAAGTCATTGGTGTAGTTTTTACAAAAATATGTGTGAATGTCCTTTTATTGATTTACAATGAATATCCAATCATATTGATTGTATTTATATTTTTTACACATAATTATTTCATTGATTTATCCTTAAACTAAGGTTACGGTATTTATAAGGGGTTTCATCTCAATTTACATTCTATTGAGACTTCTTTGTTGTTATGAACCAATTAACTTTTATATAGTGTATATACTGTACTTTTACATAGTATATAATCAATCCCTTTAATTCTAATGATATTATAAAGTTTTTATTACCTAAATTATTTTTATTCAAGCGTCTCTCTTTTGGTAAGGATCTCTAACTAAAATATCATTTTAAATGTTTTAAAGATTTATTCTTCTAAATCATTCTCAATAATGTACATGTTTTAAAAATGGTTTTAAGGATTTATTTAAATGGAGAAGAATGTTTTAAAATTAAAATTACTTTTAAAATTTTCAAAGTGTTATGGGAAAATTTGATTCAAAAATCTATTTTAAATGACTTCTTGATAAATAGTGAGACTTTTAAATGTTTTCAAGAAAAAGGGGATATTTCTCTCAAATAGTTTTAAGAATTATTTTAATCTATGTAAATATCATTTATTATTCTCAATTGAGGTTAATTTATTATAATAAAATTTCCATATTGTATTTAATGAGTTATTTTTGACTGTGGATGTGCTATTTTTATACCATTCATTTTTTGTTGTTAAAATATTTACATTTTGTATGCTAGTTTTAATACGAATATTTTGATTATGTTTCAACCATTTCATATGAGGAATGAATTGGACTTTTTAAGTGACGGATGGAGCCTACTATATCTCCTCAATGAATAGTTAGGTCTCATGATACAAACTAGTGTCTTGGTACAAGGCCTTGACAAAATCTTATTTGTAGTCTTGGCACAAGATCTTGACTATGTGGTTATGATATCCAGCATTATGCATTCCATCATTATGAAATTGGCTATTAACATTTCATGTGATTATTAAACTAGTTGAATATCCATGTGAATAAGTAAATGACATTATTCGATTTATCTTTTCCATATTATTCTGAAGTTTATGTTTAAAAGGCTTGCGTTTTAGTCTTAAACATTGCCTTAAACGTTTATGATTATTTATGAAACTTTCTTCTATATTGTTATCCCTACTGAGCATATGAGCTAACCCATTTATTATGTTTTATTTTTCCAGGATGTGAAAAGTATATTATGTTTAACCTAAAGGGACGGTCCAATGAATATGAGTGTGTTCAAAGGGGGAATAATGTTGTTTTTCTTTATTTAATGATGTAATGTTACATTTATGTATGTATCTAGTACTTACAAGGCTACTAAACTAATCGGTATTTCGAGACTTGATCTCTTAATATTATGCCAATGTTATGTAATAATGAACCAACTCTGGGTAAATTGGTTCAGGGTGTTACAGTTTGTATCAGAGGAAGTTTAGTACAAACCTTGGAAACTTGATTTAGAAAAACTCTAATTAGATAAAATTACCCTAAGATAGACTTTAGAGATTAATATATAAGAACATCCAAAATTTTGGTAATATAAATATTATATGGGTTTTCTGAGAAATACATCCATGTATGGATAGAAGAAGGTAGAGGCGGATCGGACACAGATGTACCTAGGGGTAAAACCCGAAAACATTGCTTTGAGATAGATGCGAACGGGAACTGGTGGTCAACAACAGGCCTTGCTGCACTCTTGGTTATGAAAATCTGAGGGGATATGCTTAGGATAATTCATATATTCTTTAAAAACTGATTTGAAGGACTTTAATATGAATAAATAACCTTGGTTAATCATAAGGTGTTTTAGATTAAAAATAAGGTGTCATGATATTATCTATATGATTTCATGACTATTGTTACTCACACAATGATTTCTGGTTTTAGTCAATGGTTAGATTCCAAGGAAGTCATAATAACATTGAACACGATGTACAAGGCATGAACAATGGTGGAAATGTGAAATTAAATGGAATGTTGATAGGTGTAAAATATATCGTGTTCATGCCGAATAATTTTTCAAAAAATATGATCAACAACAAATATATTAACCAACTCCTAGACTAAACAAATAAAAGAAAGGGTGGTGGATGATAAGATCTCCAGTATTGGAGACCATATAGGAAAGAAAGCTCAGTTTCCATCATGCAGGAAATGTGGAAGGAGACACCTATAAAAGTGTCTTAGTGGAACAAATAAATGCTTTATGTGTGGGAAAGAAGGATATAAAGTAAAGAATTGTCAAGGAAAAATGAAGAGTACTATGGAAGAAAATAAAAATGATCCCAAGAATCCATTTATAGTAATTTTTTTTGTAAATGTAGGGGACGTGGGAATTACCTGAGTGAATTCCCTATTCTATAGGATAACCTCTTGATCAAGGAAGAACCTATGTGTAAATAAATGGATGGAGAAATGTTTAAAAGTATTAGTGCCCTTTGTTGATGGGATTAATTAGGAAAAATTTTCTCTTGTATGTGTAACCCTACATTTTGTTATGTGAAAATTATATTTGAGGAATAATTATATTTTCTATTGTGGATATAGTTATAAATAACCATTTGGGTTTATATGATCCTTGAATTTGATGAAATTACAAGTTATTAAATTTTGGGATGAAAATGCGAGGTATGAGATAAAATTTTTGTTAAATTATGTTATGGTTATTTTGAGGAATTTATCTCATTTTGAGAATGTTATAAAATTTAGTTTTTAAAAAAGGACAATACGCGGACTGTGTGACAACCCGTCGCATTGGAGAAAGTTGTGGTAATCGAACCCACAACCAAAGTGCAACTGGGATTTACCACCTACCACTGGACTGCGTGAAGTCCCTGGTTAGTATGACTAATTATTTTTAGTTAAAATATGTTATTGATCAATAATAAGTTTATTTTGGATCTTATGTTTATCAAATGGATATCCTTAGTATAGGAAAATTATTTGGTGATTAAGTGATAAATGTTATTTTGGAATATGTTCGCTCTGTTGGGAACACTATATGCCTGAGGAAAATAAATTACTATGGGATTTCATTTGAGGAGTAATGGTAGATTTTTATCTATGTTTTTATTGTGGACTTATATCAATTTAGGTTATTTATGGAAATTATTAACCTATCATAGAGAATATGTTATTAGGTTAATTAATTTTAAGTATGGGAATTTAAGAGTAGTCGATTTTATTTGGAGATACAATTTAACATTGAAGAATATGTAATCAAATTCTTCTGAGTTTTGGATTTCAATATTAGTTTATATTATATTTAAGTATTTTAAGGACAAGTGTTTATTGAATGGTATTTATTTAACTTTGTGTATTGTGGGATTAATTTTATAAATTAAGATTAGTATTTCTTTCTCAAAAGGATTATCCTTTTTTGGGATCATATGATCTTGTACTAACCATTTTGGTTTTGGTTAATCTCTAAAGACATGGGAAATATATAGTTCATCCTTTGTGGATTATGTAATTCTCTATAAGTTGATTCTAGCGCTTCAGGTGTGACCAAGTCATCTTGAATACTCATTTTTTGAAGTGAAAGATAAGTTTTGGGTAGAAATTAGTTAAAGGATATAACTATACCTATCAAGAATTTTTTTTCTTATTCTATGAAGAAATTAATTCTTAAACATTAGAGAAAGGATCTCAAACCAAAAAATGTTTTATCTAAATACCTTACATGATTCATCAAAGAAATATGGCTTTGAGGCCCTCAATTTTCCATTCACTTATTTTCGATTTATGACCTCAATCACTCTTTATAAATATTTACGTTTTTCCTCCAATTATAGTTGCCACCAATGTTCTCCTATTCAAAATCCTAATTTGGTGGAGAATTTTTCATTTCTCTTTCCCTCTTATTAAGACAAAAATTTATTAACCCTATTTATGATGTGGGTTTTCCACAAAGGTATTTTATTTTTTTACCTTTTATTTCTGAAAAACAATTTCAAATTGAAAGGACACAATTTATTTATGGAGGGAATAATGTAACACCTCAAGCTTCCACGGTATTCTTCTCTTTGAATAATATAATAGTGTACAATGTACGCAACACTGAGTTCAAGCGCACCATGACCTATCAAAATAGCTATTTAAAAAAAGGTTATGAATAGTAATAACATATTTAAAATTCCATATATATCCCATATAATTTTAACGATCATATTTTGTGTTTCTTAGACATAATATAAGGACAAATTCAATTTTTCAGATAAAAGAAGTATTTTTCAAAAAATGCAGTTTTCTACCTTTTAATGGAAAACCCTTTCTAATAAAATATTTAACACTTTTATATATTCAATTTGATGAAATTAAATTCTTCTTTAGAATAAGGACATAAAAAATTTAGTTTGGATAAATACTTGTTGTTTTTCTAATAACTTTCATATTTTGATGAATAGTGAAAGATACTAAATGTTAATTGAAAACAAATTTTTTAATAAAAATAATTTATAGTGTTAAATTATACATTTGAATGGTTTTGAAGTATTATATTTTTATCATTTAATCCAATGTTGGTCATTGGAAGTTATTTCACTTTTAAATTGGACATAAACACATATCAATATATTGATAGTTTTTACTTCTCAAAAACCCGCTTTCTAGTTTTGACAACGGGAATTAATTTTAAATTAATTAATTCAACTTCTATATTTTAAATGTGGTAATATAGAAATAATTTTTGGTTTCAGAATATCAAAATTATCTTAGGGTTAATTTTTGGTATTTTTCTGAAAAGCTTCAATTTTTGATGAATAGTGAAAAACACTGTGTTATTTTTCTAAACCCGAAGTTTTATTTAAATTAATTTTAAGTAAAAATAGATAAATAATACCTATATTAGTTCAATTTAATTCATTGGAGTCACTTTATAATAAAATTAGATGTATAAAATTTTATTGAATTTTTTAACATTTTTTACCCACCTTCTAGGCACGTTGGCAAATTTGCATAAAATGTAATTTTACTGCTTCTGTGAATTGAATTTAAAAAATTAGAGAGACAATCTTGACATCCAAAAGTAAAATTTCGTTCAATAGGATGAAAATAATTTTTGGCAAATAATATCTTTGGACTTTTATTTACCACGGTTAAAAGTGAATAGGGTAACTAAAGGTAAAAATGATACTATAATTACCCTAAGAAATGTACTAATTCTATTGGATAAGTGTTTTTAGACCAAAATAAAACTTAGTAATAAAATATGATAATGTTTGGTCCACTTGGATTAGATTAGGACATTTATTATTATTTTATTTAAAGAAGAGTTAAAAGTGTTAAATTCAAATTTTCATAACTAAAACATTTTTAATATAGGGTAATACATAAGATAAATTTGACTATAAATATTCATTATAAATATAAAAATATTTCCTACATCATGGTATTTTATTTATAATTTTTATACATTAAATAATTAAAATTATTTATGACACAATGATGATTCATTAATTACCTTCTTAATGAAAGATTAAAATAATTGATATTATAAATATCAAAAAAAATGTAAATTGATATTTTTTATGAATTAAAAAAATTTATAGATTAATATGACATGTTATAGTTTATTAAATTATTATTTTTAAGTAATCATAATGTTATGACTTTCAAAAAAACAAAATACCAAATAGTGTCAAAAGTGACATAAATGAGATTTTAAAACAAATATTATATAATTAAATGATATAATAGTCATAAAAATATAATGTTAGTAAAAAGGACTTATATAATGATAGATATATCATTAATGAATCACTTGAGGTTTCTTGGCAGTTTATAGTATGTTTATTAACCTTATAGTGTAAGAATACAAGAATACATGGTAAAAGTTAAACTAATTAACTAAGAGTTAAATCTAAAAGATAAGGTTAATATGGTGACCTAAACTTGTCTAAAACCTATTTTTTGAAGTTATTTTAACCCATACCCACTTTATCCTCTAAATAAATCCATTTGGAGCCCTTATAAACCGAAAATGATTATATAATAAAATAATATTTCAATCTTTTCCTAAAGTGGCCCTCACCTCTCTTATAAAAAGTTATGTCCCCTTATCTTAATTTCACACCTCCAAAGACATTTGTCTTGTCCAAACCCTACTCAAATATCCTCCCAACTACCCTTAATTCGACCTAGAGGCCTTAATTTGATCATAAATATAACCTAAGGATCCCTTCTGATCAAATCAAAAGGAAGCACCCGAAGAAGAGGTAATAATTTCCCCACCTCTTTCAATGTTATTTTGTTCTTCCACTTCCCATTTTTTTGTTGTTTCCATAAAAAAATAATAAATTCAGTACCTTATACATGCTGTGATATGGTAAAACCATATTCATTATTCTATCCATCCTATGAATGACAAAGTCACTATACGTGCATATGTACGGCTTACCGTCTCCACGTCATGGTGTAGTTTGTTATTCAACGCTTCATTATTTGGACGAGTATAATAATAAGTAAAATTTATGTAAATAATAAATATAACATGTTAATTATTCATTATATATGATATACCATCCAATTATATACTATTTTACCATCAATTGAATGATATTGTCGCTCGTGCTTACGTACGGATTACCGTCTCCACAAACGCGATAAGATTCATTCCCCATCGTAAGTATTCAAGAATAATTTTCATTTGATGAATAAAAATAATTTTTAATAACATAATATAATTCTGTATATGAATCAAATGTATCCTATACATAAATAACGTGTCTTACATAACAAAACATATAAAGGAAAATGAATCAGTTAACACAAAAAACTGTTATACTACTAAAATATCAATAACAAAGCAATATTACAAGATCATATATGATATCTTATTTATGTATTTAGTTCTTCTATAATTTAATAAAAATTATTTCACCATTATTGTAGAGACCCGAAGCCTGACGTACATGGACATTACATTACTTTTGCGGAATACTTAGTACATAAAAAAAACACACAAGGATCGTAATAGTTTAGTGTCTTTGGAAACTCGGAACGTAATCTTCTAATCGTGGTGAAAGATCTTCAATATCTCCCATAAAGATCTTCCCGTTTTTTTTTACCAAAAACCTTTCTTTATATCCTGGGGAAAAGAAAACATAAAAGGGTGAGCTCAAATACTCAGTAAGGGTAAACAAAAGAAATATCAATCACATCATATACATAAGCACATAACTTTTGGAAATCTTAACCTGTAAAAGAGATCATAATTTCATAACATGGGGTAAATCATGGCAGTGAAATGTAATCACAATAATCATAACTTAAAACATGAAACTTTGTGGCATTCACACATAATCATAGAGAATCATTTCTTGTTAGTCAAGACTCATTGCCAAGACTATCTTAGTGGACAAAGTCCCTTTCTGAATCGAGTAACCCTCGTTTCAGTCCTGTTTCACTGAACCGGTATAACCTACCATTCCAGCCATGTCTATCTCATGAGATATAAAATCTTTACCCAATGCATTGGAGGGAGATATAGGTCCCACCCATCTCATAATGATACCATTCTTATGTGTGCCACAAAATCATAAATCATACATCATTGCATAACCCATGTATTAAAAATGGGATTCTTAAACAACATGACATCATAAAACAATTCATATAAGATAAAGGAATTCATAAAAATATTTCCATCACAATATAATCAAATCCATTTAATAATAGGGATAAAAACAGAACCCTTTTATTATCTTAGATGGAAAATAATTTTGATAAAATACTTGAACTCCATTCTTGAGGAAAATATCCTTTCTACTTTAAAAACATTTTTCCTTTCATAACATGTCATACGACTTTAAAATAAAAGAAGATGATTAAAAATAAACTTGAATACTTGTAAAGGAAGCTTCTTGGAAATAATTTTTTTAGAAATACATTCATGCCGTATAAGTTAAAAAAAAACATTCTTCGTACTTTTGTCAGAAAAGTCAAAAAGTACCTTGTATGAAAAACGACAAAAGATTCCTTTCATACATATTACTAAAAACTCACCGAAGGGTAAAAATGGATTTAAACAATTTTAGGTGGATGGAAATAATATTACATATTGATGAAACATGGATGTGAATGATAAAATACACCCCAGTAAATACTTATGAATAAACAATCTCGGATAAAAATGAGATTGTGATATTTCCCTTACCTTAGGTCCAATTTGCTTCGTATGTGTCCGAACCTCCTGTATAATGATTTAAATAATGTCATTGACTTATTACAGAATCATATTCATTGTTATGATATCATATATGGTTCACTTATGAGATTATATTACCCGTTCTTTTGTAAATTCCATGTTAAAGAAGCGTTTTGGGTAAAATCGTTTCATTTATCGTAGGTGTTTTGACTTGTTGTTCTTCACATCATTATTACTTATATCATGATTTACTTACTTCCAGAATATAAAATATGATTTATATATCATATATATTCAGTATATATATATATATAATAGATAGATAAATAAAATGAAAAACACCGTTCATGGAGACGGTAGTCCGTACGTACGCATGAATGCTGTTTTTCTTTCCTTATTGTCTTGAAATGGAAGTAAGTAGATGACATACATATGTATATATATACATAAATCCAGTAGCTTTATAATGTCATATATTTCATTATTATTTCTTATATATACATTATAATCATTCTTAAATGGTTAACATGGAGAATGAATCTCATCGCGTCGTGGAGACGGTAGTCCGTACGTACGCACGAGCGATGATATCATTTCTATAAATATTGAATTGAATTGGAGTGGATTATACAATATATCAGAATCAATATGATGTTGTAATAACTATGTATAGTTATTCTTTACACCATTATACCCATCCATGTAAGGTGGTGGTGGAAAATAGATTACACCACGGCGTGGAGACGGTATTCCGTACGTACGCACGCGCGGTGATTTCTTTTTCCGTAGGATGGATAGATGGTGAAATAGGGTTGTTTCATACTTATAATAACATATCAGTATATGAGTGATACTGATGTTATTACTTCATAATGAAACAACCTAAGAAGAAGAAGTGGAAGAAGAAATAAAGATGAAAGAATTGGTAACGGTAATTACCTCTTCTTTGAAGTGCCTCTTTGAGACCTCCTCTTAGGGCACTAGAATTGGTCTTTGAGGAAGACCAGAACCTCTAGGATGTTGCTAGGGAAGTGTAGAAGGGATTTTGGTAGGGGTTGGCCGAGCTTGAGTGCTCAAATTGGTGTGAGGAGGAGGGGGAGGAGGTGTCCTTTTATAAGGGAGGAGAGGGGCACCTTAGGAATATCTCAAAATATTATTTTATATTAAAGTCAAAATCGGTTTATAATGGTTCCAAAGGGTCTTATTTCGAAGATAAGGTGGGGAGGGGTCGAAATCCTATCAACCAATAGAATTTAGACAAGTTTAGGATATTATTTTAACCTTATCAATTAGATTTAACTCTAAGTTAAATAATTTAACTTTTACCATGTCTTTTTGTTTTCTTTCACTATATGGTTAATAAACTTACTATAACATGCCAAAAGAACCCCAAATTGTTTATTATTAATATATATATCCTTATCTAAGTCATTTGGCCGAACCTTAGATTTTTAGGAATACAATAACAATTAATAATATAATATTTGATTTAAAAACTATTTTGTGTCAATTTTGACACTATTTGATATATGATTTTTGTGAAAGTCATAACAGAATTAAATGTTCGAAACAAGTTGATTAAATCAACATTAATATATCATAGTAACCTAGAAAATTAGTGGAATTCATAAAAAATCTCAAATTACATTTATTTTGGTGTTTATAATATCAATTATGTCAATATTTCATTAATAAGATAATTACTGCATCATCGTTGTGTCATAAATAAATTAAATTATTTTATTTCTAAAAATTACAAATAAAATACCATCATGTAGGAAATATTTTTAGCTTTCTAATGAATATTTACAATCGAATTTATCTTATGTATAACCCCATATTAAAAATGATTTACTTATTAAACTTTGATTTTAACTATTTTAACCTTTCTTTAAATAAATTAATAATAAATGTCCTAATCTAATCCAAGTGGGCCTAAATGGTCATATTTTATTCCTAAGTTTGTTTTTGGTCGAGTTACACTTGTCCAATAGAATTAGGACATGTGTTAGGGTAATAGTAATATCATATTTACCCTTAGTTACCCTATTTACTATTAACCGCGGTAAAAAAAGTAAAAAGTTACTATTCACCAAAAAATTATTTTCATCTCATTGAACCACATTTTAGTCCTTGATATTAACCGTGTCTCTCGGATTTTCGAAATTCCATTCACAGAAGCGGAAAAATTAAGTTTATGAAAAATTCAGTTTTTTTTAACTACCACTTAGTAGTTTTACTATTCATCAAAAATTGATGTTTTTCAGAACAATGCCAAAATTTCATCCTAAGCTATATTTCATATTCCGAATTCAAAAATTAAATCTATTTTACCAAATTCATAACATAGAAGTTGCATTAATTAATTTTATAATTAAATCCCGCTGTTAAAATAAATAGCGTGTTTTTAGGAAACAATATATATCAAAAGATTGACACTTGATTATGTCTGGTTTAAATGTGAAATTACAACCAATGACCAACATTGTATTAAATTGTAAAAATATATTCTAAATATACTTTAAAACCACTCAAATTAATAATTTATCACTATTAATTATTTCGATTAAAAAAGTTGTTTTTAATTATAATTTAGTAATTTTCACTATTCATCAGAATATGAAAGTTATTCGAAAAGTACCAAAATTTCACCTTAGGCTAAATTTGATACTCCGAATCCAAGAATGAAGTTCATTTTGAAAAATAATATTTACAGAATTTTAAAAAGTGGTTATTAATATTCATAACGGCTAGTTTTAATAATATTTTAATAGCACATCGTTGTTTAGTGAAACTCGGTATTGCGTATTACACACGCTATCGAGGAAGGTCGCGATTGCGTGTAATGCAAGGCAAGACAAGGATGTGTGTTGTGCAAGCTCCTTTTGGTGTAGCGTACAACACAAGACATTAATAAAATTAAAAAGAATATTTTTTTATAAAATCTTGGGCTGTTACATTCTACCCCCCTTAAAATGAATTTCGCCCTCGAAATTCGTCGGGGTTATAAATGGTTTACTATTCGAAAGTTTCTTTAATAGAAACCCACATCGTAAAAAGGAATATCAAAACCAATATTTAAAAACAAAATTATGAAACGTAATGGTTACCCAAATAAACTAATCATTGGGTTTCCACATAGGTGAAAATATGGATATGGAAGAGAAATCTAACCATCATGTTCTGATGGAGAGTGGTAGAGAACATGGCTATGGAAAAGCCAGTAATCACAAATCCATAGATTTGTGATGATATAAGGTACCATCTGATTCATCAGGTATAAGATCACTAGGACAACATTTTTGGTGTTCAAGATCATTTCCCCTAAAGTTGAAAATTTGAATTAGAATAAATACTTACTTTATTTTGGTACAATCTCACTGTTGTTCGTGCCTTGAACAGTTTACACTTCATCTCTTAAATAAATGAAGTTGAATTTGTTATTCGTGAAGTGTTAGCAGATCATGTGATAGAATGACGGGTCATTCCATCTGTCTCAAACAAAAGGTTAGCAAAAATTATATGCATAAATCGATCTATAGTGAGATTAATCATATATGGTTCCTAAAATGGACTTATACTTCATATATCATACTGCTTAATATAATAAAACTAGTTTCTACTAAACAGGGACTTCCTGTAGGCCAGTGGTAGGCGATAAAGGCCAGTCTCACTTCGGTTGTGGGTTCGATTCCCACAGCCTTGTCCGAAGCGATGGGCTGTCGCCCGTCCTGCAGGTTGTCCTTTTTCCAAAACTATATTACTATAACATCCCATCAATAATATCGAAAAAAAATTTCTATCCTTAAACAATACTAACTTACGTCCAACACAATCCATTCCAATCTTTAGGCTTATCCATAATACTGCAGTCCACTCTCATAACATAGTGAAAACAATTAACAGAGATTTAATATCATCGTTGATCCCCATATATCATAAGATATGTTTTGTTGGTCACATTCCAAACATTCAAAGTCCTTAATCATGTATACTCTTGAATACCCATTGAACCTTAGTGAAAACTTGAATGCAGTTAAAAGTTAACACTTTACACATACCAAAATCCTCAAAATTATTTATACTCAAACCATGATATCACTTAGTCCTTATATCAATCATGAGCTCATGAATACAATCAAACATCTCATTATATTCTTATCCTTTCTACTTTCCAAAAGTATTTGAATAACCTTTCATGGTTACTGGTAACATTAATCAGACAACAATGTAACAATCCTTACATGTCTCTTTATTCCATAGTACCATGAGATTACTTATACAACATTACACATGATAAACATGTAATCATTCCACTACATTCTTAAACCATTGACCGAGATTCAACAATTCTTTCCTCTCACATATCATTTGTAGTCTCTTCATCATCATCAACATAAATACTTCCCATACGACCATACTGATTATCTTCATGAGACTTTCCCTTAGGGAATTGGTTTGCATAATGCCCATACATTCCACATTTAAAACATTTAACCATTGTTGATGTCGTAGCAATACCATTATCCTCATCCATGGTGTTAACTGAACCTTTTCCTTTGCACTTACTTGCTTTGTGTCCTTCTTTTCCACACCCAAAGAATCTTCCAGTTCCTTTGAAACATTCTCCTTGATGCCTCTTCCCACATGATTTACATAGGGGGAATTGAACTTTCTTTCCTCTATGATCATCATGAAACTCCATCTTTCTCTTATTAGCCGAGTCAGGAAACTTACCAAATTTTACTTTATTGATCATATTATGAGACTGCTGATTCGGCATAACAATGATGTTTGGACATCCAAATCCCATTTCATTATGAAGAATATCATTCCATTGTCCACCATATCCTCCATTATCGTGAATCATCTTGTTTCCAACGATTTTCTAAAACCCCAAAAAAAATAGTGTTAGAGGCAAAAATCATAATAAAGGGGGAGTAACTTCAATATCTAACATCTTAGGTTTAATCTAATATCATTACCATAGTTCTATGACTATATCCTATATGTATACTTATCCTTAGGGACATCCCTAGACATACCTTAGAAATATCTCTAGGGATCTCACTAACGTTTTCGCGTCCTAGTTTCCAAAGGTTGACTAAACCTTTCCTCTGATACCAACTGTAGAGACCCGAAGCCTGACGTACATGGACATTACATTACTTTTGCGGAATACTTAGTACATAAAAAAAACACACAAGGATCGTAATAGTTTAGTGTCTTTGGAAACTCGGAACGTAATCTTCTAATCGTGGTGAAAGATCTTCAATATCTCCCATAAAGATCTTCCCGTTTTTTTTTACCTAAAACCTTTCTTTATATCCTGGGGAAAAGAAAACATAAAAGGGTGAGCTCAAATACTCAGTAAGGGTAAACAAAAGAAATATCAATCACATCATATACATAAGCACATAACTTTTGGAAATCTTAACCTGTAAAAGAGATCATAATTTCATAACATGGGGTAAATCATGGCAGTGAAATGTAATCACAATAATCATAACTTAAAACATGAAACTTTGTGGCATTCACACATAATCATAGAGAATCATTTCTTGTTAGTCAAGACTCATTGCCAAGACTATCTTAGTGGACAAAGTCCCTTTCTGAATCGAGTAACCCTCGTTTCAGTCCTGTTTCACTGAACCGGTATAACCTACCATTCCAGCCATGTCTATCTCATGAGATATAAAATCTTTACCCAATGCATTGGAGGGAGATATAGGTCCCACCCATCTCATAATGATACCATTCTTATGTGTGCCACAAAATCATAAATCATACATCATTGCATAACCCATGTATTAAAAATGGGATTCTTAAACAACATGACATCATAAAACAATTCATATAAGATAAAGGAATTCATAAAAATATTTCCATCACAATATAATCAAATCCATTTAATAATAGGGATAAAAACAGAACCCTTTTATTATCTTAGATGGAAAATAATTTTGATAAAATACTTGAACTCCATTCTTGAGGAAAATATCCTTTCTACTTTAAAAACATTTTTCCTTTCATAACATGTCATACGACTTTAAAATAAAATAAGATGATTAAAAATAAACTTGAATACTTGTAAAGGAAGCTTCTTGGAAATAATTTTTTTAGAAATACATTCATGCCGTATAAGTTAAAAAAAAACATTCTTCGTACTTTTGTCAGAAAAGTCAAAAAGTACCTCGTATGAAAAACGACAAAAGATTCCTTTCATACATATTACTAAAAACTCACCGAAGGGTAAAAATGGATTTAAACAATTTTAGGTGTATGGAAATAATATTAAATATTGATGAAACATGGATGTGAATGATAAAATACACCCCAGTAAATACTTACGAATAAACAATCTCGGATAAAAATGAGATTGTGATATTTCCCTTACCTTAGGTCCAATTTGCTTCGTATGTGTCCGAACCTCCTGTATAATGATTTAAATAATGTCATTGACTTATTAAAGAATCATATTCATTGTTATGATATCATATATGGTTCACTTATGAAATTATATTACCCGTTCTTTTGTAAATTCCATGTTAAAGAAGCGTTTTGGGTAAAATCGTTTCATTTATCGTAGGTGTTTTGACTTGTTGTTCTTCACATCATTATTACTTATATCATGATTTACTTACTTCCAGAATATAAAATATGATTTATATATCATATATATTCAGTATATATATATATATATAATATATAGATAAATAAAATGAAAAACACCGTTCATGGAGACGGTAGTCCGTACGTACGCATGAACGCTGTTTTTCTTTCCTTATTGTCTTGAAATGGAAGTAAGTAGATGACATACATATGTATATATATACATAAATCCAGTAGCTTTATAATGTCATATATTTCATTATTATTTCTTATATATACATTATAATCATTCTTAAATGGTTAACATGGAGAATGAATCTCATCGCGTCGTGGAGACGGTAGTCCGTACGTACGCACGAGCGATGATATCATTTCTATAAATATTGAATTGAATTGGAGTGGATTATACAATATATCAGAATAAATATGATGTTGTAATAACTATGTATAGTTATTCTTTACACCATTATACCCATCCATGTAAGGTGGTGGTGGAAAATAGATTACACCACGGCGTGGAGACGGTATTCCGTACGTACGCACGCGCGGTGATTTCTTTTTCCGTAGGATGGATAGATGGTGAAATAGGGTTGTTACATACTTATAATAACATATCAGTATATGAGTGATACTGATGTTATTACTTCATAATGAAACAACCTAAGAAGAAGAAGTGGAAGAAGAAATAAAGATGAAAGAATTGGTAACGGTAATTACCTCTTCTTTGAAGTGCCTCTTTGAGACCTCCTCTTAGGGCACTAGAATTGGTCTTTGAGGAAGACCAGAACCTCTAGGATGTTGCTAGGGAAGTGGAGAAGGGATTTTGGTAGGGGTTGGCCAAGCTTGAGTGCTCAAATTTGTGTGAGGAGGAGGGGGAGGAGGTGTCCTTTTATAAGGGAGGAGAGGGGCACCTTAGGAATATCTCAAAATATTATTTTATATTAAAGTCAAAATCGGTTTATAATGGTTCCAAAGGGTCTTATTTCAAAGATAAGGTGGGGAGGGGTCGAAATCCTATCAACCAATAGAATTTAGACAAGTTTAGGATATTATTTTAACCTTATCAATTAGATTTAACTCTAAGTTAAATAATTTAACTTTTACCATGTCTTTTTGTTTTCTTTCACTATATGGTTAATAAACTTACTATAACATGCCAAAAGAACCCCAAATTGTTTATTATTAATATATATATCCTTATCTAAGTCATTTGGCCGAACCTTAGATTTTTAGGAATACAATAACAATTAATAATATAATATTTGATTTAAAAACTATTTTGTGTCAATTTTGACACTATTTGATATATGATTTTTGTGAAAGTCATAACAGAATTAAATGTTCGAACCAAGTTGATTAAATCAACATTAATATATCATAGTAACCTAGAAAATTAGTGGAATTCATAAAAAATCTCAAATTACATTTATTTTGGTGTTTATAACATCAATTATGTCAATATTTCATTAATAAAATAATTACTGCATCATCGTTGTGTCATAAATAAATTAAATTATTTTATGTCTAAAAATTACAAATAAAATACCATCATGTAGGAAAGCTTTTTAGCTTTCTAATGAATATTTACAATCGAATTTATCTTATGTATAACCCCATATTAAAAATGATTTACTTATTAAACTTTGATTTTATCTATTTTAACCTTTCTTTAAATAAATTAATAACAAATGTCCTAATCTAATCCAAGTGGGCCTAAATGGTCATATTTTATTCCTAAGTTTGTTTTTGGTCGAGTTACACTTGTCCAATAGAATTAGGACATGTGTTAGGGTAATAGTAATATCATATTTACCCTTAGTTACCCTATTTACTATTAACCGCGGTAAAAAAAGTAAAAAGTTACTATTCACCAAAAAATTATTTTCATCTCATTGAACCACATTTTAGTCCTTGATATTAACCGTGTCTCTCGGATTTTCGAAATTCCATTCACAGAAGTGGAAAAATTAAGTTTATGAAAAATTCAGTTTTTTTTAACTACCACTTAGTAGTTTTACTATTCATCAAAAATTGATGTTTTTCAGAACAATGCCAAAATTTCATCCTAAGCTATATTTCATATTCCGAATTCAAAAATGAAATCTATTTTACCAAATTCATAACATAGAAGTTGCATTAATTAATTTTATAATTAAATCCCGCTGTTAAAATAAATAGCGTGTTTTTAGGAAACAATATATATCAAAAGATTGACACTTGATTATGTCTGGTTTAAATGTGAAATTACAACCAATGACCAACATTGTATTAAATTGTAAAAATATATTCTAAATATACTTTAAAACCACTCAAATTAATAATTTATCACTATTAATTTTTTCGATTAAAAAAGTTGTTTTTAATTATAATTTAGTAATTTTCACTATTCATCAGAATATGAAAGTTATCCGAAAAGTACCAAAATTTCACCTTAGGCTAAATTTGATACTCCGAATCCAAGAATGAAGTTCATTTTGAAAAATAAGATTTACAGAATTTTAAAAAGTGGTTATTAATATTCATAACGGCTAGTTTTAATAATATTTTAATAGCACATCGTTGTTTAGTGAAACTCGGTATTGCGTATTACACACGCTATCGAGGAAGGTCGCGATTGCGTGTAATGCAAGGCAAGACAAGGATGCGTGTTGTGCAAGCTCCTTTTGGTGTAGCGTACAACACAAGACATTAATAAAATTAAAAAGAATATTTTTTTATAAAATCTTGGGCTGTTACAATTATACATGAGGTTAAACTAACCTATACTAAGTAAAAGTAAAAGGTAAGGGATATTCATCTCACTTTTATTCTCATGAGATTCATGCTATATTTTCCACTATTTCTTTTTGTGTGGCGTATATACTTACAATGACTGTATTATATTTTCCATGATTGTATTATTTTTCTAATATACATTAATTTATTGTTATTTACATATTAATTGTATGATACTTCTTTCATGGGTTGTATAATTCATAAGTTACCAAATCGATAAGGGAATTTCTAATTTCAATTTCCTCACACTAGGGTTTTACAAAAACATCATTGATTATTTTACTCCATGATTATGTGTGAAATCAATATTTATTTACTTATGTAGTAATTTCCACTCCCCTTTGTGGGGATATAATTTTTATACACCATCCAACATTAAAATTTTTATTCATGAGAAGGGAAGGGGGATACAGGATCATGGGGGACGGAAATAATGTAGCCCAAGGGCATCGCCCCGTACAAGGTTCACCCCCTCCGGTTTCATACTGGACACATTGGTAAGACACGTCACCCGCATACCAGGAACTGCAATAGAAGCCATATAATCAGCCACTTTGTTCCCCTCTCGCCACGTGTGAGAAATTCTAACTCTGTCATTCAGGAGAGCCTTGCACATTCTAACTCTGTAATTTTTATACACATAATCACTCCATTTATAAATTCTTAAGCCATCGATATGAACTTGATAAGAGTAATTTTAACTCAATTTCCATTCATTAGGTTTAACATCCAAGTCATTGGTGTTGTTTTCACAAAAATATGTGTGAATGTACCCTGATTTATTTACAATTAATATAAAATCATATTGAGTGTATTTATATTTTCCACACATAATTATTTCATTGATTTATCCTTAACCTAAGGTTACGGTCTTTATAACGGATTTCGTCTCAACTTACATTCTATTGAGACTTCTTTATTATTATGCGCCAATTAACTTTTATATAGTGTAAATACTGTAATTTTACATAGTATATCATGAATCCCTTTATTCTAATGATATTATAATGTTTTTATTACCTCAATTATTTGTATTAAATCATCTATCGTTTGGTTAGGAACTCTAACTAAAATATCATTTTAAATGTTTTAAAGATTTATTCTTATAAATCTTTCTCCTTAATGTCCATGTTTTAAAAATGGTTTTAAGGATTTATTTAAATGTAAATTAATGTTTTAAAATTAAAATTACTTTAAAAAGTTTCAAAGTGGTATGAGACACTTTGATTCAAAAATATATTTTAAACGGCTTTTTGATAAATAGTGAGACTTTTAAATAATTTCAAGAAAAGGGGGTTATTTATCTCAAATAGTTTTAATGATTATTTTCATCTATGTAAATATCCTTAATTATTATCAATTAAGGTTAATTTATTATAATACAGTCTTCCATATTGTATTTAATGAGTTATTTTTGACTGTGGATGTGCTATTTTTATATCATTCATGGTTTTTGGTTAAAATATTGACATTTTGAATGCTATTTTTAATACGAATGTTTAGATTATATTTCAACCTTTTCTTGTGAAGAATGCATTGGACTTAGTAAGTGATGGGTGGAGCCCACAATAGCTCCTCAATGCATCAGTAGGTCTCATGAGGTAAACTATTGTCTTGGTACAAGGCCTTGAAAAAATCTTATTTTTAGTCTTGGCACAAGGCCTTGACTATGTGGTTATGATGTTCAGCATTATGCATTCCATAATTATGAAATTGGCTATTGACATTGCATGTGATTATTTGACTAGTATAATATCCATGTGAATAAGTAAATGGTATTATTCTATTTATCTTTTCCATATTATGTTGAAGTTTATGTCTAAAAGGCTTGTGTTTTAGACTTATACATTGCCTTAAATGTTTATGATTATTTATGATAGTTTCCACTATATTTTTATCCTTATTGAGCATCTGATCTCACCCCTTTCTTATGTTTTCTTTTCCCAATATGTGAATAAATATATTATGTTTAACTTGTAGGGATGGGCTAGTGGATATGAGTGTGTTAAAAGGGGGTACAATGTTTTTTTTCTTTATTTAATGATGTAATGTAAAATTTTTGTATGTATCTAGTACTTCCAAGGCTACTAAACTAATAGTTATTTTGAGACTTGATCTCTTGATATCTTTCCAATATTATGTAATAATGCACCAACTCTAGGTAACTAGTGTCAGGGCGTTAAAAAATCCATTCTAATTTTGAACACCAACCACTATAGTTACTCCAAACTTCCAAATATTCTTGGCCCTTTTCAGTTTGGGGACTCAAAGTTGTGAGTTCCTACTCGCCATTGATGACAGAACAGTACATGTTCATTATGACTTCAATGGATTTATTATCAAAATGGGAAGAATAATTTCCACACAATGAAATTAAAACATAGTCCATAGTCAAGTTTTTAAACTCCCATATCATTTATTGGTATCGGGTTCCTCAAATTATTCCCATGGACAATGGAACTAAATTCTAGACTTCTAAGTTGAAGAAATTTTATGCTAGGTACAACATATAGACCCAGAATGATCCCTTATAACATGAACAGAAAAATAAAAAAATTGAGGTGTCTAAAAAAACACCTTCTAACATTCTACAAAATATGGTGTTCCCAAAAAATATTTGTCCCAATAAACTCATTAATAACCTATGGGCCTATCGGAAGACAACTCAAAATTCCACCCAGGAGACCCCATATTCCATGGTGTGTGGAACAAAGGAGGTTTTATCTATAGAGGCTCAGCTTCCATTGCTCTGAATGACCATCTATGACCATTAGAAACTATAAAGAATATACCAATTTTGTCTAGTTGATTTGGAATCCCTTGAGGAAAACAATCTCTATGCATTGCATAACTTAGAGAGGAACCTTAACCAGGTAGTTCAAGCATTCAGCAACAAGGTTTTCCACTGACTCTTTTAAGTGTCATGGTAATGGATCTCATGACACAAATGATACCTAGAAATAAACCTATGTATTTGGAACCCAAGTGGAAAGAACCTTAAATTATCTATAAGTAATACTCTAATGGTTCATACTCGTTAATAACCATGTATGGTAAGCTCATCACACCTCCCACCAATGCAATGTTTCTCAGGCAGTACTTCAAGTGACCACCTTTTGTTTTGATCTCTATAACCTCAAAGTAGTAGTATCCATAGTTCAAGTTGTATAACTTTAAAATACATAGCCTATAATCCTTAGAAAATTAAGTTAAACTATATTCTTATCTTGTATGAAAAACATAGGTTGAATCATATAAAAAATGTGGGATGACCAAAACTATCATCCTCAGAACATGATGTTAAATTATATCCTTAACCTGTGTGAAAAACACAGTATGTCTCATATGAAAAATGTGAGATGACCAAAATTATAATTCTCATTTAATGAAGTTAAACAAGAGACTTACCCTATATAGAGAACATAGGACGCCTCATATAAAAAATGTGAGATAAAAAAACCAATGTTCTCAACGCATGACATTAAACTATATCATTACCCTATATGATGAACATAGGATAACTCATGTGATAAATATGAGATTTTTCCATGTCCTAATTATAAAATGTCAAAACTTCATGATATTGTGAGTCCTAGCCAGAGAGGATATTGTTCTTCTCCCTTTAGAAATGTTCTCCAACCATGCCACATTCTATAACTACATGTGGCTTGATTCCCAACATAGGGGGATATGTAGTGATGCCTAGACCTTTTGTATTCATGCCCAACTGCAAGTTTTCTTTTCCAGAGAAAGTTTATCTTCACTAGAGTTGAGATCATCACGAAATCCATCCTATAATGAGAAAAAGATACCATGGGCCTCCTCATCAGGTGAAATCCCCAATAATATTCCTCAACCCATCAGTAAATCTATATTCCCTCCTAACCTGACATTAGGAAGAAATAATGGGTACCTCTATGCATAATCCCAATACACATCCTTAGTAAATGACATTAAACTATAGCCTTAACCTATGCGGTGAACATACGATTCCTCATATGATAAATGTGAGATGGCAAAAACCAATTTCCTCATAACATGCCATTAAATTGTAGCCTTAAATTTTTTTTCAAAAACATTGGATTCCTCATATAATAACTATGAGATGATTCATAATCCTCACTAGAGAGTAAACCACCCTTAAATCAATGGTATCCTACCTTGAAACATTCTAAAACTAAGTGTGGCTTGATTCCCATTTCCATGGGATACACAATGACACATAGATCTCATATCATGGGTCTAGAACCACTACCAAATCATTTTTGTGTCTTCCCCCTTAGAGTCAGGCTCAATCCTTAACTACTAATATGATTATATAGTGCATTCAAGCACTGGGTGGAGTGGTCACGATATCCATCCTACCTGAAACATCCTCCATGTACACACTTGGTGATTCCTTTGATTTGAATCCTCATCATCCCCTTTATTCGAATAGGTCCCACAATGGAAATAGTTCCTAGCCACACGGACTCACCTACCATTCTGGGCACATTCCTGATGAATCATTGGTGACATCTGGTGGTCCTTGTGTTTCAAACATGTTCAATGGATAACCCTCATTTATACGTCTCATCCTTGACTACAATGGTCATGGAACCTATGTTTTTAACATGTTCAATAGTGGTACCTACCCATCAGTTTCCCCTTTCTTAGGTCCATATTTTAGAATTCATGATTTACCTTCCTTTATACCTTTCGTTTATCTGATAGTAAATCAACAAACTATGTTTCATTCTCATATATGCTCACGTACGATGACTAAGTATGCACCATTGGGACTTCACCATGTGAACTTATTTTTTCCCTTATTTTACTCTCCCTTACAACAATGAAAACTTAATTCTAATCCTTGTTTCTGACACTAATCATGGATTATGTGGACTTAGGAATCATGGACGAATTTCCCTAATTGAGGTTGAGACACATGGAAGTCCCTTAAATGGAGTTCCACACCTTTTGGTTTGAACTCTATAACCATAAAATATGATCCCAATTCTAATAATCAAAACTTTATACTGTGTGAAAGTTACCTCATTTGGTTCAAGCATCGTTACCTTAAGATGTGTGCAAGTTTTCTCAAAGACATTTTGTGTGACATGGGGACCCTTTGGTTCTCTATTCACATTGGGTTTCCTTTCCTTAAGTGTTTCATGAACATCCCTGAGACACCTTCTTCCCCCATGGTCAAAGCTAATTAACCTTAAACTATAATGACCCTTGATCAAAAAATTATGACTTTAAACTATGTGAAACAATCCACCTATTGCCCATAATTTTCATTTTATTTTATTATACCCTAGTTCCTATTAAAACTAATTCTCCCTCCTCTCACCTCGTCCCCACTCTAGTGGATTTTATATTTCCATCATTGGTCTCCCATCACGTCATGTTCCAGAACTAGTATGTCTTGATTCCCGACCCACGAGATATATAGTGAGACCTAGAACTTTTGTCTTGAGTCCCAACTATAAATACCCCTTCTATTGAGTCCATATTTTTTAAAACTCAGCCTCTTGAGTCCATTTCCAAAAACCGGCCTCGAGATTTATTAGTAAGATAGGTTCCAACCCCCTCATACCATCCAATCCTCCATAGAGTATCCGATCCTGGTCAAAGAATTATTAGCTTATGATATTTTAAACTTCTTGGAATGACTATAATGACCTAAAAGTTCCCAAGCAAAGAGGCACAAATTTCAATCATATTGAAAACCCATAGTATAAATTTGATTAAGATTCATACTTTCACCCCTAGGTTTCCCTAGTTATTTGGGTAAAAATGTGGGTGTAAATAAAGAGGTGAAAAGCCTACGAGGATCATTATTGAGCCCTGAAAAAATCTAAGATACATTGGTTGGGCCACATAAGTTTAGAAAAAGTTAGAGAAAAATATCTCTTTGATTCATGAGCTCCTTTATAAGGGGCCTCCCCTTGTGTTTCCTTTTCATGCATCTCACTACCCTAACCGAGTGGGATTTATTCACATTGATTCACATGTCCTGGTAATATGATGCTAAATGGTGCTATGAAAATTTTAATAACATGGAATTAAACTATATGACACATCATCCTCACTATAAGGCACAAAAATTAAAGTTTAATATCCTTAATACAAGATGTTAAATTTCACGCCCTTCTTCCCATGGCATGATGTAAAATTGTAAAGTGTCTTTGTCCTTTTATGGATAATACCTTTTCCCCATTCGATGTTGGTCACCTACCACACCATTTGAGTTCCTTGAAAATTGATTAGATTCCAAGATTATTATCCCCTTTGAAGATAAGTATAGATTTTTCTTAGACTGATATGCTCAACCAATGTTCTCAGAACCATGGTGGAATAATCCCAAGAGTTTTGAATTTAATCTGAACATTCACTCCATCCACCCCATACATCACATTTTACTTGATTTGGACACCCACCATCCTCCATGTTGGAATGGACCCCCTAATGTTAATGGTTCCTGGACACAATGGCTCACCTACCATCCTAGGACCATGCTATGAAGGACTTTTGATGAAATTTGACAAGTCCCTTTTTTCTAACTTGGTTAACAACTAGCCCTCTTTTGTTTTTCCTCATCCCTAATATTAAGAAAATGGAATATATGTTTCGGATAAATAAATTCTTCATATTCTATTTTCCTATCACCACCATTTTGTTCTAGATCATGGGTGTCCTGATTCACATCCCCCATCCTTACCCTTTTTTTGGATAAAAACCAATGCCCTTGGACTTACCCTGCTTGTGCACCTACACACATTGGGAAACGAAGTTGGTTGTGAAGAGTCCCACTCTATGACCAAGGATTCCCTGGTTAGGAATCCCCTAGAGGTATGAATAATTCTAACCCCACCCCACTTGGAACTATCATATAAGTAACTAGTCTTCTGATTATCTCTTTTTTATCACAACGAGCATGACTCATGTGGTATTAGAGGTTTATAGTTGACTATCTTGCTAAGTATGATTGAGACGCAGCCAAAGGAGACATGAACATTCAATAGATTAAAGAAAATAACCCCTTAGTAGTTACTATGAAGGTCCATCCATATTATGGTGCCTCTCTTTCCTTTAATAAAAGGAAGTTCTCTCTAAATATTAGACTTAGTGATTGATCACTCCAGAACAACTAAGATTTTCTAAGTATCTTCCAGTCCCTGCTATCGCTTGGCAAGCTCAACCACTTCCTCTTCAGAATAAGACATATCTCATCAAAAAAAATCACACCTATCCCTAATCAACCCAGTATTAATATACCAAATATGTTTCCCTCATAGCCCAACTTTGTCTACCACCAATTGTACCCTTAGTTAGTTGATGGTCTCTGCTTCAATACTGACAATAGCCTTATGTGTTTTTTATTGATCCTCCATCCACAAAAGTTCATATTCATATACATAGAGAAACTTGGTGCCTTTAAATTTATTATTATTATTATAGGAAACATCGAACTCTTGATGCTCTATGTGAACCCACTCAACAAGCTAGTATAGGTATGGAAAGCATGATCATCCACCCCTCCAATTCTCAGGTTTAGTAACTAGTGCTAGAGGTACCACATCCATCTCACTAGATCTTCCTTTATGGAATGGGTGATTAGAGTCCACGAGAATCTCCACTCCATGCAATGAATGACATGGTTGTATTTAGTAGTTTCAGACTTGGAGTCATCTAGTACCTTGGGTGGTGTAGGATCATACTCAGCAAAAGACACAAGGTCTGTGACAGTAGGGTCATCCTTAGGTATCTCTTTGATGGGATAGGATCCACATTAATGATAGGGATGTCCTAGTCCAACTTTTCACTAGTGGAAACAACTTCATCATATTAGAGATCATCCATATAAAAAACCATATCCATTTCTAAAATGGGTTTCCTCCAGAGATTTAGTCTAGATCCCCTTCAATGTCTAGCTCCCTAAGAGTTTCCTTAGCAGTTGAAGCAGGCACCCTGACTCCCCCAGCCATTACTGATTACTGAGGATGCATTACATCAAGAAATATTTGGAAATAAGGTTTCATGGTCAGTTCAACCTATAACAACAAACAATATGGACATAACTTCTGCAAAAATGATACTTACATTATTCAAGTGATTAAGGTATATCCATGTATAAGGACCCGAATGATAATTCTACTACTAGGGACCCTTAGGCCCCTGTCAGAACCTTGATAGACACCCTAAGATCCCTTGGTGCCTCGTTTCTATAGGTTGTATGAGGGAAAAAGGTTTCATTATGGAAATTTGATTGTTTATTAATTTTCTAGGAGGATCAGGGTAGATGATATTCAAAACTTCACCTTGGGAAGGCATATGGATCTCAATGATCAGTCGTCCTGAGAGGCCTTCCCCAATAACATGGGGAGATGTTATTGGGATGATAGGGAGATGACCCACATAGATTAATAGGAGGTTCAAAGTGTCAGGAACCTCCCCTCCAACTTCTTCCATATATTCCTCTTCCTTTGAGGTCTCAAAAGCAGACCCCAAGCTGGAATCCTTAGTTCTTATTGAAGCACTCTATCCATCCTCATCAGAGGTCCCATGACTCTTCTCATCTAATTCTTGAATGAGTCAAGATTACATGTTAGATATTCCAAAGAAAAATGAATATGAAATTTTCATTCACATAAAATTACCAAAACAAATAGGAGCTTTATCAGGATATCTTCCTCTGAAGTGACCTCCCCACTCTCCTGGGAACTCACTCGGTCAGCAGAGGATCCCTAGGACTCCTCATCACTACATCCCTGAGTGACGAAAATAAGGGTCGATGCATCTTAGTCCGACATCTCAGTAGGAAAATTCTCCTCAATCCCTTCACTGAACATATTTTTTTACATGAGGATTCATAGGATCCCCCTCTCAATACTAGTGTGTGAAGGTGTCCATTTCCACCAAATAGTCTAACCACTCTTGAAATATCACTTGATCAGGGATCCTCATGAGTCCAAACTTCAGAATATTGATCCCATACCGAGTAATAATTCACCATAACTACTCCATTATATGTGATATCTATAACCTTCCCTATGTCTTTCAAATATCAAGGAAGTAGGCATAATCGTTTGGCTACACCAAGTAGCGCAACTTCTTTCCTCAGGGCCTCCCCAGATTAACTCTCCCCCATTTGGGAGCTCTCTAATTACTCGTATGATATATTTTTTGATAGAACCACCCTTTCGGGAGACATAGGTTTATATTACCTCTAATATAATTCAATTACTTCAGTTTGAGTTATCAACATTTAGCGTTCACTTCGAAGTGAATCCTGACAGCCACCTTGTTGAACCTATGGATCGTATGATAGAATCGCCTTCCTTACTCTCTAGAATACGATCGTCCCTAGGTATACCACAATATAATTTCTATTATAGGTTTGGTATAGGATTCCATAAAAGTTGGATGGTGGAAAGATTATGTTTTCTTTGGTGCTTTCAACTGTAAACATCCATGAGAGATGACGAATGATACAGGGGTTCCACTCTTCATGAACCCCTATGTACACTCGCTTCAATAGGTTCTAGATGTATCCAAATTTATATGAGAACTGATATTAAGTGTATGGTTTTAAATATGTGTTTCCATCAATCCCCATGACCAACACTCCACCACAGAAAGCCTACATATATCCCCTATGTTCCAATGTACCCTCCTAATTATCGACCATTTCTCCAAAAGGGATCAGGAAAGGATGAAAATTGAAACCCATAAGGTTGATAATTTTCTCCATCACTGCATCCCCATTGAGCATCACTAGATTAACCTTGATGATTTTGAGGATTAAAGTTCACAAAATAATGTTCGGGGGGTGATGGAATTGGGAAATTCATACCCCCCAAAGTGCACTATGATCCATCCATATAGAAACTTGAATACATTGTAGATATATTGAGTCATGTACCACTCACAATGTAGCCAAAATAATGGTATATATGGGATATTAACGAAACCCCTAAATTCACAGAGTTTTCAAAAGCTAGTATTTTCACCATCACTAGTGTCACAGGTCATAGACCCATGTGGGCGTCCCTAATTGGTGGCATCCAAAAACTCAGGAAGGTTTCTAAGAATGTTATGTACCTAACTATTTGTTTCTACTTTTTTCACATTATATTATCATTCCTAATAAAGTCCCTCTTCCAATATCATCTGGTTGGACCATGTCCTACTACTATTTAATTATTCTAGACAATGATTTGGCCTCCATAACATTTTCACGGTTGGTGCAATCAGAAAAAAATCCAACCACATATTGAATTTTACATTTTTGTAAAAGGAGGGACGATGCTTCAACACCAGTGTTAATCAATCCAGAAGGGTCACCGCCACAACTATAGTTTTCTCTATATTTCTCCAAGAATTGGGTTCTAGGAGGAACTCATCATACTAAAACCCCATTAGAGGGATCCCACCAATATGATGAAGGTCCTAGAGTCTAATTACCACCTCCTCGAGATGAAGATGGAAGGTGTTTTTATCTGGTGAACACCTATTGATAAGCTCTAATAATAGATCTTTATAGTGATGGATTTGAAATTGGGGCATCCACACTTCTTAATATAAACCAATATTTCATAGCTCGGGCCCATACTATTCACATGTGAAGTACACTCAGAATGCCCTTGCCAACTCATCAGTGAAATTTCCTCAGCTCATAGGTCTCATTCCTCAAACTATCCCATGCATTTTGATTCTAATGTTGGATTGGATAATTCTCATATAATGTGATTTTAACTCTTTATCAACAATATATTCCCTCATTATCATATTTTTTCTTCCACTCAAGGTGTAAACATCAACATCTTCATGCTCCCTGAAAGAATGACCAACAATGGTAATATTCCAACGATTCATCTCATCATAACAATAAAAATAGAACCTTGGCATGATCATTTCCATGTTTGAGATGGTCATGCCATCAAAAATCCTAAATATGTATAGAGGAAACTAGTTACTCATAAAATACCCTCTATGATACTCTATTAGAATAATTAATGGCTCCATGATCTTAGAAATGATTCTCCAGACCCATGGAATTTCCGGATTTCCGGCCATTTCTTCCCTCCTGACAACAGCAGCAGTAGTGGAAGCAACTTGGTTATCTTTATTATCCAGTTATATGTTTTGAGGATTCACAAAGGGAGATTCATGCAATTGGATTTGGTTTTTCATAAGTGGACTAGATCCACACAACTCGGGGTTGATTCGTGTAAAATAATCCTTAAGCATGAAAAACTCGTCAGTTAATTGGTGTTGTGAGAACATCATGAAAGAATCTTGATTTCATGAAAAGTATTAAAGTTATAAATGGGAGATGGATTATCATGCACAAAATTCAAGTGACTATACAAGGGGATCCCTAAACCTATTTATAATCATAGGACCCCTGGGGTTGTGTGCGCACGTAACCTTGTTTCACGAACTAATATGATTGTTTCTTAACACAATGAAAATTCTTCTTACGATTTTTTGTTTTCCTCAAAACTCAACCTTTCAGTCCCCCATAAGCTCCAATTATGATGGGAGGATTTGTAGGTGTAAAAAACATGTTTAAATCCCAGAAAGAGGATTTTCTCTAAAAAAATGATGCACCCTAAACCAATGAATAAATATTGATCCAAGGGAATGAAGGAACACAACTTCTTAGTGTTTCACTCTACTCTATGTTTAAATGTAAAAATAACTTGAATGTGAAAGAAAATGTTGAATATACCAAGTTTCACAAGATCCCTAGAAGGGACTAGAACTTGAAATGGTTAAAGTGTTCAAAATTTTAACCTTTCTTGCAACCTTGAACACAAGTGTAGAAAATAGTTGGGTGAGAAAGGCACCATTGAACTGTTTCATTACGCATCCCTATTCCGAAAAAAATGTCATAGATAGTGTGCAACAACTTTGTGCGATGGAAGGAGAGTTTCATTCCACAAGCTACACATTTCAGCTATAAATAAGACATCAAAACCCCCATTGGGGATGGATCTCCAGAAGTCGAAATGTCATCTCTTGCTCATGAAATCCCCTCTTTCAAGACATTATGAAACTCTGAACCTCCTGGATTTCCAAAGGTAGAGAATATAACGACCCATACTTTACATACATTGTTATTACTTAAAAATTTAAGCACACTTATTACAACATATAACAAAACCATGAAAGGACCATATAGGTATAGTCTCTTTAGAAACTGGAAAGCATAAACAACTGGTTCATAAAGCATCTACTTTTCCTCCCATTTATTTCATCATATCTAGAGTCCCTTTTTGGAATATTCTACTTAATAACCTTCTTCCTGACCTGGGGAAATAAAACATACAAAAGGGTGAGCTCAAATGCTCAGTAAGAGTAAACAAAAGAAATATCAATCACATCATATACATAAGCACATAACTTTTGGAAATCTTAACCTGCAAAAGAGATCATAATTTCATAACATGGGATAAATCATAGTAGTGAAATGTAATCCCAATAATCATAACATAAAACATGAAACTTTGTGGCATAAACACATAATCATTGAGAATCATTTCTTGTAAGTCAAGACTCATTTCCAAGACTATCTTAGTGGACAAAGTCCACTTCTGAACCGAGTTCACTCCTCGTTTCAGTCCTGTTTCACTGAACCGGTTTAACCTACCGTTACAGCCATGTCTATCTCATGAGATATAAAATATTTACCCAATTCATTGGAGGGAGATATAGGTCCCACCCATCTCATAATGATACCATTCTTATGTATGCCACAAAATCAGAAAACCATACATCATAGCATAACCCATGTAATAAAAATGGGAATCTTAAACATCATGAAATCATAAAACAATTCATCTAAGATATAGGAATTCATAAAAATATAATTCCATCACAACATAATAAAATCAATGTAATAATAGGGATAAAAACAGAACCCTTTATTATCTTATATGGAAAATAATTTTGATAAAACACTTGAACTCCATTCTTGAAGAAAATATCGTTTCTGCTTCAAAAACACTTTTCCTTTCTGAACATGTCGTACAATTATAAACTAAAAGAAGTTGATTAAAAATAAACTTGAAAACATGTAAAGGAAGCTTCTTGGAAATAATGTTTTAAAAATCCATTCATGCCGTATAAGTTAAAAAAAACATTCTTCGTACTTTTGTCGGAAAAGTCAAAAAGTACATCGTACGAAAAACGACAAAAGATTCCTTTCATATCCTTTACTAAAAACTCACCGAAGGGTAAAATTGTATTTAAAAAATTGTAGGTGGATGGAAATAATATTAAATATTGAGGAAACATGGATGTGGATGATAAAATACACCCTAGTAAATGCCAAAGTATAAACAATCTCGGATAAAAATGAGACTGTGATATTTCCCTTACCTTAGGTCCGATTTGCCTAGTAAGTGTCCGAACCTCCTATATAATGATTTAAATAATGTTATTGACTTATTAAATAATCCTAATTATTGTTATGATATCATATATGCTCATATTCTTAGCTTCTTATTAGTAATATTTCATTACAACTTGTTATTCGGGTGTTTATTACTTTTTGTTCTTATGCGTGTTTTGTCGAATAAATTCTTATTCTTCTCTTTAGGTTATAGATACCTCATTTCAAGAATGTTATTACTGTAATATATATAATATTAATTCATTAAATTCATTTATATAATCATTATACAATGAAGATCATGTTGAACGAGTCGAATCACATCGTGGAGACGGTATTCCGTACGTACGCACGAGTGATGATATCGTTCCCATGATCATGGAATTGTATTGGAGTGTATGTATACTATTTAAGAATCAATATCACTTTACAATAATCATATATAGTCATTATTTACACCATTATACCCATCCAATTAAGGTGGTGGTGGAAAGTAGATTACACAACGGCGTGGAGACGGTATTCCGTACGTACGCACGCACGATGATTTCATTTTCCGTAGGATGGATAGATGGTGAAATAGGGTTGTTTCATACTTATAATAACATATCAGTATATTATTGATACTGATGTTTTTACTTCATAATGAAACAACTAAATAAGAAGAAGTGGAAGAAGAAATAAAGATGAAAGAATCGGTAACAGACATTACCTCTTCTTTGAAGTGCTTCTTTGAGACCTCCTTTTAGGGCACTAAAATTGGTCTTTAAAGAATACCAGGACCTCTAGGATGTCTCTAGGGAAGTGGAGAGGATAAATTGGCAGGGTTTGGCCGAGCTTGAAGGCTCAAAGTTGTGTGAGGAAGAGAGGGAGGAGGTGCCCTTTTATAAGGGAGGAGAGGGGCACCTTTGGAATAACTAAAAATATTATTTTATTATAAAGCCAAATTCGGTTTTAAATAGCTCCAAATTGATTTATTTCGAAGATAAGGTGGGGATGGGTCTCAATCCTCTCATCCAATATAATTTAGACAAGTTTAGGTTCCTATTTTGACCTTATCATTTAGATTTAACATTAAGTTAAATAATTTTACTTTTACCGTGTCTTCTTGTGTTCTTACACTATAAGGTTAAATATCTTACTATAACAATCCAAACGAACCCCAAGTTTTTTATTATTAATATATATAACCTTATCTAAGTCATTTGGCCGAACCTTAGATTTTTAGGAATAAAATAACAATTAATAATATAATAGATTTTTTAAAAACTATTTTATGTCAATTTTGACACAATTTAGTAATTGATTTTTGTGAAAATCATAACAGAATGATTAGTTCTAAGTAAGTTAATTAAATAAATAATAACATGTCATATTAACCTATAAAATTAGTGGAATTCATAAAAAGTCTCAAATTACATTTATTTGGGTATTTATAACATCAATTATGTCAATATTTCATTAATAAGATAATTACTCCATCATCTTTGTGTCATAAATAAATTAAATTATTTAATGTCTAAAAATTACAAATAAAATACCATTATGTAGGAAATCGTTTTATCTTTCTAATGAATATTTATAGTAGAATTTATCTTATATATAACCTTATATTAAAAATTATTTACTTATTAAACTTTGATTTTAACTATTTTAACCCTTCTTTAAATAAATTAATAATAAATGTCCTAATCTAATCCAAGTGGGCCTAAATGGTCATATTTTATTCCTAAGTTTTATTTTGGTCGAATTACACTTATCAAATAGAATTAGGACATGTGTTAGGGTAATAATAATATCATTTTTACCCTTAATTACCCTATTTACTTTTAACCGAGGTAAATAAAAGTAACAAGTTACTATTCACCAAAAATTATTTTCATCTCATTGAACCACATTTTACTTACTAACATCAACCGTGTCTCTCGGATTTTTGAAATTCCACTCACAGAAGCGGTAAAATTAAGTTTTATGAAAAATTCAGTTTTTTAACTACCACTTAGTGGTTTCACTATTCATCAAAAATTGAAAGTTTTGAGAAAAATACCAAAATTTCACCCTAGGATAATTTCGATATTCTGAATCCAAAAAAGAAGTCCATTTTGAAAAATAAAATTTATAAAATTTTTAAAAGTGGTTATTACTATTCATAACGGCTAGTTTTAATAATATTTTATTAGCATATCATTGTTTAGTGAAACTCGGTATTGCGTACGATGCAAGCTATCGAGGAAGGTCGTGATTTTGTGTAAAGAAAGTCAAGCAAGTGTTGTGTGTAGAAAAAGATTCCATTGATGATTTATATAACATAAAAGTCTTGGGTGTTACATTCTACCCCCCTTAAAATGAATTTCGCCCTCGAAATTCGTCACTTTGTAACAAACAGATGAGGATACCTCTCCCTCATCATATCCTCAAGCTCCCATGTAGTTTCTTCTAATTAGTTGTTCTTCCATAAAACTTTCACCAATCGAGTGGTCTTGTTTCGTAGGACTTTTTCGCTATGATCTAAAATCTCTATCAGCTGTTCTTCATAAGAAAGATCCTACTCCAGCGGTACAACTTTTGAGCTGAGTACATGTGAAGGATCAGGTATGTACTTTCTCAGGAGAGATACATGGAACACATCGTGAACTTAAGAGATATTTGGTGGAAGCGCCAATCGGTAAGCTACCTTCCCAACACGATCCACTATTTCGAAACGACCGATATATCTAGGGCTCAACTTCCCCTTCTTTCCAAATCTCATGACCCTCTTCCAGGGAGATATTCATAAGAACACTTTATCACCTACTTCAAACTCTAGGTCTTTTCTCCGGTTGTCGGCATAACTTTTTTGTCGACTCTGAGCTGCTCTTATGTGTTGTTGAATAGATCTTACCTTTTCTGCCATTTCATCAACGAGATCGGGTCCTAATAGCTTTCTTTCCCCAACTTCATCCCAACAAGTTGGATTCTTGAATTTCTTTCCATAGAGAGCTTCATAAGGAGCCATCTGAATACTGGAGTGAAAGCTATTATTATAAGAAAATTCCACCAAAGGTAGGTGTTGATCCCAACCACCTTTGAAATCCATAGAGCAAGCTCTCAACATATCTTCTAGAGTTTGAATTCTTCTCTCAGACTGACCGTCTGTCTGAGGATGATAAGCAGTGATGAAACTCAACTCTGTATCCAGAGTATGCTGAAGACTTCACCAGAACTTAGAGGTAAATCTCGGATCCCGATCAGATATAATAGAAAGTGGTACTCCATGAAATCTTACCACTTCCTTTACATATATCCTGGCAAGCTGATCCAGAAAGAAATCCTCTCTAATAGCAATGAAGTGTTCAGACATTGTAAGACGATCCACTATGACCCAGATAGCATTATTGCCTTTGGACATTTTAGGAAGTCCCGTGACAAAGTCCATAGTGATGTTTTCCCATTTCCATTCGGGTATGGGTAATGGTTGTAACATCCCCTTAGACTTCTGTCTCTCAGCTTTAACTTGTTGACAAACCAATCATCGATAGACATATTCAGCAATATCTCTTTTCATGCCATCCCACCAGAAGTACTCTTTTAGGTCCCTATACATCTTCGTGCTACCAGGATGAATAGAGAATGAAGAACTATGAGCCTCATCCAGTAGCTCCATCTTTAATTCGGAGATGGGAGGAACACAAACCCGATTCCTGAACTTTATTATCCCATCACAATCAAGGTTGAATTCAGGAATATTTCTCACCTTCTTTTGTAACTTGGCATCTTCTTTCTGTACCTCTTTAATCTTCACATGTATAGATGGTTGAACATTCATTTGAGAAAGAAACGATTTTTCCCCTTTTATTATAATTCCAAGATCCATCCTTTGTAAATCCATAAATATTGGATCTTTTGTGATCCTCATCATGGATAAACTAGCATGGTCTTGTCGACCTAATGCATCTGCCACCTTGTTTGCTTTCCCAGGGTGGTAATGAATTGAGCAGTCATAATCCTTAATCAGCTCCAACCATCTTCTTTCGTGCATATTCAGCTCCTTTTGTGTGAAAATATACTTTAAACTTTTATGATCAGTATAAATATCACACCTCTCACCATAAAGGTAATGCCTTTAAATCTTTAATGCAAAGATTACCGCAGCTAACTCCAAATCATGAGTTGGGTAATTTTTCTCATGTATTTTCAACTGTCGTGAGGCATAAGCTATCACCATATCATTTTTCATAAGAACACACCCCAATCCCTTCTTGGATGCATCATTGTAGATCACAAACCTTTCTCCAATACAAGGCAGTGTGAGCACAGGTGCACTGGATAACCTTCTTTTCAACTCCTTGAAATTCTCTTCGCATTCCTCCGTCCAGAAAAACATAACTCTTTTCCGAGTCAACTTGGTGAGTGGATTAGATAATCGTGAAAAATCTTTCACAAAACGTCGATAATATCCCACCAAACCAAGAAAAATTCAGATCTCATTTACTGTTGTTGGTCTCGACCATCTTTCGATAACCTTTGTTTTTGCTGGATCCACAGATATCCCCTCTTTTGAGATTCTGTGACCCAAAAATGAAACTTTTTGAAGCCAAAATTCACACTTGGTAAATTTGGAATAATGCTTCTCCTTTCTCAGGGTCTTCAATATAATTCTCAAGTGATCTTCATGTTCTTCCTTTCTCTTTGAATAGACAAGAATATCGTCTATAAAGACTACCAAAAACTGATCAAGATAGTCTCTAAAGATTCTATTCATTAGATCCATGAAGATAGCAGGGGAATTAGTAAGACCAAATGGCATCACTATAAATTCATAGTGTCCATACCTTGTACGGAACGACGTCTTTGGTATATCCTCCCTTTTGACCCTTAATTGACGATACCCTGAATGAAGATCAATCTTGGAAAAGTATTGAGCTCCGCGTAGTTGGTCAAATAGGTCATCAATGAGCGGGAGAGGATATTTGTTCTTGATAGTGATCTTGTTAAGTTCTCGATAATCAATGCAGAGTCTCATTGATCCATCTTTCTTCTTAACAAACAGAATAGGTGCTCCCCAAGGTGACGCACTAGGGCGTATTAACCCCTTATCGAGATTCTCTTGGAGTTGCTTCTTCAATTCCTGCAACTCAATTGGAGCCATTCTACAAGGTTTCTTTGAAATAGGCAAAGCATCCAGTACGAGTTCTATTCAAAACTCAACTTCACGATTCGGTGGAAGACCCGGTAATTCCTCCGAAAAGACATCATCAAACTCTCGTACAATGGGAATATTCTTAATCGTGAGTTTCTCACCAACCATTTGAGATAAATAACCTTCATTTAGTGGAATCAATACCCATAAAATGGAAGAAATTTCCACTGGAAGGTTATGTTCATCCTTGCATCGATAGATGATCATAGATTGATCTGGAATATGAAATGTGACTTCCCTTCTTTGGAAATTGATATGAGATCCATGTAGAGAAAGCCAATCCATGCCAAGAATCATATCAAATTCCACTATAGGAAGGATCACAAGATTTGCAGGAAGCACTTTCCCACAAACTTCAATCGGAGAAGAATTATAAACTTTTGATGCGACTGTTGTGCCATTAGGGGTTGTCACAGCTAACTCAACATCAAAATGTTGAGGTAATATGGTGATATCCTTAGAAAATTCTTCAGAAATAAAGGAGTGGGTGGATCCAGAATCAAATAAAACATTTTCTAATTTAGAGTGGATGGTAAGTGTACCTTTCACCACATCGTTATCATACTCCACATCGCTGATAGAAATTGCATGTGACTTTCCTTTGTCTTTAGCCTTAAGAGTTTGTTGACATCGACCATCATCATCAACCCTTGGATTTGGGTATTGATTGGCATAATGCCCCATCTCCTTGAACCTGAAAGATTGAAGTGTAGTAGGTTCATTCTGTGTATCCCTTCCTTTGTTTTCATCATTAGACATCATCTTCCCATCATTGCGGCATTGAAATTCCCTATGAACTTCCTTTCCACATTGGAAACATTTACTTGTACCTTTAAGACAACTCCATCCATGTTTCTTTCAACACTTTGAGCATAAGGGAAAGTTCATCTTCTTTTCAGTGTGCTCTTTATATTTTCCTTTGAATTACATTTTCCTCTTCTTATCAATCCCATATTACTGATGGGTTACTCCAATCTCCATCTCGACTTTGAGAGCACATCGAACGATTTCCTTGTAGCTATTGAAGTCCCTTATGGATAACACCCTTCGAATACATGGTTTTATGCCACTAAAGAATCGATCGATCTTACTCTCAGGTTGGATAATAATACCAGAAGCGTACCTTTCAAGTCTTGTAAAATTTGCTTCATAAGTACCAACAGATTCATCATACTTTTGCTTCAGTTCAAGAAACTCTTTCTCCATATTTGTTCGGAGAATACGAGGGAAGTACTTATTGAAAAATAAGTTCTTGAACTCGTCCCATTCCATGGACTCAATTTCATCCCTTTGCCTCATATTCTTAATAAGATTCCACCATTGATCAGCATCTCCTTCCAAAAAATACACTGCTATGATTAATTTATCATGTTCAGAACATTGAAGAACTGAAAATATCTTTTCAGTAGTACTAATCCATTGTTCAGCAACTAATGGATCAGTAGACCAGCTGAAAGAAGGTGGACGCTTCCTCGTGAAGGATTAAACAGAATGTTGCTCCTTCCTTTGCTCGTTTGAAGTCCTCCATGATTCATAGCTTGAGAAAGTTGTGTGAGCATGGATACAAGATTTTTCATTCCATCTCCCATAACATTTGGTTGCTCCGGGGGACAATCATTGCATTGCCCGTCGCATTCCGCATTAACACAGTTCCTTCGGGTTCCAGCAATTGACTAAAACCAAGAAGAATAGTGTGAGCAACACTAATTATAATAGGAAAAACACATAATAAAATTTCACACTTAAGGTCTTATCCTAGATTATTCATGGTCATTTCTAAAACACTAAGATTGTGTTCTATGCTTATAATTATCCTTAGGGTTCTTACTAAGGCTTTCACGTCCTAGTTTCCAAAGGATGACTATACCTTTCCTCTGATACCAACTATAACAACACATACTTTACATACATTGTTATTACTTAAAAATTGAAGCACACTTATTACAACATATAACAAAACCATAAAAGGTCCGTATAGGTATAGTGTCTTTAGAAACTAGAAAGCATAAACAACTGGTTCATAAAGAACCTACTTTGCCTCCCATTTATTTCATCATATCTAGAGTCCCTTTTTGGCATATTCTACTTAATAACATTCTTTCTGACCTGGGGAAATAAAACATAAAAAAGGGTGAGCTCAAATTCTCAGTAAGAGTAAACAAAAGAAATATCAATCACATCATATACATAAGAACATAACTTTTGGAAATCTTAACCTGCAAAAGAGATCATAATTTCATAACATGGGATAAATCATAGTAGTGAAATGTAGTCCCAATAATCATAACTTAAAACATGAAAATTTGTGGCATACACACATAATCATTGAGAATCATTTCTTGTTAGTCAAGACTCATTTCCAAGACTATCTTAGTGGACAAAGTCCACTTCTAAACCGAGTTCACTCCTCGTTTCAGTCCTGTTTCACTGAACCGGTTTAACCGGCCATTCCAGCCATGTCTATCTCATGAGATATAAAATATTTACCCAATTCATTGGAGGGAGATATAGGTCCCACCCATCTCATAATGATACCATTCTTATGTGTGCCACAAAATCAGAAAACCATACATCATAGCATAACCCATGTAATAAAAATGGGAATCTTAAACATCGTGACATCATAAAACAATTCATATAAGATAAAGGAATTCATAAAAATATAATTCCATCACAACATAATCAAATCAATTTAATAATAGGGATAAAAACATAACCCTTTATTATCTTAGATGGAAAATAATTTTGATAAAACACTTGAACTCCATTCTTGAGGAAAATATCCTTTCTGCTTCAAAAACACTTTTCCTTTCTTAACATGTCGTACAATTATAAACTAAAAGAAGTTGATTAAAAATAAACTTGAAAAATTGTAAAGGAAGCTTCTTGGAAATAATGTTTTAAAAATCCATTCATTTCGTATAAGTTAAAAAAACATTCTTCATACTTTTGTCGGAAAAGTCAAAAAGTACCTCATATGAAAAAAGACAAAAGATTCCTTTAATATCATTTACTAAAAACTCACCGAAGGGTAAAATTGGATTTAAACAATTGTATTTGGATGGAAATAATATTACATATTTAGGAAACATGGATGTGGATGATAAAATACACCCTAGTAAATGCCAAAGTATAAACAATCTCGGATAAAAATGAGATTGTGATATTTCCCCTACCTTAGGTCCGATTTGCCTCGTAAGTGTCCGAACCTCCTGTATCATGATTTAAATAATGTTATTGAATTATTAAATAATCATAATTATTGTTATGATATCATATATGGTCATATTATTAGCTTCTTATTAGTAATATTTCATTACAACTTGTTATTCGGGTGTTTATTACTTTTTATTCTTATGCGTTTTTTGTCGAATAAATTCTTATTCTTCTCTTTAGGTTATAGATAACTCATTTCCAGAATGTTATTAGTGTAATATATATCATATTAATTCATTAAATTCATTTATATAATCATTATGCAATGAAGATCATGTAGAACGAGTCGCATCACATCGTGGAGATGGTATTCCGTACGTATGCACGAGCTATGATATCGTTCCCATGATCATGGAATTGTATTGGAGTGTATGTATACTATTTCAGAATCAATATCACTTTACAATAATCATATATAGTCATTATTTACACCATTATACCCATCCAAGTAATGTGGTGGTGGAAAGTAGATTACACCACGACGTGGATATGGTATTCCGTACGTACGCACGCGTGGTGATTTCATTTTCCGTAGGATGGATAGATGGTGAAATAGGTTTGTTTCATACTTATAATAACATATCAGTATATGAGTGATACCGATGTTATTACTTCATAATGAAACAACTAAAGAAGAAGAAGTGGAAGAAGAAATAAAGATGAAATAATCTGTAATAGACATTACCTCTTCTTTGAAGTGCTTCTTTGAGACCTCCTATTAGGGCACTAAAATTGGTCTTTAAAGAAGACCAGGACCTCGAGGATGTCTCTAGGGAAGTGGAGAGGATAAATTGGCAGGTTTTGGCCGAGCTTGAAGGCTCAAAGTGGTGTGAGGAAGAGAGGGAGGAGGTGCCCTTTTATAAGGGAGGAGAGGGGCACCTTTGGAATAACGAAAAATATTATTTTATTATAAAGCAAAATTCAGTTTTAAATAGCTCAAAATTGATTTATTTCTAAGATAAGGTGGGTATGGGTCGAAATAATCTCATTAAATAGAATTTAGAAAATTTCAGGTTCCTATTTTTACCTTATCATTTAGATTTAACATTAAGTTAAATAATTTTACTTTTACCGTGTCTTCTTGTGTTCTTACACTATAAGGTTAATAAACTTACTATAACAATCCAAAGGAATCCCAAGTTGTTTATTATTAATATATATAACCTTATCTGAGTCATTTGGCCGAACCTTAGATTTTTAGGAATAAAATAACAATAAATAATATAATATTTGTTTTAAAAACTATTTTATGTCAATTTTGACACTATTTAGTAATTGATTTTTTTGAAAATCATAACAGAATGATTCGTTCAAAAAAAGTTAATTAAATCAATAATGACATGTCATATTAACCTATAAAATTAGTGTAATTCATAAAAAGTCTCAAATTACATTTATTTGGGTATTTATAACATCAATTATGTCAATATTTCATTAATAAGATAATTACTGTATCATCTTTGTGTCATAAATAAATTACATTATTTAGTGTATAAAAATTACAAATAAAATACCATTATGTAGGAAATATTTTTATCTTTCTAATGAATATTTATTGTCGAATTTATCTTATATATAACCTTATATTAAAAATTATTTACTTATTAAACTTTGATTTTAACTATTTTAACCCTTCTTTAAATAAATTAATAATAAATGTCCTAATCTAATCCAAGTGGGCCTAAATGGTCATATTGTATTCCTAAGTTTGTTTTTGGTCGAATTACACTTATCCAATAGAATTATGACATGTGTTAGGGTAATAATAATATCATTTTTACCGTTAATTACCCTATTTACTTTTAACCGTGGTAAATAAAAGTAAAAAGTTACTATTCACCAAAAATTATTTTGATCTCATTGAACCACATTTTACTTACTAACATCAACTGTGTCTCTCGGATTTTTGAAATTCCACTCACAGAAGCGGTAAAATTAAGTTTTATGAAAAATTCAGTTTTTTAACTACCACATAGTGGTTTCACTATTCATCAAAAATTGAAAGTTTTCAGAAAAATACCAAAATTTCACCCTAGGATAATTTCGATATTTCGAATCAAAAAATGAAGTCCATTTTGAAAAATAAAATTTATAAAATTTCAAAAAGTTGTCATTACAATTCATAACGGCTAGTTTTAATAATATTTTATTAGCATATCATTATTTAGTGAAACTCGGTATTGCGTACGACGCAATCTATCGAGGAAGGTCGTGATTTCGTGTAAAGAAAGCCAAGAAAGTGTTGTGTGTAGAAAAAGATTCTTTTGATGATTTATATAACATAAAAGTCTCGGGTGTTACAGAGAACATACATGACTGACCTTGTATGGGAACCAAATTTGTATGGCTTTTGTTTGAGATTCCCTTATGAAACTTCCTTAAATTCTAAGTGGTTTACATGAAAGAGAAGATGCCTTCGTATAAAACCAATTTTCTTGTGACTCAAAATTTTTTCTAAATATATGTCTCAAAGGTTCATGTAGTGGACTTGTTCTAGATCCCACAGTTCACACAACCCGATTTGTGTATGCAACTATAGAGATTTTCATAACAACCTCTAGGTCCCAAACCTAATGGCTCCCTCCACTAAGCATAGTTGCATGTAAGTTGAGTGTTCAGATACCCCACACCTACTCCGGTTAGCTTCCTCTACGCCTACATCACCTACACGACTGGTATCATCAACCCTCATGTTAGACCTCTTTACCTCAAGTATGGCATGGATAGTTATATTACCACATTCTCCTAAGCATAGGAACACTAACATTGGGATCCCTATTCTCCACTTCACCATGGAATTTTTTACACCATGTACCACACATACGTATATGTGGAGAAAATTTAAGCCCTGAAGGTTGAATCATCAAGGGAAACTGACCATATTTCCCGGTAGGGAGGTTTTATGCTAGATATTTCTTTTTTACATGGAAATGGACACCCTGGGTGTAGGTCTCGACAATGTTCGATTTATATGATGTAAAAATAAATATCCCAACTTCCTAGTCATATTATGTTTAACTACATGACAACATACTCAACACATGATGTTAAACTTTAGTCATGTCCTATGTAACAAACATTGGATGCCCCATGCATTGCATGCATGGGATGACATACTTACCAAAACCATTGGATGTGACTGCCATCTTAGGTAGATCATACGTGCAATCCCCACACCATCCTTCCCCACCATCAGATTTGACTCCCATTTCAGGTATCCTCTATGTGTAAGACCCACACCATCTCTTGTGGTCTCTCATTCTATGATACAAGATTCCTTACCGCATGATGTTAAGCTAGATGGACTAGTCCTATCACATGACTGTAAAACTATGTAATTTAATTACATGGGTTTTGATCCCTATCTCTTAACTGGGTATGTATGACACCTCTAGGAGGTTCAATCCTGACATCTCGACAAACCTAGGGTACCTCCCAGAGGTTCAATCCAGATACCATAGCATTACCATCAAATCTACATGTCATTCCCTAGGAAGATGAAAAATTAAAAGTGTGATCATCTTCCCCACATGAGCACACTAAAATCTACCGAATTATCCCCATAATATGTTAAACTTGTGACCAACCTATCTTCGTAATATTTTAAACATGTGACCAACATGTCCCCATAAGATGTTCAACATGTGACATACCTATCCTCATAAGATGTTAAACCTGTATCCCACCCAAAATATATACCCCATAAAATAATCATGGGATGCATGGGGTAAAAAGCCTCAGATTCCTTATGACCATGGTGTCAACTACCCTGTGTCTGACACGTGATACCTTGTGTTTCATGCTTAAGATGCTTCAAATGAGAGATACCCCAGACCTTAGAATGGGAAAACTTTATAGGTTTCTGAAATGCCCAATTTTTAGAAATTATTAGACATTACCGATGTTTCCATATACTCCATCCACAGGTTACTACCTTTTCAAGATAGAAGAAATGTAATTAACTAGTTTCCACCTTGAGATGGTGCTGGTAATGAGTTACACAAACATGACTCAAATCTATGAGGGATACCTAGACTAAGAGATGAGTTCCAGGGATAAATCTATAGACGATAAACCAAAATCCCATCATCCCATTTCAATTGAGGAGCCAACATCACCAACCATGGTGGCAGAGCTCTCCCTCCTTTATAAATCAGGAATGAGGGGTAGGAACAATGCATCTATGCAGCCCCAATGGAAAGTGTTGGAAACACATTTCGAGCAGATATATGAACGCACAATATCCCATTGTAGATATATCTAAGATTATTCTCCCTAACATGATATAGAATCATTGGGGTAACAACCATTGTCTAGGGTTAAGCTTCACCATCTTCATCCACTAAGTACAATTGTAATGTAGCCAAATGCTCTGATGCTTCTCTCAACAACTACGACCAAGATCTCCGGTTGAGATCATATTCCACCGCGTTCCCCTTCCTGATAGTATAGACTATCTCAAAGTCATAATCCTAGAAAAACTATATCCATCACCTTTATCTCAAGTTAAGATCATTATATGAAAATATATACATAAGACTCTTGTAGTCCGAACAAATGATGAATTTCTTTCCCATAAGGTAGTGTCGCTACATGTTCAGGGCAAAGAACACCACTGGTAGATATAGATCATGGACCACATGGTTCTACTCATGTGGTCTTAGTTGCCGGGGTTAATAAGCTATCACTGCCTACCTCTACATCAGAACACATCCAATCATGCTCCATAAGGAATCACAAAACACTATATAATCAAAACCCACCTCTAGAAGTATCAAGATGGGGGAAATAATCAACATTTGACACAACTCTTGAAAGGCCTATTGGAACCTCTCCGACCACACAAAAGGATTCCCATTCTATTCCAAATTAGTTAAGGGAGATGATATCATAGATAAATTAAGCATGAATCTTTGATAGTAACCTACCAACCCAGGGAAGTTCTACACCTCCATCATGCTCTTGGGTGGATCCCAAGCTACACTGCCTCAACCTTTACGGGTTCTATTATCACACCCTCTTCTAGGATGAAATTGTCTATCAAATCCAAAATTTATACTTCAAGAGCTTCCAATAAAGACAGTTCTATCAGATTATGTCCAAGACCATCCCTTAAGTGTTTCATGTGCTCCTCCTTAGAAGTCAGGTACACAAGGATGTCATAAATTAAGGCCACCATGAACCAATCCATGAAAGGTTGAAATATCCAGTTTATGATCCCCATGAACACTTCAGGGGTGTTCATCACAACGAAATAATTCATAAAGTACTCATAATGACCATATCAACATCATAATATCATCTTCGGTATATCCTCATCTCGTACTCAGATTTGGTGATAACCTAATCCAAGGTCAATCTTTGAGAAAACTTTCACCCCTCTAAATTGAATGAATATGTCATCAATCCTTTGTAGTGGATACTTATTATTCATATTTATCTGGTTCAAGTGATGATAACCCACACAAAATGACAAGCTTTTGTCCACCTTCTTGGACAACATCATTGGGGCTGCTTAGGGCGACACACTAGGTCTGACAAATCCCTTCCCCTATAAATCCTCCGACCATCCCTTTAGTTAAAAAAATTTATGGGAGATATCCTATATTATTAAATATATGTAGGGTTATTCCTTGAGTGAAATAACCCATAACGTTTTCTTCTCCAAGGGTTATACTATCCAACTAGTCAGTAAGTGGTTGTATAATATTACATATGAGCCTATCCTACTTTACCAGGGTTTCCTTCTCACTAACGAAGGAAAACATCATCTTGTCTACAAAGACACACAAAATTCTCTTCCTAAAATAGTCAATCTATGCATGAACTATGGTTATACATTCCATACCTAATCTAAAGTCATAAAGCCACATCACTGCTACAAAGAGATCCCATATGAAGATCACTCCTCAAAGAGTTAGATCACACTATCATAAGAATTGTGTGATTACTGAATCTTCTCTGGGTAGAGTCTCCAAGTGCAAGGGTCGAGCCAAGGGCTGAATTAGAATCTCAAAGTCTCTAATAAGAGAAGTGACAAGAAGAGAGTGGATCACACCTATGTCTATCGGGATTGAGACTAAATTATATAAGGAATAGATTGTATCTATAATAATCCTTGGAACATCTAGGTCAATGGACTCCACCACCTATAGTTTTCCTCATCCCTTCCCACATGCTCTATAAGACTGGCATGGACCACCTAGGGGTGGTGGTAGTAATATGTAAAATTGTCTATCACTTTCTTCTACTATCTATGATCCTCTACCACATTTGTTTCAATATAAACCTCCTTTATCTTTCCAATATATCTTCCTAGGTGGTCTATCGAACATATATCTTTCAACTATACGGTGGGTCATACAATTTTATCTGAGATGTCCCCAACCATCGTAAGAGAAACACTAACTATTTCTTGGCTAACTAGAGCTATAATAAGAGACCTAAATTGTAGAACCTCTGTCCCAGGACCATATCTTGAATATTATCACACACTGGGATCCCAATGTCTATAATAAGCTACCATCTTCTTAAGTCCCAGCTCTTATGTTCCCACTATTAGCACTAACTGTTAGAGTCTGCTCGGACAAAAATCTATCCACTACCAAATCCCGCTCAAGAACTCCAGTATATGGAGGAATAAAAAGAGATATCTCACCATCCCTAAGATATCGGTGTAGGCCTTGATCAAAGGTCTATTTCAAAAAAGAACGTATCTCAAATCATATCCATAGACTATCACAAGAGGTTAGTGAACCTCAATGAATACTCTTCCACAATCACACTGCCTTATTGAAGCTTCCTAAGCTCCTTGATACACACCAATAATAGAATCGCTGTATAAAACTCCTCCATAAAGAGACACTTGAATTCTATCCAAGAGAGAGTCATCTCATTATGTGTCTAAGTTACCAGAATCCACCACCGCACTGTGGATATCTGAAAAAGACTCTCCACTAGGACCACCATTTGATCTGTAGGTGTCCTAATAAAGAGAAACAATCATGTAACTACCTCAAGCTTGTCCTCAACTTCTTGGGAGTCTAGATCACCCATAAGTTCTCTACCTTTGAAACTCATGGAGTGTGTTCAGCCTGTACACATAATCTTCTTGTACTTTTAGTTTAAACTATTGCTCAACAAGTTGTGTAAAGACTGGAAAACCACTCGAAGTTACCACCTCCTATATAGGATACCGTATTGAAGCCTCTCTACTAGGTGGATCATCCTCAATATCTTGTGGTGGAATCTTGGATGACTATTTTTTTGAAGGAATCCTGAAATAATCAATATGTACCATAGTCATACAGTATATTAGGGTAACTGAATCAATAAGGACATGGAAACCATAACTCATTCATAGATGATGCATGAACTATTTTCTCCTAAAATTAGTGACTACATGTACCAAGTCAACAAGAAGGTTTTCATAGTATGGGTGAATGTATAAGTTGGTCACCACACTAACACTCGAGTACCTGGATCGAGAGATGAACTCGAAACACTTTAAAATTTTTACCTAGTTCCCAAACCTAACCTCATAGATAGAAAACCTTCAAACTATGGCTATAACATGAACCTAGTCCAATACCACTCTTTCATGACCCGACCCACCGAGTCTCTCCTAGTCAGTGATAAGCCAAGTGAAAAACCCTAATCCCTCCTCAAATAGGCTAGGGGATAGTGAAAATAACTGATTAGGCATATCACATACATGGGAGGACTTATTATAAGGTGCCTATAAATACATACATCTACAAACACCATATTGAAAGATAAAATTCAACTAAGAGAAAATGAATTCATACATATATATCCCATATCGGAGTATAATAAAAGTAATAGAAAGAAAAAAGGTCCAAATATAAGCCCAAAAATCTATAAAAGTGTCCAACTTACTAAGAAGGAGGGGATAGGTGTCAAATAAAATACTTGGTAAGATCTGTGATTTTTATAGCCTCAATATGATCCACATGATCCTGGTCATCCAAGTACTCCATCAAAAGGTCTGTTATCTGCATAAGACATGAAAAGTGTAGGTAGATCCCATAAAGGGGTGAGTAAAACAATACCTAGTAGGAAACCCCAAAATCACCCAATATAAAGCATCAAAAGAGTGATATGTCAACTCATTATCGAGAAGGTATGTGAATTAGAATATGATACATCACAATAATATCCCAGATATACTCAAGATAGACAAAAAGTCTCAAATATGTCTCAACTATACTACCATATATAGGTATATGCTTGAGGCTTCAATGTAACACTCATCTAGGATAACTCACTCCATGAGAAGTTCTATCTCTGATGGTGATCATTCGAGAGGTCATTCTCATCATCCTCTCTATGAATAAGTAGTCTTTATAACTCTGAAGATTATGATGCTCATATAGGGGGATCTCACTAGAGGGCTACAAGGTATACCAGGCCCTACCTAGAATAACCCACAAATTAGAGGATCATATGCCCATATAAGTTGTTCATGAATATTCCTCAAACACCTCCCAGTGAAGAATAATAGATGATATAAGATTACACCCTAGGTCAAATGGAGGGATTACATAAATATATCTGGGACTAATCCCGTAGAGGGGATCATAATCCTATGATTAGGACATAATGCCCCACTTAACCCTCATAGGGATAGACCAAGGGAATTCACCCACCTGATACTGGTCTACACTGAATAATTATAGGGCTTAAACCTACCCTATAGAAAGTACACAGTGTGTATTGGGATTACATGATGTGTATTCTCTACCCTGGGTCTTCTCATGTACTTCAACATGTGCCCATGTACTTCAGGATGTTCCCATATATTGTGGCCATTCCCGTGTACCTAGCCATGTTTGGGTACTCCAGTCGTGTTGGAGTACCAGGTCGTACCCATGTACTCAATCCATACTCGTGCATTAGGTTGTTCCTGTGACTGTGTACCTAGGGGTATATTTTGGGCTTCCAGCCTCAGGTCACATAGTTTGTGAAACATGTAACACAACGTGTGATATTTTTCTCTATGTGTAAACCCCAACATTGTATTAGGGGACCATATGATGTGTGTTATTCTAGAGTACATGATGTGTAGTAATGATTTTCATTGAAAATATAGACTGTTCTACACATCTCACCCATGTTACTGACACTATAAATTCTACCACTAGACCTACTAATAAACCTAGATCTAGGATCAACTGATCCTAGTTTTCACTGATGACCAAATTATTGTTATAAAATCAAATCAAGAATCACCTCCATAACACCGAGTCATCCGAACATATAAAACTATGAATTGGGGATCTCTAAATCTAAACCCAATCATCTACCATCATCACACACCATGATCGTGTTGTTGACCTAGATCCTAAAGTCACAGTAACAATTTGTTTCACTAAATAACCATTTCTCTACAATCATATACCAGGTATTATTCAAACCTCTGGCCAAATAGAATGTTGATGATGAATTCATGATGAATGGAGGGGGAAAATAACAAAACATAATAATAGGAACAAAACTCAACCATTTTTCAGGTTTTCCTCAATCCATTTTCATTATAATGCTGAATAAAGATCAATAAATAAACAAACAAGGCTTAAAAATGATCAATCCCCAAATCCTAGGAAGATAAACATGCACCCACAAACACGATCATCACACAAATCAATATATTAATGAAATTGATTTTATTTTGACATGGGATAAAAAACAAGGATAAAATCCAAAAAAACATCCTACATTGGGTTTGGATTGATCATAGACAAATAATGGTCCTACATCACTATCATCAGTGAGATCCACAAGAACCATCGGAACACTGAATGTCAATCCATGATCTACTATTGATCATCCAAGAATCCTCCTCTAATGTCCCTATCTCAATCCCTTAGGTTATATAGCTAAAATTGGGGATTTTCCATAAGAACTTTCATATAAATTAGGGATTAGGTTTAGGTTTTAATAATAAATAAATAAATAAAATAATTTATTTCATTATTATTCCTCCCATGATGGAACTTTAATGAAACACCCCATGCTGACAAAGATTATGTAATGCCTGGGGTAAAACCCACATTCCAGATTTAATGGAAGCCTTAGATTTCTGATCTGAGACTCCAATTAAAATTTATTTCAGTATTTTAAAAAAAAATGTGCATGCGTGTTATAGTATATTTAATATTTATACTACATCCTTACTGAGCATCTTCGGGCCCCAAAATCTTGTGCATAATCAGCACCTAGTTTTGAAAATATTATTTAAAATATTCCAAAGTTTTACAAGTCAAAAAAAGGTTCATTACATTTAATGACATAAATTTTTTATAATTATACCTTTTTTAGTGATTTTGATTATTGATAAAGGCCACCCTTTATCAGCACTAAAAAAAGTGTCGATAAAATGGTATCTCTATCAATTCTAAAAAAAGAACCAATAAAGACCTGTATTTATCAATGATAATAAATGCACTGAAAAATGGTGCCTTTATCAGTGCTTTTTAGTTAGCACTAATAGAGGATAACTCTATTTATTATGGGTTTTGTAATAGTGTTAAAATTAGATAAACTATGGGGACAATGGGAGATCCTTCCTTGTAAGCCCTATTACACCTTCGCAAGCAAGGAAATCAAGAGAAAGAGGTGAAATCACTTTAAGAGGTGAATAAGTGGTAGAGAGAACCCAAAAATTAAATCTATCTAATAATTGGAGGAAAAAATCAAAATACTCTTTAAAGAGGATTAAGTTTTATGTGTAAAATACCCATTATACCCTTTTTATAAAAAACATGCATGATTCATGTCGGGTACTTAGTTCAAGGATATTGGGTACCTGATGATGCTAACAAAGATGCCTATATAAATAATAGAACCACCAGGTACCCATAACCTCCCAATCAGATATTTTATTCTATTACAACACCAAATCCAACCTCAATTTTCTCTCTTTTCCCTCCATGATCCATCCTTTTCCCTCAATCATAGTTTCATACCAAATTAACACTTAAAGGAATGAAAAAATAAAGTAAAATTAATAATATGAATAATGTGGTTCGTTACACTATCCATAGAGTTTAGGTTGAATACAGTCTACAAAATTGAGTTTTTAGAATTTTATAGAAGAAGCGTGGTTAATAATAATGGCATGTAACCCATGATAACTAACCACAAAATATCATTTTTGTGATAGAGTGTAATACACAAATAAAAACATGAAAAATGGATCATGAAAAATAATCATGCCTGAGAATCATGGTTAGTAAGTTTGAGTTATTATATATGCTAACTAACCATCCAATGGTGAGTTAGAAAAGGATTCATGGTTAAAAAATGGGTTATGGTCCATGAATGATAATAATGTTTTCTAGGTTAATTTTCATGGTTGGTGAGCATTGATTGTGGCCCATTACAACTAAATGTCACACATTTTAAAGTTGTTGGATTTAAATTTTAAACCATTTTAAAGGATCATTTAAGCCTCATAACTCACCATAGATTATTTAGAAATACATTAAAGAAATTTTGTGGTGATTTTTAAATATTTTATATTGGATTTGGTTCTCTAGAACCAACTGATGCATATTTATTTCATTACATGTTTGTTACATCATTGTTGGTGTTTTTAATGTATTTTATTTTGAATTATCTCGTAAATTGGTTAATTTTAATGTTTTGTTTATTTTTTCATTAAAATATTAATCTTATTAATTACTAGTTAATTATGTTTATATTTATGTTTACATTATATTTTTTCCCTTTTGAAAATATTTTATTTTATTTTTTTTTATTTTTTTTAAAAATAAATGTAACTATTATAATCACGGTGTTAGTATATTAAACTTTTATTTTTTATGATTTTTTTATTATTTAAATTAATAGATCTTATTTTTAATTTGAAATATTTTTTAAAATTTTAATATATTTGAATTCTAATATTTTAATTATTTGGTTTTAAATTTTTAACTTATGCTATTTGAATTTATTTCTAAACATTTATTTTTTCGATTTAACATTTTCTATTTTTAATTTATAATTTCTCTATTAAATAACTAATTTTTTTTGTTATTAATTTTTAAACTCTAGTAATTTTTCTCATTCTTGAATTGATTTATTTTCACTAGTTTTAAATTATGTTTGTAGGAGAAATCAATAACATATCCAATTATATAAAAATTCATGTAGTAAATTTCTAAAGGTTTTAGGTAGCCAAATTGCTACATAAGGGGATTCTCCTGTCAACCACATACTCAAATTCTGGAACTCATGTATCCAAATGCCTACATAGAAATTTTTATATCTGGATACCACATAGCTAATTCTCCTAAAATTAAATAAATAATCCTACACTAAGACGGATCAGGTTTTAAAATCAGGAAGGTCGAACTTGATCCAAGTCGAGAATCAAATGATTATTTATTACCTAATGCTTATGACCATTTCTACTGCTTTATTTATTATTATACTACCTTTTCTATTTATTCCTTTATTATCTATGTTGTTATCCACTATAACTAGAGGGAATAGTCTCACCAATATTATTCCCTAGGCCCTCACTTCTAGTTGGTATCTTCTGGCATACATGGAAGAATACTTGAGGTCATGTGGTCAACTGGGTTTGGTTACTTAGGAGTGAATCGGGTCTAGGACGTCAAAAAGTGGTATCAAAGAAATTTCTTTTCTTTTGTTTAATTGTATAGGAAATTTATATAGGATATTAGGAACGTGTTGGAACTTGGTTATGAGACATTCCTGGGAGTAGCTAACCCACGTTTTTGGTAAATACCAAGTTTCCTAGGAATGGGAAATTATTGTTCTATATTTCACCTATTACAGTTGATATACTTTCACCATTGGGTGATGAACATGTTTTTTGAGGTTCTTTATACTCTATTGATATTATACCTTATCTTGGTATGTAAAGAATAATTGTTACAAGCATCATTATAGGCACCTAGGATTCACATGCCATGAATATTCCATGCCATATAGGTGCATTTTATTGTTTGCATTTCCTACATTGTCTGTTATTGTTGAGTGAGCATTGGTTATGATATATTATTATACCACTAACATATTTTACAAGGAATGGAAATTGGTCATTTAAAATGTCAACATCAACCTAAATGGTGTATTCCAATATAGATTGATTGTGAAATCTTAAATATAAAATTTCAATCCATATAAGTTATATAACCCTGATTATATGAGTTGGACTTTTGTTGCGATTTTGTGACTACAAATTTCTATTTATAAATTTTATGGGCCTTTATAAATTAGAATGGGTAACTCATCAACTCGGTCCATCATATTCTACCCATTTCATTCTGATACTAAATGTAAGGGGAGATGGTTGCAATTACATGAGTTTCAATTTCAATTTATATAGTTTGTGGGCCTTTATAAACTGGGAATGATGATCCTTTTAATTAAATCTTATATTACATGTAAAATAACTTATGACTTAAAATTTAAATTATGACATATAAATGTAATAGTTTTTAGTAAATTAAGAGTCCAAGTGCAACTTAAAGAGAATTTCCCTCCTTAATTTTCACTTGACCCTCCATATACTGAAACTGTTGTAAATAAAACATGAACAATTACCAATACCCTGGCCTTCTAAGTGGGTAGTTGGGATAGTATACCATGGGCAGTGAACATTTTTCTTTTATTATACTTCTATTAGTGATCCTATATTTTTTCAAATTTTTTATAAGATGTGTGATTGTCATTTTTAGAGATATGCCACCACGATGTCCTCTAGTCATGCACTAGGAGGGTGGTGATGAACATTCTCTAGAGGTGGCGGGCCCTGATCCACTAGTGTTACCTCTAGTAGTTCCGCCCGATGCACCACCTTCTATTCTTGAACTAGGAACTGACACTCATCTTTGAGAGGGTTTACTACACTTGATTCATTCTGTGAAGGGGGATCCATGACCTACACCTACGATGTCTGATCTGACTTGTGGGTTTTGACAATAGAATCCTCCAATCTTCTTAAGGGATGGAGGAATACAAGCTTATGAGTCATGGATAGAATCCATATTATCTATCTTCGAGCATATAGAGATACATACAGAGAGAAGGGTCAATCTTTACATCTACATGTTGTATGATTCCTTCAAACACCGGTGGGATGTGATTACCCAGGATGGTTGTTATCATGGAATGTTCTGGGAAGACTTCAAGACTACCTTCTATGATTACTTTTTCCCTAAGACACAAAGATATAAACAATATATGGAGTTCATGAACCTAGATCAGGGTGTCATGTCCTTCATGTACTATTCAGCGTGCTTCACTGATCTCTAACACTTTTCACTGCTTCTTGCTGGTGATGATCTATCATGAGCGAGATGCTTTGAGGATGGGTTCAAGTATGTCATCTGCTCGCAGGTAAATTTCTTTCAGAAATATAATTTTTCTAAGATCATGAACCAGACTCTTATCACATATCAAAAGCTGAGGGAAGCTGGTAGTACTGGGCACAAAGGTTTAGTGTCAAGATAGGGAAATATTTCTTCTGGTAGAAGGAAGTGTAGCCTTTAGGTTTCTCATTAGAGCAGTGGTGGCTAGAGTACTTGCACTGGAAGCTCCATTATATGTCATAATTGTGGATAGAAGGGACATGCGAAGCCTAAATGTGATAGAGACCCTTTTTAGAGTCTTACTTGTGGATATATGGGTCATCTTCATAGGTTTTTTGGGACCTTTCCTTATATTTATAGAAGAAGAGGACCTATGCCAACTCCACCTTCAGAAAAATGATCATTTACTCAATTTTAGGCAAGAAGATGGAGTAGCACTAGCCAAGAATGTCGAGGATGAGGTCGTGGCTGAGGTAGCTAGACTTATAGTTATTAATGCCAGTAAAGAAGACTTGTTCAGGGTAGTCTACTTGTAGCTCAGGGTCATGGATCATGCTAATTTCTTGCATTATAGTAGATACGTGAGGATTATAATGTAGGATTGTCTACTGTATGATGTACTATTCTAGTATCCTCTACTATTATATCTACTTTGTCTAATACAAGTGCTTCTCATCCTTTTATCTTTGTATCAATCATGTAAATCCTTTCACTTTAAATTTAGTAATTCTATGGGGTGATGACCCTAGACACACCATTGGATGTGTGGTCAGAGGATATACACCAGTGTATGGAATTCTCCCTTAAGGTAGGTAGTTATTGTTTCTTATGGTACATATTCATCTTCATGATGATGGGGTTCGATTTCATTCTCAAGAGATGTTTATTGGTCCCCTATCTTGAATTTGTAGATTTATATCAACATAGGGTATCATTTACATCACTAAAATGATATATTTATCTTCATTAGGGTGAGTGGGGTGTCTAGAAAAGTAGATCTGAACAAGAACATCATAGGATAATAGGAGTGATAGCCTATATTTCTAGACTTTTCTTGGATTATTGTACTATGCATCTAAAATATTATCCTCCTATTATGGATCATTTTATATATTTTTTCTTGAATGAATTCTATAGACTCCCTCCCATGAGAGAGGTGGACTTTACAATCAATCTTCTTCTGGGAGCAGCTCTAGTATCTATTCCTCTATATATAATGCCAACTACTAAGCTTCAGGAGATCAAGAGATACTTTGAGGATTTAGAATCTAAGGGTTTTATCTAACATATCACTTCATCTTGGGGTTCACCTGTGATTTTCTCTAAGAAGATAGATGGGACCCTTAGGTTATGTGCGGATTACCAATGATTGAACCAGCCTGTGGTGAATAACCTATATCATTTTCCTTGAATAAATGATCTCTTTGACTAGCTATGAGGATCTAGAGTTTTCTTGAAGATCGACCTAATATTAGGTTTTCATAAAGTGTGATATAGGGATTCAGATATACCATGTATGGGTTTCCATGGTCAGTATGGTTTATATGAGTATCTGGATATATTTTTTGGTCTTACAAACGCACCTTCCATTTTCATGGCCTTGATGAATAGGGTTTTCCACCCTTGTTTGGATTCTTTTTTCATGGTTTTTTTGGAATACATATTGATGTATTCTCATACTTTAATCGACCATGATAAATATATTGAGATCATTTTGAATACACTGAGAGAGGTTATATGCTAATCTCATCAAGTTCTACTTCTAGATCAATAAGGTTTACTTATTGGGTTATATTATCTCGGAATCAAGTGTATCAGTTGACCTGGAGAAGGTGAGTTCTATTGTTTTATGGGAGCATCCCAAGAACATGTTTGATATATGGAATTTCTTGGAGATGGTTGGATATTACAAGTGTTTCATACAGGACTTATCATGCCTTGTTTCACCTCTTACTAGTATGACTATGAATTGTATGAAGTTCTTATAGTATTCAGTGTGTGATAATTCCCTTTAGGAGTTGAAAGGAATACTTACTTAAATGCCAATCATGATTCTTCTAGAGCTAGGAAAAGGATATATAGTGTTTTGTCATGTATTAGTAATCAGGTTGGGTGCAGTATTATTGTTGGAAGATCAATTGGTTGCATATGAGTCTCACCATTTTAGACCTCACAAGCATAATTATCTGATGCATGGACTCGATATTGTAGTTTTCATTCATGACTTGTATTGTTAGAGGCATTATATATTTTTAGAGGACTTTCTGGTGTATATATACCACAAGGACCTCAAATATATCTTTACATGGCATGAATTGAATCTCAGATAGTGAATATGGATCAAATACCTTTTGTATTTTGACTTGGTCTGGCCTATACGCCTAGAAATGGTAATGTGGAAGCTAATACATTGAGTGGAAAAAATCAAGTAGAATCCATTCAGAAAGCAAATGATGAATGTAAATTGATGGATCATCTTTTTGAGATGCATTGAGAGGTTCAACAGAGTCACGAGAATCATTTTCTTGTAGCCTTATCAGTCAACTATTAACTCCTAGATAGAGTGAACAAAAGTATGTTTTTAGATCTTGAAGGTTTGGTCCTATGGGAAAGTATCTTTGGTGAGGACCTAGCTCTAGATTGGTTTGTTGATTTATATGAAACCCTACACATACATGGGTGTATCTGGGTTCCAATAGACATGCGAGAGGAACTAATGTGTAAATCCCATGCTTATGAGTGGGTAGTGTACCCATATATCTCTAAGATGTATCATGATATGTCCTGCTAATATTGGTGGCCTAGGATGAAACATCATATCATGGGATTTATCTCTAGATTTTACACCTGTCAGTAGGTGAAGGAAAAACACTAGCATCCCACTTGCTTGTCACCTCAAGGTAGCAATGTGGTTTGGGTAGTTGTGGATTGACTGATAAAGTTGTCCCAATTCCTTTTTATCCGGGAGACTTTCTCAGTTGATGAATTGGGAATAATTTATCATCATGTGATTATATGCCTATATGGGTTCCCTCATACTACCATTTTAGATAGGTATTATAATTCACATTGATTTTCTTGAAAGGGTTGCATAAATATTTTGGTACACAAGTGATTTTTAACATATATTTTTACCCTCGGATATATGACCAGTCGGAATGGATAATACAGGTGTTGGAGGACATGATATGAGCATGAATCCTTAATTTCAGTGCTTCTTGGGATATAAATTTATCCAATTTTTACTACAATAATAATTTCTTTGAAATAATTAATATGGCTCTGTATGAGGCCTTATATGGTAGGATTTAACATTCACCATTATTCTAGTTAGAGGTAAGAGAGGTAGTGCCACTAGTTCCTCATCTCATGCAGGAGACTTTGGAGTAGTTATAGTTAATAATAAAGCATATATATATGGATCAATATATACAAAAATCACATTCTGATCATGATAGAACAAATATTTTCAATTAATTTATATTGAATATCACTGTTTTAAACTCACAAAAGTGTTCCTCTAATATGAATTGTTTCATTTTTATGATTTTGGTGTTATTTTGAGCCGAATAGTAAAAATTGGCCATTTTGGATTTTTAATAGTTTTAACTTATTTCTGTAGTTTGACCATAACATTATTTACATTGATCAGAATTAAAAAATTCTTTCTTTTCCAGATTCTACACATCCAGGGATTCATTTACTATTTTTGGACTAAAAGCTGAATCGGCCATATGGAAGCTCAAAAGAAGCTCACAAGTTGGCTCAAGAAAACTGTTTCCAGTTCTGCCAAGTTTTGGTGTGGGATCCATAACTCATCCATTGTGGGCCCAAAGCTTGCACAATTCGGTGGGTGGACGTGCAAGGAGGTTTGGAGCATCTTGTATGAAGGAAGCACTGCGGGATTCGTCCGTTTGAGGGTATATTAAAGCTGCCTAAGCCGGGGTTTGACGTTTTGGAGATTCTGACTAGACAGAATAAATTATCGGAGTAAAAGGGCCACAACTCTCGGAATACCTGTCCAAATCCGCTGCGATTTTGAGGGGACACGGCCACGACAATTATGAACAACATTGATGAAGGGAGAAATGCTTCAAGAGGTCATTTATTGGGTCCAAAACGCGACAACATTCGGAGGACAGAAATCTGGCTATAAAAGGAGGAGAGCTCCTCCTCCTCAACACATCCCATTCTCCATCACATTCCTTCTGGGACACCCAGGAGAAGAACTTCTCAGCTTTTTCATTTATTTATTTTATTTTAAAATGTCTCTCCTCTCCCGCATTATCTCACATACCCCATCCATGGAGGGGTAATTTCATTTGAGTGATCAGAAAGAGGGGAGGCTGGACCTATGTGTTGTGCTTGAGTTTTTGTGCTTGAAATGAATAAAATTTGTTCTTATTTCTTATTATGGTTCCAAATTCTTAATTCAGTATTAAATTACAAATGCGGTTGTGTTAAGGTTTTTATTCTGAAATTATAAATTTCTTTGGTCGATGATCACATCTCCCTCCACCCAATTCTAATCTGTATACGGTGGAACATGATTAGGGTTGGGTGGTGATTGCTCGACGGTTGTCAAGCACATGTGTAGGATTGTATGTTGAAATCTTGGTTTATTAGGGAACAAAAATTCCAGGTTTGGGATTACTCTAATTAATCAAGAGACCTTCTACAACCCTAAACACATTGAAAGGATGATAGACCAATCTATGGTTTTAGAAAGGAAAATTCTCATCACATCTCTCTTACCAGTTTAAGGAAGAAAAAGTGATAAAAATTGGAAACCATGATGGCACAACACTAAGTCTAGCCGAACCCAATTCGATCACTGCCTTTATCGTTTGTTAAAATCAATCAATTTCTGTTGTTTGTTTCTCTCATAGTCATTCAAATTAGTTAAAACCAATCTTTTTTACGAAAACCAACAAAAAGTGGCAACCTTGTTTTGTGTGCACTTCTCTTCGGGAGACTACCTAGGATCAACTGCTATACTATACTTAGGTAAATAAAATATTGTTTTGCCACGCCCCAAGACAGGCGTGCATCAAACTTGGCATCGTTGCCGGGGAGGCAGTGCCTCAAAGCTTTTTTTTTAAAAAAAAATCTCTTTTGAATGACCCGTAGTTCAAATAGAAATTTATTAGAATTCGATCCAGAAATTGAGCACACAATAACCAAATTAAGAAATCAAAATCTTCCAAAAGATTTCGAAGAAATCAATCTCACTGATTCAAGTGATACCTTGAGTGGAGACTTTGAACCTTTAATAATGGCTGTAAATCCCAACCGAACCCTACGTGACATCTGTGCACCTCAATTTGTCAATCAAAATTATCAACTTGCAATTCCTGCCTTAGAAAATGATTTTGAATTGTGAATTAACATGATCCAAGTGCTTCCTAAATTTCATGGTCTTGCAGGTGAAGACCCGAATCGACATATTCAAGAATTCACCTATGTCTGCTCCATCTTCAAACCTCGAGCAGTCGTGGAAGATCATGTGAAGTGGAGGGCTTTCCCCTTCTCACTAGAGGGAGCAGCAAAGGAATGGTTGTACAATCTACAACCGGGGGAGATCAGTGACTGGGAAGATCTAAAAAAATTCTTTCTACAAATATTCTTCCCAACATCTAGGAGCACTACAATAAAGAAGGAGATTTATGTCATCTATCAATCAACTGGAGAAACACTCTACGAATATTGGGAACGTTTCAAGAAGCTGTGTGCAAGTTGTCCACACCAAGAAATAGAAGAGGACCAATTCCTTGTGTGATTCTACCAATGATTGCTTGACAATGATAGGAATCTACTAGATGCCTCGTTGGGAGGAGCCCTCATTGATAAATCAACTGCAGATATACGAATTCTGATTGAAAAGATTGCACAAAATTCACAGCAGTTTGGCACTCGAGGTACGATCACCAGAGGAATCCATGAGGTAAGAACATCTGATTCAGTAGATTTAATTAGGAATGAAATGGGTGAACTCACCAGGTTGGTGCGACAAATAGCTGTGAACCATGTGAAGGAACAACAAGGACCGAATCAGGTATGTGGTTTATGCTCTTCTAATTCTCATTACACTGATCAATGTCCAGAAGTGCAGGGGACAGAAAGTTTTGCTGCAGCCTATCAACAAAGGCAATACCAACCGAAAACCCAACCAGGGTATGGGTTTTAACAAAACCAAGCCAGAGCACCTTTTCAGCAGCAATATCAGAACCCGATAGCATTCCATCAACCTTATCAGAAGCCCTTCCAACAACAACAAACTTTTCAAACACCACCATTCTAGCGGAAGAATTATGAGAAACCATCCACAAGTGCACTGACAAAGGAAGACCAACAAATGAAGACAAGAGTTGCAGGAATAGAAGATAAGATGGACAAGCTAGATGATCAATTTACAAGCATTATGGATGCTCTCACCAAGAACCAAGGTAAGCTTCCTGCACAAACAATTCCCAATCCAAAAGAGAATGTTAGTGCAATCACAACCCGAAGCGGGAAGGAGCTCAAACCACCAGAACAATATGAGGAGGATGAATCTAGGGAACCTGTTGAAGCTCGTCTTGTCCAACCAAAAGATAGAGTCAACAATAAAGTAGAGAGAACAAGGTTCAAGAAAGAGAGACTAGAAACACCATTGCAGAAACAACAAAGGGAGAAACAGGATATTCCAGCACCATTCCCATCAGCATTGGTTGAGTCAAAGAAGGGAGAAGAATAACGAATTCAACGAGAAATTCCGGAAACATTCTGAAAAGTTGAGATTAACATTCCACTACTGGATGCAATCAGGCAAATCCCTAAATATGCAAAATTTCTGAAGGAGCTATGTACTAAAAGAAAGAGGCTGGATGGAAATGAAAGAATAAACTTAGGAAGAAGCGTCTCAGCATTTATCACACCACCGATACCACAAAAATGTAAAGATCCAGGGACTTTCTCTATTCCCTGCACTATCGGTTCATTAAATTTTACTGATGCACTATGTGATCTTGGAGCTTCGATAAATGTGATGCCTCACTCTGTGTTTTCATCTTTGCAGATCGGAGAACTAAAATCAACTCGGGTGGTGGTACAATTAGCAAATAGATCCACCATTTTCCCAGCTGGAGTCGTTGAAGATGTACTTGTAGGAGTGAGAGGATTAATCTTTCCAGCAGACTTTTATATCCTTACCATAGAGGAAGACCGAGCACCATCCCAATCTCCCATCATCCTAGGGAGACCATTCATGAAAATAGCAAGGACAATCATCAACGTGCATGAAGGAACACTCACCATGGAGCTCGGAGATAGTACCGTACACTTCAATATTCTTAATACGATGAAACACCCGTCCAACAATCACTCACTTTATGCAATCTCCCATGATGAAGGTATAGAACTAATTGAAGACTCAGGTATGCTTCATGACTTGTTATCTGTGGGAGAACATTCTTCCTTTGAATTTTATAACTCCCATGAACCTGAAAATTCTGATATCATGTTGGAGGATGAGGTAAAATCTGATTTTTTCGATGATTTGTTAAGAGGAAGTAAGATTATTCTAGAGAATTCAACATTAGAAGTAGGAAACATAAATGCAATATCATCCCTTGAACAACCCCCATGTTTAGAGCTGAAGCCTTTGCCATGTGACTTGAAGTATTCTTACCTAATGGAAGGAGAGAAATTGCCAGTAATCATTGCCAATAACCTATCCCATTCACAAGAACAAACATTGATTGACCTTCTCAAAAGGAATGTAAAAGCTGTAGGATGGAGTTTAGGTGATATTCCTGGAATCAACCCTAAGGTATACTCTCACAGGATATTTTTAGAAAGTGAATCTCGGCCAGTTAGACAACCTCAAAGAAGACTCAATCCCACAATCATGGAGGTCGTTAAGAAAGAGATTGAGAAATTGTTAGCAGCTAATATCATTTACTGAATATCTGATTCTCAATGGGTCAGCCCAATTCATGTAGTCCCCAAGAAAACTGGCCTGACCACTGTTACAAATGAAAGAAATGAACTGATCCCCATGAGAATACAAAACAGCTGGAGAGTGTGTATAGATTACAGGAAGCTAAATCAAGTTACCAGAAAAGATCACTTTCCTATTCCATTCATTGATCAGATGCTTGAAAGGTTGGCTGGAAATACTCATTACTGTTTTTTAGATGGATTCTCAGGATATTTTCAGGTACCAATTGCACCATAAGACCAGGAGAAGACAACCTTCACCTGCCCTTTTGGAACATTCGCCTACAAAAGGATGCCTTTCGGGCTATGCAATGCCCCAGGTACATTTCAACGGTGTATGGTGAGTATTTTCTCGGACCACATTGAGGATTTCTTGGAGGTGTTTCTTGATGATTTCACAGTTTTTGGAAATTCATTTGATCATTGCTTGGGAAATTTGGAAAAAGTTTTGAAAACATGCATTGAAAAGAACCTTGTCTTAAATTTTGAAAAATGTCATTTCATGGTTGAAAAAGGGATAGTGTTGGGGCACATAATTTCACAAAATGGGATTGAGGTTGATAAATCAAAAGTTGATGTAATAAATTCCTTACCATATCCAACTTGTGTCAAACATGTTAGATCCTTTTTAGGGTATGCAGGATTTTACAGAAGATTCATCAAGGATTTCAGTAATATTTCTCTCCCTCTATCAAGATTACTTCTAAAGGATGCTAACTTTAATTTTGATTGTGCATGTAGGGAATCATTTGATGAATTAAAGGAAAGGCTGATAACACCACAAATAATGCAGCCACCCAATTGGGATTACCCTTTCGAGATACTTTGTGATGCATCCAACCAAGCAGTGGGAGCCGCTCTATCACAGATAATTGACAGCAAGCCTCAAGTCATCTCCTACGCATCAAGGACCTTGGATGAAACACAAATAAATTACACAACCACAGAGAAGGAGTTCCTTGCAGTCGTTTTTGCACTAGATAAATTCCGATCATATCTTCTGGGCACTAAAGTTGTTGTTTTTTCTGATCATGCAGCTCTTAGGTACTTAATGAAAAAGGCGGATGCAAAACCACGGTTGGTGAGATGGATGCTACTCTTACAAGAGTTCAATTTGGAAATAAAAGATAAGAAGGGGACTGAAAATCAAGTGGCTGATCATCTGAGTCGACTACCCCACACCGCTGAAACAGAAATACCAAAGCAGAACCCACTTAATGATGATCTTCCTGGAGAACAACTCTAGATCATCAACAGTGATGTACCATGGTATGCCAACATTGTAAACTATTTGGTAACATCTCAGGTACCCTCTCATCTGAGCTCTCATCAACAACATAAGCTTAAATCTGAATTAAGAATTTACATTTGGGAAGATCCGTTTCTGTGGAAAATTTGTAATGATCAAATCATAAGAAGATGCTTGCCAAGAAGTGAAATTGAATCAGTGTTTGAATTTTGTCATAAATTATCATGTGGAGGCCACTTTGGACCTCAGAGGACTTCCCGAAAAGTATTAGAATCTGGACTCTACTGGCCCACCTTATTCAAGGATGCATATGAATTTTGTAAAAGATGTGAAAAATGCCAATTTTCTGGTAACATATCCAAACGACATGAAATGCCACAAAAACCAATAACCTTTTGTGAAATTTTTGAAGTCTGGGGCATAGATTTCATGGGACCATTCCCAATGTCATTTGGAAATTCATATATTCTTTTGGCTGTAGACTATGTTTCAAAATGGGTGGAAGCAAAAGCAACCAGAACTGATGATGCAAAAGTTGTTTGTGATTTTGTTAGGGCTAACATTTTCTGTAGGTTTGGCGTGCCACGAGCAATCATCAGTGATCAGGGAACTCATTTCTGCAACAGGAAAATGGAAGCATTGCTGAAGAAGTATGGGGTACATCATAGAACATCTACCCCATACCATCCCCAAACAAATGGCCAAGCAGAAGTCTTTAATAGAGAAATCAAAGCCATTCTGGGGAAGACTGTTAAACCCAACCGAAAGGACTGGAGCCAAAAGTTCGATGATACATTATGGGCATACATAACGACATACAAAACACCGATAGGGATGAGTCCCTATAGATTGATCTATGGAAAGAGTTGCCACCTTCCTGTGGAGTTGGAGCATAGAGCCTACTGGGCGGTTAGAGAGATGAATCTGGACCTTGAGAAAGCTGGGAAAGAAAGAAGATTGCAGTTGCAAGAGTTAGAGGAAATTAGAAGGGAATCTTTTGAAAACTCAATGATCTATAAAGAGAGAACAAGGATAGCCCATGACATGATAATTCAACCAAGAACCTTCAACCCTGGAGATCATGTGTTTCTCTTCAAATCCATACTTAATCTTATGCCAGGTAAACTTAATTCTAGATGGGAAGGCCCCTTTACTGTTATTCATGTATATCCCTTTGGTGCTGTGCAGATTCAAAAGGAAGGAGGAGGAAACCCATTCACTATAAATGGGCAGAGGCTGAAGAAGTTCCATGGGACCGTACCTCAAGAACCAGTGGAGGAGATCACAATCCTTCATCTTGAATACAAATGAACACCTACCAGGTTGCATCATTCCTTTACACTTGATCAAATGTAGTAACTCCATCTTTTTGAAACATAAATAAAATGTTCCATTTACATTCATTGAGGACACTGCATCAATTAAGTGTGGGGGAGGAAATCTTGTAGTCCAGGAGATTTTTCAAAAAAAAATTTGTTTTTTTTTGTGTTGTCGAGCCAACGACATTAAAAAAGGCGCTACCGGGAGGAAACCCACATTTTCATCCATTTTTCACTTGTCTTCTTAGTCATTTACCAGCATGATTGAACGGGCATGCACTATCAATTGTTTTCATTTTTTTCAGGTCCATTAATGAAGAGGGTGTCGTGGGATTATACGTCGTGAAGAAAAGGATCAATTTGATAGGGGAGTATGAGTTTCAATTCTATATTATCTGACTTTATTCCCTACATTTTTAGTCTTTTAAAGAATTAACCAAAAAAAGGCATGCCCATGCTTGAATTCTTGTTTTACTTGACTTCTCTAGGAGACATGAGTTTCATAGAAACCCAGTGATTCTATGTTTTAGATTTCAATGTTTCTGAGATTGAATGATTAAAATGGATAATTGTATGATTAAAGTGAAGCAAGGATATTGAAATAAGGACTCATGATTTAAGGGAATTAATTGATTCATGTAAATGAAATTTCCCTTCCATTTTTCATTCTTTGAATTTCTAAAATTCATGTGAATTAATTTGTTATTATTAATCATGCCATGAGTGATTGTCCAATATCATATTCTCATTCCTGAGAGGATTTCTAGACCAAATTTTTCCTATTTTATCTTGAGCATATTTCTTGAGTGATCTTGGGATGTGCCACCTGCTAGAACTTGTATTGAAACTTGTCAACGCTATGACTATACAAAACCACATTTAAAATGATTGAGGCATCTCTTTGGCTAGCAACATTTTATCCTAAGACCCACCTTTACATTTATCCTTCGTAAGCCCTTAGATGCCATGAATTGCCTTATAGGTTTAAGCCACATTACAATCCAATTTTTCCTTACCTACCTGCACTTTTAGTATTTTTTCATGGTTATTTCAAGTTTGAGTGTGGGGTAAGGGCCTTTCGTGTGCGTTCCTTGGGATATGTATCATTTTTGGGAGGTGTAATGTGTGCGTCATCATTTTGGGCAATGTATTATTAGAAAATTGGGCATGAGTCATCATTTCATTATGCTTCTTTCATTTCATCCGGTTCTCCATAAAAAAAAGAAAATAAAGTTGTGCCTTTCTAGAGCTTTACAAAAAAACAGGGAGAACTTGGATGATATCATTCTTTGTAATCATTTATTGACTCAAGACCCATGTCATTAAAAGGGGAGTGGTTTTGTGATTCACATTTCAAGGGGATTTGAGTGAGGTTCACCTTGTGTTTTCACTTGATTAATCATGCATTGTACTTAAGAGTCAAACCTCCTACTTCTGGCCTTAAATTATTTCAATCATTTACCCACCAACCCTAAGCCACAGAGTCATTTGAAACATTATTGCAAGTCCTCATGATTTTATGTGTGTTTTGTCTTTACAAAGTGGAGAAAGTAGTTACTTTACAAGCCCATGGGTAAGGAGCATGTTCTCATGATATAAGCATAACTCCACTATTAATTGTATTATGAGTGATGAGATAAAATATTCAAAAGTGAGATAGGCCATGATTTGGCATGTTTAATAATAATAAATTGAGAAGCTTGAATGAATGAAAGGAGAAGATTCATTATTTTTCAAAGGGGAAAAGTAAAATGCATGAATTGATTGTTTCTTTGAAAAATGGGAAATTAAATTGGTATTTTTGTGGAACTTGAAAATTTGATTGGACATTGATAATCATTTGATTTTATTCCATTTGAAATTTAAATATTGGTGACATTGGTGTCCTCTGAATTCCATGTTGAGATTTTATGCTTGAGGACAAGAATAGTTTAAGTGTGGGGGAATTGATAGAACAAATATTTTCAATTAATTTATATTGAATATCACTGTTTTAAACTCACAAAAGTGTTCCTCTAAGATGAATTGTTTCATTTTTATGATTTTGGTGTTATTTTGAGCTGAATAGTAAAAATTGGCCATTTTGGATTTTTAACAGTTTTAACTTATTTCTGTAGTTTGGACATAACATTATCTAAATTGATCATAATTTCAAAATTCTTTCTTTTAAAGATTCTACACATCCAGGGATTCATTTACTACTTTTGGACTAAAATCTTAATCGGCCATATGGAAGCTCAAAAGAAGCTCACAAGTTGGCTCAAGAAAACTGTTTCCAGTTCTGCCTAGTTTTGGTGTGGGATCCATAACTCATCCATTGTGGGCCCAACGCTTTCACAATTCGGTGGGTGGACGTGCAAGGAGTTTTGGAGCATCTTTTATGAAGGAAGAACCGCTGGCTTCATCCTTTTTAGGGTCCATTAAAGCTTCCTAATCCGGGGTTTGACGTTTTGGAGATTCTGACTGGATAGAATAAATTATCAGAGTAAAAGGGCCATAACTCTCGGCATACCTGTCCAAAGCCACTGAGATTTTGAGGGGACACGTCCAAGAAAATTATGAACAACATTGATGAAGGGAGAAACGCGTTAAGAAGTCATTTATTGGGTCTAAAATGCGACAACATTCGGGGGACAGAAATATGGCTATAAAAGGAGGAGAGCTCCTCCTCCTCAACACATCCCATTCTCCATCCCATTCCTTCAGGGAAACCCAGGAAAAGAACTTCTCAGCTTTTTCATTTATTTATTTTATTTTAAAATGTCTCTACTCTCCCACATTATCTCACTTACCCCATCCATGGAGGGGTAATTTTATTTGAGTGATCGGAAAGAGGGGAGGCTGGACCTATGTGTTGTGCTTGAGTTTTTGTGCTTGAAATGAATAAAATTTGTTCTTCTTTCTTCTTATGGTTCCAAATTCTTAATTCAGTATTAAATTCCAAATGCGGTTGTGCTAAGGTTTTTATTCTGAAATTATAAATTTCTTTGGTCGATGATCACATCTCCCTCCACCCAATTCTAATCTGTATACGGTGGAACATGATTAGGGTTGGGTGGTGATTGCTCGACGGTTGTCAAGCACGTGTGTAGGATTGTATGTTGAAATCTTGGTTTATTAGGGAACAACAATTCCAGGTCTGGGATTACTCTAATTAATCAAGAGACCTTCTACAACCCTAAACACATTGGAAGGAGGATAGACCAATCTAAGGTTTTAGAAAGGAAAATTCTCATCACATCTCTCTTACCAGTTTAAGGAAGAAAAAGAGATAAAAATTGGAAACCATGATGGCACAACACTAAGTCTAGCTGAACCCAATCCGATCACTTCCTTTATCATTTGTTAAAATCAATCAATTTTTGTTGTTTGTTTCTCTCATAGTCATTCAAATTAGTTAAAACCAATCTTTTTTACGAAAACCAACAAAAAGTGACAACCTAGTTTTGTGTGCACTCCTCTTCGGGAGACTACCTAGGATCAACTGCTATACTATACTTAGGTAAATAAAATATTGTTTTGCCATGCCCCACGACAGGCGTGCGTCAGATCACCATCAATAACCTCTAGATTTTGAGGTTGGGGATTTTGTTTTCTTGCGGTTATCACCCAGACTTGGATATAGTTGGATATGAAGGAAAGAAAAGTTGTTATCCCATTTTTTCAGACCTTTTGAGATCATGGATTGAGTCAGGACAATAGCTTATCAGTTGTTATTACCTCATAAGTATTGTTCCATGAACGAATTCTTCCATGTTTCATAGCTTCTTCATTATTATGTCGGATCATCACATAATTTTTATCCCAAGTATATTAAATAGGATTTCGATTATTGTTTTCAGTAGTATCCCATTCGCATCGTTGATTGAATTTCAAAGGCTCTCTGATGGTGGTTTGTCCATTTTGTATGGGTGTTATGGTGGAATGTCCATGTAAAGTATGGGACTTGGGAGTGGGAGTCCGACGTACATTCTCAATGGTCAGAGTTATTCTTAGAAAAAGGTTTACCACCCATGGAAGTGAAACTTGGGAATGTGTTATTTTAAGGGGGGAATATTGTAAGAACCCAACTTTTCTATGTGTTAAAGATCCTTTTATATTTAGTTTAATTCCTTATTTTTGACCTAATGTAAATGCCTAGTAAGGATATGGAATAAACGAGGGTTTCAATGGATTTTTCAGAGCTTGGATCCCCATATTTTGGAGGAAATAGTTGGCATACATGGTTAGTAGAAACCATTTATCCCAGTTCGAATGGTTAGATAAAATTGTGAGGGGTGTTTTAGTGCACTGTAGAGGGCTGAAAAATTTTCCCTAGCCATTTTACCCAGGACACATGCTCGTACATGTGTTTCAGACCTCTTAACAGATGATTTTTTCATGGCTTGTACATGGTTAGTCAAGCCGTGTAGCCAGCCCATGTGAGGGGTGACTTAAGGCAGATCTGGATGCACAGTTGGCACGCGGTTTGGCCAACCATGCAATGAAACCATGGTACCTATTAAAATTGGTAAAATTACCATTTTTCCTTAAAATATTTATAACATTAACCCTCCTTTATTATTTCTTCCTCTATTAGAAATAATTCATCTTTTTCTCTTGTTGAATCTCTCATGCCCCTTCCATCTGGGTTCATTGACAAATTTTCCATCTAACCTCAAAATCAAGATTATTTTCTCTTGTTTGATTCCTCTTGGTTGGTGCTTCACTCCTTAGGCTCATTTCATGATTTTTATTTCTATAGATGGAACTATTTTTATGTGAGATCATATGCCCTATTTTTAAGGAATTCGTCTATTCTTTCAATTACATTTGATCCATGCCAAACTAAGGGTTGTTACTAGATGAGGAATATACTACAGATATAAGGTGGGTGGTCTATGACTCGTCCATTAAAGTATCTCTATATAATTTTTTTTTTCTATTGTGTGCATTTCGGTTTCATTGGGCATTTATCTTTAAATACATATTCCTTAAATTCAATCAACTAAATTGAAAGCTATGGACTTAGTGGGACCTCTTGACAACATAGGATGTTCATAACTCGACACAAACCACCCATTTAGGGTTTTTTCTTTATTTACACCTTTTTATCTATATTGAGATTATTTGGGACATTGTTAGAGTGTACTATACATGACCTTAACTAAGGTAAGTTCTTATAGTTCAATAAATGTTTTATAAATTGTTAAATGGAAAGTGTATAAATACAGATATCACTTGGCCATGGATTATGTAATTAAATTGACATTGGTTGAATATCCTTAATTCACCTTGTCATGTTTAATTAAAGGTAACATAATGAACCTATTAAATGATTAATGTATTTAAATTGATAACTGGTTTCATGTCCTTTATTCACCTTGTCACGTATGATGAAAGGGAATGGAATAAACCTAATGAATTGATATTGGCATGAATATTACCTAGCATAAATGATTTAAATCATATTAAATGTATAAGGTACCTTTTTATTTGGACCTTCCTCTTCTTTATAGGAGTGGTCAAACTTGATCCCTCCTTGGATTCCTGAGGTAATTCCTTGAGCACTAAGAGGATTCCATTCTGATTCATTGAGATGATTGTCATGGGAGAAAACCACCACTAAATTTGGTCCTTATCTTATTATGTGAATTCATCAGTGTTGTACCAATAATTCACCTAACTGTTTTCAAAATATTAGAATGCCTTGGATACACTCCTGGGATTGATATTGATGTATTCAAACACACGGTGACATGGATTCACCACATTGGTCCCAGTCACACATAGCCCAGTATTACTATGGATGAGCTCCATTGAATTAGTTAGACTTTTTTATGGTATAATTCCATAGGTGCGCCCCTTGTCTTACACTCAAACTTTTATTTTCAGGCTGCATGAGTTACTACTATGCTTTGGATTGACCCTTGAGGTCAAGGATACCTTATTTACACCTTTGATCATCTTTTATTATTATTTTATATTATAGTACTGATAAATACTTTACATATGATCTCCTTATAATAAATTGCATCATAATTAATTAAATGAACACATGTTTAGAGACTTTTCTAGATGAGTTTAAAGCATGTATGAGTTGTTTATATTTTTATTGCTTACATTTATATACATACACACTATATAGTTTATATTTATATAATAGATTTATATAAACATCATTGCTGGTGGCCTAGTGAAATTTATCTCACACCCTGTTTGAGCCACTGTTGGAATGTAACACCCCGAGATTTTATGAAAAATATTCTTTTAATTTCATTAATGTCTTGTGTTGTATTCTACACAAAGATTACCTTGCGCTATACGCAACACCGTATTATCTTGCAGTATACGCAACACTATTCTTGGATCGTGTTACGCACAATTTTGATAATAGTTATTCTACGCAACATTGAGTGTATATATATATATATATATATATATATATATATATATATTCAATGTATAAATGAAATATGGTTGGATTCTGTTATACGAAACAATGAAGGATTCTTTCACAACACGCAACCCTGACTTGGCTTGCATTACACGCAATCACGACCTTCCTCGATAGCGTTTGTTGTACGCAATACCGGGTTTTAATAAACAACGATATATTATTATAATATTGTCATGAACTAGCCGTTATGAATATTATTAACTAAATTTTGAATTTTATAACATTATTATTCATCTTACACATTTTCTAGAACATGGTATAAGAATAAAATAAATTTTTCGGGTAAAATAAGTATTTTTCAAAAAATGCAGTTTTGTCGCCTTTTGATGGCGCACCCACTTTAAATCTATTTTTTGACATGTTTATATGTTCAATTTGACAAAATAAAATTCTCCTTTTGAATCAGGATATAAAAATTTACATTAGATAAAGTTTTTATATTTTTCCGATAACTTTCATATTTTAATGAATAGTAAAAACACGCTATATTTTAATTAAAAAAACTTTTTTCATCGTAATATCTTATGTGGTTAAATTATAATATTGAATGGTTTTAAAGTATAAATAGAATATATTTTTACCATTTAATATAATGTATGTCATTAGCATTGATTTTACCTTGAATTCGTAGGTTAAATCAATTCAATCTTTTGCAATGTTTTAAAGAAAAACCCGTTTTCTTTCGACAACGGGATTAATTTTAATTTAATTTCTGCATCTTTTGTGTATTAAATTTGGAAAAATGGATTCCATATTTGGAATTAGTGGGTCCAAATTATGTTAGTAAGCTACTTTTTATTTTTTGGCATTGTGAATAGTAACTACGGTAAATTTTATTTACTGTAGTTAAAGGTAAATCAGGTAATTAAGGGTAAATATAAGATTATAAAATTACCCTAACACTTGGAAAAATCCTATCGGATGGCTAAAAGTAGACCCATATAACCTAAGGGTCTGATTAGATTCATTTTATGGACTTTGTTTCATGAAAATAATTTAATTATTATTAAAACCAAAGAATGTGACAACATGTCACTTTCTTAAATCTTATAAGTATAATAATTTTAATTTAGTGATAAACTTCATGAAAATTCGAACATGAATATTCTCCAGAAATCTAATACAATTATCTATATCATAAGAATTTATTTAGAATTTTTAGGGATTAAATAATTATCATTTATTATGACACAAAGATGATGCAGTAATTTTCTTATTAATGAAATATTGACATAATTGATGTTATAAATTCCCAAATAAATGTAATTTGAGACTTTTTATGACTTAAATTAATTTTATAGGTTAATATGACATGTTAATGTTGATATAAGTAAATTTTTTCGAACTTATCATTCTGTTATGAATTTCATAAAAATCATGTACCAAATAGTGTCAAAATTGACATAAATTAGTTTTTAAAACAAATATTATATTATTAATTGTTATTTAATTCTTAAAAATCTAAGGTTCGGCCAAATGACTTAGATAAGGATATATATATTAATAATAAACAACTTGGGGATCTTTTGGCTTGTTATGGTAAGTTTATTAACCATATGGTGTAAGAAAACAAAAGGCACGGTAAAAGTTAAATTATTTAACATAGAGTTAAATCTAATTGATAAGGTTAAAATAATAACCTAAACTTGTCTAAATCCTATTTTATGAGAGGATTTCGACCCATCCCCACTTTATCTTTGAAATATGACCCTTTTGAACCATTATAAACCGAATTTGACATTAATATAAAATAATATTTTGAGATTTTCCTAAGGTACCCCTCTCCTCCCTTATAAAAGGGCACCTCCTCCCTCTCCTATTTACACCAATTTGAGAATTTAAGCTCCGAAAACCCCTGCCTAAATCTCTTCTCCACTTCCCTAGTATCATCCTAGAGGTCCTTGTCTTCTTCAAAGACCATCCTTAGTTCTTTAAGTGGAGGTTAAGTGAAGGCGCGTCAAAAAGAGGTAATATCCATTACCGATCTTTTTCAATTTCTTTCTTCTTCAACTTCTTCTTCATTAGTTGTTTCATGATAAAGTAATAACATAAGTATTTCTTATATACTGATATGTTATTATAAATATGAAACAAATCTAATTAACCTTCTATCCAACCTACAGAAAAAGGAAATCCCCGCGCGTGCGTACGTACGAAATACCGTCTCCACGCCGTGGTGTAATCTATTTTCCGCCACCTCCTTAATTGAATGGGTATAATGGTATAATGAGTAACTATATATTATTATTATAACGTTATATTGATACTGAAATAGTATACATACACTTAAACACAATTCCATGACCATGGTAACGATATCATCGCTCGTGCGTACGTACGGACTACCGTCTCCACGACGCGATGAGATTCATTATCCATGTTAACCATTCCATAATGATTATAAAGTATATATAATGAATAATAATGAAATATATGACATGTTAAATCTAATGGATTTATGTATATATATATTTCATCTACTTACTTCCATTCAAGACAATAAGGAAAGGAAAACAGCGTTCATGCGTACGTACGGACTACCGTCTCCATGAACGGTGTGTTTCATTTCATTTATCTATCTATTATATATATATACTGAATATATATGATATATAAATAATATTTTATATTCTGGAATTAAGTAAATCATGATATAAGTAATAATAATGTCAAGAACAACAAGTCCAAACACCTACGATAAATGAAACGATTTTACCCAAAACGCTTCTTTAACATGGAATTTACAAAAGAACGGGTAATATAAAGTCATAAGTGAACCATATATGATATCATAACAATGAATATGATTCTATAATAAGTTAATGACATTATTTAAATCATTATACAGGAGGTTCGGATACGTACAAAGCATATCATACATAAGGTAAGGGAAAAGATCACAATCTCATTTTTATCCAAGATTGTTTATTATTTTGTATTTACTGGGGTGTATTTTATCATCCACATCCATTTTTACTCAATATTTAATATTTATATCCTTCTACAATAGTTTATATCCAATTTTACCCTTCGGTGAGTTTTTAGTAAAAGATATGAAATGAATCTTTTGTCGTTTTTCGTACGGGGTACTTTTTGACTTTTCCGACAAAAGTACGAGAATAATGTTTTTTTAACTTATACGGCATGAATGGATTTTTAAAACATTATTTCCAAGAATCTTCCTTGAAATGTTTTCAAGTTTATTTTTAATCAACTTCTTTTAGTTTAGAATTTTATGACATGTTAAGAAAGGAAAAGTGTTTTTGAAGTAGAAAGGATATTTTCCTCAAGAATGGAGTTCATGCGTTTTAACAAAATTATTTTCCATCTAAGATAATTAAGGGTTCTGTTTATATCCCTATTATTACATTGATTTTAGTATGTTGTGATGGAATTATATTTATGTATTCCTTTATCTTATATGAATTATTTTATGATGTCACAAAGTTTAAGATTCCCATTTTTATTACATGGGTTATGCAGTGATGTATGATTTATGATTTTGTGGCACACACAAGAATGGTATCATTATGAGATGGGTGGGACCTATATCTACCTCCAATGCATTGGGTAAAGATTTTATATCTCATGAGATATACATGGCTGGAATGGTAGGTTATACCGATTCAGTGAAACATGACTGAAATGAGGGTGACTCGGTTCAGAAATGGACTTTGTCCACTAAGATAGTCTTGGAAATGAGTCTTGACTAATAAGATATGATTCTCTATGTTTATGTGTGTATTCGACAAAGTTTCATGTTTTAAGTTATGATTATTGGGATTTCATTTCACTACTATGATTTATCCCATGTTATGATATTATGATCTCTTTTGCAGGTTAAGATTTTCAAAATGTTATGTTCTTATGAATATGATGTTATTGATTTTTCTTTTGTTTACCCTTACTGAGAATTTGAGCTCACCCTTTTATGTTTTCTTTTCCCCAGGATATAAAGAAAGGTTTTAGGTAAGAAAAAAAGGGAAGATCTTTATGGGAGATGTTGAAGATCTTTCACCATGATTAGAAGATTACGTTCCGAGTTTCCAAAGACACTAAACTATTACGGTCCTTGTGTGTGTGTTTTTGTTATGTAATAAGTATTCCGAAAAAGTAATGTAATGTCCTTGTACGTTAAGCTTCGGGTCTCTACAGTTGGTATTAGAGGCAAAGGAGGTAGGAATGTATCTGATCCTTGGGAACTCTCACATGTGAGCGTTGGACGAAGCATGGATCTCCGCCCATGGGCTTCATGAGGAAATGGCTGCCACTGGGGATGGTGGTGTGTCCCGACCAAGGGGTGTAGCCGCCCATGGAGTGCCCTGATAGGTATCAATTATAGTCCACTGGAAGTAATTCCAGACCGCTACAGTTGGTATCAGAGAAAAGGTTTAGTCAACCTTTGGAAACTAGGATGCGAGAACTTTAGTGAGATCCCTAGAGATATTTCTAAGGTATGTCTAGGGATGTACCTAAGGTTAAGTATAAGTATAGGTTATAGTCCTAGAATTACGCTAACGATCATATAATTAAACCTAAGATGTTATATATTGAAGGTACTCCCCCTTTATTATGTTGTTTTCCCTAGCATGATTTTTGCCTCTCACACTATTCTTTTTTGGTTTTAGACAATGGGTGGAACCCGAAGGAACCGTGTTGATCAATGCAATGGACAATGCAATGATTGTCCTCCTGAACAAACAAATGTTATGGGAGATGGAGTGAAAAATTTTATTGCTATACTTACACAAGCTATGAATCATTTTGGACTTCCAAATGAGCAGAGAAGGGAACAATATTCTATTGAGTCCTTCATGAGGAAACGTCCACCTTCTTTTAGTGGGTCTTCTGATCCACTTGTTGCTGAACAATGGATCAGTACCACTGAAAAGATATTTTCAGTTCTTCAATGTTATGACCATGATAAAGTCATCTTAGAAGTATATCGTTTGGAAGGTGAAGCTGATCAATGGTGGAATCTTATCAAGAATACGAGGCAAAGAGATGAAATTGAGTCCATGGAATAGGACGAGTTCAAGAACTTATTTTTCAATAAGTACTTCCCTCGTATTCTTCGAACAAAGATGGAGAAAGTGTTTCTTGAACTAAAGAAAAAGGATAATGAATCTGTTGGTGTATACGAAGCGAATTTTACAAGTCTTGCAAGTTATGCATCTGGCTTTATCATCCAACCTGAAAGAAAAATTGATCGATTCTTCAGTGGCTTAAAACCAAATCTTCTAAGGGCATTAGCTATAAGAGACTTCAGTAGATATGAAGAAATTGTGCATTGTTCTATCAAGGTAGAAATGGAAGTTGGTGTTACTTATCCATCTAGTAGTTTTGACAAGAAACAAAAGATAGAATTCAAGGAGAAATCTCAGAATAATGGTGAAAAGAAGATGAATTTTTCCTTATGCTCAAAGTGTGGAAAGAAGCATGGTGGAGATTTTCTTAAAGGGACAAGTAAATGTTTCAAATGTGGAAAGGAAGGTCATCGGGAATTTGAATTACGCAATGATGGGAAGAAGATGTCTAATGATGCAAACAAAGGAAGGGATACACAGAATGAACCTACTACACTTAAATGTTTCAAGTGCAAGGAGATGGGACATTATACAAATAAATTCCCTAATCCAAGGGTTAGTGATGATCGACATGAGCAACCACTTAAGGAAAAGGACAAAGGGAAGTCACATGCAATCACCATTGGTGATGTTGAATATGACAATGATGTGGTGGAATGATTAAGTGTTTATGTAATGGGATTCCAAAATAATGTTGAGTATTGGAATATTTATGTATTGGTCTATTGTGGTTTTCAATAATTTTATGGTACCGGTAACCATGGAAAGTGATTGAGATATTTTTATAAAAAAGATGATATGCGCGAGGATAAGGAAAAAATGAAATGTTTGACAGTATTCATGAGCTCATGATTGATATAAGGAATAAGTATATATAATTTTGAGGATTTTGGTATGTGGAAAGAGTTATCTTTTGATATCACTCATGTTTTCACTAAGATTCAATGGGTATTCATTTTTCAAGAGATTACATGATTATGGTATTCACATGACTGGAATATGACGAACAATATATATGAGGGACAAATGATGGAATTCACGTGATCATTTTCTCTATACTATGATCTTGGACCGAAGTATTTTAGATAAGCCTAAATATTGGAATGGATTATGTTGGACATAAGTTAGTATTGTTTAAGGATAAAACTTTTTTTGATATTGTTGATGGGATGTTATAATAATGTAGTTTTAGAAAAAGGATAACTTGCAGGTTGTGCGACAACCCATCGCGTCAGACAAGGCTATGTGAATCGAACCCACAACTAAAGTGCGATAGGCCTTTATCACCTACCACTAGCCTACAGGAAGTCCCTGGTTAGTGGAAATTAGTTTTATTTTATTAAGTGGTATGATAAATAAAGTATAAGTCCATTTTTGGAACCATATACAATTAATCTCACCATAAGATGGACTTATAACTTTTTCTAACCTTTTGTTTGAAATAGATGGAATGACCCATCATTCTATCACATGATCTGCAAATGCTTCACGAATAACAAATTCAAATTCGTTTTTTAAGATATGGAGTGGAAATTGTTCAATTCACGAACAATAGTGAGATTGAACCAAAATCATGTAAGTATTTCTTTTAATTCATCAACTTTAGGGAAATGATCTTGAAATCCAAAAATGTTGTCCTAGTGATCTTATATCTGATGAATCAGATGGTACCCTAGATCATCACAAATTTATGGCTTTGTGATTGTTGGCTTTTTCATAGCCATGTTCTCTACCACTCTCCATCAGAACTTGATGGTGAGATTTTTCTTCCATATTTTCACCTATGTTCTCCTACGTGGAAACCCAGTGATGAGTTAATTTGGGTAACCGTTACATTTCATACTTTAGTTTTTAAAGCCATGTTTTGGTATTCCTTTTTACGATGTGGGTTTCTATTAAACAAACTTTTGAGTAGTAAACCATTTATAACCCCGACGAATTTCGAAGGCGAAATTCATTTTAAGGGGGGTAGAATGTAACACCCCGAGATTTTATGAAAATATTCTTTTAATTTCATTAATGTCTTATTTTGTATTCTACACCAAGATTACCTTGTGCTATACGCAACACCGTATTAGCTTACAGTATACGCAACACTATTCTTGGATCGTGTTACACATAATTTTGATAATAGTTATTATACGCAACATTGAGTATATATATATTTATATATTAAATGTATAAATGAAATATGGTTGTATTCTGTTATACGAAACAACGAAGGATTCTTTCATAACACACAACCCTGACTTGGTTTGCATTACACGCAATCACGACCTTCCTCGATAGTGTGTGTTGTACGCAATACCGGGTTTTAATAAACAACGATATATTATTATAATATTGTCATGAACTAGCCGTTATGAATAGTATTAACTAAATTTTGAATTTTATAACATTATTATTCATCTTACACATTTTCTAGAACATGGTATAAGAACAAAATAAATTTTTCGGGTAAAATAAGTATTTTTCAAAAAAATGCAGTTTTGCCACCTTTTGATGGCGCACCAACTTTAAATATAGTTTTTTAATTGTTTATATGTTCAATTTTAGAAAATAAAATTCTTCTTTTGAATCAGGATATAAAAATTTACATTAGATAAAGTTTTGATATTTTTCCGATAACATTCATATTTTAATGAATAGTAAAAACACGCTATATTTTAATTAAAAACAACTTTTTTCATCATAATATCTTATGTGGTTAAATTATAATATTGAATGGTTTTAAAGTATAAATAGAATATATTTTTACCATTTAATATAATGTATGTCATTAGCATTGATTTTACCTTGAATTCGTAGGTTAAATCAATTCAATCTTTTGCAATGTTTTAAAGAAAAACTCGTTTTCTTTCGACAACGGGATTAATTTTAATTTAATTTATGAATATTTTGTGTATTCAATTTAGAAAAATGGATTCCATATTTGGAATCAGTGGGTCCAAATAATGTTAATAAGCTACTTTTTATTTTTTGGCATTGTGAATAGTAACTACGGTAAATTTTATTTACTATAGTTAAAGGTAAATCGGGTAATTAAGGGTAAATATAAGATTATAAAATTAACCTAACACTTGGAAAAATCCTATTGGTTGGATAAAAGTATACCCATATAACCTAATGGTCTGATTAGGTTCATTTTATGGACTTTTTTCCATGAAAATAATTTAATTATTATTAAAACCAATAAATGTGACAACATGTCACTTTCTTAAATCTTATAAGTATAATAATTTTAATTTAGTGATAAACTTCATGAAACTTCGAACATTAATAGTATACAGAAATCTAATACAATTATCTACATCATAGAAATTTATTTAGAATTTTTAGGGATTAAATAATTATCATTTATTATGACACAAAGATGATGCAGTAATTGTCTTATTAAGGAAATATTGACATAATTGATGTTATAAATGCCCAAATAAATGTATTTTGAGACTTTTTATGACTTAAATTAATTTTCTATGTTAATATGACATGTTATTGTTGATATAAGTAACTTTGTTAGAACTTATCATTCTGTTATGAATTTCATAAAAATCATGTACCAAATAGTGTCAAAATTGACATAAATTAGTTTTTAAAACAAATATTATATTATTAATTGTTATTTAATTCCTAAAAATATAAGGTTCTGCCAAATGACTTATATAGGGATAGATATATTAATAATAAACAACTTGGGGTTCGTTTGGCTTGTTATGGTAAGTTTATTAACCATATGGTGTAAGAAAACAAAAAGAAATGGAAAAAGTTAAATTATTTAACATAGAGTTAAATCTAATTGATAAGGTTAAAATAATAACCTAAACTTGTCTAAATCCTATTGGATGAGAGGATTGCGACCCACCCCGACTTTATCTTCAAAATATGACCCTTTGGAACCATTATAAACCGAGTTTGACCTTAATATAAAATAATATTTTGAGATTTTCCTAAGGTGCCCCTCTCCTCCCTTATAAAAGGGCACCTCCTCCCTCTCATCCTTACACCAATTTGAGCATTAAACCTCGGCCAAAACCTGAAAAAATATCTTCTAAACTTCCCTGGTATCATCCTAGAGGTCCTGGTATTCTTCAAGGACCATCCTTAGTTCTTTAAGTGGAGGTTAAGTGAAGGCGCGTCAAAAAGAGTTAATATCCATTACCGATGTTTTTCAATTTCTTTCTTCTTAAACTTCTTCTTATTTAGTTGTTTCATGATAAATTAATAACATAAGTATTTATTATATACTGATATGTTATTATAAATATGAAACAACTCTAATTAACCTTCTATCCATCCTACGGAAAAAGGAAATCACCGCGCGTGCGTACGTACGGAATACCGTCTCCACACCGTGGTGTAACCTATTTTCCGCCACCACTTTAATTGGATGGGTATAATGGTATAATGAGTAAATATATATGATTATTATAAATTTATATTGATACTGAAATAGTATACATACACTTCAACACAATTCCACGACCATGAGAACGATAACATCACTCGTGCGTACGTACGGACTACCGTCTCCACGACGCGATGAGATTCATTATCCATGTTAACCATTCCAGAATGATTATAAAGTATATATAATGAATAATAATGAAATATATGACATGGTAAATCTAATGTATTTATGTATATATATATTTCATCTACTTACTTCCATTCAAGACAATAAGGAAAGGAAAACATCGTTCCTGCGTACGTACGGACTACCGTCTCCATGAACAGTGTGTTTCATTTCATTTATCTATCTATTATATATATATATATACTAAATATATATGATATATAAATCATATTTTATATTCTGTAAGTAATTAAATCATGGTATAAGTAGTAATAATGTCAAGAACAACAAGTCCAAACACCTACGATAAATGAAACGATTTTACCCAAAACGCTTCTTTAACATGGAATTTACAAAAGAACGGGTAATATAAAGTCATACGTGAACCATATATGATATCATAACAATGAATATGATTCTTTAATAAGTTAATGACATTATTTAAATCATTATACAGGAGGTTCGGATACGTACAAAGCATATCAGACATAAGGTAAGGGAAAAGATCACAATCTCATTTTTATCCGAGATTGTTTATACTGTTGTATTTACTGGGGTGTATTTTATCATCCACATCCATGTTTCCTCAATATTTAATATTTATATCCTTCTAAAATAGTTTATATCCAATTTTACCCTTCGGTTAGTTTTTAGTAAAAGATATGAAAGGAATCTTTTGTCGTTTTTCGTACGAGGTACTTTTTGACTTTTCCAACAAAAGTACGAGAAGAATGCTTTTTTTAACTTATACGGCATGAATGGATTTTTAAAAAATTATTTCCAAGAAGATTCCTTGAAATTTTTTCAAGTTTATTTTTAATCAACTTCTTTTAGTTTAGAATTTTATGACATGTTAAGAAAGTAAAAGTGTTTTTGAAGTAGAAAGGATATTTTCCTCAAGAATGGAGTTCAAGCGTTTTAACAAAATTATTTTCCATCTAATATAATTAAGGGTTCTGTTTCTATCCCTATTATTACATTGATTTGAGTATGTTGTGATGGAATTATATTTATGAATTCTTTTATCTTATATGAATTATTTTATGATGTCACGATGTTTAAGATTCCCATTTTTATTACATGGGTTATGCAATGATGTATGATTTATGATTTTGTGGCACACATAAGAATGGTATCATTATGGGATGGGTGGGAACTATATCTCCCTCCAATGCATTGGGTAAAGATTTTATATCTCATGAGATAGACATGGCTGGAACGATAGGTTATACCGGTTCAGTGAAACAGGACTGAAACGAGGGTGACTCGGTTCAGAAATGGACTTTGTCCACTAAGATAGTCTTGGCAATGAGTCTTGACTAATAAGATATGATTCTCTATGATTATGTGTGTGTGCCACAAAGTCTCATGTTTTAAGTTATGATTATTGGGATTTCATTTCACTACTATGATTTATCCCATGTTATGATATTATGATCTCTTTTGCAGGTTAAGATTTTCAAAATGTTATGTTCTTATGAATATGATGTGATTGATTTTTCTTTTGCTTACCCTTACTAATAATTTGAGCTCACACTTTTATGTTTTCTTTTCCCCAGGATATAAAGAAAGGTTTTAGGTAAGAAAAAAAAGGGAAGATCATTATGGGATATGTTGAAGATTTTTCACCATGATTAGAAGATTACGTTCCGAGTTTCCAAAGACACTAAACTATTACGGTCCTTGTGTGTGTGTTTTTGTTATGTAATAAGTATTCTGCAAAAGTAATGTAATGTCCTTGTACGTTAAGCTTCGGGTCTCTACATGGAACCTGGGAAGATTATATTATTGTAGGTGTGGAAAATGGGAAGAATCTTGATGATGAAGAGAATGATTAGATGGTAACTCATATCTATACTGTGAAGGTGAGTTTCTCAAATGAATCCCCACGCCCTATATTGAAGTTCATCAATGGATCTTCCTCATTTTGATTGTCTCTCAAGTTCTTCATGGATTCATTCCACCTTGAATGGGAGCGCTCGTTCAAGGATGTGATTTGTGATCCTCCTGCGAATAAGAAATCTATATTGAATAAATTAAATCCTATTGAATATTTGACAAGTCTTTCATTAATTATGTGACCCTATATTTTTTTACTTCCATTTCATGTTTCACTCTGGTTAGTTTTAATTCAGATCACCATCCTATTATGGTTAATATTTTGAACAGAGTGAATAAACCTCCTTTTTTGTTTAGATTTAATAATTACTGTACATTTCACTCAGAATTTAAAAAATTGGTTCATGACACATGTAATTCCTCAAACTAAAAGGATTATTCTTTGTTTTGTGTTATTAAGCTTAATGTTCTTAATAATAGAATAAAATTTTTAAGTCATGAGCACTTTATAAAATTTGAGAAAATATAATTCAACTCAAATCTATGCTTATATTGTGAAAGAAAGTGATACTAGTTGCGATTTATCTGAGTTACTGAGAAATAAAATAATATTATACATAATCTCAATATTCTTTTAAATCACAAAGAGTGCATGAAAATAGAGGCTTTTAGAGTTAAATGGCTCAAGTAAGGTGATCATGGTACTAAATTTTTTAATTCTCTGTAAAGATTCAGGAAGTTCAAAAGAAAAAATTTCATTATCAAAATAATCAGGAGGTTCTTGATAAGGTAGAGGATTTGGATTCCCATGTTGTTTTTTTTATAAAAACATCTTTGATAGACCCAATATTACTATGGATCTCATGGATGGTATTATTCCCAGACTTGTTAGTGATATGGAAAATTCAAAAATTACTGCTCTTCCCATTGATGTTGAGATTATGGAAGTTTTTTTTTGGATTAAACTTTGGAAGCTCTCTAGGTCCAGATGGGTTCACAAATTTCTTTTTCAAAGTTATTGGGAGATTATTAATGGTGATGTTTGCTGGAATGTTAGTTATTTTTTCAAGGGTGGTCAGTTGACACATGGAATCAATTCTTAGTTCATTTCTCTCATTCCCAAAGTGGATAATGCAAATGAGATCCATTTATTCATACTGATGGCTCTTTTCAAAACTATTTATAAAATTATTGGAAAAATTATTTCCAATAGGATCTCCAACATTGCCAATAAGATTGTGTTTCCGAATCATTTTGGGTTCATCAAAGGTAGAACTATTCGGGATTGTTTGATCGCTACCTATGAATTCATTAATCTTCTCAAGAAATATACTAGAGGTGGTAATATTTCTATCAATATTCATTTTAAAAAATCCATTAACACTTTGGACTAGGGATTTATTTGTAAGGTGTTAAGTAATTTTGGTTTTGATGACATCTTTATCAATTAGGTCAAAATTATTCTTAGTTCAACACATATTTCAATGCTTATCAATGGATGCCCTAACGACTATTTCACTTGCACCATAGGTGTAGGCAAGGTTACCCTCTTTCATTCATTATTTTTTCAATTGTTAAATATTAATTAAGAAGGATATTTCTTAGTATGGTTAATAATAATAAATTCAATCATATTAGTGCTGCCAAATTTCTTACCACTCCCACACATTTATTATATGCTGATGGTATTATTCTATTCACTCAAGGAGAAAAATAAATATCAAGAACATCAAATATTTTCTCCTTCGTTATGAGAAAGTCTTGGGGTAGGTGATTAGTTGGAATAAATCATTTATTTATTTTTGGACAAAATATCATCAGATCCAAAATATTGGTTATTATTAGAGATCTGGGTAGTAGAGAAGGTACACTTCCTTTCTACTATCTCAGTGTCCCTTTGTTTTGGGGAAAATTGTGTGTTGGGAATTTTTATCAAATTACTAACCAAGTCATAAATCAATTGGCTTCCTCAAAAGGAATGTCCCTATCAATGGTTAGAAGGTTTAGTCTTTTCAAAGATGTGATTGTTCAAAAATTTGTCTACTATTTTATGGTTTATAGATGTTTGATTTCTCTAATTACGAGTATTAACACCTCTATTAAAAATTTTGTCTGGAGTAGAATTTTTCTTTAGAGGAAAGTTGAAATTGTTCTTTGGAAGTAGTGTTATAATCCAATTGATCAAGGTGGTTGGGAATTAAAAATATCTGTAAAATAAATGAATCTTTATCGGCTAACTTCATTTGGAGACTTATCAATGTGAAGTCAAAGTCTCTCACTTTTCTAAGATCAAGATTTTTAAATAGGCTCAAAGTTGGGAATTTAAATTATGTGGATTCTTCTGTTTGGACTGCCCTCAAGAATTCTTTCTCCACCATTTATGTGAATTCACATTGCCTATCCAATTTTAACTCTTCCTTGAATTTTTGGATTGATAATTGGATAGGTAAGATTCTTCTAAATTCACTTATCTCAATCCGATACTTTATTCAACACTAATGTATCGATTAAAGAGAATCTAGATATTTCTTTATATGTTCTTACTATTTTTATCAAGGAAGTAGTTTTGAATTATAATTTCATCAATTGAGATGAAACTCTTATTTGGGAACCTACTTCGAATGGGAGGATATATTCAAAAGATTTATATTGAGAGGTTTTTCAAGGGAATAAAAAAATCTGGGCTAAGGATTTGATAATAAACTTTATTTTTCTTTCCAGATTCTCTTTGGCGTAGAAAGATATTTATTAAAAACTTTCCACTGATGTTTTTTTTCTAGGGTGTTGGAATTATCCTATGTTCAAGATGTTCTTTCTGTTTCCAACATAGGATGATGTTGATCATATTTTATTGGTTTTAACTACTACTTTATCACTATGGAATGTTATTGCAGATTGATTTGAAATTGAAATTCTATGGTTAGACCATATATGGGATCACCTGATTGCATGACTGAATTTTACACTTTCACAATAGCTTCTCAAACTTTCTATTGTATCAAATTATGAGGTTATTCTTATTATATGGACTATTCAAAATAAATGGGTTCATGAAGGCACTACCTTGAATCTGAAGTCATCATTGGATCATGTTTTTGCTGCTGTTAAACAGAAGAATGATCTCCAAAAAGGATATTGTGATAACTCGATTCATGATCTTACTATTCTTAAGAATCATGGTATTTTAGGTACTTATCATACTCCTTATGGAACATTATTATTCATGTGGATACCTCCATTTCTAGGTTGGATCAAGTGAAACACTAATGGTGCTTTAAGGGGAAATCTAGGCCCTTATGGTTATGGTGTAATTTTCCAAAATCGTTATCGAGAAACCATGGGATGTCTCTTTGGCCCTTGTGGTTTCACCGCATATCTTAATGCTGAAATTCATGGTATTATCAATGCATTAGATATTAAAAAACAACATGAATACCTAAATTTATGGATTTAATGTGACTCAACCACCATGGTTCAAGCTATTATAAGTGGTACTATTCATATTTCATGGATTTTGACTGATAGATAGAGTAACTACATAGATGATATTTCATACATGAACTATATCATTATGCATACCTAATTTGCATAAAATCACTTGACTGACATGCTTTCTAAAAAATGGGTTGTTGTTCTTGAGTTGATATGGTGAAACGATCTTCCTCATGATCTTTTCTCTTTTTGGAATCATGACTTTTGTAAGAAATATTCATTCAAACTTTTGTAATTTTTATTTTATTAAATAAAGGAGACTTTTTCTTATGGGAAATCTCTCATTCTACCAAAAAATGGGAAGAATCCTATTGTACACTTGACTTTATTTCTTTAGGATGGGATCTTGGTAGCAGATGATCAGACCAATGCTCAGGATGCTTGGATAGTTTATACTATTTTTGATTCTTTTGTATATCATGTATTGTATTATTTGTCTTATACTATGTATGTATAATTTTCGTTTTCTAAAGACATTCCATCATCATTTTTTATATGATGTAGTTTACAAATTCTAGATGATTATTTATTTCCTGATTATTGTGCTCATTTTCACTGCCTTATTTATTATTATACTGCTTCTGGTGTTTATTTATCTATTATCTCCACTATGCAACACTGTGACCATAGGTAATAGTATCCCCACTATGAAACCCTAGGCCCTCACTGCTAGTCAAAAACCTCTGGGATATGGGGAGGCATTATTAAGTCTATGTGGTTGACTGGGTTTGGTTACTCAAGAGTGAAATGGGTATGGGACATCACATTGTCCCTCAAACCGGCCTTAAATCTACCCACACTCACTCAAGGTGCTTCCCTCAGAAATAAACCAAGACATAACCATGCATTTTCTAGAAACCTAGTGGCACCTACTATGCATAAATCCTATAATCCGAAGGTTATTGGGATTTCACACTTATCCCAAAGTTAGGATCTCATATCAAGGTCACTAGGTCCAACCACCTAATCCTGGGCCAACCTGTAGAACGACATAGCTCATAGTTCATCAAGCACGCTCGCATCCCAAAATCACATGACATCAATCATGTCAAAACACCCATCTATAGGGGAACACATATGAAAGGCATCGTAATCCAAACCATCCACCCATGACTAAGGAACCTATAATCTTTGAGAAAATTCACATCAAACTTCTCCCTAGAGGATCACATTTCACCAGTCAATGATATATACCCACGGAATCATACCAAACGATTACTATAAAGATAAATACACACCCACGATTTGGTTAAGTATAATTTCATTCAAATATATAATAGAAAACATTATATAATTTGTTACTAGACACTTTAAACAATTTAACCCAAATAACCACAACCCACAAGGGGTTCAAAGATTAGGCACCATGTGCCACATTAACCCATCGGGGTCATTACACCTCCTGTACATGAGGACTGAGTTTTCTTCCTCCTCATAGAATGTCTATACATATATTCACATGACCTTCCATCATAAAAAATCCATATAAAATTCAGATCAGGTGAGTATAATTCCACAAAATACTTATACATGAAAACTTCATATGAGTATTTATTGAAACCTTAATCAACTATGCCTATTTTTTTTAGAAAATAAAACACCAGTAGGCCTATATTTCATGTGAATCCTATGTTATTAATATGATTCATGATATTTCTATTGCCTTTATAGGCCAAGAGTAAAAAATAAACTCACTGAACACTTTCTAATGATCTGATATCAAAATACCCATTATAAATAAAAAAATCAAAATAACATGTGAATCGCCCATGGAGAAAATCATATACAACTATAACAATATAAATAAAAAATCATTCTCATGTCTTAATAACCAAGAATTCCCACCAAAATATGTGTTCTTGATGCACCATCATTGTATTCATCATAGGATTCAACACATTCTTAAATCACCAGTCTTCTATATCCAAAATTAATAAGACAAAATAAAAAAGAAACCTTCGGATGCCACATTGTAATGTCCCACCCTGGATCACTTTAAAACTAGTTTTTGGACTGGTTTTCCACATGACCTCAGGTGAACATTCCCGTATGCCAAAGGCTCCCGACTAGAAGCGGGGGTCTAAGGTGATACTACAGGGAGAGTATACCCCCAACATCATGAAGGTACTAGAGCATGCAATGGAAGATGGTAGGCTAGGGATTTTAAATTTTTCATCTCTAGTGTGATGTAACTTCATTATCTATGATGGTCTGATCCCCGGTAGAGGTCTGAGGATATCATATGAAAAATTCAAAGAACAAAGATAAATAGATAGTTACCTATTTCAATTTGGAATCATGTTCAACTGCAGCTTTTTTTTTCAGAAACTTTTTCACGAAGGATCTGAATCTGAACACCTCTAGATCATACACACATGCTTCGAGAATATTCATGAACATCGATCATCAAATTCTAGGTGCTCTCACGGATCTCTAATGATTCCTTCGATAACATGATGATCACCTCGACTCTGTTCATATGATCTGTGAAGACGTCCTTAGATCGATTGGTTGGATGGAATATTTCTCTCTCAAGGATGTGGGAGGAGAAAAGAGGATCCCTTAATTCATTGAAATTAATTTCATATAGAAATGGTCTCCTCATCTACTTATATAATGGATGTGAAAAATACCTGATTAGGGTTCCCTGTCCCCCATATATTTTTCATCTATTAAATAAGTAATAAATAAATAATTATGATGAAATAAATGGATCATAAATATTATTTATATTTTATCACATACTTGTATTATATATTAAATATATTATATGATAAATCTATGTCATTAACTCGATTCAAAATTCCCGCTAATATTAAATGAACCTTGAATATTAAAAGAATATTCATTCATATAATATTCTTCCAAGTATTTAATTAAAAACTCATGAATACTTTAAATAAATAAAATCAACTCAGTTATTCTATACTCAAATAATGATGAATTTATTTATTTTTCAACGATTGAACTTGGAAAACTCTCAGAACTCGTGGTGGGGCCCACCATGTCCTATATACCTATTCAGAAGAATATGACATAATCTTGAATATGCTCTTGCATGTGACCCTCTAGGACCTTATCTCAATAGTAGTGAATAATATTCATAAACCAAGAGCAGGTTCGAGCAATACATCATGGCCCCTAAAGAGACAAGGAATAGTCACAGCAATGACAACCATTCTACAAACACATATTGTGCAATATAATCTGTTTGTCATGTGATGTCGCATAAATAAGGATGCACACTTGTGACATCATCCTTTCCTGGATTTGTTATTCGTTGATCTAACTAGATGGATTTACCTTCAACCACCATGGCCATGGATTTATTGAAGTTACTACCATCCTGATCAATTAGGCCCAATATATCACTTCCTCAATTCATAATTGATGGATTCTATACTGATCATTCAACCAATGTCATACCACTAATGACACACCCAAAAAAAACTATCCCGTCGCGACTTCATTGTCATGTTTTTATCCTTAAATCAAATTACGTGATCAAATGTTACACATTGATGATGATCTCAATTCAGGAGACCAATACACATGTTTGTAGATTGGAATAGCCAATAACAACAAAAACATGTAGTGTTTCTATTGGAGGGTCTATCCTCATGATCTCAACCACTGAAGATCACTAAGTGAGAACTTCATGAGAAGAAGTCTCAATTATTGTGATCCCCTGGAACCTGATAGTCTGAAATAAATTGTTTTCAGTTAGTAGAATGTATCTAGACCATGGGATATATGTTTAAGATTAATTTCATAGTATCTATAGGTTCTCAATATATCCTGGGAACTACTGTAACCTTTTGATATGATAATTAATCTATGGATATTACTATTTAAATAGTGGGTGAAAAAATATAAACACAATTATGTTAGGTATACATCGTGTATAACTCACTGCATCCATAATATGGTAATAAAAAAGTACTATTCAAGTTGGGTATAGGTCACCTACTATTACAACACTCCGACTTGCACTATATCCATATTTGTAACTTACCATGTTAGCTATCACATGATAGGATCATGTTTTTTCTATGTTATGGCTTTAGTAATGGGCATTCCATATTTCTGTGGTGATGGAATTATTCTATCTGTGACTTTACCTCCTTGAGTAAGACTTCTCAAGAGATGATATCCTTGATTATTTCACTTTTTTCTACTCTAAAAACATGACATCTTGGATTTTAATAATAGTAGAATTATAATAATTTATATTATGATAAAATTTTACTTACTAGGTACATTTCCAAGAACCAGAACAAATCATTTAATATTATATACTTCTTTAGCTACCACTAAAGTTACAATGCACTCGATATTTGTAGATATGGCTACCAATATCTTGTATGAGCATTCCTAGCTTATTATATTATCATAACTATGATATTAGATCATGTTAATCCAAGGAAGACAAGTTTTTCCCTTAAAACTAGTATATCTTCTTCTCCACATACTAGGTATATCATTTGTACCTGATCTTGTACAATTGGATAGTTCTGACTGCATCCTGTATAGTTATCATAGTTATAAATAATATTTTCTTACCATAAATTATATGTTGGAAATACCATTTCTTATACATAGCATGAAATATGTGATTGATCTATCATATAATCATATGTAATTCAACTTACCGCATTAATATCTTCTTATGTGATGCATATGTCTTATTGGAGAGATTTATTCCATGTGACACTGATAAAAATTCTCTCTAAAATATTCCCAAATTGTATTTTTAATACATTTTTAGTATATGTACAATTTAATAGTTCTAATAAACCATTATATCTACCTCAGTATATCTCATTACCTTGAACTTTTATTGTTACTTTAAGTTAATCAATGGATTTTTACTTTCATTCTAGTCTAAACTAACTATAATACCAATAGTTGTTTTCCATATGTTACTAAACATATTTTCCTTGGAAAAAATAGTGCTCCCACTTTCCTCTTGTAAATGCATGGAATATATTAATTCCAAATGAATATTATATGATCTTATTACTCACTTTAATATAAAACTAGATTTCAGTAACTCGCACCCCTTATTGGAATTCTATGGTTTCACCATCCCTTTCTGGTTGTGTCATATAAACACCTTAAATGGTTGGTGGTATTTTCATCCAATTATCAATAAAATTCTCATAGAAATTATCTAATACAAGTAAAATTATAATGAATTTAGGAATAATGAATTGGTATAACCAATCGATCTTTATTGGTACCATGCCTATACCATCCATGTATGGTTTCATTTTAATACCCATCGCAGTATTCAAAATTATAATCCCCTTGTAATTTGATACATAAATTATTTAATTTTAATTGAACTTTTCAATTATATCATTTACCATATACTTCTTACTTGTAGGAATCATTATTATCAATGAATAATTTATCACTGACCATAATGAATATAAAACCACCATGATGGTTTTAACCTTGCTACACATTATTTGTCTCTAGAACATTAATCTCCCACATCTCTTGTGGAACTTGTTCTTATTCCAACTATATGTGCATCTCTAGAATTGACTAAACCCAATTTAATCATGCTCATACTATCTCAAATAGTGATGTTCACCATTTTATAGAAATATAGTATATAAATTAACTATATCTTTTCTATCATAGGTATTTTTGTAATATCCTTAGAAACTATAGGATCATTACTATAGATTCACATTTTGTTTTACATGATGAAAGATTGTTTATGTCCTAACAAACTCTTTGAATCTAAAAACATGTTCTTATGACATAATGGATTGATATCATACTATATATCATATGATATCCATTTCTCATTATATTATTCATATCGTTATCGGATAACACCATTATTTTCTATGAATTTTTTTGAGAATAATGGAAGTTTCTATAATAGATGTGAGTCACAATATTATTGCTTCCTACAACATGAATCTGATGAAAATAAGGAAATGTTCATTTAAGAATTTCTCCATGAAATTTTTTATTGACCAATGTTAACATGTAATCATATTAATCAATCCTTTTTATTAGTATTATAACTATTATTTGGATAAAGAGATGTGTGTTTAGGAATTATTCCCAGCTACATTATAATAATCAATGAATGTTTGGTCAAGATATTCTTCAGCATTCCATCATGAATCATGTTATATATTCTTACCATTCATATACCATACATCACTTTCAAATTCCTTTAACACTTAATGGAATCTTATAATGTATATTTACCACTATCTTACCCTTGGAATAGTTCACATTATCTAGCTAAGCTAATTCATAAATCTTTGTTGTGTACCTCTATTTCTAAAGGATTCTTTGTCCAAAACTAAGTTCATAAGTGTGTAGATGGTACCTAAAGTCCTTAACTCCAAAAATACTAAAACCATATTGGTTATATACTTTACAACTACTTAGTTTTTCTTGAAAAGTATTATTGTTCCATAATTGGGTATATAATTCTTATGTCATATATTGCTTATGATTCAAGTATCACTGAACTATTGCTTGAGTATGAAACACACCAAAAAAAGTTCATTACTAAACCGAAATAATGCATCGTTATGTCCAAAGGACATGTGAGAATTTTTTTTATACTCAATAAAAGTTATACTTGAATCATATACTTGGAAATTTGAAGTTGTGTGTTTATCACCACTGACTTAGGAACCACCCTTTCTTAGCTTCTTGGAGAACACACCTTACTTCTTGAAACATTTATTTACTTAGTTATTTTATTTAAATACATATATGTGATAGGAATATTATATTTAATTCCCAAGAAGAATGATAGAAACATTAATTAATATTGACGAACATATCTAAATAAGAAGAAGTGATTACTTTCTTCTTTAATTTGGTTTATTGTATTTAGACCTTCAAGGAATTTTTTTAAGATATGAAAATAAAATAACCTCATATTCAATAACCATCCTTTTTGAATTAAAGTATGTTATGAAGGTTTATTTAGAGTTAAAATTTACACTAGATTTTTTGTCTTTTCTTTTAAATTTTTCACCATAATAACTAAAGATTATAATTTAATTATGTTATTATTTACTTAGAAAACTTTTACCTAAAGTTAATGATGTTTTTTCTCCATATTGATCATTTTTAATCTTAAATAGAATTGGAAAAAGTGAGTTAAAATGATATAATAATGGGATGTATTGAAAAATAATTTCTCATATTTCAATTTACATGTATCAGGTGAAATCATCACCATATTCATATATTACTTCACTTTCTTCTTGCTTGCTTCTCAGAGATGAGACAACATGTGTAATCATCCTTTTCCAGATATAGTATCCACAACTTATATCAAACATTTATGATAGAATTATGACATAACCATCATATTCATCATACATGAGTCTCTTATAATCATTTTTATCTTATCCTTGCTTCCTAATATGGCTCTACAAGTATTGGGGACACTAGCACCTTGAATTTCCAATATCGTTGTACTTTGTGCAAGCGCTTGTACTAATCCTTGAATTTCATGCTAGTTTGGACATTAAATTTTTTTCAAAATTATTCATGGTATATATATGTGGTATTAATTTTCATTTCCTTTAAAAATAAAAGATAACATATTAGTATTTTTATATTGATTACATATTTAGAAATTATTGATTAACTAATTAAATCATTAGATGCCTCCCACTATTTTATCGAACTCTAGAAAACCTTTGTACTAGAATCAGAATACTTTAATGCTTGAGTATTCTAGTGGTAATGATACTTGAACCTCTCCTAATTGTCTAAAAGTTATGTTAGCACAACTACTTAGAGATTTCAAGGTAGATGTTTTACTGACCAATCGCATTAACTTGTGGCTCCTTGATCTATTGAGTGAAGTCCCAGATTATAAAATCACAAATACGATTTACTCGATGATTTCCTCTGAATTTGACACAAGTTATCTATGGATACTCCTTTACATATAACTTCAATTAATTTTACCCATAATTCTCATAATAACTCCCCAGTAGTAGGAGGCACCCTCAACTATGGAGAACTGAGCACCCCGAACATCTGGTTGTGTTCAAATTCAAACGATGGAAGATTTTTTCAAATTAATAATTAATTTAGTGTTTTTATATTTTTCTCGATGAATGTATTCCATTTCTATTAATCTATTAATACCAAGTTTTTGTACTCACAATTGAACATTAATATAAAAACATTCATCGTGCCTTTATGAATTTTTCTGTTTATTATATTATGTGTTTTCCACTATCATGTAAATTCATAAAACAATAAAAAAATACATAAGGGAAATAAAATACTTAACTGGTCTTGAGTATATAGTAATTTATGACCCATTTAAACTCAATGGGTCAACTGTGACCTAGGGGTATCATACCTGAGTCGAGTCTTGACTCCTAATATAGCTTGTCCTCATCTGGTGTGTCCACTTCTAGTTTGGATTAGCGGATCATCTTGGCGAGGTCTATACCTTACAACTTCATCTTCAAATGTATGTGTATACTCGCAAGTAGGCGAGGGGGTCTTAGGAGTGAAAAATACAACTGATAAATTTGACGTGTGTACCCTTATGCATATTGAATAAAAAATGATGAAGTGCATACCATATTAAATTAACTACTTATTACAAACACCCTACGTAATAATATATAATTAAATGAAATTAACCATACATATATAGATTCATATAATTTCTCAAGACCATTTAGTATAAAAGATAAATGTGTGATAAAATTAAAATTCCAATAAATTTGAAGTTGTGGGTTTAAATATAAATTAAATAAATTATACAATTAAAATAATTTATATACTTATTTGGTCTAAAATTTAATTTAATTTTTACTCAAAAATTAAACTAATTAATTTATTTAATTTAATAAAAAAAGTAAATTAATTATTTTAAATAATAAAATTATTACTATTTTAAATCAATAAACTAATAAATTAATTTAATGTTTAATTAAAATTATTTATGAACCAAAATTTCTACCAAGGGCCATTTCAGTTCGGGGTGAACTTGTGAAATCCCATTCTAGGAAAGGTGAATCCATTTTGGGGTCTTCATAGGTTGGGAAAACCCAGTACAAGGTGGTTTCGAGCCGATCGGAACCGTTTGGATCCATATTGGGTTGGTCCAAACCCGTTTAGATCCAATCCAGGTGATGCATTAGCCAGGAGAGGTTGCACAACCATGAGTAAGGCATGCGGGGTAGGTATAAGGGGATTTAGTTGTGTGGTTCTAGGAGGAAAATGGGGTTACCTCACACCACAAGGATCCAAATGAAGGAGGGAAGGTTTTGGAGAGGAGACTAGGTGCAGTGGTTCAGTGTTGGGGGTGGTGGTCTGACACGGTCTGGTGATGTGGTTGGAGGTAGTGGATACTTGCAGGGTCGGTCGAGGTGCAGTTGGTGGTAACCCAGTGTAGTTAGGAGTGGTGGTTTGGTGTCAGCTAGAAGCAGGAGGGATGTTTCTGAGAGACCAAGACTAGTAACGATGCTTAAGCAAGAAGCGTCCTAGATCTAGCCGGATAACATCGACCGAGGGCAGCGATGCGAACGGATCAGCAGCCGGTCGGTCGGGGTGGATCTTCTCTAGTGGGTGGTGTCACAGTGTGGCCTGGAAGGGGTGAAGCATGGCAATTTCGATCACTATAGGAGAATATTTGGATGAGTGCGGTGGAATTCGGGATCCAAAAAGACTAGTGGTGGGAACCTGGGGAGGCGACGGTCAGCCTCAGCTCGGCACTGGGAGGACAGGCAGTGGGTGTTTGCGTCTTCCAGGAAGGATACAGCTGGATCATCCCCACATAAAGGAGGGTTGGAGGTTTCTTTCAGTAGCCAAGGGGGTGTGACTGGTGGTGACTTTTTCATGAAGGGAGGTCTACCCCGACAATGTGGTGTTTGGGGAGGGCAGTCGCCGGTGGGTCCAACGGGTGTATTGGATGTAACGACCCAAACTTTTATTAATGAAAATTTATCTTAATCTAATTAAATGTCTTATTATGTAAATGGTTATATAAAATATTTCCTTTCTTGGTTTTATGTTTTTGGATACCATTAATAATTTTTATCATTGCTAATATAGTCATTGAATAGTGATCACATGATTAGTACAAATATAGGGCTTTAACAAATCCAATTTACACAGACAAAGGAAGTGATGTCCTCATCCAATAGAATTGAACCATATGAAGACCATTTTTTGGATCTCATAAAAGAGGTGGCATCACTGGGATTCTCTCTTGACCAATACCAATATGAGCTTCAACAAGTTATGCTAAAATGGAACCACCTACGAGAGAAGTGGAAGTTGATAGAGATTACCACCCAATTGATGTTATCTAAGCCACCCCAAGAGTCTGTCACCAACACACACCTTACCCTTAGGTCTTATGTGAGTGTTATAAGGGTTTATGTAACAATAACCTATCACTATTAATATTTTCATTATTTTTGTATAGAATAAATAATATACATTCAATTTATTATTGTTACTTTGTAAATAGTTTTTAAAGCACAAATAGTATTTTTTAATTAATATTAAATTAAGAAATATATTTTAATGAATTAATGGATTTTTTAATTAAATAATATTTTAATAAAATATTATTACTAAAATATTTTTTATTAAATATAAATGATCATATAATTTTTATAAATACAATTGTAATTTTTATTAAGGTTTAATAGCTGTTTTTGTCAAAACCCATGAATTTTCAATAAATATGTTTTTTATTTTAAAATAAAAAATTCACATATTTATAATATTATTTAGATAAAATGAAAATTATTTTTGGATTCAGGACGTCAAAATTATCTAATGGTGAATTTTTCATAATTTTATGAGACAATCGAATTTTTGGGTAAAAATTAAATACCGTTTAAATATAAAATTTGTTTTATGACATCATAATGACTCAATAGTGATGTAATAAAATACTATAATTGGTATTTTTTGACAATATATGTTTTATCTTTAAAATCATTTGATTTTAGTTTTTTTGGTTTGTTTTACGAAGCTTTAGTGGACCCTCCAAGACTTATAAAACATTTTAACTTTTTAAAATGATTCCATTGAGAGTGTGACTCACCTCCACATAAGAAAGCCTAATATTGTAATAAGTTAGGACATTCTCCTTATAAAATAAATTTTTCCATTCCACTTTTTAAAAAACCAATGGAAAAAACCATGGGTTTTTTTGGTTTTTATTAGTTTAATGTGTAGTGTCCAAAACCTAAATAATAAAGAATTCCCTCTCTTTTCCTATATAAAACCACCCAAGATCCCACTTATCATCACTCAAAAATATTTTATCACGTCCATAATCTTACCTCGCCTCTTTAAAATCCTCCCAAGTCACCCCAATCTCCCAATAATCCTCTCTCAATTCTCTCCCAAGCCTTTGGGATCACACTTCCAAGTAAGGGATTTCTTCCTTTCTCATTTTTGTCCAAATTTCTTTATGTTATTATACCCTTTTATTTTCAATTTAAAATGTTGGGGTATGATTTATCACCTCCCCCATACTTCCCTAGTTATGCTTTAATGGTTATATACCTCTTTATCTATCATTAATTCCTCCCGTGTACACTTGTTACCATGCCAAAATTCCGTAAGGAATTTCTCCCTTTTCATTTACATTCAAGAAATTATTTTATATTATGCATATAAATTCCATTAAATATGTTGGGATATTATGTTACATGACCCTGTTACTATCCATTTCATGTATAAATAATGATATACCCTTTTCTCTCTAATCAAACCATTTTTTTATTTCTATTTTATGTTGTTATGCTGCCGAAGTTACACAAACATTTCCATACCAAATCCATTATGTAAGTAAATACCATACCCATTTCTCTATCAAAGGTATTAAACTTTATGCACATGTACTTGTTTATTGAGGACTTAAATTTATGTATTCCACATCTCTTTTTCTTGGAATAAATTATTATGTTTAATGAATCCATGTTTTATGATCTATGTGGAACACTTATGCATGAAATGAAATGATTAAGAAGTGTGTGCCCTGATAGCACTCCAATGCATTGGGTAAAGACTAGTATCATGATACGTCAAGTTAAATGAGGTTTTAATCATTATAATTCAAGTGAAATGAGTTTTTAATCATTATCCATGTGCAATGAGTCTTGTCTCATGCTACTATCATGCTAAATGTTGTTTCCACATTTCCATGTTATGATAATCACACTATATCATGACTTTATGTTCATGTTTCTATTATGCTCCATTGATATGACTATTTCCTAACATTTATTGTATTATTCATGTTATGAATTTTTAATCCCTTACTAGGCTTTATATCTCACCTTTTTTATGCATTTCCTCGGGTTATCTCATGCAATGCTACGTATGAAGAAATGTGTGTGGTCATGTAAAAGAAGTTTTCAATAAAGATGCGTATTTCATGTTTTAAGCTGTTATGTAATGTTTCTAAGCCCCAAATACACTATACCTCTTAATATTCTATGTTTTATCAAGTTAATATTTTCTTTAATAAATTAGTTTTATGTGTGAAGTAAATATAAGGGTTGTTATAGTTGGTATTAAAGGGAGGTTTAGTTATTTTTGGGATTATGATTAGAAAAACCTAGTGAAATCCTTAGGGATAAGAATAAGTATAATAAAAACATCCCTAATTTTTTTGAGTATTGAGTATGTGTTTTATTAATAAAATACATCCCTGTCTAGATACAAGTAGGCAGATGTGGCTTCAGCACTGATGTATCTAGGGGTAAAGCTCGAAAACACCGCTTTGAGATGGACTCGAACGGGAACTGGTGCACGAAAACGAGCCTTGCTACACTATTGGTTATGAAACTCCTGGGGGATATTCTTTGGTAAATTCATAATATTATTATGAACCATTATTAAGGTAATTAAAAAAATTCCTCTAATAATATAAGTTGGAAAGTAGATCATGGATAATATAGATTGAATCTTATAAATTCATAAGTTAAGGAAATAAAAGTAATTTATAAGTCATCCATTTTTGTATTTGGATTACCCTTTATGTGTTACCCCTAACTTTAATTTTATTCCATCCAATGGACATTAATAGAAGGAATCGAGCTAACAACCGAAGAAAAGATCAATGTGATGATTGTTCTAATGATATGCCCAATCCAACGGGAGTGAGAATTGTGAACTTTATCATGATACTCTCTCAGTTAACACAAGTTTTGAATAGAAACATGGGTCAATAGGAACGTTCAACCTCCTCTAAGAAAGAACAAGTCACAATCGAGAGCCTCATGAGTCAAATGCATCATACTTTTAATGGATAATCTGATCCCTCAATTTTAGAATAATGGATCAACTCTATTGAAAAGATCTTCTCCATCCTTTAATTTTACAAACAAGATAAGTTTATTTTGGATACTTATCATATGTATGGTGAAGCAAATCAATTGTGGACATTGATCAAAAATATAATTCCTGATGAGAATATCGAGGTGTTGGAGTGGAAGGATTTCCATAAAATGTTTTTCGATAAATATTTTCCTTGCACTCTATGACTTAAGAAAGAAAGGGAATTCCTTTCCCTCAAGAAAAAAGATGATGAATCCATCGGAGTGTATAAGGATAACTTCACAAGGCTTTCATGATATGCCTCTGGCTTTATCGTTACCCCCGAATGCAGGGTTTACCTCTTCTTTGGTGGGATAAAACCTAGCCTATGAAAATCCCTAGTGATTCGTGACTTTGATGGATATGAGGAAATTGTCTGATGTGCCCTCAAAGTCAAAATTGAGATCGGTGAATTTTAGGGGTATCATGGGGATAAGAAGCATAAGGTAGAATTTAATTATGGAAGTATGATGGATAAATCCAATGGTGCTATGAAAATCCAGCACCCCACTTGCCAAAGGTGCAGAAAGAAGCACCCTGAAAATTTCCAAAAGGGGATGGGGAAATGCTTTAGGTGTATAAGAGAAGGGAACCTAGTCATTAACTGCCGACAAGAAAACCCCACAGCTGCAAAAGAGGATAGTAATGGTTTGTTAGACCCTCAATGCGTTTTTCATTGCTTCAACTGCAAATAACCAGGGCACTTTGCAAACCAATTCCCTATGCCAAGGGTTTTCAGAGGTAACCAACAACCTCTAAGGAAGAGAGGGTGATATTTTTCCATTACTACCACCAAAGAGAACCTCAATAATGAAGTGGTGATAGGTATGATAGTTATTAATTCAATAATAGTGAAATTACTTTTTGATTCTAGTTATATGCATTCTTTTATATCCCGAAATTTTAGTAGAACAATCCCAACACAACCAAAAATCATGGAAGTAAAGATGTCAGTGAGAACGAAAAATGGGGCAATCATTGCATCCCATGAATATAACTCCTCCACTATCATAATTTTTAGATTAAACTTCCCAGCGAACTTCTTCATACTCCCTCTGGTGGAATTTGATGCAATTCTTAGCATGGACTGACTTTCCTTGTATAGAGCCAACATAAATTGTCATGAGAGAGAAATCACTCTCCATATGGATAATCGACCCCCGATCATGTACAAGTGCAAGGAGGAGAATGAATCTTGTTTAGAACCATCATCTGAAGCATGGATATTACTACCCTATGATCATGTATATATTGCTCAGATGATTGAGTCTAAGGAAGTAACCATCCTTGAAGACATTACTATTGTGAGGGAATTCTCTGAAGTGTTTCCCAAGGAATTTCTTGGTCTTCCTCCTAGAAGAGATGTTGAATTATCAATTGATATTATACCTGGGGAGTTTCCAATATCCAAGACTCAGTATAGAATGGTTGTTGTGGAGCTTGAGGAGTTTAAGAAAAAACTATAAAAGAATCTGGATAAATGGTTTATACACCTAAGTGCTTCTCTATGGGGTGAACCAGTCCACTTCATCAAGAAGAAGTATGGGTCAATGCGCCTTTGCATTGATTATCATGAGCTCAACAAAATCACGATAAAGAATAAGAATCCTCTGCCAAAAATTAATGACTTGTTCGATCAGCTATGTAGAAAAAAATACTTCTCAAAGGTGGATCTATGGTCGAGATATTATCAAGTAAGGGTGAAGAAGGAGGATATCCTGGTTGCGCCCAAATTTACCCAAGTTTTAAGGGTTAAGCGGTCGCTTGTAGTGTAGCTTGGGTTGTCGAATCCTCAGAGACCTAAGAGAACCTTTAGACACTCAATAAAAAGAGATGGATTTTTGGCTATGAAGTGTCCAAATTGGTTTGATTTTAGATGTTTTTGAAAGAGAACTAAAAGATCTATGTGAATTCAAATTATGAGAAAATGAGTTGATCCTAGGTTATTTCTCGGGGTGGATTGAATGAATTCCTTTTTTTACGATTTTTATTTCATTAACTCGAGAATGATTCATGCAATGAATTCAAACTAACCTCATCACTTACTGATTAAACACCTTAAAAACACATGATAATCACCTATACACTTGTAGGATCATTTTCATGAGCACTCCAAGGTAAAGGATGTAATTGGAACATGAAAGTGGGGTAAATAAATTCAATAAGGAAGAGGAAGAATAAAAATCATTAAATGAAAGAAACTCAATTAAAAGAAATTAATAACATTTAGGGCGTGAGAAATAACATTCAATCCAGCCCCTTTCTACTCCCTTTGATCAACCCATAAAATATATACCCCTCCATTGATTACAAGTTCTCAACAGAAGCGGAAAGTAGACTTACGAGGGTGGAATTGAAGAAGTAAAAACAACAAAAATAACGACCACTCCACCATTGTGTGAACAAAATCACAAGGTTTGGGGTGAATAAATTCACACCTTGAGGAAAAGGTATCAAGGTGATAAGGATAAGAATAGAAAAAGAGAAGAAGAAGAACTTTTATTGAAGACTAAGGTGATTCGAACAACTTACATGAGAAGGAAGAACATTACAAGGGAAAATTGGCATAATAACATTACAATGAAAAGAAAGCACCAAGATCCCTAAATCCACCACCACTATTGCCTTAAATAGGAAAATAAAGAAGCCTTGGCCTATCCCCCAACATCCCATGTGCCTTTAATTAATTATGTTGGGGAAAGTTGGGTGGAACATTAATGATGAGAGACTTTTCCACTTCTTGCCCTGAAGTTGCAGCCAGCTTGCATCCACCGGAAATACGTGCCTAAAGGACATTTTAGAAGGCCGAATTTGAGTGGGCCCTAGAATACGTAAATTAATCCCCGGATGTCCCCTAAAATACTGTAAACTTTCAGCCCAAAATACTTTGTGGTTCGGGAGATATGATTGAAATAGTGGGATGTTTTTCTAGGCCGCAGAATCTGGCCAAAAATTAAGTCTTCAACATGGGACGCCTTAATAACTACTATTGAGGACGAATTATCACTAGATCCAGAATACTTATTTGTTCCCCTATATGTCTTCTAGTCTTATATAAATTTTGGTCTTCATTGAGCCTATATTGTGGGCCCCACAGTCGGATCAGTGGGATGATATCCAATTCGCCTTCTCCAGAATTGTTTCCTTTCTTCGCCAAAAATCCTCATCATCCTTTATGAATCCCCCATTGATTCCTAAATGAAAAATGTTAATATTTAAGATTATATCCATTTAAAAAAATATCAAATTAAAATATGGATAATTAAATTCTTTGAAATCAGATGAAACATTGGGCCTAAATTGGTGCATATTAGGCATGGAGTGCCCAAATGATGAGAATGGATGTTCAAAATTAAAATCCACAAACTCAGGCCCATAAGATCAAAAATAAACATTTAATACCATTACAATTTAATCAAAATATGTGTTTTTATTGGCTAATCACACCCCCCAACTTGAGTTTTGAAGGTCCCGAGCAAAATATATCTCACAAAAATGAAATTCAAATGACCTATTCCAAAAACATTTTAATACACATTTCTCACCCAAAGATCACATACCAAACAATTATTAAACCCATCAAAATCATTTAAAACAAGCTATGTCCATAAGCATATCTCAATCCCATGCCCATTCTTTTGTTCAAATTCATTTCCATATTTCATCCAAATTCAATTAAGCATGATGAAGTGTTGTGCGTCACAATAGACATGGGGGTTCATTTTCATTCGAGGGAGAAAAGATGGAAGCGCTAGGAGCAATCAAATTTTAATAATAAGACGAGTAATCATTTTTTATTTTATTTTTTTTTTGGTTTTTTTTTCAATTTTTCCATGTTAAATGAAATTGAACTCAATCAAGTCAACCCATGTAGCATGACTTTGCCAATGACTCCCAGGCTCAAAGACCTTAGGGCACCAAGTGAACCTCACATACTCGGGCATCATCTCGAGTTAACTCAATCAAAAACAAATTCAAATTACCACAAATAGAGATAAAATTCACAACTATGGGCCAGAAAACTATGGAGTCACGATCCCCAAGTTCCGAACGCCGCACGTTAGGTCAATTCATTTCTCTACGCGCAATTTTTTTTTGAATACTCATGTTAAAATTAAAATGATCGCCAATCCTATGCTATTTATTATGGGTCCCCAAGAACTCAAACTAAAACCCCACAATCTAGAGGATGTGCATTGTGTTTTTTTATTAAATGGATGATAATATAATAGTGAAAAATCACATCGGACAACCGCACTTTCCAATAATTATGCACATGAACATAAACTTGCATTAAAATCAGAATCAAGGCATGAAAAATTATTTGATATCAAATTTTAGAGTTTGGAATGTGTGTTTTCATGTTCAAGGTTAATGAAATTTTTCCTTCCACAGATTTTCATCTCCCCCCCCAACATAGAATAACATTGTCCCCAGTGTTTAAATAATTGAAACATAGAAGGGGTAGGATAGAAGTTCAACGAAGACATTGAAAATGAAAATTATGGAATGAAGTCAGCTGGTGATTGATGTTGAAAATGCATTACCATGTCTCCCTTCAGTTCTGGTTTGTCTCCCAATAGCTTGGACGGTTGTGACCATATTTTCCCGATGACCTATGACATGCCTTTAATTTTTTTTTTAATATATATATATATATATATATTTGTATTTTTTTTAACCTAAATAAAGGTACAAATAACATAAACTGATGATACATTGTCTTATATTAAATTTCTGGGTAAGGTATTACTCAGGGATCACATAGCGTGACATGGATGAATACGGTGCTCCCCTTTCATACCCATCCTTACTCATAAAAGAAGAATAGGTCAACAATCTATTTTTTTTTAAAATACCAACAAAAATATAAAATAAAATAAAATAAACTGATGATACATTGTCTTCTTTATATTTTCTGGGTAAGGTATTACTCAGGGATCACACCGTGTGACACAGATGAATACGGTGCTCCCAGTTCATACCCATCCATACTCATAAAAGAAGAACATGTCAATAGTCTAAGGTACTAATTAAATGAAATAAAACATAAAAACCATGGGTTGCCTCCCGTGCAGCACTTTTGTTTAACGTCGCTAGCTCGACTTGAACCCCCCAACTTATCCAATTCCAACTTTCAAAATTTTAATGACCTCATCTTTCTCTACTTCAACTTGATTAAGAATGAGTCTCTATTGTGGTTGGTAAGAATGTTTTGAATTTTATTCATGAAAAATTTTATTTTCTAATGTGAATGGGAAAACCCAAGGGGTATAAAAAATGGTTGATCTTTTTTCTTCTGTAGTCTTTCCTAATAAATCAAATATCAACCCCCCTTTTTGGGTTTCATGAGATGAATGAATGAATCCCCCAAGATCTTTCTTAACAAAAATGATAGGGTACTCGAGTGGGGAAGGAAAGACAATGATTTTGAGATCGTTCTGGATAGGACATTTAGACACAGGTTGAGAATTTGAATCTAACTCAGTTTCATTTTCCAAATTTCTTGACCAAATTGTTTCATTTTGAACAGACGATTCAACCAAAAAATCAGAAATAATAGTGTTAGGAATGGGCATGGACTCAATGTTTTTGATTTCTCTCAGTGGTTCAGTGATTGTGGTTTTTGAAAAATCATCAACAGAGTTACACGTAGGAGACTCAATCCATGATGTCAAATTCCCCTCTTGTGAATACATGAAATCAATTTCCTCCTGATTTAAAGACCCTCCATCAATTTCGTGATTCAATTCCCCTACCCCAAATCCAATGGTTGGTTCTTCAATAAATTCATGAGAGGATTGTGGGAAGCTAAACACTTAACATAAGGTTTTGGAAGGTACAATTGGTGTATGGATGAGTTCCTCACAAGTATTAATGAATTGTAGTTCTAATATCAATGATGATACCTCAAAACTCATCATCTCCATTTTATTACACAATTTTTCAAGTATTTTTTTTAGGATTAGGCTGGATAGAAGAGTGTAAATCGTGAACTTAATTGAGTTTCATCTCTTCAATCTTCCTCGAGAGGGCTAGAAATTGATCCTTTAAACAATCATAATCCCATTGATTGTACATCTCATCGGGTGCGGGGTAATCATTCAATGGTTGATCAAAGAAATTTTCTAATTTAGGGGCTTCCCAATATTGAATTTCATTTTGATTCCAGGGTGAGTTTGTGACATGGTAATTTGGAAGATACTCCATTGGAGAATACAGAAAGTTGGATTCTAGATTCTCAAGATACACACAAACAGAAAGGGGGAAAAGATAAGAGCGATGGGGATGATAATAGAGAAAGTGGGGTGAGAAAAGGATGATAGTGTCTAAGGTAACTTACTTGGGTCCCTGGCAACGACGCCAACATTTTGTTGTGCCCAAATTTACCCAAGTTTTAAGGGTTAAGAGGTCGCTTGTAGTGTAGCTTGGGTTGTCGAATCCTCAGAGACCTAAGAAGAACCTTTAGACACTCAATAAAAAGAGATGTATTTTTGGCTATGAAGTGGCCAACTTGGGTTGATTTTATATGTTTCTGAAAAATAACTAAAAGATCTATGTGAATTCAAATTATGAGAAAATGAGTTGATCCTAGGTTATTGCTCGGGGTGGATTGAATGAATTCCTTTTTTTACGATTTTAATTTCATTTACTCGAGAATGATTCATGAAATGAATTCAAACTAACCTCATCACTTACTGATTAAAAACCTTCAAAACACATTATAATCACATATAAACTTGTAGAATCATTTTCATGAGCACTCCAAGGTAAAGGATGTAATTAGCACATGAAAGTGGGGTGAATAAATTCAATAAGGAAGAGGAAGAATAAAAATCATTTAATGAAAGAAACTCAATTAAAAAAAATTAATAACATTTAGGGCATGAGAAATAACATTCAATCCATCCCCTTTCTACTCCCTTGGATCAACCCATAAAATAGCTACCCCTCCATTGATGACAAGTTCTCAACGAAAGCGGAATGTAGACTTACGAGGGTGGAATTGAAGAAATAAAAACAACAAAAATAATGATCACTCCACCATTGTGTGAACAAAATCACAAGGTTTGGTGTGAATAAATTCACACCTTGAGGCAACGGTATAAAGGTGATAAGGAGAATAACACAACAAGAGAAGAAGAAGAACTTTTATTGAAGACTAATGTGATTCGAACAACTTACATGAGAAGGAAGAACATTACAAGGGAAAATTTGCATAATAACATTACAATGAAAAGAAAGAACCAAGATCCCTAAATCCACCACCACTACTTCCTTAAATAGGAAAAAAATGAAGCCTTGGCCGAGCCCCCAACATCCCATGTGCCTTTAATTAATTATGTTGGGGAAAGGTGGGTGGAACATTAATGATGATAGACTTTTCCACTTCTTGCCCCAAAGTTGCATCCAGCTTGCATCCACCGGAAAGACGCGCCTAAAGAACATTCTAGAAGGACGATTTTGAGTGGGCCATAGAAGGATTAAATGAATCCCCGGATGTCCCCTAAAATCCTGAAAAAGTTAATCCCCTCATACTTTGTGGTTCGGGAGATATGATTGAAATAGTGGGATGTTTTTCTGGGCCGTAGAATCTGGCCCAAAATTAAATCTTCAACATGGTCCACCTTAATAACCACCATTGAGGACGAATTAGCACTATATCCAGAATAATTATTTGTTCCCCTATATGGCCTCTAGTCTCCTATAAATTTTGGGCTTCATTGAGACTGTATTGTGGGCCCCAAAGTCCGATCAGTGGGATGATATCCAATCTGCCTTCTCCAGAATTGTTTCATTTCTTCGCCAAAAATCCTCATCATTCTTTATAAATCCTCCATTGATCCCTGAATGAAAAATGTTCATATTTAAGTTTATATCCATTTCCAAAAATATCAAATTAAAATATGTATAATTACATTCTTTTAAATCAGATGAAACATTGGGCCTAAATTGGTGCATATTAGGCATGAAGTGCACAAATGATGAGAATGGATGTTCAAAATTAAAATCCACTAACTCAGGCCCATAAGATAAAAAATAATCATTTAATACCATTAAAATGTAATCAAAATATGTGTTTTTATTGTCTAATCGTATCCCCAAGATTGCTTTTTGTACAAGCTACGGGCACTATGAATTCATAGTAATGCCTTTCAGACTCACTATTTCTCTAGCAATATTTATGGACTTTATGAATAGAGTCATTAGATATTACCTTGATATTTTTTTGTTAGTATTTATAGATGATATTATAATATAATAAAAAACCAAGGAGGAGTATGATGATCATCTAAGTACTCTACTATTGACCTTGAGAAAGGAGATTCTCTATGCAAAGTACAACATGTGTAATTTCTGGTTTAAGGAGGTCTCATTATTATGTCATATCATCACAAGAAATGATATATTTATGGATCCCTCCAAGAAATATTTAATTGAGGGATTGATGAGGCCAACATCGGTAATGAATATACGTATCTTCTTGGGGTTAGGTGGATATTATTGCTGATTTGTGAGAAATTTCTCATGATTGTCTAACCCTCTTACAAACCTAACTCGGAAGGGAGTAAAGTTTTCTTGGAGTGATGAATGCAGATAGAGATTTAAGGAGTTGAAAAGAAGGATTATCACTGTTCCCGTTCTCACACTACCCATAAGTGGATAAATATTTGTGGTATTTAGTGATGCTTTGAAGAAGTTTATGGGTTTTGTGTTAATGAAAAATGACAAAGTCATTGCCTATGATTCAAGGAAATTGAAATTTCATGAGAAAACCTATCCAACACATGATCTGGAGTTTTTTGTAGTAATCTTTACTTTGAAATTTTGGTGACATTACCGCTTTGGGGAGAAGTGTAAAATATACACAAATCGCAAAATCCTCAAGTATATATTCACACAGAAAGAGTTGTATATGTAACCACAAATATGGATAGAGCTAATAAAAACTATGACTACAGAATCCATTACCACTCTAAGAAATTGAACAAGGTTGTGGATGCTATAAGTAGAAACGACCCAACAATTCTATCATTGATAAGAATTAAAAAGGATCCAATCTTTTTATATTTGATGAATATGGACATGAGAATCATAAAGAAGGTGACACCATCAATCCTTTCACAAATGATTGTTAAATTGTCTCTTTTAGAAAGGTTAAAGGATGCTCAAAAGGATTATGTGGGAATTTAGAAGAAAGTCAAAACTATGAGAAAAGGGAAATCCTCATAGTTCAATGTTAATGAAGAAGGAATTGTGAGATTTGGGTCAAGACTATGTGTTCCATAAAATTTGTAGTTAAATAAAGAACTTTTGGATGATGAACATAGTTAAAATTTCTCCATTCACCTAGGAAACACAAAGATGTATCAAGATCTATGAGAGTTTTATTGGTGGGATAACATGAAGAAGGATATTTATAATTATACATCAAAGTACCTGGTATATCAGTATGTGAAGGATGAGAGGTAGAATTCTAAGAGGATTATGCAACCATTACCCATAACAGCATAGAAATGGGAGAAAATCACAATGGACTTTGTCACCAGACTTCCAAATACATCCAAATGAAATAATTCTATCTGGGTTGTTGTGGATCGTCTTAAAAAGACTGCACACTTTATTGAAATTCAAGGGGATTTCACATTGGATAAACTGGAATGGATATATATCAGAGAAGTGGTAAGGCTGCATGGAGTACCACTATCTATTGTATCTGATCGAGATCCAAGATTCACCTTTAAATTCTAGAAGAGTCAACAACATGCTCTGAATACTGAGCTAAACTACAGTACGACTTATCATCCTCAAAATGATTTCCAATATAAGTGGACTATCCAAAAACTGTACGACATTTTGAGAGCATGATCAATGGACTTCAAAGGAGGATGAGATCAACATATTCTTCTGGTTGAGTTCTCTTACAATAATAGTTTTCACTCAAGCATCCAAATGGCTCCTTATGAATCCCAATACGGGAAGAGGTGCAGGACAACGAAAGGTTGGGTTGAAGTTGGGGAGCGAAAAATCCTAGGTCTAGAAATGGTCAAAGAAATTGTGGATAAGGTTAAGACCATCCAGAAGCACATTAAAGATGCTCGGATTCGAAAAAAGAGCTATGATGATAATTGTTGATGAGACCTAGAGTTTGATGTTGTAGACATGGTATTCCCCCACATATCTATGTGGGGGAGAATTATGAGATTTATTAATAAGGGAAAACTTAGTCCAAGTTATATTGTCTCTTTTGAGATCCTTGATTGCATTGGAGCAGTGGCCTATCAACTAACACTCCCACCGAACCTATCTAAAGTACATGATGTATTTCATGTGTCACTCTTGAGGAATTACATACTTGAACCATCTCATCTACTCAATCCAAAGGTGGTACCATTTTAGAATGAACTCTCCTACGAGGATAATTCAGTGAAGATCTTAGATCGTAGCGAAAAATTTCTATGAAATAAGACAATTCCCCTCATCAGGGTGTTGTGGTGAAACCAAAAGTTTGAATAAGCAATGTGGTAATTGGAGGAAGTGATGAAATAGAGTTACCCTCGTCTGTTTTAGTGTGGGAAAATTAAATTTCAAGGGAGAAATTTTTTAAGGGGGGAAGATTGTAACGACCCAAAATTTTATTAAGGAAAATTCCTCTTGATCTAATTAAATGTCTTGATATGTAAAATGGTTATATAAAATATGAAATTACTTGGTTTTATGTTTTTGGATACCGTTAAAAATTTTTACCATTTCTAATATAGCCATTGAACAGTGATCACATGATTAGTATAACTATAGGGCTTTAACAAATCCAATTTACTCAAACAAAGGAAGTAATGGCCTCATCCAATAGGATTGATCCATACGAAGCCCATTTGTCAGAGGTCGGAAAGGAGGTGGCGTCACTAGGCTTCGTTCTTGAACAAGCCCAAGCCGAGCTTCAACACATTAAGCTCAAACGGAACCTCCTATGAGAGAAATGTAAGTTGATAGAGATTACCACCCGAGCGATGTTATTTAAACCACCCCAAGAGTCTGTCACCATCACACACCTTACCATTAGGTCTAATGTGGGTGTGATAAGGGGTTATGTAACAAGACCCTATCACTATGATTATGTGCATTATTTTTTTATATAATAAATAATATACATTCATTTTATTATTGTTACTTTGTAAATAGTTTTTAAAGACACAATAGTATTTTTTAAGTTAATTTTCAATTAAGAAATCTATTTTGACGAATAAATGGATTTTTTAATTAAATAATATTTTAATAAAATATTATTACTAAATTAATTTTTATTAAATATAAATGATCACAAATTTTTTTTGAATACAATTGTAATTTTTATTAAGGTTTTAAAGTTATTTTTGTCAAAACCCATGAATTTTCGATAAATGTTGGTTTTTATTTTAAAAGTAAAAATCCACATATTTAGAAAATTATTTAGATAAAATCAATATTATTTTTGTATTTAGGATGTCAAAATTATATAACAAAAGTTTTTTCATAATTTTCTGAGACAGTCGAATTTTTAGGTAAAAATTAAATACCGTTTAAATATATAATATGTTTTATGACATCATAATGACCCAATAGTGATGTAATAAAATACTATAAATGGTATTTTTGGAAAATATATGTTTTAACTTTAAAATAATGTGATTTTATTTTATTTTATTTTTGATTTATTTTACAAATATTTAGTGGATCCTCCAAGACTTATAAAACATTTTAATTTTTTAAAATTATTTCCTTGAGAGTGTGACTCACCTCCACATAAGAAAACCTAATATTTTAATAAGTTCAGCCATTGTACTTATAAAATAATTTTTTCCACTCCCCTTTGGTAAAAGCCGTGGGCAAAAACCATGGGTTTCTTTGTGGTTCTGATTAGTTTAATATGTAGTGTCCAAAACCTAAATAATAAAGAATTCTCTCTCTTTTCCTATATAAACCCACACAATATCCAACTTATCTTCACTAAGAACCCTTGTATCACGTCTCTAATCTACCCTACTCTCTCTAAAATCCTTCCATGGTGCCCCAATCTCTTAAGAAGCCTCTCTTAAGCCTCTCCCAATCTGTTGGGATCACACTTCCATGTAAGGGATTTATTCCTTTCTCATTTTTGTCCAAATTTTTTATGTTGTTATACCATTTTATTTTCAATTAAAAATGTTGGGGTATGATTTTTTACCTCCCCCATACTTCCCTCCTTATTTTTTAATGATTATATACCTCTTTCTCTCTCATTAATGCCGCCCATGTACACCTGTTACCATGCTGAAATTCAGTAAGGAATTTCTCTCTTCTCATTTACATTCAAGAAACTCTTTTATATTATACATTTAAATTTCATTAAATATATTGTGATATTATTTTACATGACCCCCTTACTATACATTTAATGTACAAATTATGAGATACCCTTTCTCTCTCATCAAAATATTTTATGATTTCTATTTGATGTCATTATGTTGCCAAAGTTACACCAAAACTTCGATGCCAAAATCATCGTGTAAGTGAATACCATGACTATTTCTCTATAAAGGGTTTTCACCTTTATGAACATGTACTTGATGATTCAGGACTTAAATTTATGTATTCCTCATCTCTTTTTCATGGAATAAATTATGATGTTTATGAATACAAGTTTAATGATCTATGCGGCACACTTATGCATGAAATGAAATGATTAAGAAGGGTGCGCCCTGATAGCGTTCCAATGCATTGGGTAAAGACTATTATCATGGTATATCAAGTGAAATTAGGGTTTAATCATGTTAATTAAAGTTTAATGAAGGTTTACTCTTGATCCATATGCAATAAGCCTTGGCTCCTGCTAATATCATGTAAAATGTTGTTTCCACATTTCCATGTTATGATAATCATGCTATATCAGGCCTTTATGTTCATGTTTCTCTTTTGATCCGTTGATATTCCTATTGCCAAATATGTATTGTATTATTCATGTTATGTCTTTTTTACTCTCTTACTGGGCTTTATATATCACCCTTTTTTATGCATGTCTTCAGGTTATCTCACGCAATGCTAAGTACAATGGAATGTGTTTGGTAACGTAAAATGAGATTTCAATAAAGATATTTATTTCATGTTTTTAGTTGTTATGTAATGTTCCTAAGTCCCAAAGACACTACACCTCTCAATATTCAATGTTTTATCAAGTGAATATTTTATTTAATAAATTATGTTTATGTGTGAAATAAAGAGAAGGGTTGTTATATTGGATTCCAAAGGAATCTAGTTCCCATTTTCCTCCACTTTTTTATTTTTTTTTTATTTTTGTATTTCTAGTATAAGCCTTGCTTAGAAACCCCCACTCTATAATAGTCCCTTTTTAACTTTTTCAAAAGTTATACCTCATTTCCTTTAATAATAATAATAATAAATATATTTTTATTTGTAATAAAAAAAAACTTCCAATAGAAGTTTCCTCAATCCAAATGTCAAAAATATATTATATGATATTTTATAAAATATATTTATTTATTGTAAAATCTTCAATGGGAAAAAAATTGGCTGATAGAATTCTGGTCAAATAATTCCAGTAGAATATTGGCTGAAAAGGAACAATCCAAAATTAAACAAAATATCAGATAGATATTTATACCATTATTCAATTTCAAATTAGTAACAATCACATTTTATATCTATATCAAAAAATTCAGATGATCATAACTTGGTCATCTAAAATCGGATAGATTTGCGGTCTATTTTGTTGGGACCAATTTTAAGACCTATAGTTAATTTAATGAAAATTAATTTTTCCTTACCTCATAGATTTCATATGATCACTGTGATACCAATTTAAGGTACCATGGCACGTAGAAAAAATCATAAGGCTGTGTATTTAAAAATATTCATCACTAGAATGATGTAACTTCATCGTCTCTGATGATCAGAGCCCCGATAGAGGTCCTCAGATCTCATGTGAATAATTCAAAGAACTAAAATATATAGTTGGTTTTTTTTTATTCGGAGATGAATTCAACTATAGATCTTCACCGATGATAATTTCAAGAAGGATCTGAATTAGAACCCCTTTAGATTGTCCACACATACTTCAATAATCTGCATAATTACCAATCATCAGAATTCGAGTGCTAGCGCGGAGCTTCTTTGATTCCTTCAATGTCACGATGATTACCTCAACTCTGTTTTTACGATTCATGAATACATCCTTGGATTGATTGATTGAAAAAAATCTTTCTATATCAAAGATGTGGTAGGAGGAGAGAGGATCTATCAATCGGTTGGATGAATTTCACATGGAAATGACATCCTCGTCTACTTATATAGTGGATGTGAATAATACTGAATTAGGGTTCCCCGACCCCTGTATATTTTTCATCCACTAAATAAGTAATAAATAAATAAATATGAAATACTAACTACATCATAAATATTATTTATATTTTATCACATAATTATAAAATATATTAAATATATTATATAGTGACCTTATCCTTTTAAATATTACATTACATGACTTTAAGAATAATTATACATCAGTGTACAAGACAAGGATTGTAAAGTCTAGTGTCTTGGAAGTCTAGGTACATAAAAAAACATGGAACTAAATAAAAAATTTGTTTGTTTAATCTTAAAATTGATCTCCTAACTTCCATTGTGCTCAAAAATCTATATAGGGTGCCCTGGGGAACACATGAACAAAGGGATGAGCTAAATATCCCAATAAGGGAATAACTATAATAACAAAGCATTAGAACATGGGATAGAAGGCATGACATGATGATATAAAAAGGCATGTAACGTATAGAATCATAACATATAAACATGGAATCATATAAAAACAGAGTCATAGTAATGTGACAACAATATAAAACATGAATTTAGCATGATTTAAGGCTAAATGTCAAGACCATTGCACACGGTATCACAAGCCAAGGCTAATTTCCAAGACTGTCGCATATGGTAGCATAAGTCAGGGCTAACCACCAAGACCGTCAAACATAACGTCTCATAAGACTCAACTTTACCCAATGAATTGGAGTGATATTTGGGAGCACCCATCTTTACTTTTCATGAATATTTTTTCCACATAAACAATCACACATAATAAATCTTAAATAAATATAAGGGTTACCCATGGAAAGAATTGGATACCATAATCATGTCATAAACCATAACAAATGGGTGTATCATAAAAGTGTACATGAAAGAAAGGAACTAAAATATACATGAAAATTAAAAAGGAAAAATATTTATGTATCATGGTAAGTGATGTAAATTATAAGTGACAACATGTAAGAAAAGTATTTAAGAAATTTTAGCATTAAAACATTTTTGTGCAGTTTTAAGCAAAATATTATAGTTCCTTTAAAACAGAAAAGGGAAAAATCCTTTATATAAAATCAGAAATGAAGAAATAAGTTTTTAATAATAAAAATTTTATTTTATAAAGACAATTTTGGATTAAAATAGAAGATATGGTGCACTTGAAATCAGGTAAAAATTTAGGAAGTTCCCTCAAAACAGGTTTCCTTGTCGGGAATTATTGAGGGGTGAATCACTTAAAAACGTGTATATCTCCAAAAGATAATAATGAAAGGTTCATAATAAATGAATTTGGTACATGTAAAAAGTGTTTATAAGATGCACATAAAAATATAAGATAACTTCATTTTGGTAATATGAAGATAAGGAAACCCGAAGGAACAAAGGAGGTTCAGGTAGAATCCCTTATGGATTATCAGCATGGTATCAGGTGCACTTAAGAGGGATTAATGAGAGATAAATGGGTTTATAATCACTTATACATCATGATGGAAGTATGGGGGAGGTTTTAAATCATATACAATCATTAGGTATTTCACATAAAAGGGCATAACATAGAGAACATTCTTGAATAAAAGTCAAATAGATAGGATCCCTTACATTAAGTGTGATGGTGTTCTCCACTTCATATTAATGACCTAAATAATAAAATTAGGTTAATTAATTAATAATTACAAAAACACTTATATATTTAAAATATTTATTATAACCTTTATAATCTCATTCATTTCCTTTTTATGGGTTAATTGGTTCAATTTCATTGTTCGGGTCCGAATGTTTTCTTGGTTTTTACGATCAGTTTACTTATTTTGATGAAAGGAGAATCATATAAAATTGGGATGGTTGCCCAGAATTAGAGTTATATTTTTTTATTGAACATACATAAGGTTACACGATTGTATATTTAATTTGGTTACTTAGAGTGAAGTTGAATAACTATATAAAACTTTAATGACAACCTTTTGGGTTTATTGGCGGTTTTTGATCACTACGAACTCATTTTGAATTATAATTTAATATCATGTGTACAAAAAGATTATATAACCTTAAATAGGATATATTAAATAATAATATGGTTCAACCATAACAAAAATGGTTTCATGAACATAATTGAATATGGTAAAATAAATTGAAAAACCATTTCCTTGAATGTGGTAAATTAACACACGTCAGGTGGCGTCTTTACTACTCGTATAAAAGAAGAGTAAATGAGAGATGATAATAACTTATTCCATTATCATAAAAAAATCCAGTACATGTAAGGTAATGGATTTTTCATAACATTTGAATGAGGAGAGGTAAGGATTTAAAATAAAACAAATGAACTAGAAAAGAAAGTAAAATAATTGAAAATAGGAATTTACCTCTTGAATCAATTTTCCTTGAGAGCCTCTTAACGGGAGAGGATTTGGTCTTTTGAAGAGAATAAGGGATATTGGACATGGGGAAGGATCTTGTGGAAAGCTTTGGGCAGAATTTAGGAAATGCACAAGGCTTTAGAGGAGTGAAGAGAAGTGGTAAGGAGGGGTGGTATTTATAGTGGAGGAGAGGAGGATTTTCATAATATTTAATTCCTTAGTTTATTAATTTCCCTAAAGTATAGAAATAGTGATGATTTTATGAAAAAAATAGTAATAAGTGCATGTGAGTTCAAACCAATTAGTACTACAACATCATAACATCATCCATTACCCTATAAATCATGTATTTAGCTTAATTTGCAAATTATTGTATTTTACTATTCATAAAAAATCAAATATTTTATAAAAATCCCAAAAATTCACCCTAATCATTTTTTGATGTGTAGAATCTAAAAATGAACTCCATTTTTCAAAAATAATTTTATAAATATAATAAATTTAATTTTTAATTAAAATCATAATTTACTTGAAAAATAGATATTTTAAAACTATAACTGATTTTATAATGTTTTCAAAAATTACATAAGGTCTTATAAAATTATCTTATAACCAGAATATATAAAATTGATAATTTACGAACACCTTTTAGGAAAATATATTTTCTTTTAAATTAATTAATAAATTTTAATTATTTATTTATGACTTGAAAAAATACTAATACTTTTACTAAGGTCATATTATCACTTATAAGATGCCTAAATTTTATTTATAATTTGAAGGGTGAAGTTACTATTCTTTTGGAAAATTTACTATTCATAAGGGTCTTATTACTATTCATAAGAGTAACATTACTATTCATAAGGGTTATTTACTATTCACCAAAAATTAAGTTTGTCTTATCGGACTCCAAACATCTTAATGATCGCATCCGTGTATGTCATATTTTTGAAATTCAAGTCACTGAAGTGACAATATTATGTTTAAAGGTCACATAAAACTTAGTAGTTCATTATGTTGTGATTTCATGTGATTATATAAAATAATTATAAGAAGGGAATTTCCATTGATAAAATATTGGTTCATTACATTATTCCCCCTTATGAAATTTCACCCTTGAAATTTTGTTTTACATTATAACCCATAGACAGGTGTGAGTATTTTTTCTCCATTTCCTCCTCTAACTCCCATGTTGCCTCTACGTACTAATGGTTCCACCACAGTACTTTGACCAGGAGAGTAGTCTTGTTATGCAGAACTTTATCTCTATGACCCAAGATCTTCACTGGCTTCTCCTCATATGAAAGATCATTCTCCAACTGTACCACCTCTGAAGAGAGTACATGTGAAGGGTCTAGTATGTACTTATCTAAGAGGGATACATGAAATACGTCATGTAATTTGGACATGGTAGGTGGAAGTTCTAGTCGATAGGCCACATCCCCAACACGATTAAGAATCTTGAAGTGGATGATGTACTTGGGACTTAACTTTACTTTATTCCCAAACCTCTTGAACTTATTCCATGGATATATTCATAGAAATACAATGTCTCCAACTTTGAGATTAAGTTCTCATCAACAATTGTCTGCATAACTCTTTTTTCCACTTTGTGTTGCCTTGATGTGCTTCTGAATGGTTTTCACCTTCTCCACTATTTCTTTGACCATTTTAGGTTCTAGTAGAATTCACTCACTAACTTAATCCCAACACACCATTGTTCTACACCTTTTCCCTTAAAGGGATTCGTATGGTGCCATTTGGATGCTTGAATGGAAACTGTTGTTGTAGGAGAATTCAACCAGTGGAAGATGTTGGTCCCATCTTACTTTGAATAACATAGAACATTCTCTCAACATATATTCTAGTGTCTGAATAGTTCACTCATATTGGACATCATTTTGAGATTGATAGGTCGTATGAAGTTCATTTTAGTGCTTAGAGCATGTTAGAGACTTTTCTAGAACTTCGAGGTGAATATCATATCTCTATCTGATACAATAGATAGTGTTAATCCATGAAACCTTACCACTTATTTGATATATATCTGTGTAATTTGACCTAATGTGAAGTTATCTCGAATTTCTATAAAGTGAGTTGTCTTTGTAAGATGATCCACAATGAACAATATAGAATTGTTTCCCTATATTTCCTTGGAAGTCCAGTGATAAATTCCATTGTGATGTTCTCCCACTTCCATGTTGGTATGGGTAGTGTTTTCATCATCCCCTTAGAATTTTTTCTTTTATCCTTCATTTTTTGACATACCAAGAACTTTAATGTATATTCAGTAATCTCCTTATTCGTATTTTCCACTAAAAGTTCTCTGAAAGATCTCAATATATATTTGTACTCCCTAGGTGGATAGAGAAGGTTGAGCTATGTGCGTCATTCAGAACCTCCTTCTTTATCTCTAGATCAGATTGTAAACATAATCATGACCCAAATCTTACAACTCCTTCTTCATCAATCATAAACTCAGAGGATTTCTCATTTCTAATGTCTTCCACCATTTTCTGAATTTCCACATATTTTCTTTGATCATCCTTTATTTTATCCAAGAGGGATGGTTGAGAAATCATTTGAGAAATTATTGATGATTTTCCTCCATTAATTATTTCCATGTCCATCCTCTTCAAATATAAGAAGATCAGATCCTTTTCGATTCTCATTATTGATAAAGATGTAGGATCCTTTCTACTCAGAGCATCTGCCACCTTATTTTCCTTATCGAGATGGTAGCGAATTGAGAAGTCATAATCATTGATGAGATATATCCATCTTCACTGGCGCATATTAATATCTTTTTTTTGTGAATATATATTTGAGACTCTTTTGATCAGTATATATCTAACACTTATACCCATAGAGATAATGTCGCCGTATTTTTAACACAAAGATCACAACCTCCAACTCTAGATCATGCATATGATAGTTTTGCTCATGGATTTTCAACTTCCTTAAGGATTAGACTATCAATTTATCATTTTGCATCATCAAACAGCCTGATCCCTTATTTGAAGCATCATTTCACACCACAAATAGTTCTCCAATTATTGGGAGTGTGAGTATTGGTGCAGTGATAAGCCTCTTTTTCAACTCCTTAAAACAGTATTTTCATTCTTGATTCCAGACAAACTTTACTTCTTTATGTGTCAGCTTGGTCATTGGGTTTGAAAATCATGAGAAGTTATTCAAAAATCATAAATAATACCTAGCTAGACCCAAAAAGCTACGGATATCCATTATAGATGTTTTCCTGGGCCACTCTTCAATCGTCTTTGTCTTGGAAGGTTCCACAGATATCCCTTTGCCAGTGATATCAGGCCCCACGAATTATACTTACTCCATCTAGAACTCACATTTACTATACTTTTCATTTAGATTATCCCTTTAGAAAGTATTTAACATAGTATTCAAATTCTCCTCATGTTCCTCCTTGATCTTGGAGTATATCAGAATATTGTTAATAAATACTTCCATAATTTTTTTGAGGTAATATATAAAGACTCTATTCATTAAATCCATGAAAATTAATGGAGAATTAGTGAGTCCGAAGGGCATCAATATGAACTCATAGTGTATGTACCTCATTTTAAAGGAAGTATTGGGAATATATTCCTTCCTCACCTTTAATTGGTGATATCTTAACCAAAGGTCCATATTAAAGAAATAACTGGACCCACAAAGCTAATCAAACAAATTATCTATTTGTGACAGGGGATACTTGTTCTTTATTGTGATTTTATTGATCTCACGATAATAAATGCAGAGGCTCATTGGTCCATCCTTATTATTTATAAATAGGACTAGTGAATCCCATGGTGAAGCACTTGGGCATATAATACCCTTCTCCAGATTCTCTTGTAACTGCTTCTTCAGCACATCCAGCTCTACAGTGGCCATTATATAAGGTTTCTTTGATATAGTTAGAGATCCAATAATAATTTCAATTGAGAACTCAACCTCTCAATCAAGAGTAAGAACATGAAACTCTTTAGGGAATAAATCAGTGTAATCCCTCACGATGGGCATGTCTTCAAGCCTAATTCTCTCCTTTGTCTCAATCAATTGAGTTATACATGCTTGTTCACAAGGAATTAATATCAACACTTGATACAATGATTCTAAATGAGATTCATCTTCCTCCTTAAACTTTTAAAGAATTTTAGGATTCTTAGAGATGTGAAGAGTGATATTGCTTTCCCAAAAGTTGATGTTATATTTGTATAAAGATAGTCAATCCATTCCCAAGATAGTGTCAAACTCCACTAAATAAAGTATGATGATATTTTCTGGGAGGTTCAGTCCACAAATGTTAACTAGGGAGGAGTTATAAATCATGGATGTAATAATTTCCCCACTAACTATTCTCATAGATAAATTATCCTCCAAATTTTTAGGTGGTTTTTAAATAGTTCTACTAAACTTGAAAGATGTGAAAGAATGCATAGAACCAGAATAAAATAGTACGTTCTCTATTCTTGAATGAATAACTAGTGTATATGTCACCACATTTTTTCTAGATCCACCTCAGTAGTAGTGATATCATAAGTCGTTCCTTGTTTCCTTGGAGTTTGTTGTTGATTGCCTCCGACAACCCTCATCTTAGGGAAATTTTTTACATAAGTCCAATGATCCTTGTAGTTGTAACACTACACTACATACAGAATGTTGTTCTAAACCTTCCTCTATTCTTCCACATTAGTGGGATTATTCATATCCTGTAGGAAGTTTTTATCTAGATGTCCCAAATTTCCACATTTGAAGAAATTCTTGGTTCCCTTTAGACAGTTCCCAAAATTATTCTTCCCATAATTTTTACATGTTGGGTGATCAGGCTTCTTTCCATCATGGAATTTATTTGCGAGACCACCCAAATTATATTCCATTTTCCTATTTTTTTCACTGGGCCCATGATACCCCTGAGAGTCTCTAATCTCAATTTCAACCTTGAGGGCACAACGGACAATCTCTTCATAGGTTTCAAAGTCCCAAATCGCCAAAGCTTTTCATAGACTCATCTTCAGTCCGCTAAAGAAGCGATCCACCTTTATTTCAGTGTTCATGACAAAGACAAAGTTATACCTTGAAATCCTTGTAAAGTTTTCTTCATATGCCTCGATTAAAACATCTTCTGTCTACTTGAGTCTGAGGAACTCTCTTTCCATCTTGAGACAGAAGGTTTGGGGAAAATATTTATTGAAAAACATTATCTTGAAATAATCCCAATCCATGGAATCAATTTCCTCATAGGTCTTTATATTCATGATCAGTTTCCACCACTGATCAGCTTCCCTATCAAAATGATAGACCGCTAGTATTACTTTCTCTTATTCTGAGAAATGGTGGATAGAGAATATCTTTTCAATGGAGTTAATCCACTGTTCTGCAAGGAGGGGATCGAAAGATCCACTAAACATGGGTGGCCTTTTCCGTGTGAAATATTCAATGGAAAATTTATCTTTCCTTGGATTATGAGGGTGTTCCACATGATTCAAGTTATTATTCATAACTTGATCTAGCTGAGCAGGTAAAATGATGAAGTTTTGAGAACTTATTCCCATCATATTAGGTATATCATTAGGGAAATATTTTCATTCCCTATCACATTTATTATTGGAACATGTTCTTATATTTCCTTAAATTAACTAATAAAAATAGCATACAATTACATGGATTTAATACTTAGATATTGAGCATAAAAAAATGAAACTTTGAACATAAGGATAAACTTTTAAAGGAGAAGTATATCCTAACTTGTAATTACCAAGGTTTGAATATAGGTTATCCTTGATCTATTTCTTAAATTATATTTTTATGGGATTTTTTATTCCCTTAATAATGTTTTATACTAAGCTCATGAATTTACCAAATCATATCCCCCGGGAGTGTCAAACCAAAAGTGCATCAAGGCCCATTGTCATGCACTAGTTCCCATTCGAGTCTAGGTCAAAGCGGTGTTTTATGGTTTTACCCCTAGATACGTCTATTCCAGAGCCATATCTACCTCTTTGTATCCAAACAGGGATGTATTTTCTTGATAAAACACTTACTCAATACTTACCAAAATTTAGGGGTGTTTTCTTATACTTAGTCTCATCCATAAGGTTCTTACTAAATTTCTCTATTCCTAATCTCCAAAAATAACTATATCATCTTATGATACCAACTACACTGACCCAATCCTTTTATATATAAGATTAAATGATTTTAATCATAATTATACATTAGAGTACAATCCAAGGATCGTAAAGTCAATTGTCGTAGAATACTAAGTACATAAAACTGAAAACATGGAAATAAATAAAACATATCTTTATTTAATATTCAAATTGAGATCCTAAATTCAATTGTGCTCAAACATATTTATATGGTACCTTGGGGAACACATGAACAAAGGTATGATCTAAATAGCCCAGTAAAGGAATAACCATAAGAACAAAGCATTATCACATGGGATAGAAGGCATGATAGGATGATATAAAAAGGCATGTAATATATGGAATCATAACATATAAACATGGAATCATATAAACATAAATTCATAGTATTGTGGAAGAAACATAAAACATTAATTTATCATGATTAAAGGCTAACCACCAAGACCGTTACACGTTCTATCACAAGCCAAGTCAAACTGCCAAGACCGTCGCACAAGGTAGCACAAGCCAAAGATAACCTCCAAGACTGTCGCACATAACGTCTCATGAGACTCAACTTTACCCAATGCATTGGAGCACTATCTAGGTGTATCCATCTTAACATTTCATAAATATGTTTTCCATATAAATAATCATACATAATCAATCTTACGTAAACATTAGGGTTACCCATGGAAAGAATTGGGTACCATAATCATGTCCTAAAGCATAACAAATGGGCGTATCATAAAAGTTTCCATAAAAGAAAGGAACTGGAATATACATGTATATTCATAATGAAAAATAGGCATGTATCATCTTAAGTTATGTCAAGTATAAGTGACAACATGTAAGAAAAGTATTTAAGAAATTTTAGCATTAAAATGTTTTTGTGTGGTTTTAAGGATAATACTATAGAGCCTTTAAAATAGAAAAGGAAAAAATAATTTATATAAAACCATAATTGAACCAAGAAAGTTTTAATAATAAAAAAATTGATTTTATATAGATAATGGTGACTTAAAATAGAAGATTTAGTGCACTTTAAATTGGGTAATAATTCCTAAAGTTCCCTTAGAATGGGTTTACTTATCAGGATGTATTGAGAAGGGAATGAATTAAAAACATGTATATACTATAAAGAGAATGATGAAATGGTCTTGATAAATAAATTTGGTACATTTACATAGATTTTAGAATATTCAAATAAAAATATAATATAACTTCATTTTGGTAGAAAAAAGATAAGGCAACCCGAAGGAACAAAAGAAGGTTCGGGTAGAATCCCTTACGGATTATCGGCATGGTATTAGGTGTACTTAAAAGGGATTAATGAGAGAGATAAAGGGGTTTATCATCACTTATAAATCATGATATAAGTATGTGGGAGGTGATAAATCATACCCCATCATTAGGGATAACACATAAAAGGTCATAACATAGAGGACATTCTTGAATAAGAGTGAAATAGAGAGGATCCCTTACCTTAAGTCTGATGGTGTTCTCCAATTGATATTAATGACCAGAATAATTAAATTAGGTTCATTAATTAATAATATAAGAACCTCTTATATATTTAAAATATTTATTATAACCATTTTAAGTTTATTCATGACCTTTTTTATGGGTTAAGTGGTTTAATTTTATTGTTCGGGTCTGTTTGTTTTCTTGATTTTTAGGATCAGTTTACTTCTTTTCATGAACAAATAATCATATAAAATGGGGATGGTTGTCCAAAATTGGAGTTATATTTTATTATTGAACATAAATAAGGTTACATGCTTGTAAATTTAATTTGGTTACTTGGAATGTTGTTGAATCATTATATAAAACTTTAGTGATAACCTTTTGGGTTTATTGGAAGTTTTTTATCACTGCGAACTCATTTTGCATTATAATTCAATATCATGTGTACAAAAAGATTATAGAACATTAAATAATATATATTAAATAATAATCTAGTTCAACCATAACAAAAATGGTTTTATGACCAGAATTGAAGGTGGTAAAAGAAATTGAAAACCCATCATCCTTGAATGTGGTAAATTAACACATCTCAGATGGTGTCTTTACTACTAGTATACAAGAAGAGTAAAGGATAGATGATAATAAATTATTCCATTATCATAAAAAAATTCCATTACATGTAAGGTACTATAGTTTTCATTACATTTGTATGAGGAGAGGTAAGGATAGAAAAGAAAACAAATGAACTTGAAAAGAAAGTAAAATAATTAAAAAGAGGAATTTACCACTTGAATCAATCTTCCTTGAGAGCCTCTTATGGGGAAAGGATTTGGTATTTTGAAGATACTAAGGGTTTTTTGACGTGTGGGAGGAGCTTGGGGAGATATTTTGGTTGAATTTAGGCAAGTAACAAGGCATGAGAGGAGTGAAGAGAAGAGGTAGGGGTAGTATTTATAGTGGAGGAGAGGAGGGTTTTCATAATATTTAATTCCATAGTTTATTAATTTATTTAAATATGAGAAATAGTCACGATTACATGAAAACAAATAGTAACAAGTGCATGTGAGTTCAAACCAGTTGGGATTACATCATTATAACATCATCCATGACCCTATAAATCATGTATTAAGCTTAATTTGAAAATTATTGTATTTTACTATTTATAAAAAATCATGTATTTTAGAAAAAAATTCACCCTAACTATTTTTTGATGCTTAGAATCCAAAAATGAACTCCATTTTTCAAAAACAAATTCTAAATATAATTAATTTAATTTTTAAATAAAGTCATAATTTACTTGAAAAATACAGATTTTAAAACTATTACTGATTTTATAATGTTTTCAAAAATTACATCAGGTCTTATAAAATTATATTAAAACCAGAATACATAAAATTGATAATTTATTGACTCCTTTTATGAAAATACATTTTCTTTTAAGTTAATTAATTAATTTTAATTAATTATTTATGACTTACAAAAATATCAATACTTTTACTATGGTCTTATTATCACTTATAAGATGCCAAAATTTTATTTATACTTTCAAGGGTGATATTACTATTCTTTTGGATGATTCACTATTCATAAGGGTTTAATTACTATTCATAAGGGTTAGTTACTATTCACAAAAAATTATGTTTATCTTATTGGGCTCCAAACATCTTACTAGTCGCATCGGTGTATGTCATATTTTCAAAATTCAAATCACAGTAGTGATATATTATGTTTAAAGGTTACATAGTACTTAGTAGTTCATTGTGTTGTGATTTCATGCGGTTATATGACCGAATTATAAGAAGGTAATTCCCATTGATAAAACATTAGGTCATTACATATTATATCAGAGTCATTAAATAGACTCAAAATTCCCACTAATATTAAATAAACATCAAATATTAAAATAATATTCATTCGTCTAATATTATTCCAAGTATTTACTTAAGCACTCATATATACTTTTAATGAATAAATTCTACTCAATTATTCTATAATCAAATAATTGTTAATTTATTTATTTTTTGGTGATCAAACATTGACAACTATCGAAACCCGTAGTGGGGCCCCCCCATGTCCAATATTCCTATTTAGTATAATAGGGTATAATATTGAATGCACTATTGTGTGTGACCCTTCATAACCTTATCTCAATAGCAGTGAATAATATTCACAGACCAGGAGTGGAGTCTATCAATCCATCAAGGCCCGTAAATATACAAGGAATAGTCATAGAATTGACAATGATCCTACGAACACGTATTGTGTAATATAATCTCTTTGTCATGTGTTATCTCATAAAGAAGGATGCACACTTGTGTCATCATCATTTCTTTGATTTATTATTCATTGATCTCACTGGATAGATTCACTTTCGACTAGAATGTCCATGAATTTAATGAAGCTACTACCATCCTAATCAACGAGGCATGAGATATCACTTTCTCGATTCTGAAGAGACTGATTCTTTCTTGACCATTAAACCAATTCCATACCACCAATGACACACCCCACAAAAACTACCTCACCATGACTTAATTTTCATGGTTTTCACCTTTCATCAAAGTACCTGATCAAATGGTATACATTGATAATAATCTCAAGTTAGGAGATCAATACACATGTTCATAGATAGGAATAACCAATAACACCTGAAACATGCGGTGTTCCAATTGGATGGTTTTTCCTCATGATCTCAACTACTATAGATCCCCAATTGTGAACTTAATTAGAAGAAGTCTCAATGCTTATGAGCCCCCAGCACCTGATAGCATGAAATTAACTATGTCAAGTTAGTATGATTTATCTAGACCATAGGACATATGTTTGAGATTAATGTCATGATAGTTTGAGGTTCTCATTATTTCCTAGGAACTACTACAACTTTTTGATATGACAATTAATCTATGGACATTACCATTTAAATAGTGGATTTAGAAATATCAACCCCATTATGGAAAGTATATATCATGTATAAATCATTGCATCCATGATGTGGTAATCAAAAAGTATTGTTTAAGTTGGGTCTAGGGAACCCATTATTATAACGTATCAGAGTGGTCAATAAATATAAAACAAAAAAATACCATCCATGAAAGGAAATGATCAAAGTCACAGAAAGAATAAACATCCAATAGTAATACATGAAATTAATTAAAGTCCAAAAAATAAGTGATATGCATAAAATGGTCCACCCTATGATTGAGTCATAGATACATACCAAAATAAAAGAAAATAAAAAATGGGATATACTACCTCTATGATCCAATCCTCATCCAGTCTCATGGTACCATCCATTATATCCTACTCAACCATGCTATCTTGGGCCTCAGCTCGACCAGTGCTTGAAATAAGTGAATGGCTTATCAGGTACCCATGTATAGTGGTTAACTAAGTAGGGTGTGAGTGCATAACTCATTAGGGAACAACCAATGTGGTCCCATACTCACCAAAAAATACATTGATATGTTCATGTGACATTCTCTACTAAAATAAGAGAAAACTCCAAATAAACAAATAAATTATTTTTTTCTCAATCCTTGAGTCCAAGATCCCGATCGACCATACCTACTTCAGCCTATTCCAGATTGATATCATCTTGAAGATCATTAATCTTAAGAAACATTCAAGATCCAAATTCTTGGTAAGCCTTTGAGGTCTTCATGACTCTGGGGATGCATCCCACGGTAGTCCAATCAGATTTCTCAACTCCGAGGATACACCACCCCTGGAATTCCTAATCTCTAAGGTCACCGTGACTCTCAGGATTAATCCCACATAAGTTTTACTGGATTCCTAAAATCTAGGGATACACCTCTGCCTGAAAGTCCTAATATCTGAGGACATCATGACTTTGAGGATGCATCTTAGGGTATTTTGATCAAATTTCTTAACTCTAGGGATACACCTCCCCTGTGGAAGTCCTATCATGAGATCCCTATTCAATGAAGCCCTAATCTATGAGATCTCTAATCAGGGTATCCCAATATGAGAACTCTCTACTTAGAACAGTCCCAAACTATGAAATACCAACTCATTACAACTCTATTTTTGGGCATGAAATCCATATAATCCCAACCATATAGGCTTATAATCCAATGAATCCACCCATCATGTATGATCCCCAAATCCATATCAGCTCCAGTAGTGAGATATAAAACATAGTAGCCAAGCCTTATTGTAACATCCCCAAGGTATCACTCAATAAGTTAAGGAAAATCAACGGCTTGTCAAACGCCCATTACCATCATCTCTGTCCATATCCCCTAGGGCTTCCCAATCTGGTACAGGTTCTAAGATGACACCTGCAACCATTTTACTTAAACCACTCATGGTTGGTCAGTCAATGGGGAGCCCACTGGGTCCCATTAGTCTTATTATAGAAGAGGAACTCCTGTGGGTTCCTCAGTCTCGGTCTCAATTTCAAGTCAACACCTGACGCACAAGGACATCACATCCCACAACATTTCCAAAAGGGAAGCATGGCCTTGCCTACTACATAGGGCCTCACCACATTAGCATTAGTCAAGAGATGGTCAGTATCTCATCACGATCCTCAAAGTCACTATGGGTTATTTTATTCACCCACCCCCTTTTTGGTCATCCTATAGTCTGTCCACCTAGGCCTAGACACATCCAATAGGATAGTGTAACTTTTCCCATCCTCGTCTCAATGATCCTAAATGTCTTGATGTCTATAAGGGAGTTCTCTAATGTATTAAGCTACTATACATGGGATAAGGTATCATATTTTAGCCTCACCTCATAAGAGGTATGGATTCCAACCATTGTATCATGGTCTCCATATCGTCATCAGTGGTTGAGGTTTCAAGAAAATTTGGAGGGGTTGCCCATGACCTTTAGTGTTTACCATTCTAAATAAAGAATTTAAAATTAAATAAAAATAAATATTTAATTAAATTAATTAAGATAAAAAACATCAACGGCATTCCCAATCATCCATGTGCATCCAAAAATAAAATTAAATTTTATATGGAAAGTACATGAGATTACAAACCTTTTACCAACGCTTTTTCACCATGATGCCAAGGGCTGGAATAAACTATCAAGGACCACCAAACTTTTCCAGCCTCACATTTTTCTAACTAGACCCATATTAGAGACTCAATCTCCAAGACATTTTTTCATGCCTAAACCATTGGAAACAAGGTGTGTTACACTCCCAACACATCTTGGTTTCTAGGATACACAAAAGTCCCATTTAATTATACTATTTAAATAATCTATAAAATTGAGTTATAGAAAAACCCCTTGGAAAATATAAAATGATGACATAGATCAATGGATCGACATGCTAATATAGGTGGAAATTGTCTTGGCATCCCATATTCCTATACTGACAAAATTCCTCATCATAAATGGTTGATTTCACTATACTCTAGTGAAATTTATGAAGAACCCTAAAACAAAAACTTCCAAAATCAGAAATGATGAAAGGCAAACAACACTAAAGGGGGTGGAATAATAACTTACCTGATAACACTATAATTTCAATCAATATCTCCAATAACGTAGGATAATGGAGGGAGTGAGGTGTTGGTCGATCCCTCCCATGCATGTCCCACTTGCCTGAAGAAATAAGCTGACCAAGCCCCTTGTTAATAGTTAAAAAAAGGCTAGCACATTCCATGGTGTGACCTAAGGGTTCACATAATGAATTATTAAGGTAATACCTCAAATCCCCTTTTCACATAATTAACACCTCAAGTCACACCCCATGAACCCCATTCACATTAAAAAATCACTATTCATGACATAAACGACCTTCTACAAATGTTTTTAGCTACACAGCATGCTCATTTCTCCTTTGGTGCTCTCCCAAACCCCCAAGACTTCCATATAAACTTAAATCATCTTAATAAAAAACACTATTTTTAGATTTTCAAATACTCAAAACCTTGTTCCGATTTTGGGATTTTAAAATTAACCATCCACCAATGGGGAAAATTAAAATTCCCACTGAAATTACAAACCTGTATAGATGCTGGTTCTTATAATTAGTATACTTTCACCTTATTCCACATAATATATAAAAACTTATGTAACCAAATTGAAAAATAATTTTATAAATAATCCAAAACAAATTTTTTTAAATCTATCATTAATTTTCACTGCATATTACTTAATATATAACAAATTGTGAAAATATATCCATAAATTATATCAGATATCCTCAAAAATTATTTCAGGGTATCTATCAATTTTTCATAAAATTGATCCTCATTTACACAACCATATTGTAACCCCATAGGACATTATAAATTTGAAAAAATTTATGGATTACCAAATACATAAGTATAAGAAAGGATTTACCTCTAGTATAGATTTACTTTAACTCAAACTATAAAAGGATAAAGAGTGATCTCAATCAAACAGATGGATATTCATACCTATGCCTAGTTTTTGTATCATATAAAAGTGTAAATAACTATATAATACCTTTATCTAAGACATTGAGTGGTGATGGGACATAATGTATGTCAATATTATATAGCTAATTCATACGTTATTGATTCTTTGGATATATACTAGTCAGGTTGACTAATACTTGACTTGTCATTCATCTAAATAGATGAGAACATAAAATTTTCATCCATGTAGATAATCACATCACTTGTACCTTATATAATTATGGCCATAAATTTCCTTAGTCTTTCTCAATCGATGTCTTAGATATAAAATTCATCATAAGAAAGGAAAGTTCTATTCTTGGTTAAGCTTCAACTAAAAACAAGATTAGAAACATACCCAATCACCAGTTGATTAGCTAAGCCTCAAGGATTTTATAATAAATGTATTAAAGTATAAAGTTTATCATGATAAGTATATTTCCAACCTCTAGTATAGGGATTAAATATGAAATATTAGCCCTTACCATTCCAAATATATAGTCTATGACACTACATATGGTATACTTATGAGTCATCCAACACCCAACATTTATATTCTACCTCATGAGCATATTTTTATCTCTATATTAAATCCAACTCATTATAACACTAACATTTCATCATAGCCTATAATAATCTATGATTAACATCAATTAAGAATAAATCAAAGTCACATGTTTAATGGTTAATTATCATTTCACTTTATACAAAACATGAATTCAATGTGAAGGAATGATAAAGTTGAGACTACCTTTTATATAACATGATATATTTCATATTCTTAAACTCTCTTAAGAATAATAAAAAAACCAAACATGAGTACTGTTTAATTACATCACATATGATAGAACACCAGAGAGGCCTATTGTTTACTGCATTTTTTAAATCTTATTAAACTCATTACATCATTATGTAATTATTTCCATATATCTATGTGACCATCACAAAAACTCTCCCACTAAACAATTTTAGTAACTTACATATATGAAGAAGAAGAAAATTGAATAATATTGAGATTTAGGAATCATATTCCTAATTTTTACCTCTTTGAATATATAATTTAAACTCCTTAACTTCACAAAATCACATGTTAATATAGTAATAATTTATTTATTTTATTAGAAATCTTTTTAAGTTAATTATAATCATCTTGTAACTTTTAATTTCAAACTTTTTATTTGAGATCATTTGATAACTAAATATAACTCTGTATATTATTATATTTTACCAATATGTCCTAAACTCATTTAGGAAATATAGTGATATTCACTTTGTTATAGTAACTAAATTCAACTCTTTATATTTTTACTTACTTAAATACCCTAAAAAATTAGGATATTAAATTAAATTCACCATAACTAGTATAATTTTTTATTTTTTACTCTTTAAACTTATATATGTCCAAAAATACTCCAACTTTCCTCATAGAAAATATATTCTCTTTTATAATATCATGTTAATAAAAACAAACTCCTTTGTGTTCAAAAAATTACATTTTTTTTATTCAGTGTGAATATTTCTTGAATAAACTATTTTATCCATATCATATATGGTATTCTTTTTTTTATAGCATTATTCTAAAAAGAAGACTTTATTCTTTAAAATATACCACTAATGAGTGTTGAAATCTCAATTCCCTCATATTTTTTAAATATGTTAATAATTTGTATTATTCATAAACATGTGTATAAAATGATCATCTAATTTATTGATAAAGACTATATTTATAATAATATAAATTTTCACATAATATTAAAATAAGATGATAAACACATAATATCTATTTTTGATTCAATGGAGATTAAAAGTTATCTACCACATCCAAATCGCCATTGTAGATATCCCTTTATCCACTAATTTAATGCACACTTTAATCTCAAACCTTAAATCCTTCTCTATCGTTGAACTCCTATATATATTTACAACACTTGTATAATGTATTTTTGGTATCATATACCCATAAAATAAAAAATTTAATTATATAATATTATTATCAAACATGGACTCTTCATGAAGTTTCTTTATCCTGTTTAGGTATTCTATGAAATTCTTTATCTGGTGACCATGTTCTCTATAATGGAAGAACTATAATTTCTTAGAAACTCCTATATTCAGTTTAGAATTCAGTGTAGACTCTTGACGACATATCTTCGGGTTACTGTAGCAGCCATCGGTACCGGGCATATCTTATTCTTATGGTCAAAAGGCTACCCTTTCCTTTTTGCACCATCATCATGGAAATTGATCTTAGACCTCCCATGACCTACTCAAAAATCCTCAAAATATTGAGGGAATTAGGTAAACCTTTGTTGAACACATCTATATTGTAATTCATAATTAACTATCAAAACCTTTCTTGTGGTGAATATGAAATAATTTTTTTAGTAAAATCAAGCTCGAGCGGTGACCTAAGTCTCTCCAATTAATTTAATTACCCAAAAATATTTCATAAATGAGTATATATGGAACTACTCTCTACCATCTTAAATCTAAAGTGATCTTTATAAACTTCATATGTTTTATTTCTTTCTTGATCTTCATATAAACTTTTTATATTATCTGTCATTCCATAAAAATCCATGGTTTTATTTTTATTTTTGAGTTTTTTCTCCATCGATACAAGAATTAATGTAGATACATCAAGAGACTACCTTTTAGGTTTATAATAAAAAAATTATCCTCTTAACTAGCTTCATTATAAAGGACATAGGAAGTAGTTTCTCCAATGCATAGAATTTTTGTTCTTACTTGAGAAAAATTCACAAGCTCTTTTACCAGTATAGAAAACTACTACCATTAAGTTTTTCATAAATTAATATCAATCTCAAAGTTAAACATGAAGATTATGATTATTAAATTGTATCTACAACAAAAGAATTTATTAAATAAGTATCATGTTTTTCATTCATTCAATAAGGTCTTTTATTAAATGTGTTCCCACTAAAATTATGTCCCCTTTGAAATTACATAATATATATTAGAGGGTCAAGATCCATATTTCACTATTTAGTAAGTATTATTTAGTATTCCTCTTACCACTTATCTATTTAGGTAGACCAACATACCAATAATATAATATATAACTCTTGTATGGTTGAGCAGAAAACATATTTCCCAATCTATAATATGGATAAACCTAACATTATTTCTCTGGTATCCTTCCAAAGAGTTTATAAATAATTTTAACCCAAAGAAAAGACTAAATATGAGTAGAATAAGTCTTAGGATCACCACATTACTTATTTTCTTTACACAATATAATCTATGGATGCCAAAATTTAGAATGAAACGACCTGATTGGATGACCAAGGTATTGGAAAATGATTGTTTTTGAAGGAATCTGACACCTATTATTTTAAAGGGGATTTAAATATTAGCTTCTTATATCACATATTCCATTAGAATATATATATCCTTATAAAGATTTAGTTTAGAATCCATTTTATTTTTAACAAATCAGTATGTTCAAACTATATTTACATGTAACTCTTTATGTGTCCTATAAACAAGCTAAATTCTTGGTATAAGTAAACTAGAACAATTATCATACATATCATGTAACTACTGAAATTCATGTGAAATAATTTAAATAAGTGTTTTAACACCCTAAAAAATATTCATAATATAAAAAATTTATATATATAAATAATAAAAGATTTATAAAATAAATAAATTAATAATTAATATATTCATACATTTGATAAAAATTTATCAAGGATTCATAAAAAAATTATAAACACATTATAATTTAAGCATGAATAAACATGATCAATTTAATCTAATATGAACATTTCATATTATAATTCACATGGTTTTAATATGGACCCCTTCATATTTTATAAATGTGTGACATCTATGAACAACTTTATTATCAAATAATATACATTTCATAAATAATGCAAGAATTTATAAAAATCACGCATTTTTTCAAATAAGGTTTCTATTGTAAACATATTATATTTAAAATTATTGTATAATCATAAATAAATATAAATACTGTTATTTTTTCACCTTACTTTTACAAAGTTAGTTCACTTTAAACTATGATCACATCAACGAAAATATTTTTTTATGAATAAATCCCCCCTTAGATTCGATGCAAGCCCATAGAGTCTGCAATAGTGAAGGTTGTTGATAATTTTAATAAAAAAATATTTTTCATCAAAATTCTTCCCACTATGGCCTGCACCACAATGTGGTATTATCTACAGTGACAAATCTTTCCATGGTAATCACTGTGTCCATTTTATAAGTTATTTTTGGTGGAAAATGTTTCAGAATATCCATTTCACTTCAACATTCTATTTCAGCAAGGACTTATTGAGTCCAAAAGTGGCTAGTTGACATCCACTACAATGTGGTCTGTCATCATGATGCCTAATACCAAAATTAATAAACTTTTTGACCATGACATTGTGAATTCTATTACAATTCTCTTCTTTCAATTTTTTTTCTTAAAAATCCTAAAACCATCATTTCACTTAGACTATGTCATGGTCTTTTAGTAATAAGAATTTAAATTATTATTTTTCATAATTATTATATTATGTTCCTTAGATTTAAAGAACCAAAATGGGAGTGTTTACCTAAGATATTCCCTAGAACCTGGGGAACTCATTTTCTATCTTTCTTTATTCATTCAAATATAAAACTAAATGTTTACAAATATTCCCTAATACCATTGATGGGTTTTATATGGATGTGAAACTTCTTAAACACAATGAAAGAACAACTCCAAAACACCATTAAACCTATAATATATCTATAAATTTATAATGATTAATTAAATAATGAAAATGGAATGACTTTATCTTTTTATCCAACCCTATTTTATCTCCACTTCATGTGCTTGATAAAGATCATAGAGAACCAGTCAAAAGAACCCTTCCTCCAAGGGTATCCAGAGATAGTGATAATTACCTAAATCTTGAGAAGAATCTATCTCAACACCATTGTTTTATAAAACATTATTAAAATGTGGAAGAGAATGAAATATAAAAAGAATTATATTTGAGTAGTTTCATAATATCACACACCTAAATAAGGATCAAACTAAAATATATAGGCCTCCATGAACCTCAAGTGGAAGGCCTATATAAATTGAACATTTCCTAGAGGTTCAAATGTTAAAACTCCTTTGTATGATTTGGTTTAATTCTCATATTGAATTTTTATCATTTCAAAATTCATGTTATACATTTAAACTCCTCGTAATCATAATCCTATAATGATCAACCAAGTATGATAACATATTGAGTTATATTGGAATGCTTCCGATAAATTATCATGCCATATGATAATAACATGAAACATCCACCACACCATAGTGTCTTACACTATTTCATGGTGTACATAAGGATATACCATAGTATTGTTTAAACCACCATGTATCGGTGTCTCATTTATTGCACAAATATATCATTTAATAATTGTATCTATCATGAATTTTTTATTCCGGATATAACCTCTTTAGGTTATTTATCATCATTAATGAATGTATGTTCTCATGTTCCCTTTTTAACTTATCTTCCTTGGATACTATCATTGGATTAGACACCTTAAGGGATTTTTTTTATGATTTAATTAAATATATAAATATATTTTTTGTATAGTTTCACTAGTCACCTAATTAGGAAGAGGTTTCTATAACACATAAAATATTTATTCCATAAAAATATCAATTTTTTGTATTTTCAAGAAACCAATTTGAGGTTAAGTGGAAATAAATTAAAATATAATAAAATAATTCAACCCAATCATAGGAAAAACCAACCATAAAAAATGAACTACCCAGATAGATATAAAAAAAACCAGTAGAAAAAAATAAAAATTCAAAAATCAAAGCCACATATTACACATAACTAGAAGATGCAATTTAAAAATTAAAACATGAAATCCATGAACCTCTAAAAAATAGAAGAAATAAATTAAAATTTAAAAAATTTGAGTCAAACCAAATACACCCACTACACCTCAATCCACACACTAGTAAAAATATGAACGGACCACAAAGTAATGATTCAAACCTTCATGGCATGTTACTTTGTGTGTTTTGGGATTTGGAGGTGTTGGGAGAAGTCTTGAGTAGAGAATAGAGGACTTGAGCTTAATTTCTATCTAGAGATGTGATTATATGGTATGTAGGTACATATTTTTCCATGAGAGGCCAGTCAGAAGGGTTGGCTATAGTGTGGTGCTTGTAGTTTCAGCATAGGGACTTGGGGTTAAAATTTTGTTGTTATACCACCTATAGGACCCTTGCAAAATTTCCCTTTGGAATGTCATTTATATATTAAATGATTTTTTGGATGGAGTGTATCTCATGGGGTTATAATATAGTGTTCAGTACTTTGTTTTGAATCTTGAGGGATCAGGTTTTTTTGTCTCTTCCTTATGAAGGGTTTTAGTAGCATAGCGTCTTTGACTACACTATGGTGCTACCCTAGGAGTGTAGGATCTATGAGATATTTGTGATATGATTTATTGGGGTGGGTTGAGGCCCTTAATAGGGTAGTGAATTTTTTTCCATGCTTTCATTTATAAACCTATGTATTACAATGTTGACCCCCTATTACATTGTGTTTTTTGGAAAAAACATGGGATTTAGGCATAGCCTTTACCCATGTGTCATGGTTTTTTATTTTGTAGCCTGGTTATAAATTTAGAGGAACCTCAAAATTTAATTCTTTCACCTCTATTTATATCAACTCTTAAGTGACTCCATGGTCAGTTAGGATATATTTCCGCCCATATCTTTTAGATTCATACCCTAGATTTAGTAGAATGGGTATTAGTTATCCAAGGTGAGTTCTTCCCCTTTACTTCTTGGTTTTCTCTTTATTCATCATCTGAGAAAGGTTGTGACTGTGGGATGTGGTTGGATTGTGTAAGGATAAATTAAGTGGTCTATGATTGATATTATGATTTAGGTTTATGAATTTTTTTCCTAGTGTGATCTCAATCTTGGGATCAATTCTTCCTTTCCATGTTTTTTCATAGTATATTATGAAGCATCGGTTGAGGTAGAGGATTTGAGAACTCTCACTTTTCTATGTAATTTTTGGGATTATCACGATTTTTTATTTATTGGTTAAATAGTAATGTTTTTTATAATGAAGATAATGAACCAAACTATAGAAATTGATGGTAAATAGGTGTTTCTCATGTGTTTACCTGATTTTATGATATTTTTATATAAATGTACATTGTGCTTGTTTGCTGCTATTTTTGAAAATCATTCATGTTTATGATAATTTCATATGAATAATATGATTTTATTGTGAATTAACATTTTTCAAAATTATAATCACTTAAATATGGTAAATAATCAGTTATGTGGAATAAAGTAATTGATACAAAAACATGTTTTAATATGAAATAATGTGCTAGTACTTAATGATGAAATTATTGTTGTGCATTCTGATAAAGTTTATTATTGTGGAAATGTTTTTTTGATTGTTTTGGGGTTGATTATGAGGTTTGTTAGTGGGTATTGTGGCATATTCCATGGGTATAATAGGGGGTGCGGTTGAGATAGTGGGTTTTGTAGTGGGTGTCGTGGTAGATTCCAGGGGTGGCATGGTGGGATGTAATTGAGGTTTTAGACTATGAATTGGAGATTAAACTACCTTTACATGATTAGAAAGTGGTATGAGTTTGTTTTTTTGGGTTATATCTTGGTATGTTAATGTGGGATCATTTTTTGGTGGCCCAATAATATAGAATATAGTTGAAAATATGAACCTAAAATGGGGTTGGCTAGAATTGAATAACTTGATGGATAAAAATGAAACATGTGTTTGAAGTGAATAATAAATGGTTTGTAATTAGTATGGGTGATTTCTTGAGTGGTTTGTCATTAAATATGGGACATAACATCTTAATGAACGTGAATGGTCTGGTAATTGGTAAATATGGCCATTGAATGGTAGTATGATTAATCAACTATTGCATATGTTTGGTATGGCTATTTTAATAGGATGTGGGGATGGTTGTGATGTTTTATTTGGAAGATATGGTAGCATAGGGTAGTGTTAGTTTGGAGATTTTTGTGAGATAAATAGTATTGGTTTGTTTTAACACCTTTAGGTTAGGATTTTGTGTGGTATGTATATGTATATGATGTATTCTATTGTGATTTCTATATGTTCCCCACCCGATATGGATACCAATAATGATTCCTAAAATACTTTAGGCACCATATATTTTCCCCTAATATCCAGGTTGGTGAGGGAATAGATGTTTGACTTCTCCCTCTTCTCTAATCTCTATTCTAGGTGTAGTATAGGTTATGATGGATCAAGGTAGATACAATCATATTACCATAGTATGTGTTTTATAGGTAAAACCTAAATGGTATTTGTGTAATGATAGACACATGATATACTAGCAGACCCTACAGGGTATGGATGAGGAGGGTAGGTACACTAGCAGACCCTATAGGGTATTGGGATGAGGATACAATATTGGTGAACCAAATTACCCTTTGGGTATTAGATGAGATGATATTATATGGTGGGGGTCGTGAATGGTATGAGGAAGGAACAAGGTTGATGTGATTTATGGTCATGCTACTATACTGGCTAAGCGAAATGGTTTGTTGTGATATAGTTGCAAAATATATTGGGAGTACAGGTTGTTTGACATTGGGGAATTAGAGTGAAAAACTAGTGGGGAAGTGTTTTTAGGGTAACCTCTTGTTATATTCTTCGATAATATTTTACTATACTTGGATGTGATATTTGGTGAGTGATTCATGGGGAGGTTGGTAGGTAGTTGACCTTATAAGTTCTTGTTGGATCTGTTGTTTTTTCACTAACTCATTAGTTTGATCCTTCCATATTTTCACAAGAGGTGATGAGTATAATCATATTGAGTATACCTATTAATATCACCTATATATATAAAGTATTTTTTAGGTTTCTAGGGTGAGATTTGTGACTGATAAGGAGAGTACTGTCTTAGAGATTGGGTTTTACTATGGAGTTACTGCTTAAGATTTTTATTGGTATTTTGTTTGCAATATGTATTTTTATACATTATTCATGAATTATTGTATTAATATGGATCATGTTTTATTGATATTTTGGTTTTGGTCAAGGGTTAGTATCCATATTCCTATGTTTTATGAGAGTAATTCCTCCTATTTATATGTTTTCCCCCATCGGTGATAGTCACCAACTATGGGACTATTGGAGGTGGGACTCATGGGGTCACTCTTATCTTTATTATAGGTCTAGGAGGGGTCTTGAGTGGGGTCGAGTCATGAAATAGTATCATCAGAGATTTTTGTTGAGATATATGATTGATATTAGAGTTTATAACTGATAAATAATGCATGTGTTGCTAGTTAAACATCACTAGTTGAACTTGGTTTGTGACATATAATAGGGAGACTAAATAGGTCATGTTATTTAAGGTCCCCCTATAATCCAACATAAGGACTCTAGGTTTACTAGATGACCAAGTGAAATGGTTTTGTTTATGGGTTAGAGACCTAGTAGAGTCACATGCATCATGTATTTCTACACATGTTTTTGAATGGTTTTATTTGTGGAATTAAATAAATATAATCAAATGAACTTGAAAAACTAATTTCTATGGTTTTTATATTATAAGTTTGGTTCCTTGTTTATATAGATACTGACTAGTCATAACATGTTCATGGTTTAGGTTGGTGAGGTTCTACAGGCTAGCATGTTTGATTATAGAAGGTCTAACCTGGATGAGGATGATGAGTTGTGGAGGGAAACACTGAGTGAGTTCCAGCATCAAGGAATGGCTAAGTATGAAAGGATTTTCTAGGATCTAGAGATAGAGTACTAGTATGAAGAGCTTGAGATCACTGTCAATTTGATATGAGATATGGATATGTATTTGGTTTCATTGGTAATTATTTAGATGTGAGGATCATCATAGTCATGGTGAATCCTATATCTTTAGGAGAGAAAGGAGGTGGATGTTTTTACGATCAATTTTAATTGATGATTAAAGAAGAAAATATATATGATTTATCTCCCTTCAATAGATAATACTAAGTGTTTAGGAGATCTAGATCAGGTTTAAGGGCCTCATTCTCTTTTCCCCTGATATATTTTTGGATTAGAAGTCTATATCTCAATGCTTGGATGTCGAGACCCGAAGCATGATGTACATGGACATTACATTACTTTTGCATAAAAATTAATACATAACAAAAACAGTCACACAAGGATCGTAATAGTTTAGTGTCTTTGGAAACTTGGAATATAAACTTCTAATCATGTTGAAAGATCTTCAACAACTCCCATAACAATCTTCCCCTTTTTGTTTCCTTACCTAAAAACTTTCTTTATTTCATGGGGAAAATAAAACATAAAAAGGGTGAGCTCAAATGCTCAGTAAGGGAAAACATAGAGAACATAAAACAATCCATAAACATTTGAAAGAAAAAACTTGAACATGAAATTTAAACATCAAAATCTTGAGCAAAGATATAAATCGTGGAAGTACGTAAGGCATATATCATAATAGAACATCAACCATGATAAAATATAATGGAAATAAAACATGTAATTTGGGAAACCATTCAACACATGTTATGATTTCTATATTAGCCAAGGCATTGCTTCCAAGACAATCTTAGTGGAAAAAGTCCCTTTCTGAATCAAGTTCACTCCTCGTTTTAGTCCTGTAACACTGAACTGGATTAAATTACCGTTCCAGCCATGTCTATCTCATGAGATATAAATCTTTACCCAATGAATTGGAGGGATATATAGTTCCCACCCATCTCATAATGAAATCATTCTTACTTGTGCCACAAAATAAACATACATCATTCATAATAACCCAATAAATAAAATGGGTTTCATAAACATCATCCCATAATCACATAATCCATATAAGAGAAATGGATATCATTTCATAATAAGAAAAGTGAAACCCTGTAAATCATAGAGACATGATACTTGAAACATACACATATGAAATAATGTCATCTTAGATGAAAAATGGTTTTGATAAAACATTTGAAATGAATTCTTGAGGAAAATTTCCTTTCTTCTTCAAAATAATTTTATTTTCCCAAAATTCCATGAAATTTTAAAAGAAAATGATTTTTTTGAAAATAATCATGAAATATTGTAGAGTAAGCTTCTTAAAAATAAGGCATTATGAAACCATAAAAATCCGTTTGTGGTGTATAAGTTAAAAAAGCATTCTTATCGTACTTTTGCCGGAAAAGTCAAAAAGTACATCGTAAAAGAAATATTCCATACATACCATGTATTAAAAGTAAAAAATGGGTAAAAATACTTTAAACATACATGAAATAATTTTTAGAAAATAGGGACGTGGATGATAAATATAACCCCAGTAAATACTTGCGAATAAAAAATCTCGGATAAAAACGAGATTGGAAAAGTTATCCATTACCTTAGGTCCAATATGCTTCGTATGGATCCGAAACTCCTGTATAATGATTTAAATAATTTCATTGACTTATTAAATAATCATATTAATTGTTATGATATCATATATGTTTCACTTATGACTTTATATTACCCTTTCTTTTGTAAATTCCATGTTAAAGCAGCGTTTTGGGTAAAATCATTTCATTTATCGTATGTGTTTCGACTTGTCATTATTGATATTATTACTTATATCCTGATTTACATAATTCCAGAATTTAAAATGTGATTTATATATAATATATATTCATCATATACATATATATTATAGATTGATAAAAGGAATGAAATACACCATTCATGGAGATGGTAGGTCGTACATACGCATGAACGCTGTTTTCGTTTCCTTTTTGAATTGAATGAAACTAAATATATGACATAAATATATATATATATACATAAATCCAGTAGCATTATTATTTCATATATTTCATTATTATTCATTATATAAACTTTATGATCATTCATGTATGGTTAACATGGAGAGTGAATCTCATCGCCTCGTGGAGATGGTAGTCCGTACGTACGCACGAGCGATGATATCGTTCCCATAATTATTGAATAGAATTGGAGTAGATGGAATAATATATCAGAATCTGTATGATGTTATAATAACCATATATAGTTATTCTTTACACCATTATACCCATCTGTGTAAGGTGTTTGTGGAAAAACAGATTACACCACGGCGTGGAGACGATATTCCGTACGTACGCACGCGCGGTGATTTTGTTTTTCGTAGGATGGATAGAAGGTGAAATAGGGTTGTTTCATATTTATAATAACATATAAGTATATTAGGGATACTGATGTTATTACTTCATAATGAAACAACTAAAGAAGAGGGAGTATAAGAAGAATTAAACTTGAAGAAAACGGTAGAAGGTATTACCTCTTTCTCGAAGTGCCTCCTTTAAACTTTCTATTAGGGCACTAGAGTTGGTCTTTTTAGAAGACCAGTACCTCTAGTAGGTTTCTAAGGAAGTGTGGAAGTTAAATTGGCAGGTTTTGGCTGAGCTTGACGGCTCATAGTGGTGTAAGGAGGAGAGGGAGGAGGTGCCTTTTTATAAGGGAGGACATGGGCACCTTTGGAATCCTAAAAAATATTAGTTTAATATAAATTCAAACCCCACATAAAAACCTCAAAAAATGACTCAATTAGAATATTAGATGAGATAGGGTTGTAATCTCATCAACCAATCAAATTTATACATGTTTTTATCTTATTTTAATCCTTATCATTTTGATTTATCTTTATTTAATATATTTAAGTTTATTTGTGGTAGTAAAATTAAAAATTTTAAATGGTTATAAATAATCACTTATGTGTTGTTAATTTTCCAAAATTTGATACTTTATGCCATTTTAGACTATATAAATTTCAATTTATAATTTTTAAATATTTTTGTGATTTTTAAACAATTTAATAATATGTTATTTTTATAAAATAACAATAGTGTCAATTTTGACACTATTCATTTATTTGAATTTAAATAACATCTACACAGAGGATATATTCGAACTAAAATATTTAATAGATTTATAACATGTCAAATTTGTCTATAAAATTCGTGTAGCACATTTAAAAGTTCATATAATATTTATTTTAATATTTTTAAAACCATTTATTTGGTATATCCCTTAATAAAATAATTAGTACAAAATATTTGTATAATTATTTAATATAATTATTTTTGCATAAAAATTAAAAATAAAATAATTTTATGAAGATAAATATCAAATATTTTATAATAATAATTTTACTCGAATATATCATCTTAAAATAACAACATGTAAATTGTTATGTTTACTAAATTTTGAAAGTGAAAACTTTGGAATCATTTAAAATAAAATATTATAAGTGTCATAACCGCCTTAATAAGAATCCAAATGGTCAAAAATTCGGCAAGTGGATTATTAGGGTTTATATATAAACTAATAATAAGTTTTTTTCAGATTTTTGGGCCTTTTTATATGTATTACAATTTCAATAAAAACTATATTATTTATTTTTCACTTAATAAATAATTTCTGCAGCATTAATGTATAAGATAATAAGGTAATTAAATAACTTCTAAAAATTACAAATAGATTATGATGATAAATGAAAACATTTTATCTTTCAAATGAGTATTTATAACCGAATTTATATTCTGTATAAATTTATATTAGAAATACTTTAATTATTAAAGTTGAGTGAGACATATTTCACATTCCTTTAAATAAAATAAACTAAAGGTCTTAATAACCTCCAAGTGGGTTCCAATGGATTCCATTTCGACCCAAATATTCCTTAGGACAAAATATAAGCATCCAATTATATTAAGACAAGTGTTAGGGTAATTTTATAATATTATATTTACCCTTAATTACCCGATTTACCTTTTACTATGGTAAATAAAATTATCGTAGTTACTATTCATAATGCCCAAAAATAAAAAGTAGCTTATTAACATAATTTGGACCCACTAATTACAAATATGGAATCTATTTTTCTAAATTCAATACACAAAAGTTGTAGAAATTAATTTAAAATTAATCCCGTTGTTAAGAAAACGTGTTTTAAAAGTTATAACACTGCAAAAGATTGAAATGTTTTTACCTATGAATTCAATGTAAACTTAATGTTAATGACATACATTATATTAAATGGTAAAAATATATTTTATTTATATTTAAAATCATTCAATGTTATAATTTAACCATATAAATTATTGCAATGAAAAATGTTGTTTTTAATTAAAATATAGCGTGTTTTTACTATTCATCAAAATATGAAAGTTACCAGAATAATATGAAAATTTTATCCAAAATAAATTTTTATTTCTTGATTCCAAAGAAGAATTTTATTTTTTCAAATTGAACTTATAAACATTTCAAAAACTAGATTTAAAGTGGGTGCGCCATCAAAAGGCGGAAAAACTGCATTTTTTGAAAAATACTTATTTTACCCGAAAAATTTATTTTTTTCTTATAACATTTTCTAGAAAATGTGTAAGATGAATAATAATGTTATAAAATTAAAAAGATAGTTTATAATATTTATAATGACTAGTTCATGATAATATTATAACAATATATCGTTGTTCAGTAAAACTCGGTATTGCGTATAACACACACTATCGAGGAAGGTCGCGATTGCGTGTAATGCAAGCCAAGTCAGGGTTGCGTTTAGTGCACGACTCCTTTGTTGTTGCATATAACAAAATAAAAAAATATTTCATTAATACATTGAATATATATATATATACTCAATGTTGCGTAGAATAACTACTATCAAACAAACTTGAAATTGTGTGTAACATGATCCAAGATTGGTGTTGCATATACTGCAAGCTAATATGGTGTCACGTATAGCGCAATATAATCTTGGTGTAGAATTCAATAGAAGATATGAAATAGATTAAAAATAATATATCTTATAAAATCTCAGGTTGTTACATTCTACCCCCCTTAAAATGAATTTCGCCCTCGAAATTCGTCGGGGTTATGAATCGTTTACTATTCATAAAAACCCACATCGTAAAAAGGAATAATAAAACATAATTTTAAAAACTAAAGTATGAAATGTAACGATTACCCAAAGTTAACTCATCACTGGGTTTCTATATAGGAGAACATAGGTTAAAATATGGATATGGAAGAAAAATCTAACCATCAAGTTCTGATGGAGAGTGGTAGAGAACATGGCTATGAAAAAGCCATCAATCACAAAGCCATAAATTTGTGATGATCTAAGGTACCATCTGATTCATCAGATATAAGAGCACTACGACAACATTTTTGGTTTTCAATATCATTTCCCTAAAGTTGAAAATTTTGAATTAGAAGAAATACTTAATTGATTTTGGTACAATCTCACTGTTGTTCGTGCTTTGAACAATTTTTACTTCATCTCTTAAAGAAATGAAGTTGAATTTGTTATTCGTGAAGTGTTAATAGATCATGTGATAGAATGATGGGTCATTCCATTTGTTTCAAACAAAAGGTTATAAAAAGTTATCAAATATAAATAAGTCCATCTATGGTGAGGTTAATCGTATACGATTCCAAAAATGAACTTATACTTCATCTATCATGCCGCTTAATAAAATTAAACTGGTTTCTACTAACCAGGGACTTCTTGTAGGCCATTGGTATGAAATAAAGGCCAGTCTCACTTCAGTTGTGGGTTTGATTCCCACAGCCTTGTCCGACACGATGGTCTGTCACCCGTCCTACATGTTGTCCTTTTTCTAAAACTACATTACTATAACATCCCATCAATAATATCGAAAAAAGTTCTATCCTTAAACAATACTAACTTATGTCCAACATAATCCATTCCAATCTTTAGGCTTATCTAAAATACTTCAGTCCAAGCTCATAGTATAAAGAAAACAATTACTATAAAGGTTATCTACCAAGAATGTGAATAAAAACATTTATCCCACATATATCATAAGATATATCTTGTTGGTTGTATTCCAAACACATGAATACCTTAGTCATATATTCTCTTGAAACATAAATTACCATAAAACCTTAGTGAAAACATGAATACTATCAAAATGTAACTCTTTCCACATACCAAAGTCCCAAAACAATCTATATAATCAAACCATAATATCACTTAGTCCTTATATCAGTCATGAGCTCATGAATACAATCAAACATCTAATTATCTTCTTATCCCTTCATTATGCACATATCATCTACTTTCCAAAAATATCTGAATAACCTTCCATGGTTACCAATACCATTCAACATATACTTTCAAATACTTTAGGAAAAACAATAGTGTAACAATCCTTAGATGATTCTTTATTCCATAGTACCATACATTATTATTTATAAACATACAATCATTCCACTAACTTCTTAAACCACTAGCTGAGCTTCATCATTTATTTCATCTCATATTTCATCTGTAGTCTCTTCATCATCATCCACATAAATACTACCCATATGACCATGTTGATTCTCTTCATGAGATTTTCCCTTAGGGAATTGGTTTTCATAATGCCCATACATTCCACATTTAAAACATCTAATCATTGTTGATGTCGTAGTAATACCATTATCCTTGTCTATGCTATTAACTGAACCTTTTCCTTTTCACTTACTGGATTTGTGTCCTTCTTTTCCACACCCAAAGCATCTTCCAGTTCCTTTGAAATAATCTCCCTGATGCCTCTTCCCACATGATTTACATGAGGGAAATTGAACTTTCTTCCCACTATGATCATCATGAAACTCCATATTTCTCTTATTATCTGAGTTGGGAAACTTACCAAAGTTGAGATTATTGATCATATTATGAGATTGATGATTAGGCATAATAAAGATGTTTGGACTTCCAAATTCCTTTTCATTTGGTTTCTCATGAATAATATCACTCCATTGTCCGTCATATCCTCTATTATCGTGAATCTTCATGTTTCCAGCCATTTTCTAAAACCCAAAAAGAATACTGTGAGAGGAAAAAATCATACTAGGGAAAACAACATAATAAAGGGGGAGTACCATCAATATCTAACATCTTAGGTTAAATTCTAATATCGTTACCATAGTTATAGGACTATAACCTATACGTATACTTATCCTTAGGGACATCCCTAGACATACCTTAGAAATATCTCTAGGGATCTCACTAAAGTTTTCACATCCTAGTTTCCAAAGGTTAACTAAACCTTTCCTCTGATACCAACTGTAGAGACCCGAAGCTTGATGTACATGGACATTACATTACTTTTTCGGAATACTTAACACATAAAAAAATAGACACACAAGGATCATAATAGTTTAGTGTCTTTGGAAACTTGGAATATAAACTTCTAATCATGTTGAAAGATCTTCAACAACTCCCATAATGATCTTCCCCCTTTTATTTCCTTACCTAAAACCTTTCTTTATTTCCTGGGGAAAATAAAACATAAAAAGGGTGAGCTCAAATGCTCAGTAAGGGTAAACATAGAGAACATAAAACAATCCATAAACATTTGAAAGAAAAAACTTGAACACGAAATTTAAACATCAAAATCTTGAGCAAAGAAATAAACTGTGGAGGTAAGTAAGGCATATATCATAATGTAACATCAACCATGATAAAATATAATGGAAATATAACATGTAATTGTGGAAACAATTCAGCACATGTTATGATTTCCATAGTATCCAAGGCATTGCTTCCAAGACCATCTTAGTGGACAAAGTACCTTTCTGAATCGAGTTCACTCCTCGTTTCAGTCCTATAACACTGAACCAGATTAACTTACCATTCCAGCCATGTCTATCTCGTGAGATATAAATCTTTACCCAATGCATTGGAGGGAGATATAGGTCCCACCCATCTCATAATGAAATCATTCTTACTTGTGCCACAAAATAAACATACATCATTCATAATAACCCAATAAATAAAATGGGTTTCATAAACATCATCCCATCATCAAATAATCCATATAAAATATAGGGATATAATTTCATAATAAGAAAATTGAAAACATGTAAATCATATAGACATCATACATGAAACATACACATATGAAATAATGTCATCTTAGATGAAAAATGGTTTTGATAAAACACTTGAAATGAATTCTTGAGGAAAATATCCTTTCTTCTTCAAAATCATTTTCTTTTCAAAAAATTCCATGAAATTTTAAAATAAAATGATTTTGTTGAAAATAATCATGAAATATTGTAGAGTAATCTTATTGAAAATAAGGCGTTATGAAACCATAAAAATCCGTCCGTGCTGTATAAGTTAAAAAAACATTCTTCTCGTACTTTTGCCGGAAAAGTCAAAAAGAACCTCGTAAAAGAAAGATTCCATACATACCATGTAGTAAAATTAAAAAATGGGTAAAAGGGACTTTAAACATACATGAAATCATTTTTAGAAAATAGGGATGTGGATGATAAATATAACCCCAGTAAATACTTACGAATAAGCAATCTCAGATAAAAACGATATTGGAAAAGTTATCCCTTACCTTAGGTCCGATATGCTTCGTATGGATCTAAAACTCATGTATAATGATTTAAATAATGTTATTGACATATTAAATAATCATATTAATTGTTATGATATCATTAATGTTTCACTTATGACTTTATATTACCCTTTCTTTTATAAATTCCATGTTAAAGCAGGGGTAAAATCATTTCATTTACCGTATGTGTTTCGACATGTCGTTCTTGATATTATTACTTATATCCTAATTTAAATAATTACAGAATGTAAAACATGATTTATATATAATATATATTCATCATATACATATATTTTATAGATCGATTAAAGGAATGAAATACACCGTTCATTGAGACGGTAGGCCATACGTACGCATGAACGTTGTTTTCATTTCCTTATTGAATTGAATGAAACTAAAGAGATGAAATACATAAATATATATATAAATAAATATAGTAGAATTATTATTTCATATATTTTATTATTATTCATTATATAAACTTTATGATCATTCATGTATGGTTAACATGGAGAATGAATCTCATCGCGTCGTGGAGACGGTAGTCCGTACGTACGCACGAGCGATGATATCGTTCCCATATTTATTGAATAGAATTGAAGTGGATGGTATAATATATCAGAATCAGTATGATTTTATAATAACCATATATATTTATTCTTTACACCATTGTACCCATCCATGTAAGGTGTTGGTGGAAAAACAGATTACACCACGGCGTGGAGACGGTATTCCGTACGTACGCATGCACGGTGATTTTGTTTTCCGTAGGATGTATAGAAGGTGAAATAGGATTGTTTCATATTTATAATAACATATAAGTATATGAGGGATACTGATGTTATTACTTCATAATTAAACAACTAAATAAGAGGGAGTAGAAGAAAAATTTAACTTGAAGAAAACAGTAGAAGGTATTACCTCTTTCTCGAAGTGCCTCCTTTAAACTTTATCTTAGGGTACTAGAGTTGGTCTTTTGAGAAGACTAGTACCTCTATTAGGTTTCTAAGGAAGTGGGTAAGTGAAATGGGCAGGTGTTGGCCGATCTTTAAGGATCAAAGTGGTGTAAGGAGGAGAGGGAGGAGGTTTCCTTTTATAAGGGAGGAGAGGGGCACCTTTGGAATCCTCAAAACTATTAGTTTAATATAAATTAAAAACCCAAATAAAAACTTCCAAAAATGACTCAATTAGAAGATTAGATGATATAGGGTTGTAATCACATCAACCTATAAAATTTAGACATGTTTTGATCTTATTTTAATCCTTATCATTTTGATTTATCCTTATTTAATCTATTTAAGTTTATTTATGGTAATAAAATTCTAAATTTTAAATGGTTATAAATAATCACTTATGTTTTGTTAATTTTCCATAATTGGATACTTTATTCCATTATCATCTATATAAATTTCAATTTTTAATTTTTAAATATTTATGTGATTTTTAAACAATTTAATAATATGTTATTTTTATAAAATAACAATAGTGTCAATTTTGACACTATTCATTTATTTGAATTTAAATAAAATCTACACATAGGATATATTTGAAATAAAATATTTATTAGATTTCTAAGTCAAATTTGTCTATAAAATTCGTGGATCACATTAAACAGTTAATATAATATTTATTTTAATATTTTTAAAACCATTTATTTGGTATATCTCTTAATAAAATAATTAGTACAACATTCTTGTATAATTATTTAATATACTTATTTTTTGCATAAAAATTAAAAATTAAATCCTTTTATGAATATAAATATCAAATATTTTATAATTATAATTTTACTCGAATTTATCATCTTAAAATAACAACATGTAAATTGTTATCTTTACTAAATTATGAAAGTGACAACTTTGGAATCATTTAAAAGAAACTATTATAAGTGTCATAATCACCGTAATAAGGATCCAAATGGTCCAAAATTCGGCCAGTGGATGATTAGGGTTTATATATACACTAATAATAAGGTTTTTCAGATTTTTGGGCCTTTTGATATGTATTAATATTTCAATAAAAACTATATTATTGATTTTTCACTAAATAAATAATTTCTGCATCATTAATGTATTAGATAATAAGGTTTTTAAATTACTCTTAAAAATTACAAATAAATTACCGTGATAAAGAAAAAAAATTATCTTTCAAATGAGTATTTATAACCGTATTTATATTCTATATAAATTTACATTAAAAATACTTTAGTGATTAAAGTTGAGTGAGACATATTTCACTTTCCTTTAAATAAAATAAACTAGAGGTCTTAATCACCTTCAAGTGGGATCCAATGGATTTCATTTCGACCTAAATATTCCTTAGGACAAAATATAAGCATCCAATTATATTAAGAAAAGTGTTAGGGTAATTTTATAATATTATATTTACCCTTAATTACCTGATTTACCTTTTACTATGGTAAATAAAATTTACCGTAGTTACAATTCATAATGCCTAAAAATAAAAAGTAGATTATTAACAAAATTTGGACCCACTGATTCCAAATATGTAATCCATTTTTCTAAATTCAATACAAAAAAGTTGCAGAAATTAATTTAAAATCAATCCCGTTGTTAAGAAAACGTGTTTTAAAAGTTATAACATTGCAAAAGATTGAAATATTTTTACCTATGAATTCAATGTAAAATTAATGTTAATGACATAAATTTTATTAAATGGTAAAAATATATTCCATTTATACTTTAAAACCATTCAGTATTATAATTTAACCATATAAATTATTACGATGAAAAAAGTTGCTTTTAATTAAAATATAGAGTGTTTTACTATTCATCAAAATATGAAAGTTACTAGAATAATATGAAAAATTTATCCAAAGTAAATTTTAATTTCTTGATTCCAAAGAAGAATTTTTTTTTGTCAAATTGAACTTATAAACATGTAAAAAACTATATTTAAAGTGGATGCGCCATCAAAAGGCAGCAAAACTGCATTTTTTGAAAAATACTTATTTTACCCAAAAAAATTATTTTGTTCTTATAACATATTCTAGAAAATTTGTAAGATGAATAATAATGTTATAAAATTAAAAATATAGTTAATACTATTTATAAAGGCTAGTTCATAATAATATTATAACAATATATCGTTGTTTAGTAAAACCCGGTATTGCGTACAACACACGCTATCGAGGAAGGTCGCGATTGCGTGTAATGCAAGCCAAGTTAGGGTTGTGTTTAGTGCACGACTCCTTTGTTTTTTCGTATAACAAAATCAAACAATATTTCATTAATACATTGAATATATATATATATACTCAATGTTCCGTAGAATAACTAATATCAAACAAACATGAAATTGTGTGTAACACGATCCAAGATTAGTGTTGCATATACTGCAAGCTAATATGGTGTCGCATATAGCGCAAGATAATATTGGTGTAGTGTACAGTAGAAGATATGAAAGAGATTAAAAAGAATATATCTTATAAAATCTCGGGTTGTTACATTGGAGGAGCCATTGTGTCCTGTTATTCACTATACAATCCCTCCATTTATGTTTCCTGCACTCTTAGAGGTACAAAATAAGGATGAGGTGATTGATAGGAATCAAGATCAGTCATGATCACCTCAATACAGGACACATTAGGGTTACTTATTGAGTATGGCTATTAGTGGTGGATCACAGGCTTTGGGGTAGTTGAGCTTTCTTTCGGATGGGAATCAGCCTCAACATATTTCTTTCTTCCATTTCTATGGGGCCAAAAATTCTCATGAAGATACTAGGATCTCTAGAAACATATTATATACTTTTAATAGGTATGTTCATCAATGGTTTATGTGTATGACTATCTTTGGGGGTAATTGAGGTGTGGGAACCAGGTTCCTTATCATCCTCGGTAGTAACAGTTGCCTCAGGGTTCATATTAGTGATAGGGAAAATAAGATTATATTTCTTCCTGAGGGGATGAATCTAGTATATTACAACCTTATTATATCCTTCTCCCTCAGATACATAAGACTAAGAAAATATGTAGAGTTTGTATTTATTAGTGAGTTAGAGGATCCAGATATAGACTGCTTCATGTTTTAGATGTGTTAAGGCTAGAGAGAACAATGATCATCTGAGGTACCATTTTCTTATATTCTACCTTGGTTTATGCCTTGTTAAATTCTGTATATTCACACTCCTTTGTTCCACCCACCTTTCTCTACACATTAGGACTTGTGGTGGATATTCTTCTACTTCCTATAGTTTTGAATATTCTCATTAGAGGTCATAAAAGTCTGTTTGATGTTTTTTGGGGTTTTGAGTTGATGATAGGGTAGCATCAATCATCCAAGGATTTATATCTACTTCATATTCAACCATATGATGTCATTATTAGCATTAACTGGTTGTATTCTATGCCTAAAATTATCTATTTCTTCTAGAGGATAGTTATATTCTATATTGAGGAGGTCCAGTGTGTGGATTTCTTTGGTGAGTAAGAGCATCAGATAGGTAGTGGATGTTTGGATTCATTGTTGTTCTAGTTAGAAATTTTTTCATTGGGTTCAATGGAGGTGCAGATGGTGGATTTATCTAGAGTCATGGAGGACTTTCCTGATACTTTTCTTGAAGAGGTTGTGGCCTTACCCCCTTGGAATGATATCAATTTCAAGATCTAATTATAGCCTAGTGCCTATCTGATTTTAATATATCCTTATCAGATAAACCCTTATGAGCTACGAGGGATAAGGATTCAAGTCGTTGAGCTGATGAAAAAAATGTTATTCATCCCATTGTGTCACCATGGAGTGTTCTCGTGTTATTTACCAAGAAGTAAAATGGTGATTTACGTCTATGTATAGACTACTAGTTGCTAAAGCAGGTGATGTTTAATAATTATTACCCTCTCTCAAGGGTTAAAGATTTTTTCAATCAGTTGAAGGGAGATATCTAGTTTTTTAGGGTTGATCTACTGTCTAGATATCATCGTATAAGAGTAAGGGATATCAAAGTTTTAAGTAATTTATCTTGATATAGAGTAGTTTTGTAATAGAAGTTTCATGTTTAATATGATAATGGAATCATCCTTGATGAAGTAGGTGGATGAGTCTCAGTTGGAGGACTTAGTAGCTAAAGTGATTCCAAATCATATCATATATAATGATTCTTCATAGGGATGGTTATAGGAGGAATGCCACCAGGTGATGTTTTAGGGGAGGTTTCCCATTCCATTAGTAGTGCACATGGAGGTTCTTCATGAGTTCTATGGTTCAATAGTGGTAGTGAATCATAGTTTGGACTAGATGTATCACTACTTGAGAAGTCAGCTTTCGTGGTCTAGGATTAATAATTAAATGGAAAATTTTGTATTATGGTGATTTTCCTATCATCAAGTGAAGGCGGATCACCATGTTCTAGGTAGTTATTTGCAATTTTTGGATGTCCCTAAGTCGAAATGGGATAACATATTGATGGATTTCATCACTAGTCCACCAAAATACCTAATATGATGTGATGTTATATAGGTGGTTGTATATTGGTTGATGAAATCATCCCACTTTTTGGTGGTAAGGGAATCAGGTGTTGTGGAGTTCTTGTAAAGGAAGTATGTAGATGAGGTTTTTCAGCTTCATAGGGTATCAAGGACCATCAATTTTATAAGAACCATAGTTTTACCTTGAGAATAAATATAGGATTGTAGAATTATTTTAGCTCTTAGTTTCACCTTATCACTATTTTCCATCCTTGGAAAGATGAAAAAATGGAGTGGATCATCCTGATGCTGGAGGATATATTGTGGTATTGTATCTTGGATTTTGGTGGACCGGGGATGAAGCATATTCCATTAATTGTTTTTTATTATAATAATAGATTCAACACTTCCATTAGTATAGATCCATTCTAGGAATTGTATGGGATTCCTTGTCATTCTTTATTGTACTAGACTGAGGTTTTGGACTCGACAATCCTTTTCCAAGATATGATGCAGAGAATGATAGATAAGATTCATATGGTTTGAGAGTAGAAGAAGGTAGAAAATTACTATTATAAGTCTTATATTGATTGGGTGAGGTGGCTGTTAGAATTCAAGATTGGGAATCATGTGTTCTTGAGGGTTTCCCCTCATTATGGGCAGTAGAGGTTTGGTTAGGGAAGTAAGATTTGTCCCCAATTCATCAGTATTTTTGAAGTGTTTTATCATGTTGATGAAGTGGCATAATGGTTGTAATTTCCCTTTTATATGGATAAAATCCATGATGTTTTCCATGTGACATATCTCTAGTGATATCTTTATATTGATTCTCATTTCATGATTTTGGAGAGTTAGATATCAAAGACAACAGAAGATTCATAGAGGGGTTAGTTGAGATCCAAGATCATCAAGAGAAGGTGCTTCATGATCAATCAGTTCCTTTTGTTTGAGTTATTTAGAGTTATGGTGGTGTAGATGAGAGTATGTGGGAACATGATTCATGGATACACACTCAAAATCCTAAGTTGTTTTGATTCCTTTATTTTTCTTATTGATCATATTTTTTATTTTTTATTTAATTAAAGGAATTGGTTGTTTTTTGTATTCTTTCTGAGTTCTTTCTCCTTGTGTCATGTGCCTTGTTGGTGGTGGTGGTGTCCTATTTGAGAGGTATCTCTCGGGGAGTGTTTGGTTAGTTTTGTTAGTGTTTTTTCTTTCTGGGTTTGGTTTTGATTATCGATGATGAGAATTGTTTAATAGGTATATAATGTAATGTTTCAAATCTTCCCATCTTGTTACTTTGTGAGTTTTAGGAATTTGAGGTTTTGGGATAAGGTTTGAGGATAGAATAGTGGATTTGAGCTAATATTTAAGCAGGGAAGATGATTATGTAGTGTGGAGGTGCATGTTACACCGTGAGAGTCCATTAATGAGTCTTATATTTTACTTGGTGCTAAAATTTGTGGTATAGGGACCCGGGGATTGGAAGTTTTCAATTCTACCATCTCAAGGACCCCTACAGCATAGCCCTTTAGTTGCATCGTGGTAGAGGATGATCTAAATAGAGTATAGGTCATGGGGCTGCAATAAGGTTCTTGTGGTGTGATATCTTGACTGCACTATGATATTACCCTAGGTGTATAGGATCTATGAGATATCTATAGAATAATTTTTGGGGGAAGTTGAGACAAGGCCCTTTATGGAATAGTAAAAAAAATTCTCATGGTTTCATTGGGGAACATATGTATCATCGCATGGACCCCCTCTTATACCATATTTTTTTCGAAAAAAATTAGGGATTTTAGTGTGACCTTTTACCTTGTATCATGGTCATCTATTTTATATCCTGGGTATAAATTTAGAAGCTCCTCTGAAAGTTATTTTTTCACCTATATGTACCTTGAATATTGGGCGACTCCATGGTAGTTTTGGGAGATCTTTCAACCCCTCTATATTGGATTCATTCATTGGATATGGAAGATAAAGTATTAGTGTTTTGAAGCGAGTTCTTCACCTTTACTTCTTGGTTGTCTATATGTTCATCATCTAGGTAAGGTTGTGGTTGTGGGATGTGGTTGGATTCTACGAGGATGAAGCAAGTGGTTGATGATAGATGTTTTACTTTAGGTTTTTGAAGTTTTTACTTATATGATCTTGATCTTTGTATCATATCTTATTTTCCTTGCCTTTACACAGTGGATAATAAAACTCTGATTGAGGTAGGAGATTAAATAACACTCCATTTTCTATGTGAATTCTAGTATTAGCATGATTTTTTCTTACTTGGTTAAATAGAATGGATTTACCTAATTAAGTTAATGAACTAAACTATAGGAATTGATGGGAAATATGTGTTTCTCATGTGTTTAACTACTTTCATGATATTTTTTCAAACTTGGTGCTTGTTCACAACTATTTCAAAAAATCATTCATTTTGTTGATACTTGTGTGTGGATGGTTTGACTATTATGTGGATTTTTCTTTTAGAGAAGTTTAAGAACTTAAATATTGTAATGAAGTAGTTTTCTAAAAGAAATTAATTGATATTAAATAATGTTTTAATATGAAATAATATACTAGTAATTAATGTTGAAATTATTGTTGTGTGCTGTGATAAATTTTATCATTGGGGATATGTTTGTTTAATTATTGCGGGGTTGATCATGATGTTGGGCATAGTTTATTGTGGTAGATACCATGGGTATCATGGAGAGGAATTAATTTGCGATAGTGGTTTGTTTAGTTGGTGTTATAGAAGATGCCAATGGTGGAATAGTGGGATTCGATTGAGGTTGTGGATTGTACAATGGGGTTGTGGCTACCTTTCCATGGTTAGAAAGAAAGACGAGTGAGTTGAAGTTGGTGATGGATTGGTATATTGATGATGGACAGTTTGGTGGTGGCCTAATGGTATGAAATATAGTTGGAAATAATGACCCAAAAATTGGGTTTTGTGGAATCGAATAAATTGATGCCTCAAAATGAAACATTGATGATTGAAATGAATGATTAGTGGTTGGTAAATAATATGGGTGATGGATTGAGTGGTTTGTTGTTAAATTTGGAATAGAATGACTTAATGAAAGTTAATGGTATATTAATTATTAAATATAGACACTAAATGGAAGTATGATTAACTAGAAATTTCATAAGTTTTGTGTGGTTGTTTTCTTGGGATGTGGGGTTGGTTTTGATATTGTGGTCAGTAGTGGTGGTAGTGCAGGGTGGTGGTATTGTGCTATTGTTTTTAAGATTTGGTAGTGTTGGTTGGTGTGAATTCCTTTAAGATGAGATTTTTTATGGTATTTATATGTATATGATGTATTCCCTTGTGATTTTCATATGTTCCCCACCCATGTCAAATACCCATACTGATGCCCAATATAATTTTTATATTGGGTGTTTTCCCCTAACATATAGGTTAGTGAGGGAATGAACGGTTAACTTCTCCCTCTTCCCTACTCTACCTTCTAGGTGTAGTATGGGTTGTAATGGATCAAGGTAGGTATGATCATATTACCATAGTATGTGGTGTACTGGTAGACTCCAAGGGGTATTGGTGTAATGATAGGTACATGTTTTATTAGAAAACCTTATAGGGTATTGATGAGTGTACAAGTGAACCAGAAAACCTTGGGGGTATTAGGTTGAGGATATGAGATTAGTGAATAAACATACCCTATAGGGTATTGTATGAGATGATATTATGTATTGGGGGTTGTAAAAGGTTTATAGAGGTCACAAGGTTGGTGTCATTAATGTTCATGATACCCTACAATACTAGACATGAGATATGGTGTGTTGTGGCATGGATATGAAAAGGATTGGGAGCATAGGATGTTTCTAATTGGGTATGAGAGAGAAAAACTATGGGGAAGTGGTTGTGGGGTTCCCTGTTGTTATATTATTTTATAAAGTTTTACTATGATTGAATATGATATTTGGTGAGTGATCCTTGTAAAGGATAGGTGGAATTTCACTTGATAGGTTCTTATTGGTTCTATTGTTTGTTCACTAATTCATTAGTATACTCCATACACATTTTCATGATAAGTATTGAGTACGATCCTACTGGGTATACTTTTTATACTCACCCTTATATATATAATTTTCTTTCAGGTTTCTAGTGTGAGCTTGGTGACTAATCTAATAATTACTTACTTAGAGCATATATTTTTCTTTGGAGTCACTGATTAGAATTTTTATTAGTATTTTATTTAGAATTTGTTTTTTTATACTATTCATGCATTGTGGGATTATTGTGGATCTTGGTTTATTTATATTATCATGTTAATCTATGGTTTGATTCTGTATTTTTTGGTTTTATGAGGGTAATTCCCCTTATTTGTATGTTTTACACCATCGGTGTTAGTCTCCAACCCCGAGGCCAATTGGAGATGGGCCTTGGGATCACTCTAATCTTTAATGTAGGCCTAGGAAAGGTCTGTTGAATGTGAACTAAAATATACATGGATGATATGCATGTACACATACATGATATTCATGTACACATTCATGAATGATGCATGAGAAATATATATGTGATATTATATATATGAGTGTGCATTTGATAATGTTCATATGATTCATGTATTATTTCATACATGTGATACATGTATAATTTTATGCATGTGATGAATGAAATATAAAATTAAATATATATATTATGCATGAAGTGAATAAGAATAATATATAATGATATGACATATATATTTATTATTATTTCTCCCAAATGTTTTCATCAATTACAATTCATTTATGATTGGATTAAATGAATTTCTTTAATTAATTTAAATTGTTCAATGAATTATCCTCAATAGTCTAAAATGAATTTGATGCAAGGATCCTCGAGATTAGGCTATAAAATAGGATGACATCAACTTCTGTTGGGTATAGGTGGACATTGAAATCTTTCTTCCTCCTGTATTGTTGTTTAACCTTTCACAAATGAAGGTGATATCACTCCTTATATGTTAAAGTATTCTCATGATATGATCAGGGGTCCACGTTACTGGTGTATTCCCTCAAAGGAAAGCTGTTACTGTTCACTAATCCTCATGATCTTCCTCAAACATTCTCCATGAAGTAGAATGGAAACAATTGATGTAAATGAATTATAGGTACTCTGTTTCTATAGTATTATTTCATGGGTTATTATTGAAGATAAATCCACTTATGTTTTGGGTTTTCTTACACTACATATGGTAATGGGATGATCATACGAAACTCATCAATGGAATCACAGGTTGTTTATTTAAGTTTATAATTTGATTTAATCCCTGGTTTTCAAATAAAAATTAAATATAACATTTTTATAAAACTAGAATAGCGTTACAGACCCTTGTATAAATTGTGTAAAGGTATATTTGATTTACCCTTATGCAAGTTAGATACATAAATGTAATACCCTTACATAGATGGTCCGCATAAGGGTATCCTCGATGTTACCTTTATGAAAATTAGTTTCATAAAGGTAGTGCACTTATGTGGCAGTTAAGCGTGTTATGCAAAGGTAGTTTTAACTTTACCCTTATGTGATATCCTAATACAGATGGTTTGCGTAAGCGAAACCTCACTAATTATCTTTACGCAAGTGTGTCGGGTAAAGTTAGTACCCTTATAAAAAGAATTTATATAATGTTCGGTGGCACTTTTACCCTTACGCGCAAAGGTAATAGACCTATGTAAAGGTCCCTGATGTTTACCTTTACACAGTGTATGAAAAATATAGAATAACCTTATGTAAAGGTGTTTCTTAAAGGTAATACCTTTATGTAAGGGAGTTGTGTGAAGGTAATACCTTTAAGCAGTTGTATTGAGATGTGTAAAGGTAAAATTTTCTTTTATATGGACTATTAAAAACATCATTTACCCTTATATATAGCATTTGTGTCAGGGTAATAAAGTCATACCCTTACGTAGGGTAGGGGTGCTATGTTAGGGTAAGCATAAATTTGTTAAAAGGTTGTTTTGAAATATTTAAATGTTTCTATGGTTTATAAATTTTTTATAAATCATGTTAAAAGTTATTTTGAATAAAATTTATATATAGGGATTTTATAAATTAAATAATTAATTATAGTTTTTTATAATTAATTAAATAAATGTTTATGAAACATTTTTTAAAAATATTAAAGGATAATATTTTAAAATACCTTTTGACAAATTAAATGGCATACCTTATGATATAGAAATAAATTATTTATTTAGAAATCATAAGAGGTGATTTATAAAGTGCTTATAAATTATAATAAATATATTATTTAGATCATATAAAATTTTTATATAATATATATTGAATTTTAAAATGTTTATAATTCATGATATGTCATATAAATTTCATTTGATTTTTTAAAAAAAGTTGGGGTCCAACCCCTTGAATTGAGAAAAATACCTCTTAAAAATGGGAAAGAGGAACCCATTACAAGAATGGAAAAACCCAAAACTCACAATTCAAAACGATCCTAAAATCCAAAAAAAAAGAAATAACCATGCCGGTGAAAGAAAATTGCATCACCCCCTTCACGAGACAACGCACCAATGAGATCAGTAAAAAAAGTGTGCCACCCCCACTTTCAAGAAGTCACATAATTCTGGAGATACAAAGAGGTAGATCACCTCTCCAACCTACATAAAAATGATGAGGAGATCCGGATAAAAGGTGTCAGCACACCTTTATCTCTTTCGAGCCTCCCACCTGACAATGCATGACAAGAATCTCTGCAGTGTCAACCTTATGCAATGTAAGAAATGACTGAAACCCACTGAGAAAATGTCTATGCAAAGAACCCATACGTCCATCATAAGATGATGCATGGAAGATGATGGGTGTCAACATACCCATCCCTCGAAAGAGACCTCCCACCCAATGGTACCAACGACGTAGCACCATCCAAATTTAATGAGAGAATCAAGAATATGCAAGGAAAGACGCTTCAAGAGAACATGCATAATCATTGATACCAATATAGAACTAGATGGATTCTAGAGAATCACACCTGAAAAATGCAATAGTAGAACACCAAAATCAAAGCAACAGAACAATGTGAAAAAAATGCATAAACATCACAACCTCTACATCAAACATCCCAAGAAATCCAATGCTACCACACCAAAAAATACCTCAAAACGTAGATCTGAGATGTAAAAAAATCCTGAGTCCCTCATGTCCTCAACCAGATTGGATAAACTTTATACTCCCTGAATAATGTTCCACAATAATTCGAAGAGGTCGAACCTTAACCTGCATGAGATCCTCACTAGATCAAGTTGAAATTGTGAGTCATGGTTGCTTGTCTTCCACCTGAAAAAGAACCATCAGCATCGTCGACCCACTGAACTTGACCGCACAATCCCAGAAGGCATCAACAAAAAATAATCGTCTAAGTCAAGATCCCCACAAGGTTGATACAAATTTCCTCCAAAGAAGACATGAACGCCGCTGATTCCACACTCAACTGTCATTGCTCAAACGAGCGGCAACCGCGTAGGGAGGGATAGATCTGAAAAGATCCGATGGAGGGGGGTTACGCAGCTGAGAAAGAGGGCTGCTGTATATGTCATGGCCATCATATGAGGGAGAAGTTGAGAAAGATCAAGGGAGGAAAAAACTGAAGAAGATCTAATAATGAGGGAGATGAAACCAGGTGACATCGTAAGATTGGTCCTGAGTAGAAGAGGAGTGAGCTACAATGAAAAACCAAGAGCAGAGACAAGGTTCAAATGAATGACGAAAGAGGACACTGAGGCCAGAGTGAGATATGGTTCTTAGATGAGGGGGCCATAGAAATGTGGAACCCTAGAATCACTGCTCTCCAGGGGAGTGCGGTGGAATTTTTCTAAACAATCAATTAATCTCATATAAATTACATTTGATATATAATATAAATTTTTTCATATTGAAATGAATATAAAATTTTTATACACTTGATAAATTATAAAATGTCTATAATTAGTATTTATTTATGAATAGTTTATAAATGTCTCATGTTTTCAAAAATAAATAAATTTTTTATTTATTTGTTAAATTTTATTGATATTAATGTTTAGTAATTTTATATGAAATATGAATATTGTGTATTCCTATTTATATAATAAATTCCTTCTAGGATAGAGCCTTGTGTATCATGCTAGGTTTGGTATCATAAAATTTAGTTCTCATCTACCATGACCCCAGTTTCTAATTGCAGTTATGAGCTTTCGAATTGTTTTTGGGAATTATTTGTGCATATTAGGTGTTAGATTTTTCATGAATTTAATTTTCTCTTGAGTAAAGTATCACTCGGTAGAGGGACTTTGGGTTGGACAACCTACATTCTTGGAGGCTTTCTTTGGATGGGAAAGTGAATGGGGTTGGCTATCTATCACTTCTAGCTTACTCATGTGGAGTGTGTCAATCTCATATAACTCTATGACTTTAAATGAAGAGATCATATACCTTAAGCATATGGTTCATTTGGATATGTATGAATATACATGACTTCTATTTTTGGGATATTAACACAAACTTTTGGGTTGTGTAAAGATTTTTACATTAATATGGTGTGAACACATTAATTTGGTGGTTTGGATAGGGATTTACAAAACTAAATAGTTAGAAGCATTCATACATAAAAGGAAATAATGTATGAAAAGATAATGATTAAAAATGGTATAATGGTTATAAATTTAGTTTATGTATGATGAATATTAATGATACCAAAACCCCCCTCAAATACTAAGTGCTACATTCCTTCTAAATAGACACTTTTGAAGACCTAAATCATCCAAAAAGGTAGTTTCATACTAAAGTGAGGTGCCCTTGGATTATCCTATGTGAGGTAAGAAAGTAATGAGTGACTCGGGATTATTCAATGGGTAGTTTTATGAAAAATTAGGGTTCCCCTAGATTTTATTATGTTAGCTTGTTTTTGACATTTTCTTTGGGTTACACTTAGACATGAAACCTCAGGGGTTGGGATACCAGAGGAATAGAGTTGAGTGAATCCATATGATGGATTTGGATAAGTGTTATACACTAAAATATACAAGAATCAAAACTATTATGATTGGGAGTAATCCCTACCTAAATAACTAATGTAATGAATTTATCACCAAAATGGGGTCATTAAATAGTGAAATATGGATCTTGGATCACAGAAATGGATATGGTATATGGGGTCATAATTTTAGTGGGATAAATTTCATTTAAATCCCTTAATGAAAAGAAATAATACATAATAATCTCCTATTGATATATCTTTTTTGTAGATTATGAAATTCATCACAATAATTATATTGAGTACATTAATAGGTATGACATATAAAATAGTTAAATACTGGTGATGACACTCTGTTCCATCACATCAACAAAAAAGTGACAAAGGGAAATGACTTAGAAAAAAGAGGAGAAAAAACATGAATAAAATAAAGATTTGAAAAGGATTGAAATTTGGATCACCCTAATCAGGATGAGGCTCTGTCGGTGTGCAAGGTACTTACACGCCACATTTATGATTCTCAAGCCACTTGTGTGCCAATCACCATTCACCCAGGGTCACTTATTTTACTATAAATAGACACTTGGGGCCTTCATTTGTATGAAAGAATTTCCCTAAATCCCAATTTCGTCTATGGTCACCCTAGTGCTTCACCCAAGTCTTATGAAACCATCAAGGTAGTTCTTTAACACCTATGGATGATGAATTAAAGGAGGATTATAAGGATTAAGTCCTTTCAGTGTTTTAAATCCATAACACTTGCGCGCCTAAAGTGCCCCTAAATCAGAAACACTTGCACACCACCCATTCCTCTCAAAGGAACTTGAGTGACCCACTATTGGGAATACCATTGAATACTCTTGAAGGATTGATTCAAGTCTTATCCAAGTTTTAACTTCCATGTTGTTCATTACATAAGTGAACATCATGTCACCCAAGCCTACCTGCGTGCCCATACCTACATGCCAAATACCTACTGGGGCGCCCCTCTTTAATTCACCTTATCCCTTCATCCTATAAAATCCATTCATCAAGACTTATTCAAAGTCATTCATGGAATTTATTCCTCTTCATTGGATCCCTTATCTAAAAGGTATTATGTTGAAACCTCCTCCAAAACCTCCTGACTTATCAAACCTTTGGGAAAGACACATTAGCGCGTCTCCTATTTGGGTTTGTATATCCGTAGTCAGAGGTTTCCCACATTTTTTTTACAATGGGTTCAAGATTCATGGAGTGTATGTGGGTTTCTATATCCGCAGTCACATAGACCTATCTTCTAGGAATAGTATTGGGAAGATTTTCGTTTCGAGGATTAGGGTTTGGTCTGTGACCTTCCCTTATCATCTCTAAAACCTGGAAACTTAGGTCCCTTTTAGAAAAGTTATGGTTCACACCTACTTTTCCTTTTGAACAAATGAAAAGTCTCCCCCCCCTACCAAGACCAATTTTTAGGGCATCCATCTTGTAGTAATCCCCTATCCTTCTCGGTCAGATCCAATGATTGTCACCTTTCATTCCACATTGAAAGGTTCATTACTCCACACCCTCATCCACTGTCACCACCGTAGGCTCGTCCTCTTCCACCAATTGAGGAGGAAAAGTGTGTGTGAATTTGTTGAATATTTCACATTCTATTTTTTATCACACCGATCGTGACTCATGTGGGATTAGATATTTGTGATGATTACAACATTTTCACAAATACATCATCAAATGAACTTTAAGAACTATGATTCCCATCAAAACTAGGATATGTAGGAAGCCTTCCTAAGGTCTGAGCTCTATCTCATATCTTCCATAAATGGGCATCCTCCTTATCATTAAGCCCCAAATTAAACCCCTAAATCATTAGGGAATCCTATTTAGGAGTAATCCCCAACCTGTTTCTCTCAAAGGATCATACACCTCTATGAGAATCACTGAACTACGTAAGCTTTGATTCCCACCTAAATGGGATACGTAGGAAGCCTCTCTGAGGTTCAAAAAAAAACTCAAAAACAACCCTTCTCTTCCTAGTCCATATTACTAAAATGGTCTAATCCAAATTGTAAACTTTTATCTTTTCCAGGTTCATTAGGATGCTTAGGAATAAGTCATACACCAAGCTTTGAATAAGCATCTTCTGCTTATATGTCCTTACCACATGACATTAAACTGTATGGTTAGGTCTTTATCACATGACCTTAATAGGTATGATGTGTCCCATTAAGTAAAACCTAACTATGAGGGTTCTGATTACTTTCAAAAGGATATGTAGGTATCTCATTTATGGGTATGATCCCAACATCAAAACAAACTTTCATCTCCCTCGGTGAAAATAAATTTCAGAGTGCCTCACAGAGTGGATTAAAAACCAGTATTATCATAACAGTGGTTAAAAGAATCTCTAAATAGTATATAAGAGGATAGAATTGATGGAGAACCTCTAATACATATGGATGTCTCCATTAATGAAGAAACCTCAAATACATATGAATGATTGTAAATTTCACACATGTTAATAATTTATTGAAAATTTCAAGGTAAACCTATGTTATAATTGGTAAATTAATAAGGATTCATGAAAATATCTTAAATATACAAGAGAGTCCTGAAGTAGGAAATAATTCCCCCCAAAAGGGTGTGATGAGTCTGACCTCCCATCCTCTCGACCAATGTATGTTCTTAAGTATAGTGGGTCTAATCCTAACGAATGCCTGACTTTGGAAATCAGGTCCATTTGGATAAATAACTATTGGATGTTTCCAGTTCCATAAATAAATCCAATGGAAACCGCCCAAAATTAGTTATTCCTAACCAAGACACACGTTCTAGGAGAGACGAAACAAAAAATGGTGAACCCAACGTGAATCCTTAACCAAGTTGATAGTGTTAACCATATTCCAGGCCCCTATTAATTGATAAAAGAAGTCTAGACACAGGAATCAATCATGAATGTGTACATATAAAATATGTTTCATTAAGGGAGTTCATTGTTTATAATTTTCTATGTTTTATCAAAACTCCATTCACTCCAAATGGATTCCTTCAAGTTTGCACCCGTGAATGCCCCAGTTGCTGCACAAGTTGGATCCTCATCTGCTAAAAGGACGCCATAAACAATTCATCATCTTCAATGTTGGGTATCCAATGTATTGGTTTGTTAATACCGTCAACATTGTACTATCAGAACCTTGTAGGATTCCCAATAGGCTCTCCAAGTTAACAATAACCCTTGATCATTTGGTCAGCGATGACCAGTGGTCAAGAAGCAGACGGTGCCAAACACTATCTTCAACCGTTTTGGGTCCTTATCCCCAGAATGCAATAACCAGTACCTCCCATACTATATGGAGGTGAATTAGGAGGTCACTCATGTCCTAAAATCAAAGACACAAGGGTCCTTCCTGAGGGCTCTCACCAACAATCGCCACCAACAGAATTGTGTGGAAGTAAACCCCTAACGTGATGGGGGTGTGGCCTTCCGTGGTTCAGCCTAAGTCCCTCAGACCAATGCATGCAAGAAAAATGGCTGGGGGAAAAATCCATCAAATAGAAAGGTTGTTCTTACTTTATCCCCCTCTAGATAGGTCCATCAACCTAACTTGATGTCAAACAACGAACAAGCACATACACTTGTTCGCCTTAATTTCACCATCCAGAAGACTTGTCTGGTGGCACCCAACCAATCCCACCATTTAAACTCAGTGGAGTTCCATGAGTAGGCACATACACCTGATTAAAAACTATCATCAAGTCAGCAGACTCGTCTAGCTACATTCAAGGAAGCCTTCCAATCAAATATGGTGGAAACTTATAAGCAAGAACATACACCTATATGCACTCACCAATCCTGATAGCAGTCTCATCTATCATCATTGAAAGAATTAAATCAACCATTCTTGGAACAAAATATATAGTAGTCACATACACCTGGTAGAATCCATCAATCCTGTCAGCAATCTCATTTGGCAACACCCGTAGAAATCGATATGAAAGCTCTGATGACAAACCTGGGCCAGACTTAACTCTTTACCCCCATACATGAGTATTATCATTATCCAATAACATGAAATGGAGAACATGAGTATACACATACACCTAATCTAGATACAGAATGGATATATATTCATATTTCAGACACTGAATTCACCAAACACATTTTAAAAATGGTGAAAGGGTAGACACATATTCATGCCCATATTCTGTAATCCTGACAGAATATCATAATGGAAACTTCCGTAGTACCAAGGGAATAGACACATAATTTTGTCCCCACACTAGGGATGACTCATCAGCATGTCATACTGGAGCAGATACATACCACTGTTCTAGTCTAGGAGGGTTATGGGTCATACTCCCTCATGTCATACAGACAACTGGATCGGGAACATACACCCTTTCCAATTGGATATAATATACATATTCTAATTACCACTCTAAGGTAGGCAGATAAACCTACCCATCATAACCACTTCTCCTAACAAGTGGCCCCAAATATGTGTAAAAAATAATCTAAGAAGAAGTCTTTCCAAGCACATTTGGGAAATCAAGATTAAATTTGCGATTTAGATTCTCTTGATGCTGGAGTTCTTGATACCCTCATACACTTATTTATTTCAACTCAAGATCCTAACATCCCATTACCAAATTATGATATTAGTAGTATTAATTATAAAGTTACCCATCCGACACTTTATCATGAAGGATTGATTCAAGAAAATTTGGTCAATCTATAGAACCTATCTCTAGATGAGATCTATGGAAACCCTCATGTGGATAAAAGACCAAGGAGAAAGAGGATTTATCCCTTACTGTAATACACTATGGTGTTCATCCCCAAGATGACATTCACTACAAAATGTCTCTCTATAGTAGTCTTTCACATTGTCAAGATAATTCTTCAATTGACAATGTAGTGATGAGAAATCCCTCTTATCTCAAGGAACTTGCCAACATAAGGCTAGTCATGTCTGATTCCTTATTATTAACAAGTAAAATACTTTCTGAATCAGAAGACATCCCAAGGCAATGTTCATTCTTCGAACCTCCCTTGGGCCATTTTCCATCTAATATGGCAGAGGAAAAAGTAACTGATTCTATTATTTGTAATAAAACAATCAAGAAGCATCCACTCTGGTCAGGCCAAGTTGAGAAACCTCTAACAAAAGATGATGAGGATATGTTGAATATGAGAAAACAACTGGATAAAGGTGAAATACCAGTCATGTTTTGGCCTTTGGAAACCTATCAATACAACATTCCAGAATTGATGGAAGAAGATTTTATTCATGATATCTGCATCAAAATATAGAAAACTCTTCATATTCTAAAATACAAATTATTACCATATGATGATTATCAAATTAATGTAAAGGTGATAGATGGGTTATAATGGAAAATTGACTTGGAATATCTCTCAGTTTCTTAAAATCCAATGGTCGATAAGAAATAGGGATCCCTTCAGTGTGCATGCCTCAATAACCTAAAGATCTTTTGTTGGGTAATTATTGATACCCCATATGGTGTTCATATCATAGGATGGGGTGTACACGAAGCATTTCATTTCACTTCGCACCAAAATCATCAAAGCCTACAAAAAGTGGCATCATGAAATGTTTTTTCCCATGTCCAGTTACAATTAATAGATTTTGTGTGTAATCAAAGATATGCTCAAGAAAAGGCCTCAAATAACTCTCTTTAAAGTCAAACCCAAAGAGAGAAAGCTTTTGAGAAACTTTTTCATTAAGAATCTGATAACATTAAGCAGGGATCCCGATTAAAGGATATCAGCCATCAGATTGTGAAAATGTCTAAATTATCACAATAGTATTATGAAATAGGCGATTGAAGTGGTTTCCGGATTATGCATCCAACCAATTTTCTGACCAGAATTCACAAAATCAAAAGAGAAGCTATGCTAATATCTGCCATAGAGGTTCAGGATGCACCCCATATTACAGGGTTGGGGGATTGTTTAACTCAACCTTCAAATTAAATAAACAATGTTCTATGGTTTTAAGAATAAGAACATGAACATCCTTAGCCTGTAGGAATAGGGGGGTTTTCACACCTACAATCCCCTCCTCAATGGAAATTAGTTTTCTCTCAATTAGGGAAAAAGCTATAAATTAAACGCACAACTGAACTATCCAAGGATTCCCTTCATGTTATTGTTCATCAAATAGTTTCTAGGAATTCAGCATATAGGATAACAAAGTCTCATGAAGGGCACATAAGGAAATGATCTTATAGAGATACTGACAGAATGTCATTAATGAATCATGCATCAGTATATGTCATTAATACCATTATGGAAGATCCTCTATAAAATGAGTCTAGTTTAGGGGAGTTATATATGAAGTTCTTGTTAATAATATGGTACACTCTAAAGCAAATTAAGGAGGTGTGCATACCCGAAATCAAAGTCTTACCCAAAATCTAGGTATTCCCTCAAGTAACCAACTCCCACCCCTTCAAAAGAAATCGAACAACTGGAAAGGAAAAGGTTAGATCATGTCTCACTTTTCCACTAGTGAAGTTCAATATCTTTCATTTGAAGAAAAAAATTCCCCGAAAGAGGAGGAGATGAAGGAGTTGAAAGGACTCAATGCATAGTTACTTCGAAGCATCATTTTTTCCAGACATGCTCCACAAGAAGATCATCAACTTTCACATCCTATAGGAACTTCTAAAAAAAAGAGGGTTTATTGCAACTATAGATGTGGATAATGAACTCCCTCCATTGGATACACAGCCAAGACATGATTAAACACGTCATTATAGGCTTGTCTCCATGGGTTATCCTAGACAAATACCAACAGTACCACCATCAGTGGTTTTTCCAGTCGTCACACCATTTCAATCTCCATCTGTTGTACCTATACATGCCCTAGTTCATTTAGATATTCCCCAAATTCTTATGAATTCAATTGAGGTATTAAAAAATCAATTGGAAGCTATGGAAGAACGATGTGCACCCGTACAAACAGAAAAGAGAGCTTAACCTAAATGGGTATATCCAATCCACCCCCACCAAAATTTTTGAACGCCACATTTCCAATATTTAATGGTTTGGGAGATCCGGAGCAGCACATAAAACGTTTTGTTTCTCTTTATGACCCCATGATGGGGACCCCTCAATAACAAGAAGCAGTAAAGCTTGGGTGTTTTGTGAAATCATTATAGGGGCTAACCTTTGTTTATTATACAAGTTTGCAGTCTTGATCAATTACTATATGGGAAGACCTCTGTCAAAAATTCCTTCTCCAATTCAGCTCAACGCTGCCAAAGGAAATAGTTTTTTATCATAAAAATTTCAAAAAAAGGTAGAATGAATGAGTTTCATATTTCATTGCTCGATTGAAAGGAATAACATATTTCTTAAATCTACCACTCCCTCAAGAATATTTTTTGCTAATTTGTGTGGAAAATCTACGTGATGAGTTATGCACACCACTAATCCCTGTGAAATACACATGAGGGTTTCAAGACCTTGCTTCAATCACCCAACAAGTGGAAGATTCTATTGTTGAAATCAAAGCTAAATCTCATATAATCCCATCAACTCTAGGAAGGAGAATAGGGAAATCAGAGGATGCTAAAATCACACTTAAACAAGCACCTGTACCTTATTCTACTTCAAAACCTTCATCATATCGAAGGGTTCCACCTCCCAAGCATCAATAACAATGACCACCTTGTCAAGATGATCAAAATGACAAAGGTAGAGATATTTTGAAGAATTAAAGAATAAATTTTATTCTTTTCATAATGAATAGGTTTCTAGTTACTTCATTTCAGCTTTGGAAAAATAATTAGTTCAGTTTTCAATGCTGAAGAAACCAAACAAATAAAGAGATGAATATATCCCAAATTATTTCCCAATTCATTAAATATTGGGGCATACCATTCAAGAGTATTTTTTTCAAAGATCTCCTGCAAAAAATGCTAGACTCTGGACAAGTTAAACAAAAAAATCATCATCCCAAGTAGCATGTGTTACTGCTACTGATCCAGAGGAAGAAGGAGAATGGCAGAAAGTTAAATGAAAAAATTTGCAAAAGTATGATGATTGGATGGTCAAGAAAATGATCAATAAAAATCATGCAATTCTATGAAAATAGTTAAAAAACCAATTATGCCTCCTTCCAATTCCGCTATAGTAAATCCATCTTCATCAAAAGATCAGTCCTCCAAGGCCAATTCTCAAAGAAGCGGCATGATTAGAAAGATAAAGAGCAGTCAGAAGAAGACGAGCTTGTGTCAAGGACAAATTTTTCCTTGAATTTGGTAGATTTTATGCCATCGGTCTCAAAATCATGGGCACCACCCATCCAAATGGAACAACAAGAACCGACCTGTCAAGTAAAATCTTCATCAAATGAATAATTGATCTTTGGTTCTGTTAATGTTATCCACTTAATGGACCCATGTACACATGATGATTCTGGTTATGAACCTGAATTAACTACACCTAATTGAGGAAATTTAAGAATAAGTCAAGGTAGAGGATATAAGGGAAGACTTAGATATGATATAAACTACTATTTTAACTATACCCCTACTTGAACCATTTATGAGGTAGAAACTCGTGGGAGATCCCTTCAGTGGGCTCATCAAGAACAAGGAATTTCTCCCACACATGATAGGATCGTCCCTAATGTGATCATATTAGAACACTGATTAGTGGTTAAAGCATAACTATCTCAGAATGTAGATAGACCTAGTCCATATAATATATAAAGAACATAAGTATTTTCAACTTCTTCCCTGACATATGATACAACTACATCAGGAGCATCAACTTTCAAGGTGCCTACAAAACCACATCTCCATGCTGGAAAACATAGACCTTTGGACCAAAAGTATGATGTTTTGAAACAAATATCCCAAGTACCAAAAAAGTTTTCAATAATTAATGCTTTTAATCTATCAAAATATCTTCAACAAGCACTTATTGAGGCTTTGTAAAGTCCTCAAGAGTTTGAAAATGAAGTTGCTACTGCTGAGGTTTACCATATAGAGAATGATTATGCAAAATTTCATGAAGTTATATCTTTCATGGATAAAGATGAGGATGATGTTTTATATGAAAACATCATGCTCTTGTATCTATCTAGAAGAGTTAATGATATAGACATCTGATGAGACTTCATTGATAATGGATCAGGAGTCAAACTCATTCCCATATGTACACTCCGTTGATTGGGTATCATTGAATCTAACTTATCTTATTACACTTTGATATTTCAAGGTTATGATAAGACTGAATAAGAGCCTCTATGAGAAATTACACTCAAAACTCAGTTTGGGGATCTTGTATCTAATTCATATTTCATGTTTTTTCATCAGGACACAACCTTCAATATTCTTCTTAGAAGGCCTTTGTTACATCAACATGCATCTATTCTTTCGTCATATCACCAATTTCTCAAGTATTTCTTCAATTTTCAAATTGGGACATTGTATGGTGACAAGTCTCTATTAAAAACGTTTTAATCTCAATATATTGAGGAATAATTATATCACACAAAGGGAAAGAGGTCCCTGGAAAAAGATGTAACAAGAATCAACGCTTCGAATGGTCTAGAAAAGATCCCGGCTAACCCATTCAAATATCTAAGTACAGATTATTTGTTTCATATTGATCAAATTGATAGGACTAAACAATATCTATGTACTTGTCCAGTGAATTCCATAATTTCAATTGTGGAAATCGAGCCTAACGGCATGAGATAAATTGTTGATCTACTAAGTAGTAATGAAAGCGTAAATAGAGATATCTTCATTTAATCTAGAAAACTTCAACAATTTTTTTTCTTCATCAATCAGGCTATAAGAAGTTGTTTCATTATTAGAGGAATAAAAAGATGTTGATTCCCAACTCATCTTTCTCTCTTCAATGCTCCAGGGAGACCCTTCATCATCGGTTGGGTTAGAAATGGTCACCTATTCTTCAGGATGTCCAAATACTAACTCCTCCACTAGATCTAAAAGTTTTTATTCATCACTTAATCTACAAGAATAAATAGAATAAATGAAACATGAGGAAAAAGAAGAAGAGTATCTTAAGGGAACCCCTCCATAATTTGAAGAAGGAATCTCCACTGTTATGGATGATCTTAAAGAAATAAATCTTGGTATAGAATAAGATCCATTCCCTACTCTAATTAGTGTGTCCACAACTTCAGAAGAGAAAGAGATGTATACTTCATTTTTAAAGCAACATTGATATGTATTTCATTTGAACTATATAGAAATTCCAATCCTTAATCCCAATGTGGCCACTCATCATTTGGGTTTTCCAAAATAGCTTCAAGTATTTATGTAGGTAGTAAGAAGAATGCACCCAACTCATGCCTCTAAAATTGGAGCTGAATTTTACAAGCTTATCAACGCTAATTTTATTAGAGAAGTGAAATATCCCAATTGAATGGACAAAATTTTCCTGATGAAAAAGTATAATGGTAAAATCAGATTTTTCATTGATTTCCGAGATCTTAACCGAAATTGTCCCAAGGATGACTTTACAGTTCCTATCACAGAACTTTTGATTGATATAACAGTTGTATATGAATCTTTCCCCTTCATGGATGGATACTCTGAGTATAAAAAAATTTGAATGACCCTATAAGATGAGGAATCTATAGCCTTAATAGCCCATCAAGGTTTATTTTTCTATCGGGTAATGCCCTTTGTCCAAAAGAATGCTGGTGAAACATATCAATGTGCCATACACCATACCTTCAAAACCTTCCTGGGAAATTTTTTCAAATTTTATGTGGTTGATCTAATGGTTAAATATAGACAATTTTCTAATCACCAGACTAATCTGGAGACCATATTTAGTAAACTTAGACAACATAATTTGAATATAAACCCCTTTAAATGTACTTTCGAGGTAACCTCAAAAAAATTCCTCGACTTCATTGTAAGCCATCCAAACATCGAAGTTGATATTGAAAAGACAAATGATATCCTTGTCTTTTCACCTCTTTAAAATTTGAAATAATTAAGAGGACATCAAGGAAACTTGGCCTATATTAGGTGCTTTATCACCAATTTAGCAGGCAAGTGTTTACCCTTCACCATATTAATGAAGAATGGAGTTAATTATCAATGGAACGAAGACTTCCAAGAGTTGTTTGATACCGTCAAGAAATATATCTTGAGTCTACCGGTATTCATGCCACTTATTGAAGGAAATTCACTTATTCTCTATGTGACAACCTTAGATTGATCACTGGGTGCCTTCCTTGCACAAAAGAATGATATTGGGAATGAAAATAGCCTTTACTATCTTAGTCAATCCATGCTTGACATGGAGACTCGATATTCAAGTATCGAGAAGTGCTGCCAAACATTAATTTTGGTAGTTCAAAAGCTGAGGCACTACCTGCAGCATCACGATGTCCATTTTGTGGATCGAAATAACCCTCTCAAATTTATCCTCAGTCATCCTATTCTTACAGGATATTTGTCATGGTGGATAGTTATTTTATAATAGTTAGACATCCAGTTTATGCCTCATAAATCAATAAAAGGCCAAGCCTTGGAAGTCTTCCTTGATGAACACCCATTTATATAAGATACATCTTTGAATACTGAACTTCCTAATGAATAAATATTATCTATTCAAGATGATCCCCAAATTTGGAAAATGTACTTTTATGGTGCTTCTAGAAGTCCAACGGGGATGAGAATGGGAAACCCTAAACTCAATAAAGTTGGGTTAGGAATTGTGCTTATCTCCCCAGAAAAGGCACTATTTCCATATTCCTTTATATTATCAGAAGGTGGTACCAACAATGAGGTAGAATATCGATCACTCATTACAAGCATGGAATTGGTACTCCAGGTAAAAGTGAATCACCTGAAAGTGAAAGGTGATTCCGAATTGGTAATCAATCAAATCAATAGAGATTATTCTATTAGAAAATAATATTCAATCCCTTTTATGATTATGTAATAGGATTAATGGATGAATTTCCCTCAGATCCAACATTTTCATATGTCCCGTGATCACAAAATTGTCAATCCGATGCATTGTCTAATGTAGCCACAGCCCTGGAAGATCCAAATTAGGATGATACAATCATCAGTATTTCCCATCATCATGTGGTTTCACCTTTTGTTCAAACTAGAATGGAGGAAATTAATTAAATAAATGCTTTTTTCGATCCATATGTTCATACTATAGGATGGATGACACCTATCATGGAATACCTTCAAAATGGAATACTTCCACCAAATAGAACTGTGAAAGAGAAAATCTAAAGGTGAGTGGTCAATTTCACTCTTTATGATATCCCAGATCACCATAAGATCCTCTACAAATGAGGATTCGATAGATTCCTCTTCAGGTGTATTGATGGAGATTAAACTGCAACTGTTATGAAAGAAGTACATGCTAAAGCTTGTGGTGCTCACTAGTATGGACATAGGATTTCTTATCAAAACTAAAGGCTTGTATACTTATAGACTTCAATGACACAGAAATGTATAGATTTCACCAAGAAGTGAAACCCCTACCAAGTGCGTGCCAATTTTATTCATCAACCCTTAGAGTTTCTACATACATCTAAATATTACTGGCCATTTTCCACATGGGGAATGGATATAGTAGGATCGTATCCTCCAGCTACAGCTAAGCAGTTTAAGTATATTCTTACTACTACTGATTTCTTCTCCAAATGGGTTGAGGCAATACCTTTCATTGAATTCAGAGCCAAAATCATTATTAGATTTGTCAAATCTAATATCATTACCAAATTTGGTGTCCCTCATACCATATTGATGGATAATGGCACCAATGTTTTTTTTATTGAGGTAAATAAGTTATATCAAGAGTAAAATATCAAATCCAACCATTCATCTTGCTATCATGCAGCAGCCAATGGACATATAGAGGCTTTCAACAAGACCCTATCAAATATACTCCATAAAATGGTGGATAAAGATAATAAATATTGGCATGATAAACGTTTTCATGCTTTATGGGATTATCATAATACTATCCATACTACCACTCGAGCAACTCCATATTCATTTTTATATGGAATAGAAGAATCTTTGCCTATTTAAATCCAATTTACTTCACATAGAGTTGAAATATGTGATCAATTATTTGTAGATGAACAGTCTTAGAAGTGATTTGATGAGCTAGAACAATTAGAAAAAAATATATTGCATACTTTTCATCATTTGGAAGTCTATCAGGATAGAATATCATGATATTTTAATAAGAAATTTCACCTCTGCTCATTTCTTCAAGGAGAATTGGTATTAGTTCTCAGGAATCTGATGATACCAGGAAAGAAGCCTCCAAAGCTTGATCCAAAGTGGGAAGGACCTTACTATATACATAAGTTCTACTCTAATGGATCTTATTCCCTAATCTCAATTGATGGAGAACTCATTACAACTCCAACCAATGAAATATTCTTGATGTACTTTGTGTAATTACACGTCATATGTCCTCACTTCATGACTCTAAACTACACGGTTCAATGTCCTAGTTGCAAGACATTAAACTATATAACAACTATATTCTTCCATGCTTCACGATGTTAAAATGTGTAGAATATTTTTACTCATCACACGACGTTAAACTACATGGCATTATTTGTCCTCAATACATGATATTAAACTTTATGGTTAATATATTCTTCATTTGACGTTAAGAAATCCCATAAGATACCGAAAATTGGTATTCCTTGTGGTTCTTAAAAAAATGAGTATCTTCCATGCACAAGATTTACTCACATTATTTATACTCCTTAGTGTCACATGGGTTCTATTTCTCCCTATGTTTGAATCAGATCTGCATAGATACCTCATTTTAAGAACTATGTATGGCTTGATTCTCATCTGTATGATATACGTAGTGACACCTGATTTCAATTCTCAGGTCCAGCCGCAATATTCTTTTTGACATCAAGATCAATTCATGTCCTCACTACATGACTCTAAACTGCACAGCATAATGTCCATGTTTCATGAAATTAAACTGCAAAGTAACCAAAGAACTATGTATGTCTTGATTCTCATCCCATTGAGATACGTAGTGAAAACTAGGCCTTAATTCCTAGTCCCATACACGAGATAAATTTTTATCTCTCTTCCACATATAATTTACAATCTATTTGGGAGTCTGCATTTTGGGTCCTCTCCTTAAAGATCCCACCAAGGAAACAAATAAAATGTTCCCATTTTACATATGAGTCAGATCTATGTAAGGGACTCAAAACTCATGGTCAATATTGATTCAAATATTTCTCTTATGCATTGAGAATTACCCCCCTTTCATATTTCATGCTCCTAATCTTGGATACTTTTATATCTTCATAGTATTTCCTATAGTTTTTGGTGGTAGATTTTTTGATATCTGAGAACTCTTTTTCCCGACTCTATAGTACATGCCCCTAGGTGGACTTGCGTAATTCACCTACACAATAAGCATTTTAGTCAAAAGATACCATTTTTTGTCTATGCAGCATATGCCCCAATTGGCCCTGCATAATACAGCCCCCATAACAGGTTTTTTCAAATAACGACAACTTCATTCTTTGTAATAGTATCTCATATCTCCTTCAATATTTGATGATAATATACACGAATCTATATCTTAAATCATTCAACCATGTATATTTTTTACATTACCTTTCTCTTGATCTGAAAGTCTCTAGGACTACGGTTTACACTTTTTTCCTCTCCATGTGTTCAAAGTATATTGAAATAACCTTGGATAATTTAACCACATATCATCCACTCTTTCCATTATATTTTTTTCCAAGTTGTATGGTCTAAAACTATAGAATCATACTTCTGACGTTTGGGTCAGCCCTTTGTATAAATACTATTTCTTTGTTTCATTGAAATCATGATTGGAAATACTCTTTCTATATTCAGGTAATTTTCTACATAAACCAAACTCTGTGCTGTGGAAAATATGAATCTCCATAAAATTTATTCAGTTTTTAGAAATAAAATGTTTGATACCGAAGAACTCTTTTTCATGACTATGCAGTACATGCCCATAGTTTTCCTTATATTAGTTTCCTACATAACAGGCATGTTGGTCAAAAGATTCCACTATTTAGCTATGCATCATATTCCCTAGTTGGCCCTGCATAAAATAGCCCCCATAACGTGTTTATCAAAAACCGGTAACTTAATTATTGGAAAAGACTCCCTTTAATACCTTTATACCTTTTCCCATACCATTCTACGGATCTAGAAATTACCAAATCAAAGTTTACAATTCTTTATTTACATACCTAAACATGGTGGTATGTTTCCAGACAAATTATCAAGAAATTATAGACTCATAAACCTTTTTTCATAGCTTAAGACCTTAAATTAAAGTCCCCTAATGTCCTTACAGCATGAATTAAAATTTCACATCCTAATTTCCTTACAACCAGACTTGAAACTGCACACCCCAATGTCCTAGAAACATGACTTGAACTGCACACCACAATGTCAGAAGTCCCCTTTCTAAACAATTTAATCCATTCCTCACACACCAAATTTTTGTAGAACTGGTTTCCCCATTCATGACCTATGTCATCATAGATTTCTCATTATTCTTAAAATCTCTTTCCTTGTAAAAACCACCTACTATGGTCTCGAGTCACCCAAGTCTTAATTTTGCCACTATCAACAACAAAATGTCAAATTTTGTAGAGATATTTTGTATGACTATGTAGTATGTACCCTTAGGTATCCTTGCATAAACTTCACCAACATAACAGACATGTCGGTCAAAAGATTCCACTATTTAGACATGCATCATATTCTCTAGTAGGCCCTACATAATGCAGCCCCCATAATGGGTTTTTCAAGCAATGGTAACTTCATTTTTGAAAAATATATTTATGTTTATACTTAAATTTTTATATTTGGTGACTATAAAAATCATGACTCAATATTTCCCTTGAAAGTATCTAAAGAATATTGGAGAAATTCCTAGCCACTAAGCCTTATTTGGGATCTAATTTCAAAATTTATGGTCAAATATATTCGACCTTAAACACTAGACTTATTAGTCCAATATGCATGACTGTAAACTTCCCTTAAAAAAGGCATGGTACTCACCAGATTGAAAACCCAAAAAGGGAACTCTGGAAAAAAGTCAAAGTCTCATCTTGCTAGACTTAAATTTTTTTACAATTTAGGAAACATTTAGCAATAAAAAAGTCAAATGATACAAAGTTTGTGGGGTTGTTTGGGTAACCCTAGTAAAATTTAAACTACACTCACTAGGCCCACTAGCCTAGGTAAAAAAAGTGCATTCCATCCCTCCCATTGTAATTATGGTTATCCAATATGAAAATATCATATTATAAAGTTAGCTTTAACATTACAATTAAAAAGAAGCAAGGATGAATACCTAGATGATTAGAGACAAAATTATTTTCATTTGTGAGTAAAAATTCATAAAGTAGCATCTAAGAACTATAGTCTCTTTGTCATAAATCACAAGAGGTTTTCCACATAACTTCTCATTTTATTAATGGCCTCTTGAGATCTATTAACTTAGTATTGAAGATTAGTTATCTGACCAGTCTCATTATCTTCATCATGAAAAAGTTCTTCCTTGGAATCCATAATGGATTTTTCACCATCTTTCTGGAATTCTCCTATTGAATCATGAAGTTGGTCAAGATACCCTACAACAATATCCAACTCTTGTTGAAGACGCAACTATTGAATAGTCTTTTATTTAATTTTCTACTTGAGTTGTGTCAACTTTACAGAATTATTGGCATCATCTTGGGATAATGCTGCTTGGAACTCATCAGTGTTGGTCAAAAGTTCGGATTTTATCAAATCTTTTCTATGTTTCTTCTCTTTCTCCATTTTTTATATAATAACTTTTACTGTAGTATGGATTTAACGGTACTCAAAACCACCAAATACCACAGTAATAAACAGAGATGAAATCCATGGAATTCGTAAGGACAATTCCTCAAGGGGAATTTAAGATATTATCTTTTATATGTTATGCTATGCCTTGAGATGTGCAAGGCAAAGAGAATTTATTAGATCTAGATCTAATTCAAAATCACTATCATAGGGGGTAATCTATTTTGGGATTAATAAACTTAAAGAAGTTCCATGTTTTACCCCTTCCTTGATAGTGGTTTCTTCACTTCCTAATACTGTTTGAGCTGATGTAGAATCTTCACCTCCAGACCTATCCATTTAAGTTGATAATCCTATATGGTGAATTAAAATTATGGTTATGGTTAGTTTCAAAACGATAACAAGAGTTAGAACAATCAAAATATTGGTAACCCTTACCTAATAATAGGTCGACATCTTGAGAAGAATCATCCCCAATATTCTTAGCTTCAGCAGTTTTGGTTGACATCTTTTGGTGGGGAATGCTTTATTTAACCTAATCAGGATTCTATGAATTAATCTCAATGATACTTTATATTTCAAGGTTCACTTGATCCAAAATCTATACAATGGTTGGATTGACAGTGATATCGACATTTCCTTCAGGCATTGTAACTGTAGCAGTTTCTTTAGATGAAACTGCATATTTCAAATGATCACGGTTAAAAAATTAATCATAAGAATATTGATAGGATGAAAAATAAAAACTCACATCCATTTTGTTACTATACAAGGAACTTCAAAATATTCTAAAGTATTTGGCATATTAACGTGATCTAATACTTCTTCAAAAGACATTCCAAGATTCATCATAGAATCCAATGATATTCCAAATCCCATGTTAGTATCACCCATGGGAGCACTTGGAGTGGTTATTTCATGACCCTACTCTAAATTTTTTTTACCCCAAATAGATTCCTCAGTAATAGTTGTAGGGTTAGCATCAGTTGTTGCGGGATTTTCTCGTGCATACGATGAACCTAAATTATCACAGAGTAGAAGGCAATTGTTGTTACACATACTTTCTCATGAATCACTTATGATTTACCAGAGGTCTCCTCTCTCCTGTTAGCAAGAACATGAGAAGTTACATGAATAGATGTTGACTCCTCTAGCCTAAATTCCCCTTTAGTAAAAGGAACCACTGGGTTGGTGGGAATTTGTGCTTGTTTGAAAGCACCCTCCATGGTTCCTTGAGGCTCATTAGTGATTTATCTGAGAGAATAATAGAAGAAGTTCCTGAAGTTCTGAGAAGTTTAAACACTTTATTTGAATAAAGCTAAAATTCATGTTGTTAGGAATGCTTACCACTGTTGAGAAAACATTTAACCATAATTTTCTTTCTTCGGTGATTCCGTTTCTTTTCCTTCTTGGTAAGAATTGCATCATCATCTCCAAAAACAGGTATTAGAGACCAAAAGACACTTTTTATCTCATCCCCCATGGATTGTTGGCATAGATATATCTCTCTAGACTCATAGGGTGATCTAATAGCTCCAAGTGCAGTACCACCAGAGCTATATTGTGGTGATGTAACTTCAGTCGATTTTTCTTTATCCATATGTATGTTAAAATTTTATTTCCCCTTATCAAAAATTATTTGAATAAATTCAAATAGTAAAGAAAAAAAATGTTAGAAAAATAAAACTTACATCTTTAAGATCAACAAAATCACTCCATTATTCATCTAATAAAAGTTCAATCCCTTTAGTGGCACCAAAATATATCATATATTTCACTCGTTTTGTGGTATGAATTGATTCATCAGTTTCATACATGAGCATATTCAGTTCCCGGATATAAGTTATTACTTCATCATGGTTTTTCTTAAAAAATATCAGAAGAGGTTCGCATATCCCCTATTTCTGGAATACACAACCCATCACATAAATCTATCCATGTGGTTTCAGCATCACAATAAAAGAGTTTCCATATTTGAACCACCTATGGTCATACATATTCATAGTACATTCTAGAGGGTTGTAAAGATGATCCTGTAGTTTTAGATTTTAGTTTCCTCCCAATTCCTTCAGTCACAGATGATGGATGAGAAAATGGGATCTACTACTCTTCTGAACAATGGAGACTAGACCACCTCAGTATAGCTTCAGTTGGTATTGATGGGGGTATCTATCTTGACTCTTACAAGTGGATTGTATCTTTCATGAGTTTACTTCGATGATCTTGGAGCCTCATCACCCCCACCCTCTGAATCTAATGACCCTACCTCTAATGATGAAGAATTACCTTCCAAATGAGAGGGTTCATTTCTACTTCCACTATTTATCCCTACTCAAGGTAAAACATGGTTTATCACCCCTTCAGGGTATGGTGCAACCTAGTTCTCATCATACCAGATAGTCAATCTTCTTGTTGCACCAGAGACATGTAAGTTGAATATTTCCTCGGTTATCTATACAGTCGTCAGCAACCATAGTTGTCAGGCCACCATCAAATGTTGCTCTAATTTGACATGCACTAGAGGATATATTGGTAATTTTTTGTAGACATTTGAATATATGTGTGAATCTATAAGGATCATAGGCCTCAAATGTGATTTACCCATCAATCCTGGTGTCCATTACGTCATCCCTGCAAGCTAACATATATGCCCTTAGCTCTAAGTCGGTCATCCTGTCATCAACAAATTTCCCCATAGATGGATTCCCATAAGGTAAAAGATGAAATTACTTGTACATACTTAACCTAGCATTATTATCATAATAATTCAAAGATAAAGGTGAAATACCAAGAAAATATTGAACATATGGTCGGAACAAACTTCCAAAGACTTGTACCTCACATTACCCAACATAAGTTCTGAAAGGAATGGTTATCCAACCCCATAAAACATGGAATGGTCCTTCTATTCTAAAAGGATACTTCCCTTTGTAGATATGTAATAAGATCATATGAATCCTTTCCAAAATAGGGTTATCCAATCCTACCATCCTATTCTCATCCAGCTTGGCTGCTATAACAAAAGTGTATGGCCTTACTATGCCTTTGGAATCTCAGACAGGCAATTGATATACACTGAGCCACATGTCCAGAAAACCCAAAATATGTGTCTTCAAATGAATTTTTGAATTGACTTCATACCCCAACTTTTCAAACTCTCCTTTCTCTAATGTTGTCTAGAATGTCTCGGGTGTACCTTTCTTTTCTGCCTTTGGACAGCTTGTTGGACTAGTGAAAGTGGGACCCTTCTCCTTCTTCTTCACCAAGAATATTTTCATCCACTCCTCTGGGTGAATATCCCTTCTTGTTTTGGACTTTGTTGTGTTCATATTCTTGATTTTATAAAATATCATTATTAACTCATGAACCAAGGCTGGTGTCTTTTCTAAGTCATTCCATGTTTCCTTTGGAGGAATAAATTCATCATACATGTATCCAAGGATTGGATCTCCATAGATCTTTTAGACATCCCACAAATGGATTCCTACTTATCCATGTGTCAAATGGAAGGAATTAGTCTCTGGACTCTATCGAATCATCAAATCTGGAGCAAAATCTTTATTCCTATATACATAGGTTTGCCTAACACATATAGCCTCATAATTCCCCACACCTTTTTAGTCATCCATAAACTCTATACATGTCTTGCACACCCAATATGCCCATATCCATGCTGGTCTAACACACCCTCCTGGGAAAAAATCCCAACTTTTATTCCATCCCTTTGATTGATCTGTCTGATAATCTCGAAAATTGGATGGATAGCAGTGTGGTTGTAGCTTGAGTGTATTCACTTTTAAATCTAGAGCATGTGGGTTGTAATGTATGAAATGAGCCTTATCTTCTGTCTTGATATTGATATATGTGTCTGCAATAGAAATATTGGAAGACAAGAAATTGGTATGGTCTTGAAACCAAGAAAGTGGAATATAATTCTTTGGGTCTGGTATGTTTAAATCCTATAAATGGCCATAACCATACAAAGGTAAATAAATACGCCTTGGAAAATTGAAGTGATATTTCCTCACATGATTTTCCAAATCTGGGAGAGTATCATCACTGATGTCAAAGTAATCATGCCTAAAAATCTTCATCATATCATCAATTCTCTTACTAGCTAATTCTTTATCAGTTCTGATTATCTTGGGAGCCATTGAACCTGAAAGAGAGATCAAAATTCATCTTAAATTGATCTCATTTTTTTGACAAAGGAATTAAGAAAATTTGACAAAGGCATTAAGGTTCACAAGTATGGATTTGGAACATAAGTGTAAATATAGAGCGCAAGTATGGCACCCCATTCTTGGTGAAAAAAATCAAAAACATATAAAAGAAGATAGACCTACAGGAGAATCTAAGAAAACAAACGTGCATGCTGAGAGCTAGATTTCTAAAGTCCTTTGTAATTTTTGCCGAAGTGAAGACACTATATATAAGAGATGAATATTACCCTTTGAACCATCACCTTTCACACCCATACCTCACGTACTATCAGTTTGTGTTCTACATCAACCTCTTTGACCCTTTTTAGAACTTTACATCAGTATAAAACCCTCTCTTCATTTCATATCCAATTCTAAGGGAGAGATTTTTTTGACACTCTATTCCATCACATCGATGAAAAGGAGATAAAGGGAAATGCCTTAGAAAAAAGAGGATAAAATACATGAATAATATCAAGATTTGAAAAATTCTTGAAATTTGGATATCCCCAATCAAGCTAGGGCTCTATCAGCGCACGAGGTACTTTGACGCCACATTCCTAGAACACAATACACTTGCACTCCCAATCACCCTTCACCCATGGTCACTTATTTTCCTATAAATAGACCCTTGGGGCCTTCATTTGTACAGAAAAATTTCCCTAAAGGCCAATTATTACTTTGGTCACCCTAGTGCTTAACCCAAGTCTTTCGAAACCCTCAAGTTAGTTCTTTAACACCTGTGGAGGAGTAATTAAAAGAGGATCATAGGGATTAAGTCCCTTCAGTGTTTAAAATCAATAACACTTGCACGCCTAAGTTTCTAACCTCCCTAAATTAGAAACACTTACGTGCCACCCATTCCTCTCAAAAGAAATTGAGAACCCCAATTCTGGGAATACCTGTGAATAATCTTTAAGGCTTGAGTAAATTCCTGACCAAGTTTTAACTTTGAGGTTATTCGTCACATAAGTGAACATCAGGTCACCCAAGCCTACCTGCACGCCCATACCTGCACACTTAATACCTACTGGGGTGCCCCTCTTTGATTCACCTTATCCCTTTAGCCTATACATGCCTTTAATCAAGCCTTATTCAAATTCATTCATGGAAATTATTCCTATTCATTGGATCCCTTGTATAAAATGGATTATGTTGAAACCTCCACCAAAAACTCCGGAATTATCAAACCTTTGGGAATGTCAAATAATCGTGTGTCCTATTTGGGTTTGTATATCTGCAGTCAGAGGTTTACCACATCTTTTTTACAATGGGGTCAAGATTCATGGTGTTTCTGTAGGTTTCTATATCTAAAATCACATGGACCTATCTCCTAGGAATATTGTTGGGAAGTTCCTAGTTTGGAGTATTAGGGTTCATTCCATGCCCATCCCTTATCATCTCTAAAACCTGAAACCTCATGTATTTGGTAGGAAAGTTACGGTTCACACATACTTTTCCTTTTGAACAAAGGAGAAGTCTCCCTACAATATCAAGACCATTTTTTAGGGAATCCCTCTTGATGTAAGACCCTAACCTTCTGAGCTAGATCCAATGATCATCACCTTTCATTTCATGTTGAAAGGTTCATTGCTTCGCACCCTCATCCATAATCATCACCGTAGGCCTTTCCACTTCCTCCAGCAGAGGAGGAAATATGTGTGTGACTTTGTTAAATATTTCACATCCTCTTGTTTCTCACACCGATCATTACTCACATGGTCTTAGATATTTGTGATGATTACAACTTTTTCACAAATACTTCATCAAATGAACTACAAGAACTCTAATTCCCATAAAAATTGGGATATATAGGAAGCCTTCTTATGGCCCAAGATCTATCTCATCTCATCCATAAATGAGCATACTCCTTAGGATTAATCCCCAAATTAAACCCCTAAATCACCAGGTCATCCTATTTAGGAGTAATCCCCAACCTATTTCTCTCAAAGTACCATACACCTCCATGAGACTCACTGAACTACGTGGGATTTTATTACCACCTAAATGTGATTTTTAGGAATCCAAACTGAGGTTAAAACCCAACACTCCCTAACAACCCTGTTCTTCCAGTGTCATATTCCCAATAGGGTCTGATCCAACTAGGAAACTCATATCTTTTACAGGTTACTTGGGTTTCTTAGGCATAAGTCCCACATCAAGCTTTGACTAAGCATCTTCCGCTTATATGTCTTGACCACATGGCATTAAATTGTATAGTTAGGTCCTTATAACATGAACTTAAAAGGTATGATGTGTCCCATTAAGTTTCAATGAACTGTGAGGGTTATAATTACTTTAAAAAGGATACATATGTAGCCCATTTATGGGTATGATCCCAACATCAAAACAAAATTTCATCTCCCTTGGAAACAATAAATTCCAGAGTTCCTCAATGAGTGGCTTAAAAACCAGTATTATCGTAACAAGGGTTAAAAGAATATCTAAATAGTATATAAGAGGATACCATTGATAGAGAACCTAGAATACATACAGATGTCTCCATTAATAAAGAAACCTCAAATATATATGAATGATTCTAAATTTCACACATGCTAATAATTGATTTCAAATTTTAAGGAAAACTTATGTTATACTTGGTTAACTAATAAGGATTCACAAAAATATCTTAAATCTATAAGAGAGTCCCATAGTAGGCAATAATTCTCCCAAAAAAGGGTGTGATGAGTTCAACCTCCCATCCTCTAGACCAATGTATGTTTTTAAGTATCGTAGGTCCAAACCTAATGAATGTCTGCCTTTGGAAAGAAGGTCCCTTTAGATAAAGAAATTTTGGATGTTTCTGATTCCATAAATAAATCCTATAGAAACCACCCATAAGTAATGATCCTAACCAGGAAACATGTTCTAAGAGAGACGAAAGAACTGGTATCTCTTATTAAAAAGTGTTCTCAAGGATAAACATTCAGAGTACCCAAATGTGAATGTTATAGAAATCAATTTCTACAACTCTGACTCATGGGTATTAGATACTGAGTGTGCATTACACATTTTCGATGATAAACCTATACTGAAAGATATGAAGGAATTGATGAAGGGTAAATTATATCTTCATGTTGGTAATTGAGAAAAATTTGTTTCATTAGATTTCAACACTTATGATCTTATTTTACCAGTTGATTTGATCCCATAATTGAAAAACTATTATTATGTTCCTACTATAAACAAAAATTTTATTTTTGTATCTTTTTTGGAAAAATGGGGTTTTCATTCATTATTAGGAAGATTAGTTGTCCTATATATAATAATGAAATGTTTCATGGAATTGGGGATGTAATGAATGGTTTATATATTCTTAATATGGTTAAACCTTTTTATAAAATTAAAAAATAAGAATTTTGGGGTTGATTCTAATCCCACCTACCTTTGGTATTGTGACCTTGTACATATAAACAAGAAATTCATTCAAAGACTCCATAGAGATGGATTTTTGGACACATTCAATTATGAATCATTTGATACATGTGAATCTTTATTATTGGGGAAAAGAAAAAAATATCACCTTTTGGGAAAAAGGTGAGAGGACTAGTGGAACATACATTGGTCTAGTGGACCCATTCAATTTAGTCGATATAGTTATATGTCTATGATGATACACAAGTATGTAACTTTTTAAAAGTTAAGAGGGTTTCAGAACTAAATATAAAATCAATTTGGAAAAAGTATTACAGTTATCTGATTATATCAGGATGGTGAATACTTGGTCCTAGAGTTCATATATCATCTGAGAGATTTTTGAATTATTTCACAACTCAATCCTCCTGGAATTCCAAAATGGAATGGTGTATCTGAAAGGATCATACCTTATTAGACATATTTTGATCAATGATTAGTCTGTGTGACCTTCCAATCTCATTTTGGGGTTATTCTCTGGATACTACTGCATTATTACTAAACTTTGTTCTATATAAAGGATTCATAAAGGCACCATATGAGATATAGACTAGGAAACATCTCATTATGTATTTTAGGGATATTTGGGGTTGTTAAGAACTTGTATGATGATTGTATTCTGATAAGCTATCCCCAAAGTCAGAAAAATGCTTATTTAGTGGACATATTAAGGAAACTAAAGGGTATTGTTTCTACCATCCTATTGAACACAAAGTATTTGAATATTTATATGGTGTTTTAAGATAAATAAAAACACATAGATTGAGTAGTTAGTGGGATGAAAATTAAACTTATAGAAATTCAAGACCAAAAAATGGAAAGTGTTCCTCAGATAGAGGTTGAGTTAGTTCCATAAACAGTTGTGGAAGAAGAATCAAATCAAGTTACATAAGAATATTGAAGGCCTGGTATGATTTTTTAGAATACCATAAGATATGGATTTCTCATGGATAATGATGATGGAGCAATGTTCATTGAAGACAAACCTACTTCCTATCAAGAGTCCGTTGAGAGTTCTCCAAATATATTTTTTTGATTATGAAAAACACTTTTAAGGAAAAGTGAGAAACCAATCCAATACACAGATAGAAAATCAGTCAACATGATATGAAATAGATGAATCTATGAGTTGTAGTTTAAGACTTTTAAGGACATTACCTCTAAAAAGACTCCAGTGAAGACTAGAATCCTTATCGTCCTGAATGTCATTGAGGATGTTGTCCAAACTGTAAAACAACTTGTCCCGAGTTTTTATGAACTCTTCCACGGTAATCTTCTGGTAGTTAAGTCCATGTGCCAAAATTACAAGTTGTTTTTGGGCCTAGGCGCCCTTCTCCTTAGATAGGTTGGCCTGGAACAACCTCCCAATCGGCCTGTCAAACTCTACTTATGAATTGATGACCTCTAAGCCCTTCTCCAATAATTCTTCATTGCAATCGAGGATGGTTTCCCACTCATCACATTCCATCAATTCTTTCCCACTTTTGTGGATATCTGGAATAATAGACTCCTTTAATACATTTTCTTGGTCGGTGGTAGAGGATTTCCCAATAGGTGGTTCAAGCTCCTTTGTAGGATTTGTCCCCACCATCTTAGAAACCTTCTGAGGGGGATTCCCCTTGCTTGAGGATCTGGTGACAGGAGGGCTAGGTAAGTAGGAATAATATTTTTTCTTCTGCAGCCTCCAAGATTGATTTATAAACCCTTTTGAGTCGATGATGGTGTTTTTCCTCTTCTTAGAAGAGAATATGATATATTCCTCCATAAGTTCCACTTCCTTTGGCTCAATTGGGGAATCCGAATCAGACTCTCTATCCACCTGAGGACCCACTAGGAGAGAAGGAATGATATTTCCATGGAAAACCTCCTATTAATCCCCTTCCTCAACCACATGACACTCTTCGTCTTCCAACACTGTGAAACGATTAAGAGAACGAGTATCCATTATACCAAACTTTACCTTATCCGCATAAGTTGGAGTGGCCTGAAAGACTTGCTCGGACAACTTTGAACCACTAATCTTCTCAAAACCACAACCCATATATTGTGGTGTCTTGTTTGTGTCTTCCCAACCCACACATTGAATATGTTCTCCAGCACATAGAGAATAGAATTCCATGTGCACAACTGGTTCAAAGGTCGGGCAGGAGGGGTCTGGATGTCTGGCTGAAACAACATCCAGGGGGGCTCCTCTCCTCAATCCTAGCCTCATACACCTGCACATCCACCCCCAAACCCCTGAAAAAAGGAATAACACCCAAATCTTATCTCAGATGAGAAAAAACTTATAATATGAATAGCCCTAATCTTAGAGGAATGGATTTCTCCACTGCACCTGAAGAACCTCCCAACCGCAAACTAGGAGGAACCAACGCATGGGGAAGGAACTGCTTGTGGTGTTCCTCACTTGGAGGTTTAGGGGTCACATGCTCCTGGACTCTCGGGGTCTCCTCAGCATTGGAGGGCTATAGAAAGGGGAGACTCATGCCTCTTGAAGCATCCCCACACACTATCTCATTTCTGACTAAAGTAGGATCATAGACCGAGCATTCATCACTGATCACAACCATATCTACAGGCCCAACGGACGTAGAAGGAGGATCAACCAAATGAACACTCAAATCCATTTTACAACACTCCAGATGACAGTGTCCCTACCTATAACATATTGATCAAAATTTCATCCATGATTCATAAAAATGGGTTGAGAATACCTTTATTCTTCCTCAATCATGATCCACACAATGTCAGGTGGAGGCCGTGAGAGCTCCATTTCAACACAAATGCGCACCAAAATTGGATGCTTTAGGGTAGAGGTCCTCCGATCGTCACATAGGAAACAACCAATTGAGTTGCCTATTGACCGCAGAAGATCTAGATTCTAGAAGTGCAATGGTAGACCAGGAAGCTGAAGCCAAATTTCCAGAGTAGAAGGGTCCCGATTCATGTATAGGTCGAATGAGCAGTGAAGAAGATAAAAATTAAAGCCACGAATCGATTTTCTAGATCTAGACCAATCCTATGCCAGATCATCCTCATCGGTGAAATAGATATGGATCCTTCTCGGCCATAGGATCCCGACCACCACAAGCTAAAATAAACCCCATTCCTCATTCACATACCTGTCAAACATCTCCACAGGAGTCCTGCGCCAAATGAACTTCACCACCAGAGATGTATAAAGTAGTGTGGAATCTTCGGTGAATTCTTGCCGAGAAATCGGAACCACTGGTTGACCATAAAGGATCCCAGGGACCTTCGGTGAGACATTGATTCTGGGGAAAACCGAGAGATATTCATCTGAAGAAAGTGGAAAAGAGTCCCTACCCCCACCCCAGACAGCCTGATAATGAGCATCATGATCCATTTGAAGCCCCTCCCCCAAAGAAGGAGGGGCCTCCGGAGCCGTCATCAGTGATATGGAATTTCTCTTCCTTCCGATCGCTTTCCCTCAGTAGGTCTTCTCCTAAATCTATTGATCATTCTAATTCCAAGAAATGGTTAAAATCTATGGAATATGAGATGGAATACATGTACACTAACCATGTTTAGAAATTTGTGGATGCACATGAATGGGTGAGAACCATAGGATGCAAGTGTATTTTTTACAAGAAAACAGATATGGATGTTAGAGTGTCTACCTATAAATCACTCCTAGTAGAAAAGGGTTACAACAAGTTCATGGTATTAACTATGAAGAGACCTTTCACCTATTGTGTTGATAATCTCCATTTTGATTTTTCTATAAAATATATCTTTGTTTAGTAAAAGTTGGTATTGCGTACAACACACGCTATCGAGGAATGTCGCGATTGCGTGTAATGCAAGCCAAGTCAGGGTTGCGTTTAGTGCACGACTCCTTTGTTGTTTCATATAACAAAATCAAAAAATATTTCATTAATACATTGAATATATATATATATACTCAATGTTGCGTAGAATAACTACTATCAAAAAAACTTGAAATTTTGTGTAACACGATCCAAGATTGGTGTTGCATATACTGCAATCTAATACGGTGTCACGTATAGCGCAATATAATCTTGGTGAAGAATACAGTAGAAGATATGAAATAGATTAACAATAATATATCTTATAAAATCTCAGGTTGTTACATTCTACCCCCCTTAAAATGAATTTCTCCCTCGAAATTTTCCGGTGTTATAAATCGTTTACTATTCATAAAAACCCACATCGTAAAAAGGAATAGTAAAACATAGTTTTAAAAACTAGTATGAAACGTAACGATTACCCAAAGTTAACTCATCACTGGGTTTCTATATAGGAGAACATAGGTTAAAATATGGATATGGAAGAAAAATATAACCATAAAGTTCTGATGGAGAGTGGTAGAGAACATGGCTATGAAAAATCCATCAATCACAAAGCCATAAATTTGTGATGATCTAAGGTACCATCTGATTCATCAGATATAAGAGCACTAGGACAACATTTTTGGTTTTCAATATCATTTCCCTAAAGTTGAAAATTTTGAATTAGAAGAAATACTTAATTGATTTTGGTACAATCTCACTGTTGTTCGTGCTTTGAACAATTTCCACTTCATCTCTTAATGAAATGAAGTTGAATTTGTTATTCGTGAAGTGTTAACAGATTATGTGATAGAATGATGGGTCATTCCATTTGTTTCAAAAAAAGGTTAGAAAAAGTTATCAAATATATATAAGTCTATCTATGGTGAGGTTAATCATATACGATTCCAAAAATGAACTTATACTTCATCTATCATACCACTTAATAAAATTAAACTGGTTTCTACTAACCAGGGACTTCCTGTAGGCCATTGGTATGTGATAAAGGCCAGTCGCACTTCAGTTGTGGGTTTGATTCCCACAGCCTTGTCAGATACGATGGGATGTCACTCGTCCTACATGTTGTCCTTTTTCTAAAACTAGATTACTATAACATCCCATCAATAATATCGAAAAATGTTCTATCCTTAAACAATACTAACTTATGTCCAACATAATCCATTCCAATCTTTATGCTTATCTAAAATAATTCGGTCCAAGATCATAGTATAAAGAAAACAATTACTAGAAAGGTTATCTACCAAGAATGTGAATACAAGCATTTATCCCACATATATCATAAGATATATCTTGTTGGTTGTATTCCAAACACATGAATACCTTAGTCATATATTCTCTTGAAACATAAATTACCATAAAACCTTAGTGAAAACATGAATACTATCAAAAGGTAACTCTTTCCACATACCAAAGTCCCAAAACAATCTATATAATCAAACCATAATATCACTTAGTCCTTATATCAGTCATGAGCTCATGAATACAATCAAACATCTAATTATCTTCTTATCCCTTCATTATGCGCATATCATCTACTTTCCAAAAATATCTGAATAACCTTCCATGGTTACCAATACCATTCAACATATACTTTCAAATACTTTAGGAAAAACAATAGTTTAACAATCCTTAGATGATTCTTTATTCCATAGTACCATACATTATTATTTATAAACATACAATCATTCCACTAACTTCTTAAACCACTAGTTGAACTTCATCATTTATTTCATCTCATATTTCATCTGTAGTCTCTTCATCATCATCCACATAAATACTACCCATATGACCATGTTGATTCTCTTCATGAGATTTTCCCTTAGGGAATTGGTTTGCATAATTCCCATACATTCCACATTTAAAACATATAATCATTGTTGATGTCGTAGTAATACCATTATCCTTGTCTATGCTATTAACTGAAACTTTTCCTTTTCACTTACTGGATTTGTGCCCTTCTTTTCCACACCCAAAGCATCTTCCAGTTCCTTTGAAATAATCTCCCTGATGCCTCTTCCCACATGATTTACATGAGGGAAATTGAACTTTCTTCCCACTATGATCATCATGAAACTCCATATTTCTCTTATTATCTGAGTTGGGAAACTTACCAAAGTTGAGATTATTGATCATATTGTGAGATTGATGATTAGGCATAATAAAGATGTTTGGACTTCAAAATTCCTTTTCATTTGGTTTCTCATGAATAATATCATTCCATTGTCCGTCATATCCTCTATTATCGTGAATCTTCATGTTTCCAGCCATTTTCTAAAACCCAAAAAGAATAATGTGAGAGGAAAAAATCATACTAGGGAAAACAACATAATAAAGGGGGAGTACCATCAATATCTAACATCTTAGGTTAAATTCTAATATCGTTACCGTAGTTATAGGACTATAACCTATACGTATACTTATCCTTAGGGACATCCCTAGACATACCTTAGAAAGATCTCTAGGGATCTCACTAAAGTTTTCACATCCTAGTTTCCAAAGGTTAACTAAACCTTTCCTCTGACACCAACTGTAGAGACCCGAAGCTTGATGTACATGGACATTACATTACTTTTTCGGAATACTTAACACATAACAAAAAGAGACACACAAGGATCGTAATAGTTTAGTGTCTTTGGAAACTTGGAATATAAACTTCTAATCATGTTGAAAGATCTTCAACAACTCCCATAACGATCTTCCCACTTTTATTTCCTTACCTAAAACCTTTCTTTATTTCCTGGGGAAAATAAAACATAAAAAGGGTGAGCTCAAATGCTCAGTAAGGGTAAACATAGATAACATAAAACAATCCATAAACATTTGAAAGAAAAAACTTGAACACGAAATTTAAACATCAAAATCTTGAGCAAAGACATAAATCGTGGAAGTAAGTAAGGCATATATCATAATGGAACATCAACCATGATAAAATATAATGGAAATAAAACATGTAATTGTGGAAACCATTCATCACATGTTTTGATTTCCATAGTAGCCAAGAAATTGCTACCAAGACGATCTTAGTGGACAAAGTACCTTTCTGAATCGAGTTCACTCCTCATTTCAGTCCTGTAACACTGAACCGGATTAACCTACCATTCCAGCCATGTCTATATCGTGAGATATAAATCTTTACCCAATGAATTGGGGGGAGATATAGGTCCCACCCGTCTCATAATGAAATCATTCTTACTTGTGCCACAAAATAAACATACATCATTCATAATAACCCAATAAATAAAATGGGTTTCATAAACATCATCCCACATCAAATAATCCATATAAAAGAGATGGATATCATTTCATAATAAGAAAAGTGAAACCATTTAAATCATAGAGACATCATACTTGAAACATACACATATGAAATAATGTCATCTTAGATGAAAAATGGTTTTGATAAAGCACTTTAAATGAATTCTTGAGGAAAATATCCTTTCTTATTCAAAATAATTTTCTTTTCAAAAAATGCCATGAAATTTTAAAAGAAAATGATTTTATTGAAAATAATCATGAAATATTGTAGAGTATTCTTCTTGAAAATAAGGAGTTATGAAACCATAAAAATCCGTCCGTGCCGTATAAGTTAAAAAAACATTCTTCTCATAATTTTTCCGGAAAAGTCAAAAAGAACCTCGTAAAAGAAAGATTCCATACATACCATGTAGTAAAAGTAAAAAATGGGTAAAAAGGACTTTAAACATACATGAAATAATTTTTATAAAATAGGGACGTGGATGATAAATATAACCCCAGTAAATACTTACGAATAAACAATCTCAGATAAAAAACGAGATTGGAAAAGTTATCCCTTACCTTAGGTCCGATATGCTTCGTATGGATCCAAACCTCCTGTATAATGATTTAAATAATGTCATTGATTTATTAAATAATCATATTCATTGTTATGATATCATATATGTTTCACTTATGACTTTATATTACCCCTTCTTTTGTAAATTCTATGTTAAAGCATCGTTTTGGGTAAAATCATTTCATTTATCGTATGTGTTTCGACTTGTCGTTCTTGATATTATTACTTATATCCTAATTTAAATAATTAAATAATGTAAAACATGATTTATATATAATATATATTTGTCATATACATATATATTATAGATCAATAAAAGGAATGAAATACACCATTCATTGAGACGGTAGGCCATACGTACACATGAACGCTGTTTTCGTTTCCTTATTGAGTTGAATGAAACTAAATAGATGACATACATACATATATATATAAATACATCTAGTAGAATTATTATTTCATATATTTCATTATTATTCATTATATAAACTTTATAATCATTCATATATGGTTAACATGGAGAATGAATCTCATCGCGTCGTGGAGACGGTAGTCCGTACGTACGCACGAGCGATTATATCATTCCCATAATTATTGAATAGAATTTAAGTGGATGGTATAATATATAAGAATCAGTATGATGTTATAATAACCATATATAGTTATTCTTTACACCATTATACCCATCCATGTAAGGTGTTGGTGGAAAAACAGATTACACCACGGCGTGGAGACAGTATTCCATACGTACTCATGCACGGTGATTATGTTTTCCGTAGGATGGATAGAAGGTGAAATAGGATTGTTTCATATTTATAATAACATATCAGTATATGAGGGATACTTATGTTATTACTTCATAATTAAACAACTAAAGAAGAGGGAGTAGAAGAAAAATGGAACTTGAAGAAAACGGTAGAAGGTATTGCCTCTTTCTCGAAGTGCCTCCTTTAAACTTTCTCTTAGGGCACTAGAGTTGGTCTTTTGAAAAGACCAGTACATCTAGTAGGTTTATAAGGAAGTGGGGAAGTGAAATGGGAAGGGGTTGGCAGAGCTTTAAGGCTCAATGTGGTGTAAGGAGGAGAGGGAGGAGGTTTCCTTTTATAAGGGAGGAGAGGGGCACCTTTTGAATCCTCAAAAATATTAGTTTAATATAAATTCAAAACGCACATAAAAACCTCCAAAAATGACTCAATTCGAATATTAGATGATATAGGGTTGTAATATCATCAACCAATCAAATTTAGACATGTTTTTATCTTATTTTAATCCTTATCATTTTGATTTATCCTTATTTAATCTATTTAAGTTTATTTGTGGTAATAAAATTCTAAATTTTAAATGGTTATAAATAATCACTTATGTGTTGTTAATTTTCCATAATTAAATACTTTATTCCATTTTAGACTATATAAATTTCAATTTATAATTTTTAAATATTTATGTGATTTTTAAACAATTTAATAATATGTTATTTTTATAAAATAACAATAGTGTCAATTTTGACATTATTAATTTATTTGAATTTAAATAAAATCTACACATAGGATATATTTGAACTAAAATATTTAATAGATTTATAACATGTCAAATTTGTCTATAAAATTCATGGAGCACATTAAACAGTTAATATAATATTTATTTTAATATTTTTAAAACCATTTATTTGGTATATATCTTAATAAAATAATTAGTACAACATTTTTGAATAATTATTTAATATACATATTTTTTGCATAAAAATTAAAAATTAAATCCTTTGATGTATATAAATATCAAAGATTTTATAATTATAATTTTACTTGAATTTATCATCTTAAAATAACAACATGTAAATTGTTATCTTTACTAAATTATGAAAGTGACAACTTTGGAATCATTTAAAATAAACTATTATAAGTGTCATAATCACCTTAATAAGGATCCAAATGGTCCATAATTAGGCAAATGGATGATTAGGGTTTATATATACACTAATAATAAGTTTTGTTCAGATTTTTGGGCCTTTTGATATGTATTAATACTTCAATAAAAACTATATTATTGATTTTTCACTAAATAAATAATTTCTGCATCATTAATGAATAAGATAATAAGGTAATTAAATTACTCTTAAAAATTACAAATAAATTACCATGATAAAGAAAATAAAATTATCTTTCAAATGAGTATTTATAACCGAATTTATATTCTGTATAAATTTATATTCAAAATACTTTAATTATTAAAGTTGAGTGAGACATATTTCACTTTCCTTTAAATAAAATAAACTAAAGGTATTAATCACCTTCAAGTGGGTTCCAAAGGATTCCATTTCGACCCAAATATGCCTTAGGACAAAATATAAGAATCCAATTATATTAATACAAGTGTTAGGGTAATTTTATAATATTATATTTACCCTTAATTACCCGATTTACCTTTTACTATGGTAAATACAATTTACCGTAGTTACTATTCATAATGCCTAAAAATAAAAAGTAGCTTATTAACACAATTTGGACCCACTGATTCCAAATATGTAATCTATTTTTCTAAATTCAATACAAAAAATTTTCAGAAATTAATTTAAAATCAATCCCGTTGTTAAGAAAATGTGTTATAAAAGTTATAACATTGCAAATGATTGAAATGTTTTTACCTATGAATTCAATGTAAAATTAATGTTAATGACATAAATTTTATTAAATGGTAAAAATATATTCCATTTATACTTTAAAACCATTCAATATTATAATTTAACCATATAAATTATTGCGATGAAAAAAGTTGTTTTTAATTAAAATATAGAGTGTTTTTACTATTCATTAAAATATGAAAGTTACTAGAATAATATGAAAAATTTATCCAAAGTAAATTTTAATTTCTTGATTCCAAATTAGAATTTTATTTTGTCAAATTGAACTTATAAACATTTCAGAATCTATATTTAAAGTGGGTGCGCCATCAAAAGGTGGAAAAACTGCATTTTTTGAAAAATACTTATTTTACCCGAAAAAATTATTTTGTTCTTATAACATGTTCTAGAAAATTTGTAAGATGACTAATAATGTTATAAAATTAAAAATATAGTTAATACTATTTATAACGGCTAGTTCATAATAATATTATAACTATATATCGTTGTTTTGTAAAACCCGGTATTGCGTACAACACACGCTATCGAGGAAGGTCGTGATTGCGTGTAATGCAAGCCAAGTCAGGGTTGCGTTTAGTACACGACTCCTTTGTTGTTGCGTATAACAAAATCAAACAATATTTCATTAATAAATTGAATATATATATATATATATATATACTCAATGTCACGTAGAATAACTACTATCAAACAAACTTGAAATTGTTTGTAACACGATCCAAGATTAGTGTTGCATATACTGCAAGCTAATACGGTGTTTCGCATAGCACAAGATAATATTGTTGTAGTGTACAGTAGAAGATATGAAAGAGATTAAAAAGAATATATCTTATAAAATCTCGGGTTGTTACATTGGAGGAGCCATTGTGTCCCGTTATTCACTATACAATCCCTCCATTTATGTTTCCTGCACTCTTAGAGGTACAAAATAAGGATGAGGTTATTGATAGGAATCAAGATCAGTCATTATCACCTCAATACAGGACACATTAGGGTTACTTAAGGAGTATTTCTATTAGTGGTGGATCACATTCTTTGGGGTAGTTGAGCTTTCTTTCGGATGGGAATCAGCCTGAACATATTTCTTTCTTCCATTTCTATGGGGCCAAAAATTCTCATGAAGATACTAGGATCTCTAGAAACATATGATATACTTTTAATAGGTATGTTCATCAATGGTTTATGTGTCTGAATATCTTTGGGGGTCATTGAGGTGTGGGAACCAGGTTCCTTATCATCCTCAGTAGTAACAGTTGCCTCAGGTTTCATATTAGTGATAGGGAAAATAAGATTATATTTCTTCTTGAGGGGATGGATCTAGTATATTACAACCTTATGATATCCTTCTCCCTCAGATACATAAGACTTAGCAAATATGTAGATTTTGTATTTATTAGTGATTTAGAGGATCCAGATATAGACTGCTTCATGTTTTAGATGTGTTAAGGCTAGAGAGAACAGTGATCATCTGAGGTACCATTTTCTTATATTCTACCTTGGTTTATGCCTTGTTAAATTCTGTATATTCACACTCCTTTGTTCCACCCACCTTTCTCTACACATTAAGACTCGTGGTGTATATTCTTCTAGTTCCTATAGTTTTGAATATTCTCATTGGAGGTCATAAAAGTCTGTTTGATGTTTTTTGGGGTTTTGAGCTGATGATAGGGTAGCATCAATCATCCAAGGATTTATCTCTACTTCATATACAACCATATGATGTCATTATTAGCATTAACTGGTTGTATTCTATGCCTAAAATTATCTATTTCTTCTAGAGGATAGTTATATTCTATATTGAAGAGGTCCAGTGTGTGGATTTATTTGGTGAGTAAGAGCATCAAATAAGTAGTGGATGTTTGGATTCATTGTTGTTCTAGTTAGAAAATTTTTCATTGGGTTCAATGGATGTGAATATGGTGGATTTATCTAGAGTCATGGAGGACTTTCCTGATAATTTTCTTGAATAGGTTGTGGATTTACCCCCTTGGAATGATATCAATTTCAGGATCTAGTTATAGCCTAGTGCCTATCTGATTCTAATATATCCTTATCAGATAGACCCTTATGAGCTACGGGGGATAAGGATTCAAGTCGTTGAGCTGATGAAAAAAATGTTACTCATCCCATTGTGTCACCATGGAGTGTTCTCGTGTTATTTACCAAGAAGTAAAATGGTTATTTACGTCTATGTATAGACTACTAGTTGCTAAATCAGGTGATGTTTAATAATTATTACCCTCTCTCAAGGGTTGATGATTTTTTCAATCAGTTGAAGGGATATATCTAGTTTTTTAGGGTTGATCTACGGTCAAGATATCATCGTATAAGAGTAAGGGATATCAAAGTTTTAAGTAATTCATCTTGATATAGAGGAGTTTTGTAATAGACGTTTCATGTTTAATATGATAATGGAATCATCCTTGATGAAGTAGGTGGATGAGTCTCAGTTGGAGGACTCAGTAGCTAAAGTGATTCCAAATCATATCATATATAATGATTCTTCATAGGGATGGTTAGAGGAGGAATGACACCAGGTGATGCTTTAGGGGAGGTTTCCCATTCCATTAGCAGTGCGCATGGAGGTTCTTCATGAGTTATATGGTTCAATAGTGGTAGTGAATCATAGTTTGGACAAGATGTATCACTACTAGAGATGTCAGCTTTCGTGGTCTAGGATTAATAATTCAATAGAAAATTTTGTATTATGGTGATTGTCATATCATCAAGTGTAGGCGGATCACCATGTTCTAGGTAGTTATTTGCAATTTTTGGATGTCCCTAAGTCGAAATGGGATAACATATTGATGTATTTCATCACTAGTCCACCAAAATACCTAATATGATGTGATGTTATTTAGGTGGTTGTATATTGGTTGATGAAATCATCCCACTTTTTGGTGGTCAGGGAATCAGGTGTTGTGGAGTTCTTGTAAAGGAAGTATGTAGATGAGGTTTTTCAGCTTCATAGGGTATCAAGGACCATCAATTTTATAAGAACCATAGTTTTACCTTGAGAATCAATATAGGATTGTAGAATTATTTTAGCTCTTAGTTTCACCTTATCACTATTTTCCATCCTTGGAATGATGGAAAAATGGAGTGGATCATCCTGATGCTGGAGGATATATTGTGGTATTGTATCTTGGATTTTGTTGGATCGAGGATGAAACATATTCCATTAATTATTTTTTATTATAATAATAGATTCAATACTTCCATTGGTATAGATCCAATCTAGGAATTGTATGGTATTCCTTGTCATTCTTTATTGTACTAGACTAAGGTTGTGGACTCGACAATCCTTTTCCAAGATATGATGCAGAGAATGATAGATAAGATTCATATGGATTGAGAGTAGAAGAAGGTAGAAAATGGATATTATAAGTCTTATATTGATTGGGTGAGGTGGCTGTTAGAATTCAAGATTGGGAATCATGTGTTCTTGAGGGTTTCCCCTCATTATGGGTAGTAGAGGTTTGGTCAAGGAAGTAATATTTGTCCCCAATTCATCAGTATTTTTGAAGTGTTTTATCATGTTGATGAAGTGGCGTAATGGTTGTAATTTACCTTTTAGATGGATAAAATCCATGATGTTTTCCATGTGACATATCTCTACTGATATCTTTATATTGATTCTCATTTCATGATTTTGGAGAGTTAGATATCAAAGACAATAGAAGATTCATAGAGGGGTTAGTTGACATCCAAGATCATCAAGAGAAGGTGCTTCATGATCAATCAGTTCCTTTAGTTTGAGTTATTTAGAGTTATGGTGGTGTAGAGGAGAGTATGTGGGAACATGATTCATGTATACACACTAAAAACCCTGAGTTGTTTTGATTCCTTTATTTTTCTTATTGATCATATTTTTTATTTTTTATTTAATTAAAGGAATTGGTTGTTTCTGTATTCTTTCTGAGTTGTTTCTCCTTGTGTCATGTGCCTTGTTATTGGTGGTGGTGTCCTATTTGAGAGGTATCTCTCGGGGAGTGTTTGGTTAGTTTTGTTAGTGTTTTTTCTTTCTGGGTTTGGTTTTGATTATCGATGATGAGAATTGTTTAATAGGTATATAATTTAATGTTTCAAATCTTCCCATCTTGTTACTTTGTGAGTTTTAGGAATTTGAGGTGTTGGGATAAGGTTTGAGGAGAGAATAGTGGATTTGAGATAATATTTAAGCTGGGAAGATGATTATGTAGTGTGGAGGTTCATGTTACACCGTGAGAGTCCATTAATGAGTCTTATATTTGAATTAGTGCTAAAATTTGTGGTATAGGGACCCAGGGATTGGAAGTAGTCAATTCTACCATCTCAAGGACCCCTACAGCATGGCCCTTTAGTTGCATCGTGGTAGAGGATGATCTAAATAGAGTATAGGTCATGGGGCTGCAATAAGGTTCTTGTGGTGTGATATCTTGACTACACTATGATATTACCCTAGGTGTATAAAATATATGAGATATCTATAGAATAATTTTTGGGGGAAGTTGAGAAAAGGCCCTTTATAGAATAGTAAACAAAATTCTCATGGTTTCATTGGGGAACATATGTATCATCGCATGGACCCCCTCTTTTAACATATTTTTTTTTCGAAAAAAATTAGGGATTTTAGTGTGACCATTTACCTTGTATCATGGTCATCTATTTTATATCCTGGGTATAAATTTAGAAGCTACTCTGAATGTTATTTTTTCACCTATATTTACCTTGAATGTTGGGAGACTCCAGGGTAGTTTTGGGAGATCTTTCAACCCCTTTATATTGGATTCATTCATTGGATATGGAAGATCAAGTATTAGTGATTTGAAGCGAGTTCTTCACTTTTACTTCTTGGTTGTCTATATGTTAATCATCTAGGTAAGGTTGTGGTTGTGGGATGTGGTTGGATTCTACATGGATGAAGAAAGTAGTTGATGATAGATGTTTTACTTTAGGTTTTTGAAGTTTTTCCTTATATGATCTTGATCTTAGTATCATATCTTATTTTCCTTGCCTTTACACAGTGGATTCTGAAACTCTGATTGAGGTAGGAGATTAAATAACACTCCATTTTATATGTGAATTCTAGTATTAGCATGATTTTTTCTTACTTGGTTAAATAAAATGGATTTACCTAATTAAGTTAATGAACTAAACTATAGGAATTGATGGGAAATATTTGTTTCTCATGTGTTTAACTACTTTCATGATATTTTTTCAAACTTGGTGCTTGTTCACAACTATTTCAAAAAATCATTCATTTTGTTGATACTTGGATGTGGATTGTTTGACTATTATGTGGATTTTTCTTTTAGAGAAGTTTAAGAACTTAAATATGGTAATGAACTGGTTTTATAAAAGAAATTAATTGATATAAAAGAATTTTTTAATATTAAATAATGTACTAGTAATTGATGTTGAAATTATTGTTGTGTGTTGTGATAAATTTTATCATTGGGGATATGTTTGTGTAATTATTGCGGGGTTGATCATGATGTTGGGCGTAGTTTATTGTGGTCGATACCATGGGTATCATGGAGAGGAATTAATTTGCGATAGTGGTTTGTTTAGTTGGTGTTATAGAAGATGCCAAGGGTGGAATAGTGGGATTCGATTGAGGTTGTGGATTGTACAATGGGGTTGTGGCTACCTTTCCATGGTTATAAAGAAAGACGAGTGAATTGAAGTGGATGATGGATTGGTATATTGATGATGGATAGTTTGGTGGTGGCCTAATGGTATGAAATATAGTTGGAAATAATGACCCTAAAATTGGGTTTTGTGGAATCGAATAAATTGATGCCTCAAAATGAAACATTGATAATTGAAATGAATGATTAGTGGTTGGTAAATAATATGGGTGATGGATTAAGTGGTTTGTTATTACATTTGGAATAGAATGAATTAATGAAAGTTAATGGTATAGTAATTATTAAATCTAGACACTAAATGGAAGTATGATTAACTAGAAATTTCACAAGTTTTGTGTGGTTGTTTTCTTGGGATGTGGGGTCGGTTTTGATATTGTGGTCAGTAGTGGTGGTAGTGCAGGGTGGTGGTATTGTGCTAATGTTTTTAATATTTGGTAGTGTTGGTTGGTGTTAAGTCCTTTAAGATGAGATTTTGTATGTTATTTATATGTATATGATGTATTCCCTTGTGATTTTCATATGTTCCCCACCCAAGTCAAATACTCATACTGATTCCCAACATAATTTTTATATTGGGTGTTTTCCCCTAACATATAGGTTAGTGAGGGAATGGATGGTTAACTTCTCCCTCTTCCCTACTCTACCTTCTAGGTGTAGTATGGGTTGTAATGGATTAAGGTAGGTATGATCATATTATCATAGTATGTGGTGTACTGGTAGACTCCAAGGGGTATTGGTGTAATGATAGGTACATGTTTTATTGGAAAACCTTACAGGGTATTGATGAGTGTGTACAAGTGAACTGGAAAACCTTGGGGGTATTAGGTAGAGGATATGAGATTAGTGAATAAACATACCCTATAGGGTATTGGATGAGATGATATTATGTATTGGGGGTTGTAAAAGGTTGATGTAGGTCACAAGGTTGGTGTCCTTAATGTTCATGATACCCTACTATACTAGACATGAGATATGGTGTGTTGTGACATGGATATGAAAAGGATTGGGAGCATAGGATTTTTCTAATTTGGTATGAGAGAGAAAAACTATGGGGAAGTGGTTGTGGGGTTCCCTGTTGTTATATTATTTTATATAGTTTTACTATGATTGGATATGATATTTGGTGAGTGATCCTTGTAAAGGATATGTGGCATTTCACTTGATAGGTTCTTATTGGTTCTATTGTTTGTTCACTGATTCATTAGTATACTCCATACACATTTTCATGATAAGTATTGAGTATGATCCTACTGAGTATACTTTTTATACTCACCCTTATATATATAATTTTTTTTCTGGTTTCTAGGGTGAGTTTGGTGACTAAGCTAATAATTACTTACTTAGATCTTAGATTTTTCTTTGGAGTCACTGATTAGAATTTTTATTAGTATTTTATTTAGAATTTGTATTTTTTGATACTATTCATGCATTGTGGGATTATTGTGGATCTTGGTTTATTTATATTATCATGTTAATCAATGGTTTGTTTCTGTATTTTTTGGTTTTATGAGGGTAATTCCCCTTATTTGTATGTTTTACACCATCGGTGTTAGTCTCCAACACCGAGGCCAATTGGAGATGGGCCTTGGGGTCACTCTCATCTTTAATGTAGGACTAGGAAAGGTCTGTTGAATGTGAACTAAAATATACATGGATGATATGCATGTACACATACATGATATTCATGTACACATTCATGAATGATGCATGAGAAATATATATGTGATATTATATATATGAGTGTGCATTTGATAATGTTAATATGATTCATGTATTATTTCATACATGTGATACGTGTATTATTTTATGCATGTGATGAATGAAATATAAAAATAAATATATATATATTATGCATGTAGTGCATAAGAATAATATATAATGATATGACATATATATTTATTATTATTTCTCCCAAATGTTTTCATCAATTACAATTCATTTATGATTGGATTAAATGATTTTATTTAATTAATTTAAATTGTTCAATTAATTATCCTCAATAGTCTAAAATGAATTTGATGCAAGGATTCTCGAGATTAGGCTATGAAATAGGATGACATCAACTTCTGTTGGGTATAGGTGGACATTGAAATCTTTCTTCCTCCTGTATTGTTGTTTAACCATTCACAAATGAAGGTGATATCACTCCTTATATGTTAAATTATTCTCATGATATGATCAGGGGTCCACGTTACTGGTGTATTCCCTCAAAGGAAAGTTGTTAATGTTCACTAATCCTCATGATCTTCCTCAAACATTCTCCATGAAGTAGAATGGAAACCATTGATGTAAATGAATTATAGGTACTCTATTTCTATAGTATTATTTCATGGGTTATTATTGAAGATAAATCCACTTATGTTTTGGGTTTTCTTACACTACATATGGTAATGGGATGATCATATGAAACTCATCAATGGCATAACAGGTTGTTTATTCAAGTTTATAATCTTATTTAATCACTGGTTTTAAAATAAAAATTAAATATAACATTTTCATAAAACTAGAATAGTGTTACAGACCCTTTTATGACTTGTGTAAAGGTATATTTGATTTACCCTTACACAAGTTAGATACATAAATGTAATACCCTTACATATATGGTCTGCATAAGGGTATCCTCGATGTTACCTTTATGAAAATTAGTTGCATAATGGTAGTGCACTTATGTGGCAGTTAAGCGTGTTATGTAAAGGTAGTTTTAACTTTACCCTTATGTGATATCCTAACGCAGATGGTTTGCGTAAGGGAAACCTCACTAATTATCTTTACGCAAGTGTGTCGGGTAAAGTTAGTACCCTTATAAAAAGAATTTATATAAAGTTAGGTGGCACTTTTACCCTTACGCGTAAAGGTAATAGAGCTATGTAAAGGTCCCTGATGTTTACCTTTACACAGTGTATGAAAAATACAGAATAACCTTATGTAAAGGTGTTTCTTAAAGGTAATACCTTTATGTAAGGGAGTTTTGTAAAGGTAATAACTTTAAGAAGTGGTATTGAGATGTGTAAAGGTAAAATTTTCTTTTAAATAGACTAGTAAAAACATCATTTTCCCTTATATATAGCGTTTGTGTCAGGGTAATAAAGTCATACCCTTACGTAGGGTAGGGGTGCTATGTTAGGGTAAGCATAAATTTGTTAAAAGGTTTTTTTGAAATATTTAAATATTTCTATGGTTTATAAATTGTTTATAAATCATGTTAAAAGGTATTTTGAATAAAATTAATATATAGGGATTTTATAAATTAAATAATTAATTATAGTTTTTTATAATTAATTAAATAAATGTTTATGAAACATTTTTTAAAAATATTAAAGGCTAATATTTTAAAATAGCTTTTGAAAAATTAAATGGCATACCTTAGGATATAGAAATAAATTATTTATTTAGAAATCATAATAGGTGATTTATAAAGTGCTTATAAATTATAATATATATTATATTTAGATCATATAAAATGTTTATATAATATATATTGAATTTTAAAATGTTTATAATTCATTATATGTCATATAAATTCAATTTGATTTTTTAAAAAAAGTTGGGGTCAAGCTCCTTGAATTGAGAAAAATACCTCTTAAAAATGGGAAAGAGGAACCCATTATAAGAATGGAAAAACCCAAAACTCACAATTCAAAACGATCCTAAAATCCAAAAAAAAAAGAAACAACCATGCCGGTGAAAGAAAATTGCATTGCCCCCTTCACGAGACAATGCACCAATGAGATCAGTAAAAAAAGTGTGCCACCCCCACTATCAAGAAGTCACATCATTATGGAGATACAAAGAGGTAGATCACCTCTCCAACCAACATAGAAATGATGAGGAGAGCCGGATGAAAGGTGCCAGCACACCTTTATCTCTTTCGAGCCGCCCACCCGACAATGCATGAGAAGAATCTCTATAGTGTCAACCTTATGCAATGTAAGAAATGACTAAAACCCACTGAGAAAATGTCTAAGCAAAGAACCCATACGTCCATCACAAGATGATGCATGGAAGATGATGGGTGTCCACATACCCATCCCTCGAAAGAGACCTCCCATGCAATGGTACCAACGACGTAGCACCATCCAAATGTAATGAGAGAATCAAGAATATGCAAGAAAATACGCTTCAAGAGAACATGAATAATCATTGATACCAATATAGAACGAGATGTATTTTATTGAATCACACCTGAAAAATTCAATAGTAGAACACCAAAATCAAAGCAACAGAACAATGTGAAAAAAATGCATAAACATCACAACCTCTACATCAAACATCCCAAGCAATCCAATGCAACCACACCAAAAAATCCCTCAACACGTAGATCTGAGGTGGAAAAAAACCCTGAGTCCCTCATGTCCTCAACCAGATTGGATAAACTTTCTACTCCCTGGATAATGTTCCACAACAATTCAAAGAGGTCGAACCTTAACCCGCATGAGATCCTCACCAGAGCAAGTTGAAATTGTGAGTCATGGTTGCTTGTCTTCCACCTGAAAAAGAACCATCAGCATTGTCGGCCCACTAAACTCGACCACACAATCCCAGAAGGCATCAACAAAACATCATCATCTGAGTCAAGATCCCCACAAGGTTGATACAAATTTCATCCAAAGAAGACAGGAACTCCGCTGATTCCACACTTAACTATCACCGCTCAAACGAGAATCAACTGCACAGGGAGGGATAGATCTGAAAAGATCTGATGGAGGGGGGTTACGCAGCTGAGAAAGAGGGCTACTGGAGATGTCGAGTCCATCATATGAGGGAGAAGTAGAGAAAGATCAAGGGAGGAAAAAACTGAAGAAGATCCAATAATGAGGGAGATGAAACCAGGTGACATCGCAAGATTGGTCCTGAGTAGATGAGGAGTGAGCTACAATGAAAAACCAAGAGCAGAGAAAAGGTTCAAATGAATGCCGAAAGAGGACACTGAGTCCAGAGTTAGATATGGTTCTTAGATGAGGGGGCCATAGAAATGTGGAACCCTAGAATCACTGCTCTCCAGGGGATTGCAGTGGAATTTTTCTAAATAATCAATTAATCTCATATAAATTACATTTGATATATAATATAAATTTTTTCATATTGAAATGAATATAAAATTTTTATACACTTGATAAATTATAAAATGTCTATAATTAGTATTTATTTATGAATATTTTATAAATGTCTCATGTTTTCGAAAATAAATAATTTTTTTATTTATTTGTTAAATTTTATTGATGTTAATGTTTAGTAATTTTTTTATGAAATATGAATATTGTGTATTCCTATTTATATAATAAATTCCTTCTAGGATAGAGCCCTGTGTATCATGCTAGTTTTGGTATCATAAATTTTAGTTCTCATCTACCATAACCCCAGTTTTTAATTGCAGTTATGAGCTTTCGAATTGTTTTTGGGAATAATTTGTGCATATTAGGTGTTAGATTTTTCATGATTTGAATTTTCTCTTGAGTAAAGTATCACTGGGTAGAGGGACTTTGGGTTTGACAACCTACATTCTTGGAGGCTTTCTTTGTATGGGAAAGTGAATGGGGCTGTCTATCTATCACTTCGAGCTTACTCATGTGGAGTGTGTCAATCTCATATAACTCTATGACTTTAAATGAAGAGATCATATACCTTAAGAATATGGTTCATTTGGATATGTATGAATATACATGACTTCTATTTTTGGGAGATTAACACAAACTTTTGGGTTGCGTAAAGAGTTTTACATTAATATGGTGTGAAAACATTAATTTGGTGATTTGGATAGGGATTTTCAAAACTAAATAGTTAGAAGAATGCATACATAATAGGAAATAATGTATGAAAAGATAATGATTACAAATGGTATAATGGTTATAAATTTAGTTTATGTATGATGAATATTAATGATACCAAAAAACCCCTCAAATACTAAGTGCAACATTCCTTCTTAATAGGCACTTTTCAAGACCTAAATAATCCAAAAAGGTAGTTTCATACTAAAGTGAGGTGCCCTTGGATTATCCTATGTGAGGTAAGAAAGTAATGAGTGACTCGGGATTATTCAACAGGAAGTTTCATGAAAAATTAGGGTTCCCCTAGATTGTATTATGTTAGCTTGTTTTTGACGTTTTCTTTGGGTTACACTTAGACAGGAAACCTCAGGGGTTGGGATACCAGAGGAATAGAGTTGAGTGAATCCATATGATGGATTTGGATAAGTGTTATACACTAAACTATACAAGAATCAAAACTATTATGATTGGGATTAATCCCTACCTAAATAACTAAAGTAATGAATTTAGCACCAAAATGGGGTCATTAAATAGTGAAATATGGATCTTGGATCACAAAAATGGATATGGTATATGGGGTCATAGTTTTAGTGGGATAACATTCATTTAAATCCCTTAATGAAAAGAAATAATATATAATACTCTCCTATTGATATATCTTTTATGTAGATTATGAAATTCTTCACAATAATTATATTGAGTACATTAATAGGTATGACATATAAAATAGTTAAATATTGGTGATGACACTCTGTTCCATCACATCAACAAAAAAGTGACAAAGGGAAATGACTTAGAAAAAAGAGGAGAAAATACATGAATAAAATAAAGATTTGAAAAGGCTTGAAATTTGGATCACCCTAATCAGGATGAGGCTCTGTCGGTGCGCAAGGTACTTACACGCCACATTTATGATTCTCAAGCCACTTGTGTGCCAATCACCATTCACCCAGGGTCACTTATTTTACTATAAATAGACCCTTGGGGCCTTCATTTGTATGAAAGAATTTCCCTAAATCCCAATTTCTTCTATGGTCACCCTAGTGCTTCACCCAAGTCTTATGAAACCATCAAGGTAGTTCTTTAACACCTAGGGATGAGGAATTATAGGAGGATTATAGGTATTAAGTCCCTTCAGTGTTTGAAATCCATAACACTTGCGAGCCTAAAGTGCCCCTAAATCAGAAACACTTGCACACCACCCATTCCTCTCAAAGGAACTTGAGTGACCCACTATTGGGAATACCATTGAATAATCTTTAAGGATTGATTCAAGTCTTATCCAAGTTTTAACTTCCTTGTTGTTCATTACATAAGTGAACATCAAGTCACCCAAGCCTACCTGCGTGCCCATACCTATATGCCAGATACCTACTAGGGTGCCCCTATTTAATTAACATTATCCCTTCAGCCTATAAAATCCTTTCATCAAGACTTATTCAAAGTTATTCATGGAATGTATTCCTCTTCATTGGATCCCTTATCTAAAAGGTATTATGTTGAAACCTCCACCAAAACCTCCTGACTTATCAAACCTTTGGGAAAGACACATTAGCGCGTCTCCTATTTGGGTTTGTATATCCGTAGTCAGAGGTTTCCCACATTTTTTTTACAATGGGTTCAAGATTCATGGAGTGTATGTGGGTTTCTTTATTCGCAGTCACATGGACCTATCTTCTAGGAATATTATTGGGAAGATTTTCGTTTTGAGGATTAGGGTTTGGTCTGCGACCTTCCCTTATCATCTCTAAAACCTCGAACCTTAGGTCCCTTTTAGGAAAGTTATGGTTCACACCTACTTTTCCTTTTGATCAAAGGAAAAGTCTCCCTCCCCTACCAGGACCAATTTTTAGGGCATCCATCTTGTAGTAATCCCCTATCCTTCTCGGTCAGATCCAATGATCATCACCTTTCATTCCACATTGAAAGGTTCATTACTCCACACCCTCATCAACTGTCACCACCGTAGGCCCTTCCTCTTCCACTAATGGAGGAGGAAAAGTGTGTGTGACTTTGTTGAATATTTCACATTCTATTTTTTATCACACCGATCGTGACTCATGTGGGATTAGATATTTGTGATTATTACAACATTTTCACAAATACATCATCAAATGAACTTTAAGAACTACGATTCCCATCAAAACTAGGATATGTAGGAATCCTTACTAAGGCCTAAGCTCCATCTCATATCATCCATAAATGGGCATCCTCCTTATCATTAAGCCCCAAATTAAACCCCTAAATCATTAGGGAATCCTATTTAGGAGTAATCCCCAACCAGTTTCTCTCAAAGGATCATACACCTCTATGAGAATCACTAAACTACGTAAGCTTTGATTCCCACCTAAATAGGATACGTAGGAAGCCTCTCTGAGGTTCAAAAAAAAACTCCAAAACAACCCTTCTATTCCTAGTCCATATTACTAAAATGGTCTAATCCAAATTGGAAACTTTTATCTTTTCCAGGTTCCTTAGGCTGCTTAGGCATAAGTCATACACCAAGCATTGAATAAGCATCTTCTGCTTATATGTCCTTACCACATGACATTAAACTATATGGTTAGGTCTGTATCACATGACCTTAATAGGTATGATGTGTCCCATTATGTAGCACCTAACTATGAGGGTTCTGATTCCTTTCCCAAGGATATGTAGGTATCTCATTTATGGGTATGATCCCAACATCAAAAAAAACTTTCATCTCCCTAGGTGACAATAAATTCCAGAGTGCCTCACAGAGTGGATTGAAAACCAGTATTATCATAACAATGGTTAAAATAATCTCTAAATAGTATATAAGAGGATAGAATTGATGGAGAACCTCTAATACATATGGATGTCTCCATTAATGAAGAAACCTCGAATACATATGAATGATTATAAATTTCACACATGTTAATAATTTATTGAAAATTTCAAGGTAAACCTATGTTATAATTGGTAAATTAATAAGGATTCATGAAAATATCATAAATATATAAGAGATTCCTAAAGTAGGAAATAATTCCCCCCAAAAGGGTGTTATGAGTCTGACCTCCCATCCTCTCGACCAATGTATGTTCTTAAGTATCGTAAGTCCAATCCTAACGAATGCCTGACTTTGGAAATCAGGTCCATTTGGATAAATAATTGTTGGATGTTTCCAATTCCATAAATAAATCCAATGGAAACCGCCCAAAGTAGTTATTCCTAACCAAGACACACGTTCTAGGAGAGACGAAACAAAAAATGGTGAACCCGACGTGAATCCTTAACCAAGTTGATAGTGTTTACCATATTCCAGGCCCTTATCAATTGATAGAAGAAGTCTAGACATAAGAATCAATCATGCATGTGTACATATAAAATATGTTTCATTAAGGGAGTTCATTATTTATAATTTTCTATGTTTTATCAGAACTCCCTTCACTCCAAATGGATTCCTTCAAGTTTGCACCCGTGAATGCCCCAGATGCTGCACAAGTTGGAACCTCGTCTGCTAGAAGGACGTCATCACCAATTCAGCATCTTCAATGCAGGGTATACAATGTATTGGTTTGGTAATACCATCAAAATGGTACTATCAAAACCTTGTAGGATTCCCAATAGGCTCTCCATGTTAACAATAACCCTCGATCATTTGGTCAGCGATGACCAGTGGTCAAGAAGTAGACGGTTCCAAAAACTGTCTTCAACCATTTTGGGTCCTCATCCCCATAATGAAATAACCAGTCCCACCCATACTATATGGAGGTGGATTAGGAGGTCACTCATGGCCTAAAATTAAAGACACAAGGGTCCTTCCGGAGGGATCACACCAACAATCGCCACCAACATAATTGTGTGGAAGTAAACCCCTAACGTGATGGGGGTGTGGCCTTCAGTGGTTCAGCCTAAGTCCCTAAGACCAAGGCATGCAAGACAAATGGATGGGGGAAAATCCATCAAATAGGAAGGATGTTCTTACTTTATCCCCCTATAGATAAGTCCATCAACCTAACTTGATGTCAAACAACGAACAAGCACATACACTTGTTCGCCTTAATTTCACCATCCAGAAGACTTGTCTGGAGGCACCCAACCAATCCCACCATTTAAACTCAGTGGAGTTCCATGAGTAGGCACATACACCTGATTAAAAACTATCATCAAGTCAGCAGACTCGTCTAGCTACATTCAAGGAATCCTGCCAATCAAATATGGTGGAAACTTATAAGCAAGAACATACACCTATATGCACTCACCAATCCTGCTAGCAGTCTCATCTGTCATCATTGAAAGAATTCAATCAACCATTCTTGGAATAAAATATCTAGTAGTAACATACACCTGGTAGAATCCATCAATCCTGTCAGCAATCTCTTTTGGCAACACCCGTAGAAATCAATCGGAAAGATCTGATGACAAACCTGGGCTGGACTCAACTCTCTACCCCCATACAAGAGTACTATCATTATCCAATAACATGAAATGGAGAACAGGAGTATACACATACACCTAATCTAGATACAGAATGGATATATATTCATATTTCAGACACTGAAGTCACCAAACACATTTTAAAAATGGTGAAAGGTTAGACACATATTCATGCCCATATTCTGTAATCCTGCCAGAATATCATAATGGACACTTCAGCAGTACCAAGGGAATAGAAACACAATTTTGTCCCCACACTAGGGATGACTCATCAGCATGCCATACTGGAGCAGATACATACCTCTGTTCCAGTCTAGTAGGTTTATGGTTCATACTCCCTCATTTCATACGGACAACCGGATCGGGAACATACACCCTTTCCAATTGGATATAATATACCTATTCTAATTACCACTCCAAGGTAGGCACATAAACCTACCCATCATAACCACTTATCCTAACAAGTGGCCCCAAATATGTGTAAAAAATAATCTAAGAAGAAGTCTTGCCAAGCACATCTGGGAAATCAAGATTCAATTTGCGATTTAGATTCTCTTGATGCTGGAGTTCTTGATACCCTCATACACTTATTTATTTAAACTCAAGATCCTACCATCCCATTACCAAATTATGAGATTAGTAGTATTAATTATAAAGTTACCCATCAGACACTTTATCATGAAGGATTGATTCAAGAAAATTTGGTCAATATATAGAACCTATCTCTAGATGAGATCCATGGAAACCCTCGCGTGGATAAAAGACCAAGGAGAAAGATGATTTATCCCTTACTGTAATACACTATGGTTTTCCTCCCCTAGATGACATTCACTAAAAAATGTCTCTCTATAGTAGTCTTTCGCATTGTCAAGATAATTCTTCAATTGACAATGTAGTGATGAGAAAGACCTCTTATCTCAAGGAACTTGCCAACATAAGTCTAGTCATGTTTGATTCCTTATTATTAATAGGTGAAATACTTTCTCAATCAGAAGACATCCCAAGGCGATGTTCATTCTTCTAACCTCCCTTGGGCCATTTTCCTTCTAATATTGCAGAGGAAAAAGTAACTGATTCTATTATTTGTAATAAAACAATCAAGAAGCATCCACTCTGGTTAGACCAAGTTGAGAAACTTCTGACAAAAGATGATGAGGATATGTTGAATATGAGAAAACAACTGGATAAAGGTGAAATACCAGTCATGTTTTGGCCTTTGGAAGCCTATCAATACAACATTCCAGAATTGATGGAAGAAGAATTTATTCATGATATCTGCATCAAAATATAGAAAACTCTTCATATTCTAAAAGAAAAATTATTACCATATGATGATTATCAAATTAATGTAAAGCTGATAGAAGGGTAATAATGGAAAATTGACTTGGCATATCTCTTAGTTTCTTGACATCCAAAGGTCGACAAGAAATAGGGATCCCTTCAGTGTGCATGCCTCGATGCACTAAAGATCTTTTGTTGGGTAATTACTGATACCCCATATGGGGTTCATATCAGAGGATGGGGTGCACACGAAGAATTTCATTTCACTTCGCTCCAAAATCAGCAAAGCCTACCAAAAGTGGTATCATGAAATGTTATTTCCCATGTCCAGTTACAATCAATATATTTTGTGTGTAATCAAAGATATGATCAAGAAAAGGCCTCAAATAACACTCTTTAAAGTCAAACCCAAAGAGAGAAAGCTTTTGAGAACCTTTTTCACTAAGAATATGATAACATTAAGCAGGGCTCCCGATTAGAGGATATCAGCCATCAGATTGTGAAAATGTCTAAATTATCACAATATTATTCTGAAATAGGCGATTGAAGTGGTTTTCAGATTATGCATCCAACCAATTTTCAGACCAGAATTCGCAAAATAAAAAGAGAAGCTATGCTAATATCTACCATAGAGGTTCAGGATCCACCCCATATTACAGGGTTGGGGGATTGTTTAACTCAACCTTCAAATTCAATAAACAATGTTCTATGGTTTGAAGAATAAGAACATGAAAAACCTTAGCCTGTAGGAATAGGGGGTTTTCACGACTACAATCCCCTCCTCAATGGAAATTAGTTTTCTATCAATTAGGGAAAAAGCTATAAATTAAACACACAACTGAACTATCCAAGGATTCCCTTTAGGTTATTGTTCATCAAATAGTTTCTAGGAATTCAGCATATAGGATAACAAAGTCTCATGAAGGGCACATAAGGAAATGATCTTATAGAGATACTGACAGAATTTCATCAATGCATTATGCATCAGTATATGTCATTAATACCATTATGGAAGATCCTCTATAAAATGAGTCTAGTTTAGGGGAGTTAGATATGAAGTTCTTGTTAATAATATGGTACACACTAAAGAAAATTAAGGAGGTGTGCATACCCGAAATCAATGTCTTACCCAAAATCTAGGTATTCCCTCAAGTAACCAACTCCCACCCCTTCAAAAGACATCGAAAAAGTGGAATGGAAAAGTTCAGATCATGTATCACTTTTCCACTAGTGAAGTTCAATATCTTTCATTTGGAGAAAAATTTTCCCCGAAAGAGGAGGAGATGAAGGATTTGAAAGGACTCAATGCATAGTTACTTCGAAGAATCATTTTTTCCAGACATGCTCCACAAGCAGATCATCAAATTTCACATCCTATTGTAACTCTTAAAAAAAAGAGGTTTTATTGCAACTATAGATGCGGATAATGAACTCCCTCCATTGGATACACAGCCAAGATAGGATTAAACACGTCATTATAGGCTTGTCTCAATGGGTTATCCTAGACAAATACCAACAGTACCACCATCAGTGGTTTTTCTAGTCGTCACACCATTTCAATCTCCATCTATTGTACCTATACAGGCCCCAGTTCATCTAGATATTCCCCAAATTCTTATGAATACAATTGAGGTATTAAAAAATCAATTGGAATCTATGGAAGAACGATGTGCACCCGTACAAACAGAAAAGAGAGCTTAACCTAAATGGGTATATCCAATCCTCCCCCACCAAACTTTGTGAACGCCACATTTCCAATATTTAATGGTTTGGGAGATCCGGAGTAGCACATAAAACATTTTGTTTCTCTTTATGATCCCATGATGGGGACCCCTCAATAACAAGAAGCAGTAAAGATTGGGTGTTTTGTGAAATCATTATAGGGGCTAACCTTTGTTTGTTATACAAGTTTGTAGTCTTGATCAATTACTATATGGGAAGACCTCTGTCAAAAATTCCTTCTCCAATTCAGCTCAACGCTGCCAAAGGAAATAGTTTTTTATCATACAAATTTCAAACAAAGGTAGAATGAAAGAGTTTCATATTTCATTGCTCGATGGAAAGGAATAACATATATCTTAAATCTACCACTCCCTCAAGAATATTTTTTGCTAATTTGTGTGGAAAATCTATGTGATGAGTTACGCACACCACTAATCCCTGTGAAATACACATGAGGGTTTCAATACCTTGCTTCAATCACCCAACAAGTGGAAGATTCTATTGTTGAAATCAAATCTAAATCTCATATAATCCCATCAACTCTAGGAAGGAAAATAGGGAAATCAGAGGCTGCTACATTCACACTTAAACAAGCACCTGTACCTTCTTCTACTTCAAAACATTCATCATATTGAAGGGTTCCGCCTCCCAAGAATCAACAACAACAGCCACCTTGTCAAGATGATAAAAATGACAAACGCAGAGATATTTTGAAGAATTAAAGAATACATTTTATTCTTTTCATAATGAATAGGTTTCTAGTTACTTCATTTCAGCTTTGGAAAAATAATTAGTTCAGTTTTCAATGCTGAAGAAACCAAACAAATAAAGAGATGAAGATATCCAAAATTATTTCACCTTTCATTAAATATTGGGGCATATCATTAAAGAGTATTTTTTTTCAAATATCTCCTGCAAAAAATGGTAGAATCTGGACAAGTTAAACAAAAAAAATCATCATCCCAAGTAGCATGTGTTACTGCTACTGATCTAGAGGAAGAAGGAGAATGGCAGAAAGTTAAAAGAAAAAATTTGAAAAAGTATGATGATTGGATGGTCAAGAAAATGATCAATCAAAATCATGAAATTCTATGAAAATAGTTAAAACAACCAATTATGCCTCCTTCCACTTCCGCTATAGTAAATCTATCTTCATCAAAAGATCAGTCCTCCAAGGCCAATTCTCAAAGAAGCGACATGATCAGAAAGATAAAGAGCAGTCAGAAGAAGACGAGCTTGTGTCAAGGACAAATTTTTCCTTGAATTTGGTAGATTTTATGCCATCAGTCTCAAAATCATGGGCACCACCCATCCAAATGGAACAATAAGAACCGACCTATCAAGTAAAATCTTCATCAAATGAATAATTGATCTTTGATTCTGTTAATGTTATCCACTTAATGGACCCATGTGAAAAAGATGATTCTGGTTATGAACCTGAATTACCTACACCTAATTGAGGAAATATAAGAATAAGTCAAGGTAGAGGATATAAAGGATTACTTAGATATGATATAAACTACTATTTTAACTATACCCCTACTTGAACCATTTATGAGGTAGAAACTCGTGGGATATCCCTTTAGTAGGCTCATCAAGAACAAGGAAGTTCTCCCACACATGATAGGATCATCCCTAATGTGATCATATTAGAAGACTGATTAGAGGTTAAAACATCACTATCTCAGAATGTAGATAGACCTAGTTGATATAATATATCAAGAACATAAGTATTTTCAACTTCTTTCCTGACATATGATACAACTACATCAGGAGAATCAACTTTCAAGGTGCCTTCAAAACCACATCTCCATGCTAGAAAACACCGACCTTTGGACCAAAATTATGATGTTTTGAAACAAATATCCCAAGTACCAGCAAAGTTTTCAATACTGAATTCTTTTAATCTATCAAAATATCTTCAAGACGCACTTATTGAGGCTTTGTAAAGTCCTCAAGAGTTTGAAAATGAAGTTTCTACTGCTGAGGTTTACCATATAGAGAATGATTATGCAGAATTTCATGAATTTATATCTTTCATGGATAAAGATGAGGATGATGTTTTATATGAAAACATCATGCTCTTGTATCTATCTAGAAGAGTTAATGATACAGACATCTGATGAGCCTTCATTGATAATGGATCAGGAGTTAAACTCATTCCCATATGTACACTCCGTTGATTGGTTATCATTGAATCTAACTTATCTTATTCCACTTTGATATTTCAAGGTTATGATAATAATGAATAAGAGCCTCTATGAGAAATTACACTCAAAACTCAGTTTGGGGATCCTGTATCTAATTCATATTACATGATTTTTCATCAGGACACAACCTTCAATATTCTTCTTATAAGGCCATGGTTACATCAACATGCATCTATTCTTTCATCATATCACCAATTTCTCAAGTATTTATTCAATTTTCAAATTGGGAAATTGTATGGTGACAAGGATCTATTAAAAACGTTTTAATCTCAATATATTGAGGAAGAATTATATCACACAAAGGGAAAGAGGTCCATGGAAAAATATGTAACAAGAATCAATGCTTCGAATGGTCAAGAAAAGATCCCGGCTAACCCATTCAAACATCTAAGTGCAGATTACGTGTTTTATATTGATCAAATTGATAGGATTAACCTATATATATGTAATTTTCCAGTGAATTCAATAATTTCAATTGTGGAAATCGAGCCTAACAACATGAGAGAAATTGTTGATCTACTAAGTAGTAATGAAAACTTAACTAGATATATCTTCATTTAATCCACAAAACTTCAACAATTTTTTTTCTTCATAAATCAGGCTAGAAGAAGTTGTTTCATTCGTAGAGGAATAAAAAGATGTTGATTCCCAACTCATATTTCTCTCTTCAATGCTCCAGGGAGACCCTTCATCATCGGTAGGTTTAGAAATGGTCACCTATTCTTCAGGATGTCCAAATACTAACTCCTCCACTAGCTCTAAAAGTTTTTATTCATCACTTAATCTACAAAAATAAATAGAATAAGTGAAACATGAGGAAAAATAAAAAGAATATCTTACGGGAGCCCCTCCATAATTTGAAGAAGGCGTCTCCACTATTATGGATGATCTCAAAGAAATAAATCTAGGTATAGAATAAGATCCATGCCCTACTCTAATTAGTGTGTCCACAACTTCTAAAGAGAAAGAGATGTATACTTCATTTTTAAAGCAGCATTGAGATTTATTTCATTTGAACTATATAGAAATTCCAATACTTAATCCCAATGTTTCCACTCATCATTTGGGTTTTCCAAAATAGCTTCAAGTATTTAAGTAGGTAGTAAGAAGAACGCACCCAACTCATGCCTCAAAAATTAAAGCTGAAGTTGACAAGCTTATCAAAGCTAATTTTATTAGAGAAGTGAAATATCCCAAATGGATGGAAAAATTTTTCCCGAAGAAAAAGTAGAATGGTAAAATCAGAGTTTTCATTGATTTCATAGATCTTAACCGAAATTGTCCCAAGGATGAGTTTACAGTTCCTATCACAAAACTTTTGATTGATACAAAAGTTGGATATGAAGCTTTCTCCTTCATGGATGGATACTCTAAGTATAAAAAAATTTGAATGAACCTATAAGATGAGGAATCTATAGCCTTAAGAGCCCATCAAGGTTTATTTTTCTATCGGGTAAAGCCCTTTGTCCAAAAGAATGCTGGTGAAACATATCAATGTGCCATACACCATACCTTCAAACCCTTCCTGGGAATTTTTTTCAAATTTTATGTGGATGATCTAATGGTTAAATATAGACAATTTTCTAATCACGTGACTAATCTGGAGACCATATTCATTAAACTTAGACAACATAATTTGAATATAAACCCCTTGAAATTTACTTTCGAGGTAACCTCAAAAAAATTCCTCAACTTCATTTTAAGCCATCCAAACATCGAAGTTGATCTTGAAAAGACAAAAGATATCCTTGGCTTTTCACCTATTTAAAATTTGAAATAATTAAGAGGAATTCAAGGAAACTTGGCCTATATTAGGTGCTTTGTCACCAATTTAGCAGGAAAGTGTTTACCCTTCACTAGATTAATGAAGAATGGAGTTAATTATCAATGGAACGAAGACTTCCAAGCGGTGTTTGATACCCTCAAGAAATATATCTTGAGTCTACTGGTATTCATTCCACTTATTGAATGAAATTCACTTATTCTCTATGTGAAAGCCTTAGAGTGATCACTAGGTGCCTTCCTTGCACAAAAGAATGATACTGGGAATGAAAATAGCCTTTACTATCTCAGTCAATCCATGCTTGACATGGAGACTCGATATTCAAGTATCAAGAAGTGCTAGAAAACATTAATTTTGGTAGTTCAAAAGCTGAGGCACTACCTGAAACATCACGATGTCCATTTTGTGGCTCGAAATAAACCTCTCAAATTTATCCTCAGTCATCCTATTCTTACAGGATATTTGTCATGGTGGATAGTTATTTTATAATAGTTAGACATCCAGTTTATGCCTCATGAATCAATAAAAAGCCAAGCCTTGGAAGTCTTCCTTGATGAACACCCATTTATATAAGATACATCTTTGAATACTGAACTTCCTAATGAATAAATATTATCTATTCAAGATGATCCGCAAATGTGGAAAATTTACTGTGATGGTGCTTCTAGAAGTCCAACAGGGATGTGAATGGAAAACCCTAAACTCAATAAAGTTGGGTTTGGAATTGTGCTTATCTCCCCAGAAAAGGCACTATTTCCATATTCCTTTATATTATCAGAAGGTGGTACCAACAATGAGGTAGAATATCAATCACTCATTAGAAGCATGGAATTGGTACTCTAGGTAAAAGTGAATCACCTGAAAGTGAAAGGTGATTTTGAATTGGTAATCAATCAAATCAATAGAGATTATGCTATCATAAAATAAAATTCAATCCCTTTTGTGATTATGTAATAGGATTAATGGATGAATTTCCCTCAGATCCAACATTTTCATATGTCCCGCGATCACAAAATTCCCAATCCGATGCATTGTCTAATATAGCCACAACCCTGGAAGATCCAAATCAGGATGAGACAATCATCAGTATTTCCCATAATCATGTGGTTTCACCTTTTGTTCAAACTAGAATGGAGTAAATTAAATAAATAAATCCTTTTTTCGATCCATATGTTCATACTATAGGATGGATTCCACCTATCATGGAATTCCTTCAAAATGGTATACTTCCACCAAATAGAACTCTGAAAGAGAAAATATGAAGGCGAGTGGTCAATTTCACTCTTTATGATAGCCCAGATCACCATAAGATCCTCTACAAATGAGGATTCGATAGATTCCTCTTCAGGTGTATTGATGGAGATGAAACTGCAACTGTTATGAAAGAAGTACATGCAAAAGATTATGGTTCTCACTAGTATGGACATAGGCTTTCTGATCAAAACTAAAGGCTTGTATACTTCTAGACTTCAATGACACAAAAATGTATAGATTTCACCAAGAAGTGAAACCCCTACCATGTGCGTGCCAATTTTATTCATCAACCCTTAGAGTTTCTACATACATCTAAATATTCCTGGCCATTTTCCACATGGGGAATGGATATAGTAGGATCGTATCCTCCAGCTACAGCTAAGAAGTTTAAGTATATTCTTACTACTACTGATTTCTTCTCCAAATGGGTTGAGGCAATACCTCTCATTGAATTCATAGCCAAAATCATTATTAGATTTGTCAAATCTAATATCATTACCAAATTTGGTGTCCCTCATACCATATTGATGGATAATGGCACCAATGTTTTTTCTATTGAGGTAAATAAGTTATATCAAGAGTAAAATATCAAATCCAACCATTCATCTTGCTATCATGCAGCAGACAATGGACATATAGAGGATTTCAACAAGACCCTATCAAATATACTCCATAAAATGGTGGATAAAGATAATAAATATTGGCCTGATAAACGTTTTCATGCTTTATGGGATTATCATAATACTATCCATACTACCACTTGAGAAACTCCATATTCATTTTTATATGAAATTGAAGAAGCTTTGCCTATTTAAATCCAATTTAATTCACATGGAGTTGCAATTTGTGATCAATTATCTATAGATGAACAGTCTTAAAAGCGATTTGATGAGCTATAACAATTAGAAAAAAAGATATTGCATACTTTTCATCATTTGGAAGTCTATCTGGATAGAATATCATGCGATTTTAATAAGAAATTTTTCCTCTTCTAATTTCTTCAAGGAGAATTGGTATTAGTTCTCAGGAATCTGATGATACCAGGAAAGAAGCCTCCAAAGATTGATCTAAAGTGGGAAGGACCTTACTCTATACATAAGGTCTACTCTAATGGATCTTATTCCCTAATCTCAATTGATGGAGAACTCATTACAACTCCAACCAATGAAAGATTCTTGAATTACTTTGTGTAATTACACGTCATATGTCCTCACTTAATGACTCTAAACTACATAGTTCAATGTCCTAGTTGCAGGACATTAAACTATATAACAACTATATGCTTCCATGCATCACGATGTTAAAATATGTAGAATATTTTTACTCATCGCACGACGTTAAACTGCATGGCATTATTTGTCCTCACTACATGATATTAAACTTTACGGTTAATATATTCTTCATTTGACGTTAAGAAATCCCATAAGATACCGCAAATTGGTATTCCTTGTGTTTCTTAAAAAAATGAGTATCTTCCATGCACAAGATTTACTCACATCATTTCTACTCCTTAGTGTCACATGGGTTCTATTTCTCCCTATGTTTGAATCAGATCTGCATAGAGACCTCATTTTAAGAACTACGTATGGCTTGATTCTCATCCGTATGATATACATAGTGACACCAAAGTTCAATTCTCAGGTCCAGCCGCAATATTCCTTTTGACATCAAGATCAATTCATTTCCTCACTACATGACTCTAAACTATACAACATAATGTCCATGTTTCATGAAATTAAACTGCAAAGTAACCAAAGAACTATGTATGTATTGATTCTCATCCCATTGAGATACGTAGTGAAAACTAGGCCTTAACTCCTAGTCCCATACACGATATAAATTTTTATCTCTCTTCCACATATAATTTAAAATCTATTTCGGAGTCTGCATTTTGGGTCCTCTCCTTAAAGATCCCACCAAGGAAACAAAAAAAATGTCCCCATTTTACATATGAGTCAGATCTATGTAAGGGACTCAAAACGCATGGTCAATATTGATTCAAATATTTCTTTTATGCATTGAGAATTACCCCCTTTAATATTTCATGCTCTTAATCTTGAATACTTTTATATCTTCATAATATTTCTTACAGTTTTTGGTGGCAGAGTTTTTGATATCTGAGAACTCTTTTTCCCGACTCTATAGTACATGCCCCTAAGTGGCCTTGCGTAATTCACCTACACAATAAGCCTTTCAGTCAAAAGATACCATTTTCTATCTATGCAGCATATGCCCCAATTGGCCCTGCATAATACAGCCCCCATAATAGGTTTTGTCAAATAACGACAACTTCATTCTCTGTAAAAATATCTCATATCTCCATCAAAATTTGATGATAATATACAAGAATCTATATCTTAAATCATTCATCCATGTATATTTTTCCCATTACCTTTCTCTTGATCTGAAAGTCTCCAGGACTACGGTTTACACTTTTTTCCTCTCCATGTGTTCAAAGTATATTGAAATAACCTTGGATCATTTAAACACATATCATCTACTCTTTCCATTACATTTTTTTTCCAAGTTGTATGGTCTAAAACTATAGAATCATACTTCCGATGTTTGGGTCAGCCCTTTGTAGAAATCCTATTTCTTTGTTTCATTGAAATCATGATTGGAAATACTCTTTCTGTATTCATGTAATTTTCTACAGAAACCAAAATCTGTGCTGTGGAAAATCTGAATCTCCATAAAATTTCTTCAGTTTTTAGCAATAAAATGTTTGATACCCAAGAACTATTTTTCATGACTATGCAGTACATGCCCATAGGTTTCCTTATATAAGTTGCCTACATAACAGGCATGTTGGTCAAAAGATGTCACTATTTAGCTATGCATCATATACCCTAGTAGGCCCTGCATAATATAGCCCCCATAACGTTTTATCAAAAACCGGTAACTTAATTATTGGAAAAGACTCCCTTTAATACCTTTATACCTTTTCCCATACCATTCTACGGATCTAGAAATTACCAATTCATAGTTTAAAATTCTTTCTTTACATACTTGAACATGGTGGTATGTTTCCCGGAAAATTATTAAGAAATTATAGACTCATAAACCTTTGTTCATAGCTTAAGACCGTAAATTAAAGTCCCGTAATGTCCTTATAGCATGACTTAAAATTTCACATCCTAATTTCCTTACAACAAGACTTGAAATTGCACACCCCAATGTCCTAGCAACATGACTTGAACTGCACACCACAATGTCAGAAGTCCCCTTTCTAAACAATTTTATCCATTCCTCACACACCAAATTTTTGTAGAAGTGGTTTCCCCATTCATGACCTATGTCAGCATAGATTTCCCTTTATTCTTAAAATCTCTTTCCTTGTAGAAACCACCTACTATGGTCTTGAGTCACCCAAGTCTTAATTTTTCCACTATCAACAACAAAATGTCAAATTTTGTAGAGATCTTTTGTCTGACTATGTAGTATGTACCCTTAGGTATCCTTGCATAAACTTCACCTACATAACAGACATGTCGGTCAAAAGATGCCACTATTTGGACATGCATCATATTCGCTAGTAGGCCCTACATAATGCAGCCCCCATAATGGGTTTTTCAAGCATGGTAACTTCATTCTTGAAAAATATATTTATGTTTATACTTAAATTTTTAGATTTGGTGACCATAAAAATCCTGACTCAATATTTCACTTGAAAGTATCTAAAGATATTGGAGCAATTCCTAGACATTAAGCCTTATTTGGGATCTAATTTTAAAATTTATGGTCAAATATATTCGACCTTAAACACTAGACTTATTAGTCCAATATGAATGACTCTAAACTTCCCTTAAAAAAGGCATGGTACTCACCATATTGAAAACCCAAAAAGGGAACTCTGGAAAAAATTCAAAGTCTCATCTTTCTAGACTTACATTTTTTTACAGTTTAGGAAACATTTATCAATAAAAATTCAAATGATACAAAGTTTCTGGGGTTGTTTGGGTAACCCTAGTAAAATTTAAACTACACTCACTAGGCCCACTAGGCTAGGTAAAAAAAGTGCATTCCATCCCTCCCATTGTAATTATGGTTATCCAATATGAAAATATCATATTATGGAAGTTAGATTTAACATTACAATTAAAAGGAAGCAAGGATGAATACATAGATGATTAGAGACAAAATTATTTTCATTTGTGAGTAAAAATTCATAAAGTAGCATCCAAAAACTACAGTCTCTTTGTCATAAATCACAAGAGGTTTTCCACATAACTTCTCATTTTATTAATGGCCTCTTGAGATCTATTAACTTCATATTGATGTTTAGTTATCTGACCAGTCTCATTATCTTCATCATGACAAAGTTCTTCCTTGGAATCCATAATGGATTTTTCACCATCTTTCTGGACTTCTCCTATTGAATTATGAAGTTGGTCAAGCTACCCTACAACAATATCCAACTCTTGTTGAAGACGCAACTATTGAATAGTATTTTATTTAATTTTCTACTTGAGTTGTGTCATCTTTACAGAATGATTGGCATCATCTTGGGATAATGCTGCTTGGAACTCATCAGTGTTGGTCAAAAGTTCAGATTTTATCAAATCTTTTCGAAGTTTCTTCTCTTTCTCCATTTTTCATATAATAACTTTTACTGTATTATGGATTTAATGGTACTCAAAACCACCAAATCCCACAGTAATAAATAGATATGAAAGCCATGGAACTCGTAAGGACAATTCCTAAGGGGAATTTTAGATATTATCTTCTATATGTTATGCTATGCCTTGATATGTGCAAGGCGAAGAGCATTTATTAGATCTAGATCTAATTCAAAATCACTATCGTAGGGGGGAATGTATTTTGGGATTAATGAACTTAAAGAAGTTCCATGTTTTACTCCTTCCTTGATAGTGGTTTCTTCACTTCCTAATACTGTTTGAGCTGATGTAGAATCTTCACCTCCAGACCTATCCATTTAAGTTGATAATCCTATATGGTGAATTAAAATTAAGGTTATGGTTAGTTTCAAAAGGATAACAAGAGTTAGAACAATCAAAATATTGGTAACCCTTACCTAATAATAGGTCGGCATCTTGAGAAGAATCCTCCTCAATATTCTTAGCTTCAGCAATTTGGTTGACATCTTTTGGTGGGGAATGATTTATTTAACCTACTCAAGATTCTATGAATGAATATCAATGATACTTTCTATTTCAAGGTTCACTTGATCCAACATATCTACAATGGTTGGATTGACAGTGATATCGACATTTATTTCAGGCATTGTCACTGTAGCAGTTTCTTTAGATGAAAGTGCATATTTCAAATGATCACGGTTAAAAAATTAATAATAAGAATATTGATAGGATGGAAAATAAAAACTCACATCCATTTTGTTACTATACAAGGAACTTCAAAATATTCTAAAGTATTTGGAATATTAACGTGATCTAATAATTCTTCAAAAGACATTCCAAGATTCATCATAGAATCCAATGATATTCCAAATCCCATGTTAGTATCACCCATGGGAGCACTTGGAGTGGTTATTTCATGACCCTACTCTAAAAACTTTTGTCCCCAAATAGATTCCTCAGTAATAGTTTTAGGGTCAGCATCAGTTGTTGCGGGATTTTCTAGTGCATACGATGAACCAAAATTATCACAGAGTAGAAGTCAATTGTTGTTACGCATACTTTCTCATGAATCACTTATGATTTACCAGAGGTATCCTCTCTCCTGGTAGCAAGAACATGATAAGTTACATGAATAGATGTTGACTCCTCTATCCTAAATTCCCCTTTAGTAAAATGAACCACTCGGTTGGTGGGAATTTGTGCCTGTTTGAAAGCACCCTCTGTGGTTCCTCGAGGCTCATTAGTGATTTATCTAAGAGAATAATAGAAGAAGTTCCTGAAGTTCCGAGATGTTTAAACACTTTCTTTGAATAAAGCTAAAATTCATGTTGTTATGAATGCTTACCACTGCTGAGAAAACATTTAACCATAATTTTATTTCTTCGGTGATTCTGTTTCTTTGCCTTCTTGGTAAGAATTGCATCATCATCTCCAAAAACAGGTATTAGAGACCAAAAGACACTTTTTATCTCATCCACCATGGCTTGTTGTCTTAGATATATCTCTCTCGACTGATAGGGTGATCTAATAGCTCCAAGTGTAGTACCACCAGGGCTATATTGTGGTGATGTAACTTCAGTCGATTTTTCTTTATCCATATGTATGTTAAAATTTTATTTCCCCTTATCAAAAATGATTTGAATAAATTAAAATAGTAAAGAAAAAAATAATGTTAGAAAAATAAAACTTACATCTTTAAGATCAACAAAATCACTCCATTATTCATCTAATGAAAGTTCAATCCCTTTATTGGCACCAAAATATATCATATATTTCACTCGTTTTGCGGTATGAATTGATTCATCAATTTAATATATGAGAATATTCAGTTCCCGGATATAAGTTATTACTTCATCATGGTTTTTCTTAAAAAAATATCAGAAGAGGTTCGCAGATCCCCTATTTCTGGAATACACAACCCATCACATAAATCTATCCATGTGGTTTCAGCATCACAATGAAATATTTTCCATATTTGAACCACCTCTGGTCATATATATTCAGAGTACATTCTATAGGGTTGTAAATATGATCCTATAGTTTTAGATTTTAGTTTCCTCCCAATTCCTTCAGTCACAGATGATGGATGAGAAAATGGGATCTTCTACTCTTCTGAACAATGGCAACTAGACCACCTCAGTATAGCTTTAGTTGGTATTGATGGGGTATCTATCTTGACTCTTACAAGTGGATTGTATCTTTCATGAGTTCACTTCGATGATCTTGGAGCCTCATCACCCCCACCCTCTGAATCTAATGACCCTACCTCTGATGATGAAGAATTACCTTCCAAATGAGAGGGTTCATTTATACTTCCACTATTTATACCTACTCAAGGTACAACATGGTTTATCACCCCTTCAGGGTGTGGTGCAACCTAGTTCTCATCATACCAGATAGTCAATCTTCTTGTTGCACTAGAGACAAGTAAGTTGAATATTTCCCTGGTTTTCTATACAGTCGTCAGCAACCATAGTTGTCAGGCCACCATCAAATATTTCTCTAATTTGACATGCACTAGAGGATATATTGGTAATTTGTTGTATAAATTTGAATATATGTGTGAATCTATAAGGATCATAGGCCTCACATGTGATTTCCCCATCAATCCTGGTGTCCAATACGTCATCCCTACAAGCTAACATATATGCCCTTAGCTCTAATTCGGTCATCCTGTCATCAAAAAATTGACCCATAGATGGATTCCCATAAGGTAAAAGATGAAATTACTTGTACATACTTAACCTAGCCTTATTATCATAATAATTCAAAGATAAAGGTGAAATACCAAGAAAATATTGAACAAATGGTCGGAAAAAACTTCCAAAGACTTGTACCTCACTTTGCACAACATAAGTTCTGAAAGGAGTGGTGATCCACCCCCATAAAACCTGGAATGGTCCTTCTATTCTAAAAGGATACTTCCCTTTGTAGATATGCAATAAGATCATATGAATCCTTTCCAAAATAGGGTTATCCAATCCTTCCATCCTCTTCTCATCCAGCTTGGCTGCTATAACAAAAGTGTATGGCCTTACTATGCCCTTGGAATCTCAGATAGGCAATTGATATACACTGAGCCACATGTCCGGAAAACCCGCAATATGTGTCTCCAAATGAATTTTGAAATTGACTTCATACCCCAACTTTTCAAACTCTCCTTTCTCTAATGTTGTCTAGAATGTCTCGGGTGTACCTTTCTTTTCTGCCTTTGGACAACTTGTTGGACAAGTGAAAGTGGGACCCTTCTCCTTCTTCTTCACCAATAATATTTCCATCCACTCCTATGGGTGAATATCCCTTCTTGTGTGGGACTTTGTTGTGTTTGTATTGTTGAGTTTATAAAATATCATTATTAACTCATGAACCAAGGATGGTGTCTTTTCTAAGTCATTCCATGTTTCCTTTGGAGGAATAAATTCATCATACATGTATCAAAGGATTGGTGCTCCATAGATCTTTTAGACATCCCAAAAATGGATTCCTACTTCTCCATGTGTCAAATGGAAGGAATTAGTCTCTGGACTCTATCGAATCAGCAAATCTGGAATGAAATCTATATTCCTATATACATAGGTTTTCCTAACACATATAGCCTCATAAATCCCCACACCTTTTTAGTCATCCATAAACTCTATACATGTCTTGCACACCCAATATGCCCACATCCATGCTGGTCTAACACACCCTCCTGGGAAAAAATACCAACTTTTATTCCATCCCTTTGATTGATCTGTCTGATAATCTCGAAAATTGGATGAATAACAGTGTGGTTGTAGCTTGAGTGTATTCACTTTTAAATCTAGAGAATGTGAGTTGTAATGTATGAAATGATCCTTATCTACTATCCCGATATTGATATATGTGCCTGCAATAGAAATATTGTAAGACAAGAAATTGGTATGGTCTTGAAACCAAAGAAAGTGGAATATAATTCTTTGGTTCTGGTATGTTTACATCCTATAAATGGCCATAACCATACAAAGGTAAATAAATACTCCTTGTAAAATTGAAGTGATATTTTCTCACATGATTTTCTAAATCTGGGAGAGTATCGTCGCTAATGTCAAAGTAATCAGGCCTGAAAATCTTCATCATATCATCAATTCTCTTATTAGCTAATTCATTATCAGTTCTGATTCTCTTAGGAGCCATTGAACCTAAAAAAGAGATCAAAATTCATCTTAAATTGATCTCATTTTTTTGACAAAGGAATTAAGAAAATTTGACAAAGGCATTAAGGTTCACAAGTATGGATTTGGAACATAATTGTAAATCTAGAGCGCAAGTATGGCACCCCATTCTTGGTGAAAAAATCAAATACATATATAAGAAGAGAGACCTACAGGAGAATCTAAGCGAAAAAACTTGCATGCTGAGAGCTAGATTTCTAAAGTCCTTTGTAATTTTTGCTTAAGTGAAGCCACTATATATAAGAGATGAATATTACCCTTTGAACCATCACCTTTCACACCCGTACCTCACGTACTATCAGTTTGTGTTCCACATCAACCTCTTTGACCCTTTTTAGAACTTTACATCAGTATAAAACCCTCTCTTCATTTCGTATCCAATTCTAAGGGGGGGATTTTTTTGACACTCTATTCCATCACATCGATGAAAAGGCGATAAAGGGAAATGCCTTAGAAAAAAGAGGAGAAAATAGATGAATAATTTCAAGATTTGAAAAATTCTTGAAATTTGGATATCCCCAATCAAGATAGGGCTCTATCAGCGCACGAGGTACTTTCACGCCACATTCCTAGCACACAATACACTTGAACGCCCAATCACCCTTCACCCATGGTCACTTATTTTCCTATAAATAGACCTTTGGGGCCTTCATTTGTATAGACTAATTTCCCTAAAGGCCAATTCTTACTTTGGTCACCCTAGTGCTTAACCCAAGTCTTTAGAAACCCTCAAGTTAGTTCTTTAACACCTGTGGAGGAGGAATTAAAAGAGGATCATAGGGATTAAGTCCCTTCAGTGTTTAAAACCCATAACACTTGCACGCCCATACCTGCACACTTAATACCTACTGGGGTGCCCCTCTTTGATTCACCTTATCCCTTTAGCCTATACATGCCTTTAATAAATCCTTATTTAAATTCATTCATTGAAATTACTCCTATTCATTGGATCCCTTGTATAAAATGGATTATGTTGAAGCCTCCACCAAAACATCCTGAATTATCAAACCTTTGGGAAAGTCAAATAATCGTGTGTCCTATTTGGGGTTGTATATCTGCACTCAGAGGTTGACCACATTTTTTTTACAATGGGGTCAAGATTCATGGTGTTTCTGTAGGTTTCTATATCTAAAATCACATGGACCTATCTCCTAGGAATATTGTTGGGAAGTTCCGAGTTTGGAGTATTAGGGTTCATTCCATGCCCATCCCTTATCATCTCTAAAACCTGAAACCTCATGTATTTGGTAGGAAAGGTATGGTTCACACATAATTTTACTTTTGATCAAAGGAGAAGTCTCCCTACAATATCAAGACCAATTTTTAGGGAATCCCTCTTGAAGTAAGGCCCTAACCTTCTGGGATGGATCCAATGATCATCACCTTTCATTCCATGTTGAAAGGTTCATTGCTTCGCACCCTCATCCATCATCGTCACCATAGGCCTGTCCTCTTCCTCCAGCAGAGGAGGAAATATGTGTGTGACTTTGTTAAATATTTCACATCCTCTTGTTTCTCACACCTATCATTACTCACATGGTCTTAGAGATTTGTGATGATTACAACTTTTTCACAAATACTTCATCAAATGAACTACAAGAACTCTGATTCCCATAAAAATTGGGATACATAGGAAGCCTTCCTATGGCCAAATATCTATCTCATCTCATCCATAAATGAGCATCCTCCTTAGGATTAAGCCCCAAATTAAACCCCTAAATCACCAGGTCATCCTATTTAGGAGTAATCCCCAACCTATTTCTCTCAAAGTACCATACACCTCCGTGAGACTCACTGAACTACGTGGGATTTTATTACCACCTGAATGGGATTTGTAGGAATCCAAACTGAGGTTCAAACCCAACACTCCATAACAACCTTATTCTTCCAGTGTCATATTCCCAATAGGGTCTGATCTAACTAGGAAACTCATATCTTTTACAGGTTACTTGGGTTTCTTAGGCATAAGTCCCACATCAAGATTTGACTAAGCATCTTATGCTTAGATGTCCTGACCACATGACATTAAACTGTATAGTTAGGACCTTATAACATGACCTTAAAAGGTATGATGTGTCCCATTAAGTTTCACTGAACAGTGAGGGTTATAATTCCTTTAAAAAGGATACATATGTAGCCCATTTATGGGTACGATCCCAACATCAAAACAAAATTTCATCTCCCTGGGAAATAATAAATTCCAGAGTGCCTCACTGAGTGGCTTAAAAACCAGTATTATCGTAACAAGGGTTAAAAGAATATCTAAATAGTATATAAGAGGATACCATTGATAGAGATCCTAGAATACATACAGATGTCTCCATTAATAAAGAAACCTCAAATATATATGAATGATTCTAAATTTCACACATGTTAATAATTGATTTCAAATTTTAAGGAAAACTTATATTATACTTGGTAAACTAATCAGGATTCACAAAAATATCTTAAATCTATAAGAGAGTCCCATAGTAGCAATAATTCTCCCAAAAAAAGGTGCGATGAGTTCGACCTCCCATCCTCTAGAACAATGTACGTTTTTAAGTATCGTAGCTCCAAACCTAATGGCTGCCTGCCATTGGAAAGCAGGTCCCTTTAGATAAAGAACTGTTGGATGTTTCTGATTCCATAAATAAATCCAATGGAAACCACCCATAAGTAATGATCCTAACCAGGAAACATGTTCTAAGAGAGACGAAACAACTGGTATCTGGTATTAAAAAGTGTTCTCAAGGAGAAACATTCAGAGTACCCAAATATGAATGTTATAGAAGTCAATTTCTACAACTATGACTCATGGGTATTAGATACCGAGTGTGCATTACACATTTTTGATGATAATCCTATACTCAAAGATATGAAGGAATTTATGAAGGGTAAATTATATCTTCATGTTGGTAATTGAGAATAATTTGTTCCATTAGAGTTCAACACTTATGATCTTATTTTACCAGTTGATTTGATCCCATAATTGAAAAACTGTTATTATGTTCCTACTAAACACAATAATTTTATTTTTGTATATTTTTTTTGGAAAAAATCAGATTTTCATTCATTATTAAGAACATTAGTTGTCCTATATATAATAATGAAATGTTTCATGGAATTGGGTATGTAATGAATGGTTTATATATTCTTAATATGGTTAAACATATTTATAAAATTAAAAAATAAGAATTTTTGGGTTGATTCTAATCCCACCTACCTTTGGTATTGGGACCTTGTACATATAAACAAGAAATTCATTCAAAGACTCCATAGAGATGGATTTTTGGACACATTCAATTATGAATCATTTGATACATGTGAATCTTTCTTATTGGGAAATAGAAAAAAAATTACCTTTTGGGAAAAAGGTGAGAGGACTAGTGGAACATACATTGGTCTAGTGGACTCCTTCAATTTAGTCGATATGGTTTTATGTCTATGATGATACACAAGTATGTAACTTTTTAAAAGTTAAGAGGGTTTCAGAACTAAATATAAAATCAATTGGGAAAAAGTATTAAAGTTATCTATTTATATCGGGATGGTGAATACTTGGTCCTAGAGTTCATAGATCATCTGAGATATTTTGGAATTCTTTCACAACTCACTCCTCCTGGAATTCCATAATTGAATGGTGTATCTAAAAGGAGTAATCATACCATATTAGACATAGTTTGATCAATGATTAGTCTATGTGACCTTCCTATATCATTTTGGTGTTATTCTCTGGATACTACTGCATTCTTACTAAAATTCGTTCTATATAAAGGATTCATAAAGGAACCATATGAGATATAGACTAGGAAACATCTCATTATGTATTTTAGGGATATTTGGGGTTGTGAAGAACTTGTATGATGATTGTATTCTGATAAGCTAGGCCCAAAGTCAGAAAAATGATTATTTAGTGGACATATTAAGGAAACTAAAAGGTATTTTTTCTACCACCCTATTGAACACAAAGTATTTGAATATTTATATGGTGTTTTAGGATAAATAAAACACATAGATCGAGTAGTTAGTGGGATGAAAATTGAACTTATAGAAATTCAAGACCAAAAAATGGAAAGTGTTCCTAAGATAGAGGTTGAGTTAGTTCCATAAACAGTTTTGGAAGAAGAATCAACTCAAGTTACTTAAGAATATTGAAGGCCTGGTATGATTTTTTAGGATACCATAAGATATGGATTTCTCATGGATAATGATGATGGAGCAATGTTCATTGAAGACAAACCTACTTCCTATCAAGAGTCCATTGAGAGTTCTCCAAATATATTTTTTTGATTATGAAAAGAACTTTTAAGGAAAAGTGAGAAACCAATCCAATAAACAGATAGAAAATCAGTCAACATGATATGAAATAGATGAACCTATGAGTTGTAGTTTAAGACTTTTAAGGACATTACCTCTAAAAATACTGCAGTGGAGACTAGAATCCTTCTCATCCTGAATATCATTGAGGATGTTGTCCAAACTGTAAACCATCTTGTCCCAAGTTTTTATGAACTCTTCCATGGTAATCTTCTGGTATTTAAGTTCATGTGCCAAAATTCCAAGTTGTTTTTGGGCCTAGGCGCCCTTCTCCTTAGATATGTTGGCCTAGAACCACCTCCCAATCGGCCTTTCAAACTCTACTTATGAATTGATGACCTCTAATGCCTTCTCCAACAATTCTTCATTGCAATCGAGGCTGGTTTCCCACTCATCACATTCCATCAATTCTTTCCCAATTTTGTGGATATCTAGAACAATAGACTCCTTTAATACATTTTCTTGGTCGGTGGTTGAGGATTTCCCAATAGGTGGTTCAAGCTCCATTGTAGGATTTGTCCCCACCAGCTTAAAAACCTTTCGAGGGGGATTCCCCTTACTTGAGGATCTGGTGACAGGAGGGCTAGGTAAGTAGGAATAATATTTTTTCTTCTGCATCCTCCAAGAGTGCTTTATAAACCCTTTTGAGTCGATGATGGTGTTTTTCCTCTTCTTAGAAGAGAATATGATATATTCCTCCACAAGTTCCATTTCCTTTGGCTCAATTGGGGAATCCGAATCAGACTCTCTATCCACCTGAGGACCCTCTAGGAGGGAAGGAATGATATTTCCATGAAAAACCTCCTCTTCATCCCCTTCCTCAACCACATGACACTCTTCGTCTTCCAACACTCTGAAACGATTAAGAGAACGAGTAGACATTACGCCAAACTTTACCTTATCCGCATAAGTTGGAGTGGCCTGAAAGACCTTCTCGGACAACATTGAACCACTAATCTTCTCAAAACCACAACCCATATATTTTGGTGTCTTGTTTGTGTCTTCCCCAACCCACACATTGAAGATGTTCTCCAGCACATAGAGAATAGACTTCCATGTGCACAACTGGTTCAAAGGTCGGGCAGGAGGGGTCTGGATGTCTGGCTGAAACAACATCCAGGGGGGATCCTCTCCTCAATCCTAGCATCTTACACCTGTACAGCCACCCCTGAACCCCTGGAAAAAGTAATAACACCCAAATCCTATCTCATACGATAAAAAACTTCTAAGATGCATAGCCCTAATCTTAGAGGAATGGATTTATCCACTGCACCTGAAGAACCTCCCAACTGCAAACTAGGAGGAACCACCACATGGGGAAGGACCTGCATGTGGTTTTCCTCACTCAAAGGTTTAGGGATCACATGCTTCTGGACTCCCAGGGTCTCCTCAGCATTGGAGGGCTGTAGAAAGGGGAGAATCGTGCCTCTTGAAGCATTCCCACACACTATCTCATTTATGAATAAAGTAGTAGCACAGACCGAGCATTCATAACTGATCACAGCCGGATTTGCAGGCCCAACGGACGTAGAAGGAGGATCAACAAAATGAACACTCAAATCCATTTTACAACACTCAAGATGACAGTGTCCCTACCTATAACATATTGATCAAAAGTTCATCCATGATTCATAAACAATGGGTTGAGAATACCTTTATTCTTCCTCAATAATGATCCATACAATGTCAAGTGGAGGCCGTGAGAGCTCCATTTCAACACAAATGTGCACCACAATTGGATGCTTCAGGGTAGAGGTCCTCCGATCGGCACACAGGAAACAACCAATTGAGTTGCCTATTGACTGCAAAAGAGCCAGATTCTAGAAGTGCAACGGTAGACCAGGAAGCTGAAGCCAAATTTCTATAGTAGAAGGGTCTCGATTCATGTATAGGTCAAACGACTAGTGAAGAAGATAAAAATTAAATCCACGAATAGATTTTCTAGATCTAGAACAATCCTGTGCCAGATCATCCTCATCGGTGAAACAGATATGGATCTGTCTCGGCCATAAGATCCTGACCACCGCAAGCTAAAATAAACCCCATTCCTCATTCACATACCTATCAAACATCTCCACAGGAGTCCTGCCCCAAATGAACTTCACCACTAGAGATTTATAAAGTAGTGTGGAAGATTCGGTGAATTCTTGCCAAGAAATCGGAACCACTGGTTGACCATAAAGGATCCCAGGGACCTTCGATGAGACATTGATTCTGGGGAAAACCGAGAGATATTCATCTGCAGAAAGTGGAAAAGAGTCCCTACCCCCACCCCAGACTGCCTGATAATGAGCATCATGATCCATTTGAAGCCTCTCCCCCAAAGAAGGAGGGGCCTCTGGAGCCGTCATAAGTGATATGGCATTTGTCTTCCTTCTGATCTCTTTCCCTCGGCAGGTCTTCTCCTAAATCTATTGATCATTCTAATTCCGAGAAATGGTTAAAATATATGGAATATGAGATGGAATCCATGTACACTAACCATGTTTAGAAATTTGTGGATGCACATGAAGGGGTGAGAACCATAGGATGCAAGTGTATTTTTCACAAGAAAACAGATATGGATGTTATAGTGTCTACCTATAAAGCACTCCTAGTAGAAAAGGGTTACAACAAGTTCATGGTATTAACTATGAAGATACCTTTCACCTGTTGTGATGATAATATCCATTTTTATTTTTTTATACATAGAAGCTCATTATGATTATGAGTTATATCAAATGGATTTCAAAACCACATTCTTTAACAAATAATTTAGTTTATGATGTGTATATGATACAACTTGCGGGTTTTGAAGTTCCAAATGAAAATGTTAAGGTTTGCAAGTTGCAGTGGTCTATTTATAGACTAAATAAAGCTTCTTGAAGTTGGAATATTTGATCTGATGATACAATCAAATAGTTTGGTTTCTTCAAAAATTTAGATGATTCATGTATATATAAGTGTCTTAGAGGGAGCATATTAACATTTCTATTATTGTATTTAGATTACAAACTGTTGATTGGAAATGACATCCTAACACTTCACTCCATGAATATGTGGTTTGGTAAATGTTTTTTAATGAATTAAATGGTTGAATAAACTTACATACTTGGTATGAGGATCTATAGAGATGGATCTAAGAGGTTTCTTGGACTAAGACATCACACATATATTGGTAAAGTGCTAAAGTGGTTTAGTATAGAGAACTCCAATAATGGGTATTTACTAGTGTTATATGGCATGAATATTAGAAAGATTCATGATCCTTCTAAAGAGTTAAATGAGATGGATAGGATTCCTTATGAATCCTCTATAGGATTTATCATGTATGTCATGTTGTGTACTCAACCAAATTTCTCGTGTTATTTAAGCATAACAAGTAGGTACTGATCTAATCTTGATGAGAGTATCTATATTTCTATAAATAACATGATTAAGTACTTGATAAGGACTAAGGATATGTTCTTGGTGTTTATAGGAGAGAATTATCTCTATGTAAAGGGTTACACATATGCTAGTGTCCAATTTGACAAAGATGATATGAAATCTCAAAACAGGTTTTTGTTCTTCCTAAACAGTGAAGAAATTAGTTGAAAGAGTTCTAAACTAGACATCATATCAAACTCAAAAATATAGGTAAAATACATTGTTTCATCATATGCTGCAAAGGAAGTTGTGTGGATCAAGAATTTCATTTCTAAACTTGGAGTGGTTCTTAGCATTGAAGGATAAATCAAGTAATGTAGTGACAATAATGGTGTTGTTTCTTAGTCTAAGGAACCTCAGTATCATTAAAGGACCTAACACGTCCTTCACAAATACCATATCATATGGTATATCATTGAGAGGGATGATCTAAAGATCAGACAGATGGCTATACAGGAGAATTTTGTAGATCCACTAACAAAACCATCACCACATAAACAAAATGAGGGTCATATAGAATATATGGGTATTAGACACATGTGAGATTGGTTGTAATGGTTGTAAATGTATCATGTTATTATAATAAAAGGAAATATTCAATTATCATTCATTCATGTGTGCTATAATTTTATTTTACATGAACTGTCAAATGATAATATCCCCTCAAAGTATGAATTTGAGTTATCCCTAACCAATGATCATTATAGAGTATTATGGGTTATAATGATATTATATGGTTAGCATGAATAGAATATAGTATACATTTAAAAGAGTTGTATACATGATATTAATAATAGATTCATGAGGTAATTAGTAGATACATTGGATTGATCCACTAAATTATATCTCATGGTATTCCATACGGTCATAGATATACTTAGGGGTGTATGTTTATTAGAAATCATTCTTACCTAAGGTTGGTGAGATAACTCGAATGAGAAACTTCATACTTTGATACCCTACTTATGTAATTCAACATATGAACATAGACAATATAGGGGTGGATGGGTATGTTGTTGATTATGTCATCGGTTGGAGTGAAACAAAGATGAGATTTGTCAACTTGTATTAAAAGTTAAAAACATCTGGAACTTGATTGAATTAGACTGAATAATTGCATGGTATTTTTTTTTCATATATGATGTGTTAAACTACTTAGATAAGTGACATGTGATGTGTTTATCAGATAATATGAATGACATATGATGTATTCATCCACTTGGTCAATATTTTTTAGAGAATCAATAAATGATGAGAGGCCAATACTATATTGACATGTTCCATTTCTAGTGGTCAATCGATGTCATGGAAAAATGGATTATTTAAAATACATGAGATTTATATGATACATTTTTTGTGTGGAAATATTCATATAGAGATATGAGTATGTTTTATAGAGGTCACACTAAACCCCTTAGTATCTTGAGTAGCACTGACATTTTACTAGAGGCCAATATTTTCTTACATCTATGATATAGATATTTCATAGTTATTTTCAACACTAATAAGGCCCATAGGGTCACATGGTTAGGAATTTTGATAAGGATAACAGTTTGGACAAATATTTTGTTCAAAATGAAGAGATCTTGATGAAAAACCATATCCAAAAGATTTTGGATGGATTCACAAAGAGTTTTGGAGTTTTTTCATAAAGTCCTCACATGATTTTAGTGCAAGTGAGAGATTGTTGGATGTGAACTAAAATATAGATTCATGAGATGCATGTACACATGCATGAATGATACATGATATATATATATATGAGTGTACATTTAATATGTTCATATGATGAATGTATTATTTCACACATGTAATGCATGATATATATATATATATATATATATATATCATCACATACATGAATTAATACATTCATCATATGCACATATTAAATGTACACTCATATATATATATATATTACATATATATTTATTATTATTTATTCTAAATGGGTTTATCAGTTACAATCCATTTATGAGTGGATTAAAGGATTTTATTTAATTCATTGAAACTGTCCAATGAATTATCCTCAACAGTTTGAAACACATTTTATGTAAGGAGCCTTAGGCTTTGATTATTAAATATTATTATATCCTCTTTTGGTGAGTTGTAGTGCACATTTCAAGCTCTCTTCCTCCAGTACTGCTATTTATCATTTCAAAAATGAAGGTGATAGCACTCCTTTAGTATTTAGTTATCCTCATGATATGATCAGGGATCCAAGTAGCCAGTGTATAACCTCTAAGGAAGGGTTATTACCTTTTATACTCCTCGTGATCTTCCAAAAACATTCTAAGTTAAGGAATATGGAAACTATTACTGTAAACGAATTCTAGGTACTCTATTTTTACAGTATTATTTCATGTATTATTCTTGAAGATGGATCTGTCGGTGTTTTGGGTTTTCTTCCACTGTATATGGTCATATAATAATTGTACTAAACCCATCAGGGTTCCCAGTGGGGGTGATTCATGACACACAAGGTTTTTCAGATCAATGTCGCCATTGTTGGTCATCATCGCCATTGTACCATCATTGAAATGTCACCATCAAATTACGTCAGTGTTACCACACTGAACCATCTCCGATGAACATTCATAACACATAAACAGAACCACTAAAAACTCTGACATCATTGTCATTGAAATTAACACTACATACACAATAGTAGAAGATAATCATTGACCATCTCTCAAAACTAGAATTTCATTACACCATTTCTTTCACACATTCATCGGGATGAAACCAACCATTTCAAGTATCTGAAACACTTCTTTCTTAAGAACTAATAATAATTTTATAGAATCATACAACAAGTTTTTTCCATTATATTTATTCTTTTCTAAGATTTTTCTTAAAGAAAACTTTGATAATGATGTTATTTTATCTAAAAAATATTTCATCCAATGAGTATCATGTTTTAAATATATTTAATAAGGAATTTTATTGGATGTGTTTCCACTAAAAAATGACCTCTTAAAATTTTCATCATATGTGTTAGGGGGAAAAGATCAATATTTTACTAATATTTGAGTTTTTGGTCGTTTTTATCATCACATAGATATTTAGGTAGGCCATCATGTTTATCATATCATATATGAATCTTATATGGCTAAGTGGAAAAATATTTTCCCATATTTATCATGTGAATTATCCCAAAACCATTCCTCTGAGAACTTTATCCTATTTGGGTTACCTGGATAAGTATATACCAAATCTCACATTAGATAAAAACCCATAATTATATTAGTTTTACCCATATTATACAAGATAATTCATATCCATATGCCTTTGGAATGACCTTCCCATTTAAATTATTGAGATCTTAAATAGTTTTTACTTTAGGACTATAACACATAGTATTTTAAGGGCATATCACCATCTTTTCTCACGTATTGCCTTCAAATATGAATAATTATAATGATTTAGATTTTTATATTACACCTTAAACTAATTTAATATATCTAAACATATTAATGTATAACACTTTATACAATTAATGAATTATGTTACTCACCCAAAAATAAAATCCATTCATATCCACGCATATCTAAATATATCTCATGCATAAGTTAAATGAAACCCTTTCATATAAAGGATTAAAATCATATAGAACAAAAATATTCATTATAGAAATTATGATGAAATAGGTAGCCAACTACCACTTCTCTATAACAAATCCCAAGCTTTCAAGTGAGCGAGAAATTAGATTCAAAGTTTTACTAAAAATGGATCAATACAAAAGATAGGTCATAATTTGAATACAATCCTAGCACCTGATATGTATAAATCATTATCAAAATTTACAATTGAGTATATAATAGAAAAAATCATATTCTTAATTAAATTAAACTAAATATTATTTCATACTTATCATGAAACTCATTATATACATGGTATTATATTAATAATAAGTATCTTAAACATTTTAAACTAAAGAATACATCCATTCATAATATAAAAACTTTATATTTATGAATTTTAATCAAGTATGGAATAAATTATTAAATAAACATTTCATAAATTTAAACATGAAATATTCATTTATAAATATTTTATAAATAAATCATTTATTAACACTTTATACTTTATGCAGGCTTTTATGAACATTCTATAACATATAAATATAAAAAATTTATATTTATACCACTAATATGAACACTTTATATTTCATAATTTCTATGACATACATATGAAATCCTTTATATTAAAATATATGATTCTTGTAAGAAATATAAACCCTAAATAATTCTCGATATATGAATGCATCATAATAATAATGTAAAAAATTACATTATTTTAATATCATATGATTTATGTTTATTTAAGCCTTTGATATAATCCAATAAAACCATTTTTTATTTATTTAAATAAAATTTTAAAAAATGGATTTTAATATGAATAATTCATATTAGTAATTTATGAAAATTTCATAAAATAGGATAAGATTTTTTTATTTCTACACTATCTCTATATGTTATATTTCTATCATAAGTACTAAATATCCAACTCCAGATTGGATCATATATTACCTTAAAATTATAGGAGAAAAACTATAACATTTAAATTTAATCACTAAATATGAAGATTCTATGTTCCAATTATTCAAAAACATACTCAATATATAGGTCAAAATAGTCTACCATTACATCACTAAGTCCATGAGACAACTAATATTTCTCAATAACCTATGGTGGGATTTTTCATTTAGATATTTTATCCTTTTCCTCATCACATTCATCAATCATGTCCATGCAAAAAATTATTGTATCAGAAAAATATGGGAGATAGTTAGCCCCCAACCTTTGATCATCAGTGATGGATGTGGGTGTAATGACCCATACTTTGAGACAAGGAAAAATTACAATGGAATTTGAATTTTGGAATTTACTGGAAGGTTTTTTCTTTTAAACAGGCTTCGTAACGTAATTCTGAGAGTTGAAAGACTTCAAAGTATTATTTTTAGACTTGAGGAAGGGCCCGAGAGGTTTCCCAGGTGTCTAGTTGAGTTTCAGGAGTGTCGAGCCCTAGAAATAAAAGGTTTGGGTGGTTTGAACATGGTGTGTGGTTTGTCTAAAAACATGTGGCCCCCATCATCAAAATGTGTGGCTGTAGAAATTGACCTGAAATTCCCCGCATGAGCTGCACATGGTTTACTCAAATAGTGCACCTATCCCACATTGGTTGTTCCACTTATGTAGTACCTATGAACTATTCATCACATGGTTGGTGCATGGTTAGAGTAACTGTGTGGGACAACCTTGTGAGGTGGATTCCTTAGGTAGTGGGTGTCCCATAGTTGGTTCACGATTTGGCCAAACTATATGGTCAAACTATGTAACCCAGTTTCTAGGTTAAAATTAAATTTCTTCACCTAATGAGTTTTAAAACTCATTTTCTTTCTTTCTTCATATTTTCCTCCAGTGTGAGCAACTCCTATCCTATGTGGGTTTCTCATCACAGATATTGTATGAATGATAATAAATCCTTCATATAAATTCAAAATTAAACACCATTGGTCACTATGGATCCGCATCTATAATCTCTCGATTCCTTTTTATCCTTTCTTTATTTGATATTCTCTCAATACAGTTATAGAGGTGCAATCTCATTTTCCCTATTTTTAGGGCGGATGTATGTTTCGTTGTTTTCTTCCACACCAGACCGAATCAAACCTTAATATTGGATGAGTAGATCATCCTAGGTACAAGACATGTGGTATATGGATTTTCCTTAATTTTTTTTCATTTTATAAATAGCGTTATTATGTCGCATGTCGGGCTTTGTCACGCATTGCCCTAAAAATGTTTTCTTCAATAAAAATTTGTTTGCGCACCTTGTATTACTCCCATTGAGTGTTGTTATAAAATTAAAGAATGAAAAACTCTAAGACAGACACACCTTGGGTGTGCTGGATCATATTTCCCATTTCTAATTAAAATAGAGAATGATCAAAATGTATCCTAAGCGTTCGGCTTGGGTTGCAATTGAATTTTCCCACTTCTATATAGTTTTTTGATGAACCCAATTAATCATAGAACCTCTTAAGTTCTAGGAATAACATTATATTTAATTTTTCATTGAATCACAACTTATAAAAAATGATTCTTTGATAAATTGAATTACGATTCTTGAGTGTGATGTTTAATTATGACCAAATGAGTTGTTTAAGAAATAATGTCATGTTTTTATAATAAAACCCCTCAAATGAGGTGTGTTCTATTCTAACCTAAAAAGTAGTGATTGGTTATTTAAATAATTATGGGACTTATGGCATTGGTTTTTCCTTGTGAGTTTGTCTTGGTCAGTCAAATGGAATGTTTATGACTTTTCCTATATTTATATTCTTAAAAAGGGGGGTTTCCCTCTATATGGTAAGTGTTTAATGAACTGTATCACCTTCTAAGTGCATGGCCATCTCAAATTGAATGACTAATGAACCAAAATCATTATAAGGTCTTGGATTGATTTATAAATAGATTTGAACAAGAAGTTAAATTACCAATTGTTCATAGATCCTTTTAAAATAAATTTCCATGTTTTGGTAGATTCAACGACATGTCTTTACTTGAATGATTTATTCATGATGATTGTTTTCCATTAAATGTTTTGTTTAATATAAATGGAATGAAATGTAAAGGGATTGGATTATTCAAGATGGGTTTCCTTCCTAGAATGATTTAAATGTTTTAAATTTTAATTATGAAAGGGTGGCATGGCTACGCCAATTGTTGCTCATTTTATTAAATGCAATTAATGGAATGTTATGCCTTGATTATAATGGATTGATAAATATGAAACATGAGAGGTAATGACTCATGCATATTATAATTATATGATTACTGACGTGTATATGATTTTTTCCTATCAACCTTTAAAGTTCCATTTCTCTGTTAATGTGTATAGAAACACTCGGGTCGAATCATTGGTGATGGTACAAATTTTTGAGTCGATTGTTTTTAATTAATTTGTATTTTAATTGGGGTGGGGATTGTAGAGATTAAATGAAATGATTGATTAATGAATATTGATTTAAAAATTTAACAATGATCAGGGTGACTTCATAATTAGGGAGTTAATCTTGTGATATCCATGAGATTTTTTTTTATTTTTAATTAAATTAACACCCACTTCACAAGATAACTTTGATTGGAATTCCCAAGTGGTAAGGATTTAATCCAATCATTAAATTAACTAGGGTTATAATATCAATAATTAATTTTTTATGGTAGTGTATTTAGGCTTAAAATAATCCATGTAATCCACATGTTAAACAAAAAAAGTCATTAATTCATGACATTTTAAGTTTAACATACACAATGTTAGCCTAAAGAATACTCAACGAGCAAAAGCTCTCAATCACTTAACATCCCAAAATTATCACTCACCCCAATGATATATTTACTCAGAAATTGAGATGTTTAGTAATCTGGTATAATATTTTTATGGTTACAAGGTAAAAATAAATAAAAAGAGTATGATAAGAAAAGAGTAGTGAGCCGAACACACCCATGAATGGTGAAGAGAGTTAAAAACAGACTTTTGATTGCATGAGAAAGAAAAATAAGGGAGTGTTTTTCAACTTGATTTGAACCATTTTAAGAAAATTAATATTAAAAAATATATGGTGGATTATAATAATATATAATGATAAATAAACATGCATTAAAATAGAATTACAAATACAAACACTTAAGAGATTACAGATGAAGAAAAATGCAAAAGTAAATCAAAAGAAGCATGGGGGAATGGTATATCATGTAGAAACATGAGTATGTAAGATAATCTCAAGAATTTTTAAGAGACTTGGTCATACCAAAATTTAATCATTTTATCTGAAATTCCAAATCCATGCACTGAGAAGAGGGGGGTGCATTTATAGCCCAAGGTGGTGGACTGTTTGCTTTCCAAATCTACCCCTCCACTTGGTCTGCCAATTTGACCATCCGGACAGCTGAATATAGAGATATTATATTATTAAAAGTTGTAAATATTTATGTTTTCTATCTAATATAAAATTTTTGAGATCATTTAACCTTTTTAACCAAATTTATGGCTGTTTTACTAAACAATGTGCAGCTGTCCATTTTTATCAACAATTTTTCGAAGGCTGGAATTTGAATGGATTTTTGAATAGGAAGATGCCATAAAATTTAAATAATTTATTATAAAAAATATATTAACTAAATATTTAATTTCAGACTGAAAAATATCAACTCTAATCAATATATATATCAGGATAAAAGTCCATAATTGTGTGCTAGTTTTAATTCCCGAACAGAATGGTGGGATGGAATTCATAGAATCATTTGGGATCATTTTTTGTGGATTTGGGATTTTCAATTTTTATCCAAGATGAATTTTATTCCCCCCTAATTTTGGTAGAGAATAAACGATTTTAGACTTTTGGATTGATCCAAAAAATTCAATCTTTATGGATGGTCCAGTTTCATTGCGTATTCGTTGGGCCTTCTTATGTGGACTATATGACCATTAAAATGGCCGAATTGGCCAAATATTTATTCTAATGATATGTTTGAAATTGAATAAGGAATATTTAAAAAGAAAAAACACAAAATTTGGATAATTAGGGTGGGAGTTATAATTAAAATAGTAATCTGAATCGATTAGATTGATTCAAATAATGCTCAAAAAATATATTTAGTATTAAAACATGAGTATCTCACAACAATTATGCACTATTACATGAAATTTAATAAAGGGAGTAGAAAATTTTTTATGAATAAATGAATAAAATCAACTCCCCCACACTTAGTCTTTTTCATGTCCTCATGTAAAAAAAATATAAAAACATAACAAAATCATTCTCACTCACCAATAAATATTAAAAAAAAAATTTCAATCAGGGGAGGTTTAGAACATTTCACTCATCTATATTGAATTCCACCATAATTTTTATAAACAAATGTTCCAAAAAATAATTCATTTTTTATAATCAAATTTAGAAATAGAAAATGTGCACACTAAAATCTCACTCCTCTCAAGATGATAAAAATTTATTTATGGAGGTTCACTCATTCACCAACAAAAAATAAAAATCATAGAGTTTAAAAGAGCTCTCAGCTTCCATTACTTATCCTAAAGTGCACAATAATAAAGAGGTATTTTAGGGGGGGTTTTGTGGCTATGGGATGGTAGTAATTTAATGTCCAAAAGATTGGAAACGAGGGGTAAAACAACAGTATGGATAAACCAATGCACAATTTATTTTTAAATTAAACATGGAATGAAATATAAACACATATTTACAAGGAAACGATTATGTGACGCAAGACATAAAGAAGTAAAAAAATTTGAAGGGGATGAGAGGATGAAATATTTAAAAACCACAAAACTTCATCCAATGACATAAGTGTTCTTTTATTTATTTTTTTATTTTCTTCTTTTTGAAAATTGAACTTGAAATAGATCCCACACTCATCTCCCAACCCATTTCTGATCTCTTAATGACAGTAATTGTAATTGTTATAACAAGATCAAAGGTTAATGAAGAGTGATTTTTGACCTTCCTAAGAAATAACCTATTTTTTTATATTTATTTTTAACACTTTTCAATAACATATACACAATTACATAAATGAAAATTCATTCCAGATACTCACTGAATGAAAACCTCTCCCTCACACTAAAATGGATGCTTTCCCTAAAGCATATGATAACTCGCTTAAAATTAAGAAAAGATACCCAAAATGAAATCCATTCTCATACACTTAAATTTCAATAAATTGTGCATTTAAAATCCATATAGATGTTGGGTGGGAAATTGTATTGGGATTATAATGTGCCTATCAAATAAAAAGGTTTTCATATGCTTGAATGGATTTAAAAAGGAGGATTAATGTAAGGGTAATGGGAGGATATTTGGATATTATGATGCTTATGTGGTTAAAAAAATTAATCTATCATATTAAATCACACTAAAGTAAGAAATTCAACTTTAAGGTCCACAAACTCAAGACTGACAATTGGGGGTGAAAACACACAAAATTAAAATACGGCCATAGGTGACCTTAGCATGAAATTTAATGTTGTTACTCATAGTTGGGGAAGAATCATTTTCCAAATAAAAAATTGAGCATTACAATTTTTTTATTCTTGATACTGTAACATCCCAAACTTCTATGGTATGCTTCTCTTTGAATAATGCAATAGCGTGTGTTGTACGCAACACCGAGTTCTAACACACCACAACCAATCAAACTAGCCGTTATGAATAGTAATACCCACTTTTAGAAATTTATAAATTTTATTTTTCAAAATTTACTTCATTTTTGGATTCAGAATATCGAAATTAGCCTAGGGTGAATTTTTGGTATTTTTCTGAAAAACTTCATTTTTTGATGAATAGTGAAACCACTAAGTGATAGTTAAAAAACTGATTTTTTCATAAAACATAATTTTAACACTTCTGTGAGTGGAATTTCAAAAATCCTAGAGACACGGTTAATATCAAGGAGTAAAATGTGGTTCAATGAGATGAAAATAATTTTTGGTGAATAGTAAAATTTTACTTTTATTTACCACGGTTAAAAGTAAATAGGGTAATTAAGGGTAAAAATGTTATTAATATTACCCTAACACATGTCCTAATTCTATTGGACAAGTGTATCTCGACCAAAAACAACCTTAGGAATAAAATATTATCATTTAGGTCCACTTGGATTAGATTAGGACATTTATTATTATTTAATTCAAAGAAGAGTTAAAAGAGTTAAAATAAATGTTTATTTACTAAAACATTTTTATTATAGGGTTATACATAAGCAAAATTCGATTTTAAATATTAATTAGAAAGATAAAAAGATTTCCTACATAATGGTATTTTAGTTTTAGTTTTTATACATTAAATAGTTTAATTTATTTCTGACACAATGATGTTGCAGTAATTACCATAATAGTGAAAAATTAAAATAATTGATATTATAAATACCAAAATAAATATAATTTGAGACTTTTTTTGAATTAAACTAATTTTATAGGTTAATATGACATGTTATTATTGATTTAATTTATGTTTTTCGAAGTAATCATTCTGTTATGATTTTCAAAAAAATCAATTTTCCAAATTGTGTCAAAATTGACATAAAAGTGTTTTTAAAACCAATATTATATTATTAATTGATATTCAATTCCTAAAAATCTAAGGTTCGGTAAAGATACTTATATCATGATAGGTGTATCATTAATGGACTACTTGGGGGTCTCTTGGAGGTATATAGTAAGTTTATTAACTATATATTATAGAAATACAAAGTTACATGGTAACTGTCAAACTAATTAAATAAGAGTTAAAACTAAAAGATAAGGTTAATATAATGACCCAAACCTGTCTAAATTATATTGGTTGAGTATTTTTCTACCCATAACCACCTTAAACTTTAAATAATCTAATTTGGAGCCATTATAAACCTAATATTAGTTTATTATAAAATAATATTTCTAGCTTTTCCAAAGGTGCCCCTCACCTCTCTTATAAAAGGTCACTCCCCCTTCTCATTAATTCACACCTTAAAAGCATTTTAGTTCAGCCAACCCCTGCCCAAAATACTCTCTAAACTTTCCTCACTTCATCCTAGAGGCCTTACTTTAGTCATAAATCCAATCTAAGAATCCCTTTTGATCAAATCAAAACGAAGAACCCGAAGAAGAGGTAGTGATTTCACCACCCCTTTTCAAGTTCCTTTCTTCTTCCACTTCTTCTTTATTTGTTATTACCATCATAAAATAATAACTCCAGTATATTATATATACTTTAATTTTATTATAAACATGGTACAACCATATTTCGGTATTCTATCCATCCTTTTAATGACATGTCACCATACGTGCGTACGTACGTCTTACCGTCTCCACGTCGTGGTGCAATTGTTATTCAAAACATTATTATTTGTATGGTTATAATAATGAAGTGTAATTAATGTAAATAATAAATATAACATTATAATGATTCTGTATATATGATATAACATCCAATTAAATATTATTTTAATATCAAAATAATGATATTGTCGCTCGTGCATACGTACGGACTACCGTCTCCACGAACACGATGAGATTCATTATCCATCGTATCCATTCAAGTCTAATTCTCATTTTATGATTAATGATAGTATATAAAGAATTGATTTAATTTTGGATATGATTAAAAGACAACCTATCCATTACAAAAACAGTTTACGTAACAAAACATATAAAAGAAAACAAGTAAGTTAACACACAAAACGAAAATAATATTAAGATATTATTAACATAGCAATGTTAAAAGATCATATATGATATCATATTAATGTATATGATTCTTGTATAATTTAATAACAATTATTTCACCATTATACAAGAGGTTAACCTACCACAACCAAGGAAATGTACAAGGTAAAGGTTTATTTCGTAATCTCTTCATTATCCGAGGTTGTTTATACGTAATAATCTACTAGGACTTCTTTATCATCCACATCCATGTTTCTTAAAAATGTATATCATTTTTTTTTTACTATTTACTAGAATATGGGTTAAATTCATTTATACCCTTGTTGACTTTTATAAGTGGTTTGTAAAGGAATCTTTCCATCGTTTTCCAAACAATGTCCTTTTTAACCTTTTCGACAGAATTAAGGTAAGAATGTTTTTTTAACTTATACGGTGGGTGCGGCTATTTTCCGTCGTTATAGAATCATCGAAGCTTCCTTTACAAGATTATAAGAATATTTTCAAATAAAATGTTTTATTTTATAGATATATGACTATTAAATTATTTCAAAATAGAAAGATATATTTCTCTAAAAAGAGTTTTGATTTCATCTATGTCAACATCCTTTGATGGATTTTAAGCTTATTTGAAGTTGATTCATTATGATACAAAACTTATATATTGTATTGATGGTTTTGTGAGATGTTTGATTGTGGATGTGTTATTTTTATACCATTCATGGTTTATGGATGAAGTATTTACATTTCGTATGCTAGTTTTAATATGGATGTTTATGTTATGTTTAAACCTTTTCATATGGGAATGCATTGGACTTAATATGTGATGGGTGGAGCCCGCTATATCACCTTGATTCATCAGTAGGTCTCATGAGACAAACTAGTGTCTTGGCACAAGGCCTTGACAAAATCTTATTTGTAGTCTTGGCACGAGGCCTTGGCTATGTGGTTATGATAGTCTGGCATTATGCATTCCATCATTATGAAAGTGGTTATTGATATTTCATGTGAATATTCGATTAGTAGAATATCCATGTGAATAAGTAAATGGAATTATTTCATTTTATTTTTTCCAAACTATGTTGAAGTTAAAGTTTAATAGGATTTGGTTTTAGTTATACATTGCCTTAAATGTTTATTCTTATTTATGAAAGTTTCCGCTATATTGTTATCCTTACTGGGCATTTGAGCTCACCCCTTTTCTATGATTTATTTTTCCCAGGATGTGAAAAAGTAAATTATGAATGACCTGCAGGGATAGTATGAGGGGATAAGAGTGTGGAATATGGAGACTATGTTGTTGTAGTTTTCATTTTTATGATGTAATGTAATACTTTATGAATATATCTAGTGTTTCCAAGGCTACGAAACTAATCGGTCTTTCGAGATTTGATCTTTCTTGTGATCATGCCAATGTTATGTAATAATGCACTGACTCTGGGTAACTGGGGTCGGGGCATTACAGTTGGTATCATAGGAAGTTTAGTACAAACCTTGGAAGATAGATTTAGATAAACTCTGATTAGAGCACATAGATTTAAGATGGACTTTGAGGATTAGTATAGAAGAAATTCCTAGAATTTTGGTATTTTAGAGATTTTGTGAGTTTTCCGAGAAATAAATCCCTGTCTGGATACGAGCAGGTAGATGTGGCTCTAGCACATATGTACCTAGGGGTAAAACCCGAAAACACCGCTTTAAACTAGACTCGAACAAGAACTGGTGCACGACAATGGGACTTGCTGCACTCTTGGTTACGACACTGTCGGGGGATATTCTTAGGATAACTCTCATTTTCTTTACAAATCATTATGAAGGGTTTATGGGTATATACTTCCTCAAAGAATTTTTTTTTTCTGATTATGGATTATATCCATAAATAGTTCAATTTATGTTAAGTGTTTTATAAGTATGGAATTATGTATTTTGATTCATAAACTGATCTATTTTATGCCATTGTTTAGAAATGGTGCCTAGTGGAAGAAATGGAAACCGTATCAATGCTGGAACTCCATGTAGGGATTTCCCTCCTTCTCAAGATAATTATAGTGGAGCTGGTGATGCAACTGGTGCTGATCAACTAATCACCATACTGGGAAAAGTCACTCAGGTTATGAATAATAATCGTACCCATATGGAGCACCATGATCCACAACGTGGAGGATCAATGTTAGATCGCTTCATGAGGCAACAACCACCAATATTAAATGGGAGTAAAAATACATTAGTAGCTGAGCAATGGATAAGTTTCCTAGAGAAAATATTTCAGGCTTTGGGATGTAGTGAAAGGGAAAAAGTTATCATGGCAGTTTACCGCCTCACTGGAGATGCAGATCAATGGTGGTCATTGATTCAAAACACGAAGGAAGATGATGAAGTATCAAATATGGAATGGAGGGAGTTCAAATATCTATTTTTAGAAAAATACTTTCCTCGTGACCATCGGGAAGATATGGAAAGACAATTTCTGAGTCTGAGACAAAAGGAGGGTGAGAATGTCGCAAATTATGAGGCTAACTTTACAAGGTTAGCAAGGTATGCTGGAGATTATATACATAACCCTAGAAGTAAGATTGATCTTTTCTTTGATGGGTTAAAACCATTTCTCCATTGAGCATTAGTCTCACAATCCTTCTCATCGTACGAAGACATTGTCTCATGTTCTATCAAGAGAGAAAAGGAATTCTCTAAGTCTTATGACTTTATAGAAAAGAAAGAGAAGAAGAGATCTACTGATCAATCTGGGAATGGAAATAAGGGGAAGAAGAGAAAGGTTGAATATCCATCCTGTGGTAAATGTGGGAAGAAACACCCCGATACTTGCTTGAAGGGAATGGGTGTCTGTTACAAGTGTGGTGAAAAATGCCACCAAGCTCATGATTGCAAAGGGAATAAGGAAGCTACTGATGTTCAGTGCTACAATTGCATGGAGATGGGACATTATGAAAATTAATGTCCTAAGAATCATGGGAAAATATCTCAGAAAAGGCCAAGGGATCAAGGCCAAGCTTATTCTATCACTACTGTTGAGGTAGAAGCTCTGAAAGACGTGGTGGTAGGTAATTTAATGGTTTCCTCAAGCTTACCAAATTCATTATTTTATTCTAGATCATTAGATTGTTTCATATCTTCCCAGTTTTCTAAGAAAATTAGATATTTCCAATTTGATTTAACAAGGGAGTTTTCAGTTAAAACTCCTTAGGGAAGTATCATTGCAACAAGGTTTTGTGAATCATTCCCCATTAGAGCACATAAATGTTATTTATCTGCTGATCTCATCATCATACCTATGATTGAGTTTGATATAATCCTCTATATGGATTGGATTTCGGTCCATGATGTGAAGATTTATTGTAAGAAAAAGGAGGTTACGATTTTTGATGATGATGATAAGGAACACCTTATCTTTAGAGCAGAATCATCACCACCTAATTATTATCTAAATCCACCCCCAGTAGCTCAACTAAATTCAATTATTGGGGAAGAAGAGTATGAAATTATATTGGGTGAAGAAAGGAATGTTCAAATAGAGTATGTACCTGTTGTGAAAGAATATGTAGATGTGTTTCTGGAAGATTTACCTGGACATCCTCCAAAACGAGAAGTTGAGTTTTCCATTGATTTAATTCCTGGATCAAGGCCTATATCGAAGACCCCTTATAGAATGTCCACTATAGAATTAGTTGAACTAAAGAAACAACTAGAGTAATTGAGTAATAATGGATTTATTCGACCTAGTGTTTCTCCATGGGAGGCCCCTATTCTTTTTGTTAAAAAGAATGATTGATCTATGAGGTTATGTATCGACTACAGGGAGATCAATGCTATAACAATAAAGAACAAGTATCCCTCGCATTGATGATTTATTTAACCAAATGCATGGATATCAATACTTTTCAAAGATTGAACTTAGATCTGGATACCATCAGTTGTGTGTGAAGAAGGAAGACATTCCGAAGACAGCATTTCGAACCTGGTACGGGCATTACGAGTTTATAGTAATGCCTTTTGGATTGACTAATGCACCCTCTATATTCATGGATCTGATCAATAGAGTTTTCAAGGAATATCTTGATGAATTTTTGGTGGTATTTGTTGATGATATCTTGGTATACTCTAAAAGCTACGAAGATAATGAAAATCACTTGTGCATTATCCTGAAGACTCTGAAAAGACATGAATTATATGGGAATTTTAGCAAGTGTGAATTCTAGCTTCAGGGGATTTCTTTTCTTGGCCATATTTTCTCTAAAGATGGAATCTATGTTGATCCTTCTAAGACCAAGGCAATCCAAGAATGACCAGCACCTATGAGTATAACTGAGGTACGCAGTTTTATTGGTTTGGCAGGTTATTATCGACGTTTCATCCAGAATTTTGCCTGATTGGCTAACCCATTAATGGATCTCACACGTAAAGCGGTTAAATTTGTTTGGACAAAAGAGTGTGAAGAATGTTTTGAAGAACTGAAGAGAATATTAGTCAATGGTCCTATATTGACTCTACCATCGGGGAATGATGGGTTCGTTATTTATAGTGACGCATCGAAGAAAGGACTTGGTTGTGTCCTTATGCAGAATGATAGGGTTATTGATTATGCATCACGACAGTTGAAAATTCATGAACAAAACTATCCTACTCATGATATCAAGTTAGAAGCTGTCATCTTTGCTTTGAAGATATAGATTCACTAACTCTATGGTGAAAAATGTTAGATTTATACTGATAACAAGAGTTTGAAGTATATTTTCTCACAAAAAAACTCAACATGAGGTAAAGGAGATGGCTTGAATTACTCAAGGATTATGATTTCATGATACACTACCACCCGGGGAAGGAAAACAAGGTGGAAAATGCTTTGATTAGAAAAGATCATGGAGTTTTGAACAATATGATAATTGAAAGGGATCCAATTTTCATGGACCTAGTGAAGATGGACAAGGGAATAACCAGGGAAGGTGAAACATCAATGATTTTTAAAATGGTTGTCAAACCATATTTACTAGAAAGGATTAAGAGTTATCAGACTGATGATGAAGAATTTAAAAAGAATATTAAAGCTGTGAATGAAGGGAGATTGAGAGACTTTGTGTATGAAGATGGAATTTTGAAATTCGTGAAGAGACTTTGTGTTCCCGATATACCTGATCTAAAAAGGGAATTGCTGGATGATTCTCATAGTTCCAATTTCTCTATATATTCTGGGAGCACCAAAATGTATAGAGACTTGAAGGAACATTTTTGGTGGGACAACATGAAGAGGGAGATTACTGATTTTGTGTCAAGATGTATGGTTTGTTAACAAGTGAAAGCTGGAAGGAAACAGCCTGGAGGAGTCATACAACCTCTTCCCATACCGGATTGGAAATGCGACAATATCACGATGGAATTTGTCATGGGACTACCAAAGACTTCTAGAAAGAACGATGCAATATGGGTTATTGTTGATCGTCTTACCAAGTCAGCACATTTTCGTGCTATAAGAGATGATCTACCACTGGAACATCTAGCAATAATATATATTGATGAAGTTGTGAGACTTCATGGAGTACCCCCATCGATTGTTTCTAATCATGATCCCCGTTTTACTTCAAGATTCTAGAAAAGTCTTCAGAAAGCCTTGGATACTGAACTTCATTTGAGAACTACCTACCACCCTCAAATAGATGGAAACCCAGAACGAACTATTCAAACCATAGAAGAAATGTTGAGATCCTGCTCACTTGACTTTCAGGGTATGTGGGATCAATATTTACCTATGGTAGAATTTTCCTATAAAAATAGCTTCCATTCGAGTATTCAGATGGAACCATATGAAGTGTTATACGGAAATAGATGTCGCACACCAACCTGTTGGGATGAAGTTGGTGAAAGAAAACTTGTAGGCCCAGAACTGGTGGAGGAAATGATGGAAAAGGTGAAGGTAATCCAAAACCATATCAAAGAAGCTCAAAGTAGGCAGAAGAGCTATGCCGATAATCTAAGGAAGGATTTGGAATTTCAAGTCAGTGATCATGTTTTCCTGAAGGTATCTCCATGGAAGGGAGTCATACGTTTTGGTAAGAAAGGTAAATTGAGTCCCAGGTACATTGGACCTTTCGAAATTCTAGAATGAATTGGGGCTATAGCTTACCATTTGGAAATGCCACCAAATCTCTCCAAAGTTCACGATGTGTTCCATGTATCACTATTGAGGAAATACATGTCTGACCCAACGCATGTACTCATCTATGAGGAATTAGAACTGGAACCTGATCTATCTTATTGTGAAGAGCCCATCAAGATTCTTGATATGAGAGAACAAGTACTGAGAAACTGGACGACTCGTCTGGTAAAAGTCTTGTGGAGAAACCATAAGATGGAAGAGGCAATGTGGGAACTTGAGGAACTTATGATGAAGAACCAACCGATTCTTTTCATGCGGTAGTACTCTAGAAATTTCGAGGACGAAATTATTTGATGGAGGGGAGAATGTAACACCCCAAGCTTCTACGGTACGCTTATCTTTGAATGATGCAATAATGTGTGTTGTACGCAACACCGAGTTCTAACACACCACAACCAATCAAACCAGTCATTATGAATAGTAATACCCACTTTTTGAAATTTATAAATTTTATTTTTCAAAATGGACTTCATTTTTGTATTTGGAATATCAAAATTAGCCTAGGGTGAATTTTTGGTATTTTTCTGAAAAACTTCATTTTTTGATGAATAGTGAAACCACTAAGTGGTAGTTAAAAAACTAAATTTTTCATAAAACTTAATTTTACCACTTTTGTGAGTGGAATTTCAATAATCCGAGAGAAACGTTTAATATCAAAGAGTAAAATTTGATTCAATGAGATGAAAATAATTTTTGGTGAATAGTTACTTTTTACTTTTATTTACCACGGTTAAAAGTAAATAGTGTAATTAAGGGTAAAAATGATATTAATATTACCGTAACACATGTCCTAATTCTATTGGACAAGTGTATCTAGACCAAAAACAACCTTAGGAATAAAATATTATCATTTAGGTCCACTTGGATTAGATTAGGACATTTATAATTATTTAATTCAAAGAAGAGTTAAAAGAGTTAAAATCAAAGTTTATTTACTAAAACATTTTTATTATAGGGTTATACATAATAAAAATTAGATTTTAAATATTCATTAGAAAGATAAAAATATTTCCTACATAATGGTATTTTATTTATAATTTTTAGACATTAAATAAGTTAATTTATTTATGACACAATGATGATGCAGTAATTACCATAATAGTACAAAATTAAAATAATTGATATTATAAATACCCAAATAAATATAATTTGAGACTTTTTTTGAATTAAAATAATTTTATAGATTAATATGACATGTTAGTATTGATTTAAATAACTTTTTTCTAATTAATCATTATGTTATGATTTTCAAAAAAATCATTTTTTCCAAATGGTGTCAAAATTGACATAAAAGAGTTTTTAAAACAAATATTATATTATTAATTGATATTAAATTTATAAAAATATAAGGTTCATCCAAGAGACTTATATCATGATAGGTGTATCATTAAGGACCACTTGGGGGTTTCTTGGAGGTATATAGTATGTTTATTAACTATATATTATAAAAATACAAAGTGACATGGTAAGTGTCAAACTAATTAACTAAGAGTTAAAACTAAAAGATAAGTTTACTATAATGAACCAAACCTGTATAAATTATATTTGTTGAGTTGTTTTAGACCCATACACACCTTAACCATTAAATAATACACTTTTGAGCCATTTGAAACCAAATATTAATTTATTATAAAATAATATTTCTAGCTTTTCCAAAGGTGCCCCTCACCCCTCTTCTAAAAGGGAACTCCCCCTTCTCATTAATTCACACCTTCAAAGCCTTTTGGTTCGGCCAAAACCTACCCAAATACTCTCTCAACTTCCTTAAATTCATCCTAGAGGCCTTAAATTAGTCATAAATCCAAAATAAGAATCCCTTTTGATCAAATCCAAAGGAAGAACCCGAAGAAGAGGTAATGATTTCACCACCCTTTTCCAAGTTCCTTTCTTCTTCCACTTCTTATTTCTTTGTTATTACCATTATAAAATAATAACTCCAGTATATTATATAAAATTTTATGTTATTATAGACATGGTACAAACATATTTCAGTATTCTATCCATCCTTTGAATGACATGTCACAATACGTGCGTACGTACGGCTTACCGTCTCCACGTCGTGGTGTAATTGTTATTCAAAACATTATTATTTGGATGGTTATAATACTTATGTGTAATTCATGTAAATAATAAATATAACATGATAATTATTCTGTATATATGATATAAAATCCAATTAAATATTATTTTAATATCAAAAGAATGATAGTGTCGCTCGTGCGTACGTACGGAGTACTGTCTCCACGAACGCGATGAGATTCATTCTCCATTGTATCCATTCAAGTATAATTCTCATTTGATGATTAATAATAGTATCTAAGGACTTTCTATAATTCTGGATATTATTAAGATACAACCTATCCATGACAAACCCGGATTACGTAACAAAACATATAAAATAAAACGAGTAAGTTAACACCCGAAACGACAATAATATTAAGATTTTATTAACAAAGAAATGTTAAAAGATCATATATGACATAATATTAATGTATATGATTCTTTTATAATTTAATAACAATTATTTCACCATTATACATGAGGCTAACCTTCCCCAACAAAGGAAAAGTACAAGTTAAGGGTTTATTTTTCAATCTCTTCATTATCCGAGGTTGTTTATACGTAATAATCTACTGGGACTTCTTTATCATCCACATACATGTTTCTTAAAAATGTATTTCAAAACATTTTTTTACTATTTACTAGAATATGGGTTAAATTCATTTATACCCTTGTTGACTTTTATAAGTGGTTTATAAAGTAATCTTTCTTTCGTTTTCCAAACAAGGTCCTTTTTAACCTTTTCAACAGAATTAAGGTAGGAATTTTTTTTAAAACTTATACGGAGGGTGCGGCTATTTTCCGCCCTTATAAAATCATCGAAGTTTCCCTTATAAGCTTATAAAAATATTTTCAAAGAAAATGATTTATTTTATAGATATATGACTCTTAAATGATTTCAAAATATAAAGAGATATTTCCCAAAAAAGAGTTTTGATTTCATCTATGTCAACATCCTTCGATGGATTTTAAGCTTATTTGAAGTTGATTCATTATGATACAAAACTTCAATATTGTATTGAAGGTTTTTTGATGTGTTTGACTATGGATGTGTTATTTTTATACCATTCATGGTTTATGGATGAAGTATTTACATTTTGTATGCTAGTTTTAATAAAAATGTTTATGTTATTTTTAAACCTTTTAATATGGGAATGCATTGGACTTAATATGTGACGGGTAGAGCCCACTATAGCTCCTCGATGCATCGGTAGGTCTCATGAGAAAAACTAGTATCTTGGCACAAGGCCTTGACAAAATATAATTTGTAGTCTTGGCACGAGGCCTTGGCTTTGTGGTTATGATAGTCTGGCATTATGCATTCCATCATTATGAAAGTGGTTATTGATATTGCATGTGAATATTCGATTAGTAGAATATCCATGTTAATAAGTAAATGGAATTATTTCATTTTATTTTTTCCATACTATGTTGAAGTTCAAGTTTAAAAGGCTATTGTTTTAGTTATACATTGAATTGAATGTTTATTCTTATTTATGAAAGGTTCCTCTATATTGTTATCCTTACTGGGCATTTGAGCTCACCCCTTTTCTATGTTTTATTTTTCCTAGGATGTGAAGAAGTAAATTATGAATGACCTACAGGGATAGTATGAGGGGATAAGAATGTGGACTATGGAGACTATGTTATTGTAGTTTTCATTTTTATGATATAATGTAAAACTTTATGAATATATCTAGTGTTTCCAAGGCTAATAAACTAATCGGTCTTTCGAGATTTGATATTTCTTGTGATCATGCCAATGTTATGTAATAATGCACTGACTCTAGGTAATTGGGGTCAGGGAGTTACAGACACAAAATTTGTTATCCAAATTTATGATGAAAATAAAAAAAACGAGATAAAAAAATATCTTTTGACTCCCCAAAATGGTTGGAAAATTTTTCAAAAGTGGATGATGAGTAATTATGACTCTTTTTTCATATATTTTTTTTGTTTTTTAGATTTTTTTAGTTATTTATAAAGATACACCCACATAAAATAGAAAGATAAAAAAGGTTTTGATGAAGAAAGTGGTAAAAGAGAGAGAGAGAGGTAAAGAAGAAAAAATAGGGTGAGAGAGATGGAAGGAAGAAGAGAGAAAGAGGGTGTTAAAGGGAAAGAGGTGCCCCCTGATTTGGATTTGGTGTGTTTGAATCTTTATCCAGTGGTGGGTTAGTGGAAGTTTATTTGGTTCCTGGGGTATGTTTTCTCTTTATTGATGCTTTGGAAAATGACCATTACCTAAAGGAGAATCAAAAAGAAAAATCATTATTTATTTAATGAAAAACTAAAAAAAATTAAAATTTAATAAAAGTAAAAGAAAACTTGGGTTGACTCCTAAGAAGTGATGCATTTATTTTGTCTACATCTAGACAGTTTCTTTGTGTAGGTTTCGGGCATAGCAGAAGCATGTTGGTTGGTGTACCCAACTTTAATTTTTTCATTAACAATGATCAATCTGAGATCTGTCACAATAATAAAACACCAGATCTTTAGAATAGAAAGAATAACTAAAGAAAGGGAGTCTTATAACCATAGATAGGATCATCATATGTTGGTTATAATTAATTTAATTTAAATAAAATAATTACCTTGATAGAATTCTCTATTTGTTTATGTTTCCGGTCATGATCTGATGTGATCCTTCATTGCTTCATAGAATCCAAGTGTAGGCTCCCTCTAGCGGTGATCAACACGTGATCCACATATCTCTGGATGTTGCTGAAGGGATATCTGGGTGATTGCATGGAAGCACCTTCATTTTTGATGTCCACCTTTGATTTCCTTGGGAGCTTCTTCCAAAGTGATATCCTAGGTCCGGTGGAGGAGGATCTCTGTCATAACTTGAGAGCGTTCTTGGAGGAAAAATAATTCTCTCTTGTCTTGAGAACATTTTTCAAATCCATTGTGCACAACCCAAAGATGGATAGGCTTGTGAGAATAATATAATTGGGATTTTAATTACTTAGAATAATGAAATGAATTAATTACACGAAAGCATTTATTCATTTCATTTAATTATTAGTAAGACCTCATGTCTAATAATAATAGTTGAAAATTATTATTACTTGACATGCGCCCAGGGAATTAAACCTAATATTATTTAATTAAATAAATAATATTATTTCTTAAAAATCCCCAGGAAAACTTCACAACGTGTATATTAATATACATGGCGTGTACACTTATTTTTTCATTTTATTTATTTCCTCCACCATATTTATTAGACCTTGAATAATGACTATTTATTTATTAAATAAATATCACTGCATTATTCTCTAATAAATATATTACTTTTCCGACAATATATTCTCTCGAATAACTAGTGTCGAAATAAATGTGATCAATAATCCTTGAATAATTATTAAACTACAATTTGAAATAACCTTTATTCAACATTTTAAATGAATATTTAACTGCGATACTTGGACACACTTAGTGTGTGACCCTCTAGGGCTCTTTCTCAGTTGCATTAGGTGGAGCCTGCCTAAATTCCAAGGTTAGAATCTAGAAAAATTCCAAGGCACCCATAGAGAAATAATTTAACACTGTAATGACATGTCACCTCTTCCGAATGCTTACAGTGTAATGTAATCCCTTTGTATTGAGATCTCTAATCAAATGGGTTGTATGCTAGTTCCATCAACCCATGTGCTCAATAATTCTTTCTTTGACTTATCAAAATTGAACTTTCCCATTTCTCACCGTGGCCATGGATTTATTTATTCTATATCAATTCCATCAAAGGGACTAAGATATCAAGTTCCGTTGTGAAACAGAAGAGACAAATCCTTTCACACATTATCTATTAATGTAGTATTACTCGAGACGCATCCAACATATCCTACCTTGTAGAGAATAGTGTGTCGTCACAGTTTTCTTCAATAAATCTAAGTGTGAAAGTTGTAATACTCATTAATAATAATCTTAATGTATAAGGAATAATACACATGTCCATAGATAGGAACATCCAATGACACTATGAAGTGGGAATTTCCTACTTGCGGGTCTCGTTCTCATAATATCCTCCTAGATATTACCAAGGGCTCACACCATGAGAAGGTGCCTCAAAGTTTTATGAGTTCTCACCCCTAATGGCATGTATTATTTGTGTCCCCCAAATAACATCATCCAGCCATAGAAAGTATATTCAAGAATAGTGTCATGGCACTTTTGGGTTCTCATCATAGTAGGGATTCGTTATGACCCTTTGGTGAAACAGCTATCCATAGGACATTATCACATGCATTGTCACACAGAATAACAATCAAGATTTGATAACATATTTATTAATGACTAAAGTAAAAATTAGTTTGTTCTAGGCCGCCAACTCTAACAGACTCCAACTTGGACTAGATCCAACTGCTAAAAACCTTTAACCCACTAGCTCTCACATGATATTCATGCTTTTGATGAGATAAGCCTTTATTCATGTGTTCCACCACATTCTCTTCCGTGGACACTCTGGTCACTACAACATCACCCCTTTGATATAAATACCTCAAGAGGTGATAATTTCAGAGAATGTGCTTTTTCAGTTGATTTGACCTTGGTTGTTTTTCAAGAGCCACCGCTGTAGTATTATCACAATACAATGTGATAGGATCTTTAATGCTATGAACCACATCAAGATCCTAGAAAAAGTTCAGAATCCAAACATATTCCTTGGATACATCATAAGACGCTATATATTTAGACTCTACTATAAAATCAGAGACAATTGGCTGCTTTGAACTCTTCCAACTCACAGTTCCTCCGTTGAGACAGAAAACATATCCTGATTACGACTTCAGATCATTTTGATCTCTCTGAAAACTGGCATTATCATTACCTCTAATGAAAAGATCCTGGTCTCCTCCATACACTATGAACATATCCTTAGTTCTTCTCAGATTCTTAAGGATAGTCTTAACATCAGTCCAATGTTGTTCTCCTAGATCTTCTTGATGTATTCCTACCATGCTCATTGCATAGGCAACATCAAGCCTGATACATAACATGGAATACATTATTGATCCTATAGCCAAAGCGTATGGGATCTCAATCATCCTATCTTTCTCCTGTTGTGTCTATGAAAACATTTTCTTAGAAATATGTAGGCCATGTGACACTGGAACCAATCCCCTCTTGGATTGTTCCATACTAAATCTATTTAGTATCTGTTAAATGTATATACCCTGACTTAGTCCAAGAAGACTCTTGGATCTATGATAACTGATCTTGATCCCTATAATGTAGGCTGGTTCTCCTAATTCTTTCATGGAGAAACACATGTTCAACCAGTCCTTAACTGACTGTAAGACTGGTACATCATTTTGAATTAGTATTTTGTTGTCAACATATAATACTAGGATAACAGCCGCATTCCTATTAAACCGCTTATAAACACATGGCTCGCATTCATTATTAATGAAACCAAATTCTTTTATGGATTCATGAAATTGAATTTTCCATAACCCAGATGCTTGATTTAATCTATAAATGGATTTCTGCAAATTGAAAACCCATTTGGATTCACCTGGTGTCACAAACCCTTCTGGTTGTGTTATATAGAAATATTCCTAAAGATTCCCATTAAGGAACGTTGTTTCGACATCCATCTACCAAATGTCATAGTCATGGTAAGTAGTTATGGCAAGTATGATTCTTATGTGTTGGTCAGAGTAGATTACTCAAGAGGGGGGTGAATTGATTATCTATTAAAATTTCTGTTAAAAAATATTCTTTAAAAGTTTCCCCAAAATAAAAATATAATCAAAGTCAGTTTGTAGTGAATTTAAAAAAAATCCATAAAGTTCAATTATTTTTTTAGAAGATTTATTAGTTCTCAGTTATACTAATATAAATATTAGATTAAATTTTGAAACTAATCTACTCATTAAAAAGAGATATAAACACTTTCTAAACTAACTATCAAAGTTCAATTCAGTTTTATGTGAAATGTAATAAACACATATCAGATTAAACCAAAAGGAAAAGGAACAATGGATATAAACAAGTGGTTCAGTCTCAAGCTGAGACATATTCCAATCTACTTGGTGATCACATACCACCAACAGGTTCAATTTAATAAACAGTCTGATCCACACCCTGGATCATGGTTCACAATAGCACACAAGGATGTCCAGGTCACACCGAACCTCTACCACAATTATTCATGAAAACAAAACAGGTCACACTTGACCTATTCCATTGTTTAATGTGGGATAAAAGAGTAAAATAGTTAGTGATTTTGAGGATATCAAGTATCCTCCAGTTATGCACAGGAGACAGTGTGTGTATAAGAGACAGATACACTCACTACTCAAAAATGTAAACAAAAGAACACAACAGAGATATAGATTTAGAATAGAGTTTAGAAGTCTATGTGTGTTATGTAGTAAATCTCTAGACTCAGTTAATGTAGGATAAATGAGGTTTGAGTCCTCTTCTGGAATTTGGCTTCACAAACAAACTATCATATCCTTCCAGGTGTGAAAAGTCCAGTTCCTTTATGTTTTGATGTTCAATGAAGTCCAGCTTGTTTTTTCTTGTCTTTTTGATCACCCCATATGTTATTGCTTGTAGTTCTTGGGATTTGTAAGAAATATCAATAGTTATAGAAGTTTTCAGTTCTCCAACTGTTTTTACTTTTCAGCATATTCCTCATGTCACTCTCTCTCTTTTACGATCAGGATTGTAATTCTTTTATACTTCAAGTTCTTGAAGGTATTAAGATCTCCACACGTGCATGTACCACGTAGTATCTATGGATAGTCCTACATACAACATTAAATAATGTCAGAATGATTAATTATTCTAAATATGATCGTTAGATATAAATTTGAATAAATAAATTTAAATACATTTTTTTGACTATCGGTGAGTCATAAGTATTAGTGACTCTTTGGCATCAGTTTGTCATTATCGGTCTCTGATAATTAGTGACACTAAGTATCAGTGAGTCCTTTCCATCAGTATTGGTTACTCGGTGTAATGATGAGTCCTTTCCATCAGTATTAGTGACTCAGTGTAACGGTTAGTCGTTTATGCTATCGGTCTGTCAGGGCATTGGTGAGTCATCATCGATGGCTCATTTTTTATTATCGGTGTGTCATCAATCGGTGAGTCGATCATCAGTGAGACGATCATCGGTGATTTTTCCATCGATGAGTCAATCATTGGTGAGTCGTTCATCAATGTCTCCTTTTGAACTATCGGTGCTAGAGACTCTGAAAAACTTATAAAGTGTCTGCCTTACACAGAACACTACCAGATTAAGTGAAATCCATAAATACTTGTAAATATAAACTTTTAAATATATGGATGCATAAATATTCATAGTTTATTGATTTATAGAAATTTATTTTATAGTATGACATAACTGATTTACTTAGATATATTCAATGACATGATCTAGTTTATTTATTACTCAATATAATAATTAATAGGATCAGTAGATTGACATGATTTGTAATTATGAAAACTGTTATTTCTCAGAGGGTCCAACAATCTACCCATTTTTGATAATAACAAATTATGGCATAAAAATGATGTAATAGAGAAACATAGTGAATACATGATGTTTCAGAGGGTTGTTTTTATCAGAAATGTGATATATATACATGTGATGTTGAGTACATTCCATGTGTCCTATGCCAAAGTTGCTCCCCCCCTGAGATCTAGAGTTTCTCCCCCTGAGATTAATAATTTATTCCTACACCTTTTATGTATATTTTTATGCAACCTATACCTTTCTCCCCCTTTTGGGATTAGCAAAAAGGTTAAGAGAAGGAGAATTAATAAATAGAAATAACAGAAATAAAATAATGAGAAACATAGTGAAGAGAAAAAGGATTTTCATTAAGATTCAAGAGAGTACAATATGAAAAATAAAAGGTACGAATTCCTATCAAATGAGAAATCCACTACTAAGGGTTTGGCTTCTGAGGTTCTTTTCCTTTGTCTGAAGGATTAACTGGAGGTACAGGAGGTAGTTTTTTTGGATATAGAAAAAGGTGGTCTTATGACAATACTAGGTAAGGAAACACCGATAGCGACATTGGATGCAAGGATAGGTATCCTTTTGGAAAACACACATCTCTGAGTTTTCTCTGTAATTACTAGTAAAATCTAAGAGAGAGCCTGAGATACACTCATCGGAGGAGGAGGCCGAGAGGTAGTTCTAATGGAAGTAGCAGGTGGAACCACTATGGCTTCAGATTGAACATGCAAGGATTGATAAGTTTGATGAAGTAATTAATTATTTCACCTCCATATTGAATATCCTTCTCAAAATAAACCTTATTCTCCAGGAATTTATCCAGCAGAGGAGTAAACTCCTTCAATTGTGCCACTTGCTTATTGAAAACTTCTGTTACTAGATGAATCTTGAGATTTTAGGCCAAATACTTGAAGTTATTGATGAGATCATACTTTTTATAGATCTCGGAAAAATACTTATCCACTTTCTCTCTAATTTCATTTTGAGAAGTAGAGGCTTTATTTGTGCACTTCCTTTCTATGTTGTAAACAAGATCGGTATTTCTATGCACCTTGGAAAGAGTTTATTTATCTAAATAACTTTGAAGATTCTTAAGTTCTTCCCTCATCACAACCCTGAGAGACTTCATATCAGCAATAGTAGCCATAATTCCTCTATAACTAGATTGATCAGTGATCATCTTTCCAAGTTCCTCCTTCAATTTGTTTTTCAAATCTACACTCAGTAGATATGTCACTAGGTTCCTAAGTACCTCCATCACACCACTAAAAGAAGTCTTTAAATTAGTTTTCAGAGATGTCAACTCATTTCTCATCCTCTTCACTTCATCTCTTAGTAAATTATTATTTCTAATGATTATATAAGTTGTATTAATGAAATTAGGTTGAATCTCATGAATCACCATCCTTGCAGTTTTAGCAGCATCAGCATCTGAAATACTCATGAAAGTAGAGGATTCACTTATGGCTCCAACTAAGGCTCGCACTGACTCACATATATCAGCTTTCAATTTCTCTAAATAATCCTTACTGACATAGTCACTAGGCTCTAGTTGTTCTACTATCTCAACTGCAGGAGGTGCAATCGGTGAAGTAGGTGCAACAGGTTCTGCTTCAGATTGAGCTTGTGGAGAAGGAGGGGGTGCTTCCATCTCCTCATCTCAGTTATATTCCAATCCAAAAAGAATGTATCCTAGATATCTATTCGGCTCACATGTACATGTCTAGTCTCTGGGATCCACTGTATCAATCCAGACACTTTTTCTCTGGGGCTCAAGTACAATCTTAGATTAATATTCTTCTTCATCCTTCACTTTAGCTAATACAACATTTTTGGGAACTAGTACCAATTGGGGTTGAGGTTCTACTTTCACTCCAGCCACTTCAGCTTCTCCAGGAACTTCCTCAACTAGAGGAATTTGTGAAACTTGGTCCTCAACCTCTTCCTCTTGACCACTATCCATAATTTCATTCAACTCCTAAATGATTTCTTGATTTTCAGCATCAGGATGGTCATGCCTATCCTCACTAAAAGCATCTCCAAAATCATCAACCTCGTATTAAATAGGATCAACACCACCCTATCTAACCGCTCTATCAACATCTCCATGTAAAAATTCCTCACTGGATCTATCAACCACTTGTTGACCAACTTTTAATGAATCGCTGACATGATCATCATTATCTTCCTCATCATCATCATCATCATCATCATCATCATCATCATCATCATCATCATCATCATCATCATCATCATCATAAGACTCCTCATCTGACTTACTTACAAAGCCTTCCACACCAGTGACATCGATCTATTCCTCTTCCTCATCACATAGCAAAGGTCCCCTAGAGGGTAGATCCAAAGGTGGAGTGGCAGTTCTATAAGACATTTCCTTTAGGCTGTCAGCAATATCAGGGTTACTCATATCATCAATAAGAGACCCTTCTTCTCTAGACTGATCTTCCTTAGATTCCTCATCAAAGTAAATAGGTACTTCACCTAGTTTTAGTCCTGGATGATCTTGATCCTTTTTTATGGTAGGATGGTCAATTAGATTGTAATATTCATATAGTCTTTCCTCATCTCCTACCTAGAATTTCTTCCAAGGATTACATAAAATCTTCATTCTATTGAAAATTTATTTATGAAGGAAGAAACCACTGCAGGCACTACTAATTTCATCTCCATATTCCATACAGCCCAACTTCTTTAGAATTACAGAGATCATACTAGCATAGTACAAAAATGTTTATTTCTTAGAGGGTTTTATCATATCATAAATGTGTACCATTAGGTACCTAAACTGATTCAACTTTATCCCATTATTAAATAGGTAAATTAGGAATACATCCTGATACTTCACAGTAGATATGTCTCCCTTCTTTGGTAAGATCTGATGTTGAATGAACTTGAAGAGCAATCTTGCCTCTCCATCCAACTCAGTGGAAGTACCTCTCCTCAATTCTTCACTTCCAGTTAGCTCCTTTAAAGAATCCTTATATGAAAAAAATTAGAGGAAGGAGTAATATTACCCTGATAATCAGCATTGATACCTTCATGAATCATTTCTAAGTATTCATCTCATTCCTTTGATGAAAAATAAATCTCTTTTCCCTTCACCACTGACTTCATTCTTGCTTCCTCACCTCAATCCTGGGATATCATCAAGTTGAGATAAAACTCATGCACAAGCTAGGGATAAAAAGGCCTCTCATTATTCGAGAACCAACTTATCTAAACTTGATATTACAACACTCTCAACAAAAGAAACTTTCTTAACATAAGCCAATTAGCAGAAAATTCCTTCTCAGCTGTAACAACTCGTCTTCCCAAACTAGGCTTTGTAGTACCACTAGAATCACCCTTCTAATACATAGCTGATGGAGATTCACTTGGATCTTCCATCACGCATTTTGTCCTTTCTATTTCTGAAGATTCAATTCTAAATGGAGTCAAAAGGTCATGGGTAGAGAGGTAGAGTGTCGAAGAGCATATGGTTCTAAGGCATAGAGGAAGGTGAAAGGTTGAAGTGGATTGAATTCATTTGATCATTTAGGGATTTTAAATCATAAAACATAAAATTGAAAAATGGTAAAAAGAACACAAAATTGTGTCATTTTATTTAAAACAGACAGAATTATAATAATGTTTTTAAGGGAATCAGTTTCACACAACTAGTATTACATAATCGGTTTCAAGTGATCAGTTTCATAGGATCATTTTTACATGATCTATTTGAGAGATCAGTTTTACATGATCAGTTTGACATATTAGTCTCACCTGATCGGTTTGACCTGATCAGTTTCACCTAGCCGATTTTACTGATCGGTTTCACCTGATAGGTTTCACTAATCAGTAACAAAGATAAACATATTTTTTTAAAGGGAAAAGTGGTTGAAAGAGCTTTAGAGATTTATGATTCCTAGTTCATGTATGATGTAGTTTATTCTCTTATAGTTTAAGGGTTTGGTGAATATGTCAGCAAGTTGATGCTCAGTCCCAATAAATTCAAGAGTTTTATCACCTTTTTGATAATGATATCTCAAAAAGTAATGTCTTACATCAATATGTTTTGTTCTAGAGTGAGAAATTGGATTTTTAGAAATTTTAATAGCACTTGTATTGTCATAGTTTACGGGGATATGTCTGAATTGAAATTCATAGTCTAATAAAGTGTGCTTCATCCAAAAAATTTGTGCACAATAAATACCAATATCTATGTACTCTACTTTAGCAGTTTATAATGCAACTGAATTTTTCTTTATACTACGCCATGATATTAGTGACTTTCCCAAAAAGTGACATGTTCCTGAGGTACTCTTTCTATCTAACTTACATCCACCAAATTCAGTATCTGAATAACTATCCAAAACAAAAGGTTGTCCTCTAGGGTAGAACAATCCTAAATTAGTTGTATATTTTAGGTACTTGAAAACTCTTTTAACAGCATTTAAATGTGACTCTTTTGGGTTTTCTTGAAATCTTGCACACCTACACACAATAAACATAATATCTGGCCTACTTGCAGGTAAGCACATCAACCTCCCAATCATTCCTCTGTAAGAATTTTGATCAACAGATTTCCCATTTTCATCAAGATCTAACTTACATGTAGAACTCATAGGGATTTTACTACTCTTAATTCTATCTAATCCATATATTTTCAAAATATCTTTATTATACATACTTTGATTTATAATAATACCTTCTTTATTTTGAAATATTTTAAATCCAAAAAAATATTCAAGTTCACCCATCAAACTCATTTCAAACTCAATTTGCGTCATTTTTAAAAAATCATTAAACAAATAATTTTTAGAAGATCCAAAGATAATATCATCTGTATATATTTGGGCTATTAAAAATTCTTTTTAAATTATTTTTATAAACAAATTAGGAGTGACAACTCCTTTTGTAAAACCTTTAGAAATAAAGAAATTACTTAATATTTCATACCAAGCTCTTGGAGCTTGATTTAAACCATATAAATCTTTAGATAACTTGAAAAATTGATTTGGAAAATGAGGATTTGTAAAGCTTGGGGGTTGTTCAACAAAAACATCCTCAATTATATAACCATTTAAGAATTCACTTTTAGCATCCATTTGATAAAGTTTAAAATCCAAGTGTGCTGCATAGAAAATTAAAATTATAATTTCTTCATGCCTAGATATTGGTTTAAAGGTCTCTTCATAATCAATTCCTTCTTCTTGATTATATCCTTGTGTAACTAATCTAGCTTTGTTTCTAACTGTTTTTCTAGCTTCATCTGCTTTATTCCTAAACACCCATTTGGTTCCTATGGTCAAAGTATCTTTTTTTCTATCTAGAAGATTCAAAACATTATTTATTTCAAATGGGTTAAGCTATTTTTGCATATACATTACCCAAAATTCATCATTGATTTCATCATTGGTATTTTTAGGTTAAATTTGTGACAAGAATGCTTGATGTTCAACCTAATTTCTCATTGAGGTTCTAGTTTGTGTTCCTATATCTAAATATCTAACAACATCATCTAAGGTATGGTTTTTAAGAGTCCTAGTTGGTCTATTAAAGGTTGGACTAGATATTTCAGTTTCACCATTTTGATCTTGTTCATTATGGCTAGATTCTGGAGAATTTCCATAACCAAAAGTTTTCATAGATTCCTTCACAAGATAATTTGAGGTTTTAGCATTAATTTCTATATTGGACATATCCTCTTCAATATTTTCTAGAGGGTTATTAGGCTCATGTGGATCTATTTCATTAAACTTTATATGTACAAATTTTTTCACACATTTCATTTTCTTATTAAAGACTCTATAGGATTTTCTTGATGTAGAATATCCAAGGAATATTCCTTCATCACTTTTGGAGGAAAATTTACCTAATTTTATTTAGTGTTCAGAATATAAGCTTTACATCCAAACACTTTAAAATAACTTGCTTTGGGTTTCCTATTGTTCCACAACTCATAATTAATTTTCTTAATTATGGGTCTGATTAAGACTCTATTTATTATGTAATAAGTTGTATTAGTAGGTTCATCCCAGAAATAAATTTGTAGGTCATATTCATTTATCATAGTTCGGGAAATTTCTTATAGGGTTCTATTTCTTCTTTCTACTACACAATTTTTTAGGTGTCCTAGGGGCATAAAATTTGTTCCTATATCCATTTTGTGAGTAAAAAGATTCAAAGTCTTGATTTTAAAACTCACGTCCATGCTCACTTCTTAAGGATTTAATTTTAAGTCTACTAAGATTTTCTATTGTCCTAACATAATTGGTAAATTGAGAGCAAGCTTCACTTTTGTGAGATAAAAAAGGTCCAAGTATACCTAGAAAGGTCATCTATAAGAACATAAAAATAGTGTTTCCCATTTAAACTTTAAACTCTAGATGGTCCAAACAAATCCATGTGAACTAACTCGAGAGGTTGAGAAGTAGTTACTTCTTTCTTTGGTTTGAAAGAGATTTTTTGCTGCTTTCCTTTTTTACAAGGATTGCACACCTTATTATCTAGAAACTCTAATTTGGTCAGGTCTTTAAGTAAACCTTTTCTAGTTAAATTCTTAAGGGAGTGTACATTCCAATGTCCTAGTCTTCTATTCCAAATCGAATATTCTTTTCGAAATACACTTAGACATGAAACATTGTGTGAGGCTAGTGCGTCTAAATTTATAGCATATACATTATCATTCCTAAGAAAAGTAAATACTAAGTTATTATTGGAATAAAAAACATGGAATGAATCATTTTTAAATTTTACAATAAATCCATCATCACACAATTGAGATATGGTAAGAAGGTTATACTTCATCACATCAACATAAAGTACTTTGGAAAATGAAATAGAGTTAGGGTTACCAATCTAGCCTATGATGATGATTTTTCCTTTACCATTGTCACCAAATGTGACATTTCCTCCATTAATTTTGATGAGACTTTTAAAGCTTGAGTAGTCCCTTATCATGTGTCTTGAACATTCACTGTCCAAGTACCACATATTTCTATAGGAGCTCTTTAGGAAGTTTACCTACAAAACAGTTTATCCAAGAAATGATCTTGGTAACCGTATTTGTCTGGGTCCACAAACATTAGTCATAAAAGCTTTAGAAACCCAAAATTTTCTTATGGGATTCTTATGTGTAGAATATAGAGTATTAGAAAAATAAACTATGTTTGGTCCTAAAGAATTAGATGCAGTAAAATAATTCTTGGAACTGGAACTTGCAATAAAATTCTAGTTTCTGAAGAAAGATGTAGATTTTCCAGATTTGGTTATAAAGTGTGTTTTGGATAAGTTCATTTTCTCTGGTTGATATGTTATCCTATAAGTGTACATAGAAGCTATCTGTTTACCAAGCATTTGAGTAAGGGTATTTCTCCAATTGGCAAATTTTTCTAATTCCTCCTTTAATTGCTCATTAGACATTTTTAATTCATTGTTTTCTTTGAGCAGTTGATCATTTTTCTCTTTTTTAGTCATAAGTTCAGATTTTACAGTTACAGTAAGAGCCTGTTGTTTCTTTAAATATTTATACTTTTCTTTTAACTCATTACTTGTTTCTTCCAACATGTTGTAATACTAAAATAATTCATCAGTTTTCATATTCTCATACTCACTTTCATTTTCATAATAATAAGAATTTTGAATATGAGAGTCTAAGATTACCTGAGAAGTGTTTGTCATAAAACAAATATTAGCCATATCATCTGTCTCATCATGAGAAGAATCAGATTCACTAGAGATCTCCTCAGAGGCACTCCAGGTGGCCTTCATTGTTTTCTTATACTTTCTATCCATATTCTCATACTTCTTATTGTATTTAATCTTTGGACAGTTATCTTTGACATGTCCTTTCCTTTTACATTTGTATCAAATTATATCTTATGATTTATCATTTCTCTTCTAATAATTTTTTCTATTGAACTTGTTATTATACTTTCCTTTGTAATTGGTATTTTTGAAAAACTTCTTCTTCCTATAAAATTTCCTGAATCTTCTGGCTATCTGGGATATTTCTTCATCACTGTCTGATGTTGATTCTTCACTACTTGAACATTCAACAACAGCTTGAACTTTCTCCATGTCTTTACTTTTAGAGGCAGTAGTCTTGAAGGATATAAACTTTCTTTTTGGTTTATCCTCCTCTCGATTTAACTTCAATTCATATTCATACATCATTAATTTACTAATAAATTCCTTCACTGAAATCTTATCAATTTCACATGATTCTCTTATAGATACAAATATCCCTCACCATCTCTCTTGTAAGCATCGCAGAATCCTCATAATCTACTCTTTGGATGTAACTTCTCTTCCTAAAAAAATCATGGTATTCATAATTTCATTGAACCTGAAATACAGATCAGAAATATATTCATCAGGATTCATTGTAAAATTATCATATTTAATAGTATAAGTATTTAATCTCATCTCTTTAACATTAGATGTTCCCTCATGAGAAACAGAAAAAGTATCCCAAATCTCATGTTCAGTTTTACAGGAAGAAATACAATTAAACTCTTCATATCCTAGTGCACAGTATAGAACATTCATTACTTTAAAAATATTTTTATAATCAATATGGGTAGGTTCATCCCAAGTGTTTCTAGCAGTTTCAGGAATTGCATATTTACTTTCAATAGCATTCCAGATTTAAAATCCCATGCTTTCTAGATGTATTTTCATATTAAGCTTCCACTGAGCATAGCTTGTTCCATTGAAAAATAGTGGTCTATTAGCAGAATATCCTTCAAATCTATTATCCATGATATAAATTTTAAAATAATTTCAAAGAGATAAAAATTTAGAAATAACAAACATTTTAAGATCTTTGAAAAACAACTACAATCACATTTGAAAAGCTTTGATAACTGAATTTTTTTTCTATGCCTCGGATACCAAATGTTGGTTGGAGTAAATTACTCAATAGGGGGTGAATTGATTATCTATAAAAATTTCTATTAAAAATGATTATTTAAAAGTTTCCCCAAAATAAAAATATAATCAAAGTCAGTTTGTAGTGAATTTAGAAAAGTTCTGAAAATTCAATTAATTTCTTATATGATTTATTAGTTCATAGATATACTAATATAAATATTATTATAACTTTTGAAACTAATATAGTAGTTCAAAATAGATATAAAAACTTGTTAAACTAACTATCAAAGTTCAATTCATTTTTATGTGAAATGTAATAAACACATATAAAATTAAACTAAAAGTCAAAGGCATAACAAATATAAATAAGAGGTTCAGTATCATGATGATACTTTGTCCTCTCCACTTGATGATCACCTACCACCAAGAATTTTAATTTAATAAAAAGTCTGATCCAGACCCTGGATCGGGGTTCACAACAACACACAAGGTTTTCCAGGTCACACCTGACCTCTACCACAATTATTCATGAAAAAAAACAGGTCATAATTGACCTCTTCCACTATTCTACATGGGATACAAGAGTAAAATAGAGAGTGAGTTTAATTATATCGAGTATCCTCTAGTTATTCACAGGAGACAATGTGTGTGTGTAAGAGATAGATACACACACTACTCGAAAATGTAAACATAAGAACACAACAGTGATATAGATGTATAATAGATTTTAAAAGTCTCTATGTGTTATGCAGTGAAGATCTAGACTCGGTTGATGTAGGAGAAACGAGGTTTGAGTACTCTTTTAGAAGTTGGCTTCACAAACATATTATCGTAGTCTTCTAGGTGTGAAAAGTTCAGCTCCTTGATGTTTGGATATTCAGTAAAGTCCTACAGGTTTTTTCTTGTCTTGTTGATCTCCTCGTATGTTACTTATTTTAGTTCTTGGGAGTTGGAAGAAAGCTCGAGCGTTACATAATTTTGCAGTTCTTCTACCGTTTTCACTTTTCAGCATATTATTCTTGTCACTCTCTCTCTTTTACGATATGGCTTGTAATTGTTTTATACTTAAAGGTCCTGCAGGTATGAATATCTCTCCATGTGCATGTACATCATACTGTCTATGGACAATTTTACATACAATATTAAATAATGTCAGAAACATTAATTTTTCTAAATATGACCGTTAAATATAAATTTGAATAAATAAATTTAAATACCTTTTTTATGACTATTGGTGAGTCATAAGTATCGGGGACACTTTGGCATCGGTTTTTCATCATCGGTCTGTCATCATCAGTGACTCCACGTATCAGTGAGTCCTTTCCATCAGTATCGGTGACTCGATGTAATGGTAAGTCCTTTCTATCGGTATCGATGACTTGGTGTAACAGTTAGTCGTTTGTGCTATAGGTCTATCAGGGTGTCGGTGATTCATCATCGGTGACTCATTTTGTACTATCAATGTTTCGTCCATCGGTTAGTCGATAATTGGTGAGACAATCATCGGTGAGTCGTTCATCGGTGATTTGTCCATTAGTGAGTCGTCTATCAGTGACTCCTTTTGAACTATCAGTGCCAGAGACTCTGAAAAATATATAAAGTGCCTGTCTTACACAAAACACTAACCGATTAAGTGAAATCCATAAATACATGTAAATATACACTTGTAAAAATATGGAAGCATAGATATACATATTTTATTTATTTATTGAAATGTATTGTACAATATGACATAATTTATTTACTTAGATACATTCAATGACATGATATAGTTTATTTATTACTTAATATAAGAATTAATAGGATCGGTATATTGACATGATTTGTGATTGTGAAAACCAATATTTCTTCGAGGGTCCAACATTATGGATTTAAACATGAAAAATGGTGAGAAGGTTTCATCATAGTCAATTCCTTGATGCTATCTGAATCATTTTTCCACTAGACTTGCTTTATAGGTGCTAACATGACCTTCCATGTCCATCTTTCTCTTGAATACCCATTTTCATCCAATAGGATTTACATCAAATGGTTCATCGACCAAAACCCAAACTTGGTTATGATACATGGAATCCATCTCATAATTCATATCTTCTAGCAATTTTGTAGCTTCTGAGATCTCTAATGCTTCCTTGTAGGAGAGAGGTTCATCATTGTCCAACAATAAGGATTCACCATCCTCGGTGACTAGGAAACCAAATCTATTTGGTTCCCTTACCTTTCTTGAGATCATACGCAGTACTTGTGTTTCTGGAACCTCTTCCATGGGGACCTATGGAAATCGTTCCTGTACCAACTTCTGTGTATCTTGAGCATCAAATTTTTTGAAGTCAATATTGCTCCCACTATCCATTTTGAGAATGTGATACCTCTCAAGAAATACAGCTTTTCTGGTGATAGTCACTTTCTTGTATTAATGGTTATATAGGTAATATACTTTCATTTCCTTAGGATATCCTATAAAGATACACCTTGTGCCCCAAGGTTCTAGTTTGTTGCCTAAGAAGGCCTTAACAAACTCCCTGCATCCCCATACATATGTGTGAGACAAAATGGGTTTCTTTCCATTCTATAACTCAGATGGAATTCCATTTTCCACCTTATTTGGTACTCGTTTTAATGTGTATGCTTCAGTTCGTAATGTATATCCCCAAAAGGATAATGTAAGTTCTACATGACTCATCATAGACCTAACCATGTCCAACAAGGTTCAGTTACTCCTTTCACTAACACCATTACACTGTAGTTTATAAGGAGGTGTGAGTTGAGATAGAATCCCAGACTTCTGTAAAAGGTCAATGAACTCTTGGTTCAGATATTCTTCACCTTTATCCGATCAGAGCTTCTTTATCTTCTTACTAAAATGATTCTATACTTCATTCTTGAATTCCTTAAATTTCTCCAAGGCCTCTGACTTATTCCTCATTAAGTAGATATAGCCATATCTACTCAAATCATTATTAAAAGTAATGAAGTAAGAATATCCACCTCTATATTCTACTAGAAATGGTCTACACACATCCGTGTGCACCAATATTAGAAGATCTGTGGCCATTTAACCCCATCCATTGAAAGGTGGCTTGGTCATTTTACCTTGTAAACAAGAATGATATCTATCAAGTGGTTTTAGCTCATTGGAGTCTAAACAACCATCTTCACCGTGTTTTTTCAAGTGCTTCTCATTTACATGACCAAGATGGTGATGCCACAACTGGGTGTTATATGATTCATATGAGTTTGTTTCATTATCGATTTGCAACACTTGTTTTTCGTAATTTATTACATACAAACCATTATTTAAATGTTCCATACCATAACATACATTGTTCTTATAAAATAAAGAACCCTTACTTCCAAACTTGAAAATAAAGCCATCCATATCCAAACATGATACATATATTATGTTTTTTGTAACACTAGGAAGATAATAACAGTTATGTAAAAACAAAATCATCCCAATTAGTAATGAGAGGTGGTAATCGACAATGGCTAACACAGCCAGCCTCGCGCCATTGGCAGCTTGAAGATCCACCTATCCTCTGGAAATATTTCTAAATCTACTTGGTTCCTTCATTTGAATACAGATGTGAGCCCAAAAAGTTGTATCTAATACTCAATGTGTAGAAATGAAAATATTACACTCGATAATGAACACACCTTTATCATCCCCACACTTTTGGGTGAAACTACTCTTCCAGTAGACTGGCATACCACATGAAAAACACATCACCTCTCATTCCATGCCCTGCCTCTGGATCTTCCCCTTCTTTGAGGGATGGTTCTCGAGGGCTTCATACCATTTATAAATACTTGGACACTTTTCCTTTTACTTATTTTCCTTATTCACCATAAGGACTATGGGGTTATCACAACCCATGTTCTTATCTAGCTGGATAATTAAGGTTAGAAGTTCTAATAGAATCCTCTCATCGTTTCTCATGTTATAGTTGACAATAAAGCTAGATAAGGTCTTGGGCAGTGATGATAGGATGAAATATGTAGGCAAATCATCTGATAACTTAATCCCAAAGATGTACATTCATTTAATGTAGCCAATAATCTTGACTACATGAGGCCCAACTAGAACAGACTCTCCAAGATTAGTTGTAAACAAAGTGTTGGAGATCTCATATCTCTCTTGTATCCCCTTCTTTGGAAAGAGATACTTAAGGTGAGACATCATGCTATACACTTCCATGTTTTCATGTTGATTTAAGATATCATTAGACATGGATGATAGAATGAAACATTGGAAATATGTGGAATCATCCATATGTTACGTATAGAGAGATATTTCCTCATCACTGGGCTCTTTTCCAAGTGCAACTAGAATATGCTCCTCCAGTACATACAATTTCTTCTTGTGGTGAAGGATGACACGTAAACGCCTCTGCCACTCCTAGAAATTGGTGTCAGTGAAGAGGTTTTCCTTCTAGAGTATGGTTTTAAATGATATGTTTGAAGTAATTTTTCTTTCCATTTCTAAAAATTAATATGAGTAAAGATTTAGTACTTTATCATGATAAAACTGAGACAAATAAATAAATTAATAATTATTAGTCTCCCACTATTTTATCCAAATCCAATTTCCCTCACCATTGACATCAGAATATTTTGTTGCTTGAATATTCAAGTGGAAAGGATCTATATTTCCCTTCGCATTACCCCAACTAGGGTTGTTAAAGCAACTTTATGTGTTTTAGGTAGGCATTCCAAATTTCAACTGCATTAACTAGCAGTTCCTTGATTTTCTAGGTGGACTCCCCAATCCTGAAATCCTTTTATTTTGAATTTCTTCAACCTTTGCCTCTTGGTCACACCAAGTCCTATTGTGGCAGTCAACCCTTTATGTGAACCAAGTAAATTCAATCCAAAACCTTGAATTATAATTCCCTGATAATTGAAAGCACCCCAACTAGGTTTGGTCAAGCACTTTGAACTATGGTTCGATTCTAACCAAGATTATGGAAGGCTATATTGACTTAATATTTCTTTGATAGATTTTATCCTTATACGTAAATTTACATTTTATTATCTTTTGTACATGATTTTTAATATTAAATGGGATATAGTTAATGGATTAACCATGTCTAAGGTAATATTTACGCATAATATGGTCTTATTTTAGTTCCATCTTGAATGCTTGTTTAATTCATTAATTGTGTGATCGTGAAAACACACCCACAATAAATAAACCATGAAACTGATAAAAATAAAATAAGTGGTATGATCATGAGTTTGTTCTATTGGTTAGTTAATCTAGTGGTTGATTAACTGACCCAAGACCTAGGGGAGAAACACCTTGAACCTTTTGGGTTCATGTTTACATCTTTCCACCTGTCCACCTTTGTATCTCCTTGGATTGGTTTCACCTTGGCTCCTAACTTAATCTACCTCCACTATCTTGGGATATCCTTCCATTACATATGATTTTTTCTCACTTTTAGGTTAGGGATAAAGTTGGGTTTTACATAAAACAAACCTTAGGAACGCAGACCCTACATATTAATGAGGAGAAGGATCGCATGCCACAAATTTTATTTAAATTAATTAATTAAAATAAACCATCCACATACAAAGGTCCTGGTCTAGTTCATGATCATCCATACATGAAATGATATTTATGCATAAATATAACTAGCATTCAATTCTTTAATAATTCTTGTTTAAGATAAATCACACTCGAATCAATTAAATATATTTAATTAATCAATCCTTTATCTTAAACCCTTTTCTGAATTTCCTTGAGATTCTCATCCATCATAATTTTAAACAAATTAATTCATTTAAAATTATCTTTGTACGTAAAGTGTACCTTGGAGGCAACCCGATGAATTCTTGCTCATAACTACCCAATGAGTAGAAATGAACATTACATAGATGTTAAATTAAACACATATATATAAAACACCTATCCTGTGTTGTTCCTCATATTTATGCCTGAATCATGGTGCACACCTCAAGGGTTTGTATAATATAATAATAAATTTTAAAAAAATCTTTTTAATTTGGACAAGTACACAGCGTGTAGTTCTGACTACACAGTGTGTACAATCATTCATCATTCATCTGAAGTACACACCCAGGGACATGGAATGTAGATGTACTTCATAAATCATCAGAGTACACGACATGTCCAGTGGGCCACACGCCGTGTAGTTCTGTGTTACATGGTCTCTAGTCGGGCAAGCCGTGTACGGGGTACACGGTCTAACCCTAACATGAAGGGAATACATGCCGTGTCCAGTGGAAAAAATGGCGTGTAATCCGAAAATCATGTTCCACCTATTCATGGTCAACGCACGGAGTCATTTAAGACTTATAAAGACTCCAACACATGACTTGGTTTGGCAGACCGGTCTGATGCATTGAATCTTGACTACACAACATGTACTGCCAAATACATGTCGTGTGTTCTGGTGTTGTATGGAGAGGAATATTTGGCACCTCCGAATGAGATCCTCTATTTTATTTTAATCAAAATTAAAATAAAATATCGTTTCTATAAGGTCAACGAGAAAGAAAATAGGAGGAAAAAATCTCGAGATTCATATTTACAGTATGATTAACTTGAATTAAAACAACTAAATTATTAAATGCCTAAATCATAAATAAAAAACTAAATAATTATAATCAATTATGTGAACACTATGATACCACTTTTATGTTTTGGGTGTATCATAAGCACGTTGGTTGGTGTACCCAACTTTAATTTTTCTGTTAACAATGATCAATCTGAGATCCATCACGATAATAAAACACCAGATCCTCGAAATAGAATTAGGAACAAATGAAAGTGAGTCCTATAACCATAGAGAGTATCATCATATGTTGTTTATAATTAATTTAATTAAAATACAAGAACTACCTTGATGTAATTCTCTCTTCGTTGATGTTTCTAGTCATGATCTGATGTGATCTGTCATTGCGTCATAGAAGCCAAGTGTAGGATTCCTCTAGTGGTGATCCAAATGTGATCCACGTATCTATGGATGTTGACAAAGGGATATCTGGGTGTTATCATGGAAGATCCTTCGCTTGCGATGTATACCTTCGACCACCTTGAGAGCCACTTCCAAAGCACTCTCCTTGATCTGGTGGAGGAGGATCTCTCTCATAACTGGAGAGCGTTCTTGGAGGAAAAATAATTCTCTCTTAGCTTGAGAGATTTTTTCAAATCTGTTGTGCACACCCCATGGAATGTCTAGGCTCATGAGAATAATATAATTGGGATTTTAATTACTTAGAATAATAAAATGAATTAATTACAAGAAATCATTTATTCATTTCATTTAATTCTTAGTAAGACCCCATGTCTAATAATAACATTTGACTATTATTATTATTTGACATGATCTCAACGAATCACACCTAATATTATTTAATTAAATAAATAATTTTATTTCTCACAAATCCCCAAGAAAACAACACAGAGTTTATATTAATATACACAACATGTACTTTTGTTTTTCCATTTTCATTATTTCCTCCACCAAATTTATTAGACCTGGAATAATTACTATTTATTTCATAAATAAATATCACTATATTATTTTCTAATAAATATATCACTTCTCCCATGATATATTCTCTCAAATAACTAGTTTTGAAATAAATGTAATCAGGCATCCTTGAATAATTATTAAACCACAATTGGGAATAATATTTATTCAACTTCTTAAATGAATATTTAACTGAGATACTTGGACACACTTAGTTTGTGACCCTCTAGGACTCTTTCTCAGTGGCATTAGGTAGAGCCTACCTAAAGTCCAAGGTTAGCATCTCGAAACATGCCAAAGAACCCATAGAGAAAGAAGTTAATTCCACAATGATGTGTCACCTCCTACGAATGCTTATCGTGTATTGTAATCCCTTTGTATCGATATCTCGAATAAAGAAGGTTGCATGCTAGTACAATCAACCCATGTGCTCAATAATTCTTTCTTTGACTTACCAGAATTGAAATTTACCATTCTTCACCATGGACATGGATTTATTTAGGCTATATCAATTCCATAAAATGGCCTAAGATATTAACTTCTGTTGTGGAACAGAAGGGACAAATCCTTTCTTGCATTATCTATTAATGCAGTATTACTCGTGACACACCCAACATATCGTACCTCGCTACGAACAGTGCATCATCATAGTTTTCTTCAATACATATAAGTTCATGAGTTTTAATAACCATTAATAATAATCTTAAAGTCTCAAGACCAATAAAGACATCCGCATATAGGAACATCCAATGACACCATGAAATGTGGATTTCCTACTGGTGGGTCTCGTTCTCATAATATCCTCTAGGATATTACCAAGGGAACACACCATGAGAAGGTGCCTCAAATTTTTATGAGTCCTCACCCCTAATGGCCTATATTATTTGTGTCCCTCAAATAACCTCAATCATCCATAGAACTTATAGTCAAGAATATTGTTATGGAACTTCGGGGTTCTCATCATAGCAGGGATCCGCTATGACCCTTTGGTAAAGCAGATATCCTTAGAACATTATCACATGAATTTTAATACAGAAGAACAATCAATATGTGATAAGGTATTTATTAATGAATAAATTACAAAGTAGTTGGTTCTAGGCCACCAACTCCAACACTTTGGACTACCCATAGTCTGATGGTGCCAAACGTATTTTCTCATCTCCAGTGTTCTTATAGAAAAACTTCTCCTTTGGTATTCCTAATTTTCATTGGATAATTTATTCACTTCCTTGTTATTGGGATTTCAATTCAATTGGGTTTTAAAGATAATGTGGGTATCCTCTCTTTAGTCTTCAACTTGAGGTATTATGCAGCCCATTGAGTGTTGGTTTTCTATGCATGGAAGTTCAGAAAGATATTTCAATTATGATGGTGAATTTATGTAAGGTTCATATAATATAAAATTAGATAATGAGATTCTAAATATTTTTAACTCATTTATTTTATCACCTATTGATGTATATTAATGAGGATCGGTGGATTCATAATAATGAATAAAATTTTCAATATCTTTTATATCAATTTTTTTTCCAAATAATAGTCAATTTCAACCTCACTAGTGATCTATTTATTAATTAGGGAACAAATATCAAAACCTTAACTCCCATTTTCACAAGATAATCACATTTGTTTAGGGTTCATTTCACAAACAAGGGAATTTTAAGAATCATGTATGGGAAATGATAAATGTTGGATAATATGATTTGAATCAAAAAATGAACATGCTTATTTGTTTTCCTCATTACTATCCAATTTGGTGTAGTGGATATAAAAGATGATATGGGATTCCAAAGAGTTTTCAAGATCCTTTAGATCAATGGAGTTTATATTTGAAATTTCAACATGAACTTCTCTATTTACGACTTGGTTAATAAAGATGCAATATTCACAAACTCCTCTATCATTATAACTAGAAGAACATGATTGATCAAGGTTCAACACACTCTTAGAGATAATTTTAGAAGAATATATGGATAATACAATGTGATTCTCTGATGGGTGTCACATGTCTTGAAAAATATTGAACTTGACTAGTTGGCCACAAAATTTCATGGATAAGATGCTAGCATGGACATCAATTTTGGTTCTATATGTCATGAGGAAAGGTCTTTTTATAATCAAATCATATTGGAAAGAATTTGTCTCACCGTCCATGTTAAGGACATAGAAATAAACTGGAAAAATAAGATCATTAACTCGGACAAGGACATCCTTAATTATTCCCTCAGGACTGGTCATGGTTTGATTAGTCAATTGGATGACAACACTTGTTGGGTGAAAGGGACCTAGACCAAGGTTGGAGAATATGGATTTGGGCATGAAATTTATTGAGGCTCTTAGGTCAATGTGTTCATCATCAAATTTGGAACTCCCAATTTGGAATAGAACCATAAAGGTCCCTGGATCTTTTCACTTCATGGGAATATATTATTTGGTTAAGACATTCTCAATGGTCCTAAGTTGTCTCTTATGGGTGAAAAACCCCTTATGAAAATTTTCATACTTAGGGATTTGTTTGATGGAATCTAAGAGGGGAATGTTCACTTCAACACATATAAACATGTCATGAATTTCAGAATCAGGTTCAAAGGGATTCTTTGAATTAGAGACATCTTGAGGAAAAGGAATTGGGTTCCTTAGAGGAATGGAAGGAGGTGAGGGAGTGGAATCAGGTGTTTTTCAGGAATTTTGGTCTATTCTTTTTCAAGATCAACATTCAAAATGGACTTAGAGGATTCATCATGAGTCATAGTGACTTGCTTTCCCAGTCTAAGTGAAATTTAACTTACATTACCCTTAGGGTTGGGTAGTGGTTAAGTTAGGAGTTGATAATAATTGGATGGTTTCTGATGAATGAGGTGGGATGAATGTTGACAGATTTGGGTTTAAATGTTTTTAAGGATAGAAAGGGTGAAAGAGGAAAAATCTTCCACAACACTTTCCCATGGTTTCTTGGAATAAGAGGAATGTCCCTCATTGGTATTACCTTGATTCAGGTTCTTAGGAAAGTTCTTGTATTGGGATGGGAATTGGGAAGGCTCAATAGGATAGTGGAATCTAGGAGGAGAAAGAGGAGGATTGATCTTTTGAGTTTGAGGAACAAAATGATAAGGTTTTTGGAAGTTACCACCACATTTACCATATTGGAATTGGTTTGAATTTTGAGGAGGGAACTGAGGGGGATGAGAAATGGTACTATCATACCTCAATCCATGGTTAAAGGTATAAGGGAAGATCTCATAGTGGGTCTGGTTAAAGTTTCTAGTGAACTAACCTGATTGTTCAGGGTTGGTGTTCCTTTGAGAATATGTTTCATTGAGATCCATTGGTTCATATGAATCATATGGATCCTATCGAAGTTGTGGAATTGTGTCAATTGGATGAGATGGTGAGCAACATATTTCACAATTCTGGATCTGTTTAGGGAACAAAGATTTTGGAAAAGATGATTTTGGATCTTTGGAATCCACTACTAGTTATCTCACAAGACCTGTATGTTCACTCATCCACTCAGTCATCTTATTGGGCTCCATGGAATGATTCTCTTATACTTTTTTTTACTTGAAAATTTTTTTGATTATGGAATTGTTTCATGTTTGAATTAATATTTCTTATGATATCTCATGAAGTTGCAAAAGTTTTATCAATAAGAGCACTACCACTTATAACATCAATGAGAGTTAACTTAATATCCAATAACCCCTCATAGAGGTATTAGGTCAATAGTTATTTAGGTATTTTGTGGTGTGGGAAGATTTCCATAAGATTTTTGAACCTTTATCAATAATCATGGAGTGATTCATTAGGTAATTTATAGGTACCACTTATTTCCTTTCAGATATAAGTGGTACAAGAAGCAAGAAATAAGTTTTCTAAAAATATTTTCTTCATGTCAGTCTATGATTTTATGTAAACAGGAGGGATGTAGTAGATACATGACTTGGTAGAGTTGGTTAAATATAAAGAGAATGCTCAAATCTTGATTTGTTCTTCAGAAACCCATTGAGGCTTCATGGTAGAGCACACCACTTGAAACTATTTGAGATGAATATATGGATACTCACTGGATAGCCCATAGAAACGAGGTATAAGATGAATCAAATCCGATTTGAGTTCAAGATAAGCCTGAATACTTGGATATTTAATACTAGGGGTAAAAGTTCTTTAAGGACTTGTTCCCTAAGATTGGCCATATATAGTTAAATTCATTGTACAATGACTAGCTCTTGAGTGATTTGATCATCCCTAACGTTCCTCTTAATTTAGTGAAAATTTCACTCTATTTCAGGGTCAAATAAATTTGAGGGATTATTTGGGAGGCTACGAGGCATCCAGAGAGAATTTGGAAGGATAATGAAGGTATGATTTTCTTTGTGGTTTTTTCATTTATGATTTTTCTGAGGAAGGTGTGTTTTTCTTTGTGTTTTTTTTTCAGATTTTTTTGGTTATTTTTTTTACCTTTTTATTTATTATTTTTACAAAAAACAAAAAACTACCAACTACTTAACACACCATCCTTGGAAATGGAACCATTTAAAGTGCGGCCGACTGTCTCCTATCAACCATTCAAAGGTCTAGTGCTCTGCTAATGTGTATAGCAGCACTCAAGTCAAATACTTGATGATGGTACAAATTTTAGAGTTAGTTGTTTTAAATTAATTTTTATTTTTAATTTGGGGGAGGTTTGTTTTCAGAGCTTATATGAAATGATTAATTAATTAAGATTGATTTAAAAATTTAATAATGATTAGGGAGACTTCATAATTAGGGAGTTAATCTTGTGATATCATTGATATTTTCTTTATATTTCATTAAATTAACACTCACTCCACAAGATGACTCTAATCATAATTCCCAATTGTTGAGGATTTAATACAAGCCTTAACTTAACTAGAGTTATAATCTCAATCAGTACTTTTTGTGGTAGTTTATTTATGGTTCCAATAATCCATGGAATCCACATGTTAAACAAAACATGCCATTAATCCATGACATTTTAAGTTTAACATACACAATGTTAACCTAAATAATACTCAATGAGTAAAAGATCTCAATCACTTAACATCCCCAAATTATTACTCACCCCAATGGTAGATTTAATAATCCATTAAGATGGTTAGTAATCTGGTATAATATTTTTTTTGATGAAAAGGTAAAAGGAAATAAAAATAATTGGATAAGAAAAGAGTAGTGCGCCAAACACACACACAAATAGTGAAGAGAGTTAAAAATAGACTTTTGATTGAATGAGAAAGAAAAATAAGGAAGTGATTTTAGACTTGATTTGAAAATTTTTAATAACATTAATATTAAAAAATATATGGTGGCTAATAATAATATATAATGATAAAGAAACATGCATTAAAATAGAATTAAAAATACAAACACTTGTGAGGTTAAAAATGAAGAAAAATACAAAAGTGAATCAAAATAATCATAGATAAATAGTATATCAAGTAGAAAATTGAGTATAAAAGATCCTACCAAGACTTTGGATGAGCCTTGTTAATTCAAAACTATCCTCCTTTTCTCTGAAATGACAACTCCATGCAAGGAGAAGAGGGGTATGCATTTATAGCCCAAGGTGGGGGACTATTTGCATTCCAAATCTTCCCCTCCACTTGGCGCACCAATTTGGCCATCCAGAAAGATAAATATTGAGATATTATATTCTTAAAAGTTTTAGATATTGTTGATTTATGTCTACTCTAAAATTTTGGCAATCATTGGACTTTTTTATCCAAAGTTATGGTTTTTTACTAAACAATGTGCAGTTGTCCATTTTTATCGACACTTTTTTAAAGGCTAGAATGTGAATAGATTTTTGAATAGTAAGATTTCATAAAATACAAATAATTTATTCCAAAATTTAGTCATCCTATATCTTTTATTTCACACTGAAAAATATCAGCTCGATTTTATTTCTATATCAAGATAAAATTCCATAATTGTGTGCTGGTTTTAATTCTCAGTTAAAATGGTGGGCTGGACTTCATAGAATCATTGGGGCCCCTTTTTGTGGATTTGGGCTTTGAAATTTTTTATCTAAGATGAATTTTATTGTACCCATATTTTTAGTGGAGAATAAACAATTTTGGACTTCTGTATTGAGCCTATAAATTCAATCATTATGGATGGTCTAATTTCTTCACAGATTCTTTGGGTCTTCTTGTGTGGACCATATGACCATTCAAATGGCCAAGTTGGACAAAGATTCCTTATAATGATATGTTTTAAATTGAATAAGGAAGCATAAAAAATGAAAACCATTCAATTTTGACAATTAGTGTGAAATTTATAATTAAAATAGTAAACTAGATCAATTGGATTAATTCAAATAATGCTCAAAAATTATATTTAGTATTAAAAAATGAGTATCTCACACCAATTATGCACTTTTAAATGAAATTTACTAAATAGAGTAGATAAAAATTTATGAATAAATTAATAACATCAATTATTCCTTATACATAGGATGTGGAATGATGGTAAGGGTTCTGTTGAGCATGGTGGAATCATGCTCCCTTACATCGGGGGTTGATTCATGACATCTCATACCATTAATATTATTAGGACGTTGGGCTTGACGTGCCATGTTCCTTTATTCGAGTGATGAAATTATGGATCACTCACCATCATGAGTGTCTTTTATGACATCTCACACTCTATTGGGATGTAGGGCATGTACCATATTTCTTGATCTTTTAAGCTTATTTAGACTGGTTATGGATGTCTGAGTTATGCCCTTGTCCAGCCAGCAATTAGAATTCCAGGTATATAAACACTTACATCCACACATACTTGGTTTATATAGAAGTATGAAATATATAAATATACTATATATATATATTATTACTATATATATAGTCACTAGTTAGAAATTTCATTCTAGTTGTGAGTCGAAGAAGGTAGAGTCGACCAGGTGTCCTATTAGAACCTAAGACAACCGATACTTATTTATTTGTTCTATTTTTTTATTTATTCATTTTACCTGCACACTGATTTACTATATTCAAAAATTGGCTTAGCATTAGAAACTGTGGGTGGTAACCTACTGAGATTTATATCTCACACCCTGCTCGGGATTCCATTGCACTAGGGTACCTGAGTAGATCTTATGTTTGCAAGACCATAGACTTTTTCTTGTTGTTGCATGCTTGTAACTGGGAGTTAGAAGAACATGACTGATCTGGAGCTCAAGATGATCATGGAGATTTTCCTTGAGGTTTTTAATTCTTTTCTTTATTTATGTACTTCCCTCTATCTTGTAGCATGTTGTATGTCTATTACTTTATATTATGTATCATCATCTGGACATGAATGAATCTATTGTATATTGGTGTAGGACATAATTTATTACCCAGTTTATATTATTCTTCCACTACTTTATCTTTCATTTATTATTTCTTTCACTATTTCCTGTTATTTTTATTGCTGATACACCTTTGTGATACTCTGATTATGAAGGTATAGTCTCCCCGCTATCACCCCCTTAAACCCTCGCTTCTAGTTGGCTGCCTCTGGGGTACAGGGAGGTTTGTTTGAGGCCATGTGACCTACTGGTCCGACTACTGTCTTAGTGGTTAGTTGGGTTGTAAATCACAATGTGGCATCATATCTTTATTTTTACTTTGTCTTAATATTTTGGGTAGGTAGACAAGAGACTAGGAATGTGTAGGCGCTTGGTAAATAGCCATGTATGAGACTGATCACCCAACCCATGGGGAAAATTCCAAGTGTCTTGGGATGGGATTGTTGTTCATGCAATTTTATGTTATAGTTGATTTTGATTTCACCTTAGGTGATTGGTGTAATTTCTATTGCTTATTGATTTATGATATTTCTGGTGTTTTTTCCTTGGCCTAGTATGGCGAGGAATTAGTATCACATGCATCATTATAAGCACATAGAGATTCATATACCATGCATATTCCATGCCAGGTAGCTACATTTGTTGGATTCTTTCTTAATTTGATTGTGTGTCTTGAGTTTATTCCATGGTTTTGTTTATTATCATTTCTACCATATTACATTCTAGGTATTTTACTAACATTATCAGTTCTATGCTTTTTTACGTATTTTTTAGTAAGATTTCTTATATATCTTGCTTGGGTGATTTATTTATCATGTTATGCCTGTGTATTTTTCCTATATTCCTTATATGTAATTCTTTTGTTCTTATTAACATTTTTTTGTGTTACTTATTATGATAACATGCTAGTTCTGTTTTGATATATGTAATTTATTTCATGGGATGAATATAATGGGTTGGGATGAAAACATGATTCAGTTTTCAGTTATGTGGTGTATGGGTGCCTTATAATTGAGAAAAGGTAACTCATGCACTCGAATCATATTTTGATCTTTATATATATATATATATATATATATCATTGTTAAAATTTAAAGGCTTCTCATGTTTAAATGCTAAAGTGAAATGATTTTAAATAATGGGAGCCAAATGCCAATCTGTAAAGTGTATGGTCACTTTATGGATTGGTATATGGTAACCCATATGATTGAAGCATTATATATGAGCATGTTATATTATAAAATTTTTATAAACGCATGAGTAATTTAATTTTAATCTGAAAATGAAATTGGATGCCTCTATAAAAGATTTTGGTTACCCTCTTAATGAACAATTAGACCCAAGTAGGTCATTTGGGGCATGTTTCTTATGGAATAACCCACTACAGGTGTTATGAATTTTTTAATAATTAAGAAACTACTATTAGGTTGCATTCTGATGAACTTGGGTTGGATTAGCGGGACCCTCATATGTCGCCTTATCTTTTACTAAGTGCTTATTCTTATTAGTTGGTACTTAATGTTATATTTTAAATAATTTAAATGATTAATTATTAAATTTGAATCAATGTAATGTTTTTAAAATGTAACCTGAAGTGGTATCCTTAGGTTGAACCCTCATGTAAGGTTTGTTTAAGTTTCTCTTTGTGTTGCCTTGGAACAAAAACGTGAGCGTTTTTCATAGTACTTATTATTTTTATCAAAGTCTTAAATGATATGATTAGGGCCTAGTGGAGTCTGTTTGGTGTGACCTAGATATAGGTTCAATTATTTTTATTTTTCAAGTGGATATCCTGAGGTAGGTATCACCATTATAGCTTAAATGCCTTGCTAAATTCCATGAGTTTTGGACGTTTGGTGTCGTTCGGGTGTTGTTGTCCCTAGTAGGACTCTTATATTCTAAATGAAACCCTTGTTCAAAAGGGTGATCATGGTATCTTTGACCCTTATTATAGGTGTGAGAATCAGGTAATGCTCAGTTTTATCAAGTTAGACATGCTTAGGGAATGGTCGGCTGCTTTGTCGGTCATGTGACCCCTTTCCTCTTCCTCGATGATAGATGACTTGATATATCATCTTCTAGGTTAATGTTCATATGGGGTAGTAATACATGGGGTTAAATCTCTTGTATGGACCTTCAAATACTTGAATCCATAGGACAGATATCCTATAGATAGTATTGAGGATGTGGCATCTTGATTTTGAAACCTCGAGGTAGTATGTGTTCACATACACAGTGGATGTCGAGTGCTAAATGGTGTAACAAAACATTTTATTTTTGTATAATTGTTGATCCTTGGAATGTTGAGTACATTCTTTGGTCATATCCATAGTAGAGTGACCTAGTCATAAAAAATAATCAAGTTTTTCCCAATTTTTGGGATGAATTTCCAAAAGGATCGGGTGTTTTGACACACCGGTCAGGTTGTTTTTGGATTTCATGTCAAATGAGCTCTAATTTTGTGACATGGTGATCGTGACTTGGAGGAGAAACACATGTAGGTTTATGGTAGTTCAGATCTATCATGCTTGTGAACATCTAGTAGATCCCTTATTTTGAGGACTAGGACACTCCTATGGTGGGGAGAGTCGCATCAGTTCTAATGTATGTGTCAGTTCTTTCTCTGCATCATGATGTTGATATGGTTGGCTATGTATGAAACCCTTGGGAAACACTGTTGTTCTTGGATAGAATTCGTTGGTTTTTTTAGTAATCACGGAATTCCATGGATGGTAAAGACCTTATGATCGGTTAATGACGGTGCATCGACAGGGTAAATCCAAGATTCTTTCAAGGGAATTTGACTAGTAGTGTTTTGACTTATCTTATTGGTAATGTTTTTTTTATCCTTTTAGTGTACTCTTATAAAATAAATGAGCATGTCCCCTATCTTGATGTTTTCATTGATGCACTAAGAGAGCGTCAGTCTTACGGTGCGCTAAAGTTTTAAAAGTTTTTGGGCATCATAAGTGATCTCTATCGGAGTTGGGAGATGGATGAGTGCTTTTTTAGGCATGGTTAGTCCTGAGTGATGCTTGGGCTCCCGTGTAGGAACGCCTTTGAAAAAATCTTGGACACTGGATACTTTTCCTTTGAATTTATCACTAAGAAGTTGCCACTATGGGCTCAGTTAATATTTTTAAGTGGATGTTGTGTCCCCATAACAATGTCTCTCTTGTAAAAATGGAGTATATACAACCTTGAGTTAGTTCCTTAGACTCAAGTTTCTTGAATATAAGGTTATCCTATACTTTTTTTGGTCTCAGAGGTGATGTTTAAAGGGTGACGATTCCATTGGTATGAATCTAGGTTACACCCATGTTCGGGATGAGGTGTGAAGAATTAAATATTCGAGTGATGGTTTGACTAGGTAATGTCCTCAGAAGTCAGGTATGGTCTTTGGTGAATGAACTCATTGTAAATGTAAAATTCCTTAGAGGAAGGCATTGTGGTTTAGTTTGAGTTATGTTGACTGTATAAGCCGAGCGTCTGGAGAATAGTTGGACAAAGTGGCTTAACATTTTATCCTTATTTCTCAATGTGTACGGTTGGTGAGGAACCATTTTAAAACATGTCACTGGTATAAGGTGAGTGTGGGTACAAGGTTAGTTGTGTCTTTCAAGGAAAGCTTACATGGCTAGTTTCATTTAGGTCAATCAAGATTTGACTGTTTATTTAATATGAGGTTCCTTTTGTGACCTCAGATGTATATTGGTCTTCATAGTTAAGGAAATCATGCATGAGCATTTCTAGAGCGCTTAGAGGCATGATTTGTGAAGTAATTCCGACAGTGGAGGTACTGTGGCTCAAAATTGTCCCTTTTGTGTTAAATTCTATAGCGGGGAGAACCATTGACCATAATTTTAAAGGGACGATGAATTGATTTCGATAACTAAATGGTCTTGTATAAGTTATGTTTAGGTGTTTTAGTTAGAAAACGAGCATTAGCTCAGGTCTTGGTGGCTTAATTGTTGTGTTCTTAAGAAGTGCTCAGAGGTGCGTTGGGAATTTGGAAATGCAATGTGACTGGTTGAATGAAACTTCATGACCCTTGTAGGCCAGGTGATGTTTTATTTGTTCTTTAAGGATTATCTATGATGAGAAGTTATAAGGTGGGGAGGTTGTAACGACCTTTGTTTTGAGCCAAAGAAAAAGTCCAAGTGAATTTGAATTTTAGAAATTATTGGATGGGTCGTTCTTTGAACCAGATTCAGAACAAAATTTCAAGATTTGGAACACTTAAAAGTGTTTTTTAGACTTAGGTAAAAGACCAGGAGGTTTCTTGGGTGTATAATTGAGTTTTGGGAGTGTTGAGCCCCATAAATCAAAGTTTTCGGAGGTCTGAAAATGGTGCATGGTTTGTCTGAAACTGTTCAGCCCCCAACTGCAAACCATGCAACTACATCAGGTGAGCAGAAATTCCCCACACAGGATGCACATGGTGTATCCAAACTGTGACCCTATCCCACATGGGTAGTTCCACTTAGGTAGTACCTATACACTATTCATCACACTATTGGCGCATAGTTAGGGTAATTGTTCGAGACAACCATGAGAGGTGGGTTCCTTGGGCCATGGGTGCCACACAGTTGGTGAATGGTTTGGGAAAAATGTGCGGACAAACCATGGGACCTCGTTTTTTGGTGAAATTACATTTCTTCCCTTAATGATTTTTAAAAATCATTTTCTTTTTTCCTTCTTCTTTTCCTCCAGCGTGTGCAGCTCCTCTCCTTTGTGGGTTCCTCCTCAAAACTATTCTAGGAATGATGATAACTCCTCCATATAAAGTTTGAATCAAACATCGTTGGTCTCTATGGATTTTCAATGGTAATCTCTTGATTCCTTTTTAACATTTATTTATTTAATCTTTTCTCGGAAAATTTATCGAGGTGCAAGCTCATTTTCCCTATTTTCAGGGTGGATGTTTGTTTCATCATTTTCTCCCAAACCGGACCAAATAAGACCATGATATTCAATGAGTAGATCTTTTTATGTATTATGTAGGAGTTCTATGGATTTTTCCATAATTTGTTTTGTCATTTTATAAATAGTATCTTTGCGCCACACGTTGGCCTTTTCCACGCATCACCCTAAAAATGGTTTCTTCAATCTAAATTGGTTTATGCACCTTGTATAACTCATGTTGAGTGTTGTTATGTAATTATAGAATGCCAATATCTAAGAAAAACACCCCTTAGAAATTCCAACTCATATTTACCCTTTATAATTAAAAGAGTTAATGCTTGAAATGCCTCTTAAGAATTCAGTTTGGGCTGCAATTAAATTTTCCAACTTCTATATAGTTGTTTGATGAACCCAATTAATCATATAACCTTTTAAGTTCTAGGAATAACCTTATATTTAAAATTTATATGAATTATATATTATAAGAAAATTCTTCTTTGATAAATTGAATTATTATTTTAGAGTGTTATTTTTAATTATGAACAAATGAATTGTTTGACAAAAATTGTCATGTTTTTATAAAAAAACACCTTGAATGAGGTGAACTGTCATATAAACTAAAAAGTATGGATTGGTTGTTTAAATAATGATTGTATTTATGGTGTTGGTGTTTCCTTATTCTTTTTTCTTGGTTAGTTAAATGTAATGTTTAGGAATTTTCCTCTATTGAAATTATTAAAAAGGGAGTTATCCCTCTATATGGTAAATGTCTAATGAACTGTAGAACCTTATAAGTGCTTGGATATCTCAAATTGAATGACTAATGAACCAAGATACTCCTATGGTCTTGTATTTCTTTATAAATGAATTTTTCAAAGTAGGTAAATTCCCAAATGTTTAAAGATCCTTGTTAAATAGATTTCCATGTTTTGATAGATTCAATGGCATGTATTTACTTGAATGATTTATTCATGATGGATGTTTTCTTTATAATGTGTTGTTTGATATAAATAGAATGAAATGTAAAGGGAGTTTCTTATTCAAGATGGTATGCCTTCCCTGAATGATTTAAATGTTCTAAATTGGAATTATGAAAGGGTGGAATGGACACACTGATTGTTACTCATTTTATTAAATGTAATTAATGGAATGTTATGACTTGATTATAATGGATTGATAAATATGAAGCATGAGAGGTAATTACACATGCCTATTATCATTATATGATTATTTCTAGTACATAGGTTGTGTAATGATGGTAAGGGTTCTATTGAGCAAGGCGGAGTCATGCTCCCTTACATCGAGTGTTGAGTCATGACGTCTCAAACCATCGATACTATTAGGATGTTGGTCTTAACGTGCCATGTTCCTTTGTTTGAGTGATTAAATGATGGCTCACTCACCATATTGAGTTTCTTGAATGAATTCTCACACTTTATTGGGATATAGGACATGCACCCTATTTTTTGAGGTTTTAGGCTCATTTAGACTGGTTATGTATGTCTGAGTTACACCCTGGTCCAACCAGCAACTAGTATTCCAGGTATATGACTACTTATGTCTGCATGTACTTGGTTCATATAGGTAGATGCAATATATATCTATACTATATGTATATATATATATTATTACTATATATATAGTTATTGGTTAGAAATTTCATTCTGGATTTGAGCCGAAGCAGGTAGAGTCGGTCAGTTGTCCTATTGGAACCCGAACTAACTGGTACTTATTTATTTGTTTAGTTTATTTATTAATTTTACCTGCACACTAATTTACTATATTCATGCACTAGATTAGATATAGAAACCACTGGTGGTAACCTATTTGGATTTATATCTCACACCATGCTCGGGATGCTATTGCACTAGGGTACCCGAGTAGATCTCATTTTCGGAGGACCATGGACTTTTGTTTGTTATTGTTTGCTTGTAAATAGGAGTTAGGAGCACATGATTGAGCTGGAACACAAGACTGATCTGGAGATTAGGATGATCATTGAGATTTCCCTTGATCCTTTTACTTATTTTCTTTATTTGTGTACTTCCATGTATCTTGTATCATGTTGTATGTCTATTTCTTTAGATTATGTATCGTCATCTGGACATGCATGAAACTATTGTATATTGGCATTGGCCAACATTTATTATTCAGTTTATTTTATTCTTCTACTATTTTATTTTATTTATTACTACTTTTGATATTATATGTTATTTTTATTCTGATATACCATTGTGCTATTCTAATTATGAGGGTATAGTCTCCCCACTATCAACTTATTAGACCCTCGTTGCTAGTCAGCAGCCTTTGGTGTATGAGGAGGCATGGTTGAGGCCTTGTGACCCACTGGTCTGGCAACCTTCTTAGTGGTCAATCATGTCGAAAATCAAAAAGTGATATTGAGTCTTTCTTTTTTCCTTTATCTTACTATTTTGGGTTGGTAGACATGAGACTAGGAATGTGTACGCACTTTGTAAATATCCATGTTTGGGACTGATCACCCCACCCATGGGGAAAATCCCATGTGGCATGGGAAGGGATTGTTGTTCATAGAATTCCTTGGATAGTAAGGTCCTTGTGATCAGTTAATGATGGTGTGTTATAATGGTAAAATCGAGATTCATTCAATGGAATTTGAATAGTAGTGGTTTTATTGATATTCTTTGTAATCTTATGCATCCTCTTAGTGTATATTTTGAAAGAGAGGAGAAAGTCCCATATCTTGATGTTATCCTTGATCCACTATGAGTGCGTTAGTCTTACTTTGCGCTAAAGTACTAAAAGGTGTTGGACGTGATAATTGATCTCTATCAGAGTTGTGTATTGGACATGTGGTTTTTTTTAGGCTTGGTTAGTCCTAAGTGGAGCTTGGGTTCCCATGTAGGAATTCCTTGAATGGACTCTTGGACACCAGACTCTTTTCCTTTGACTTGATCGCTATGAAGATTTCGTTATGGGCTTAGTCACTATTTTTAAGTAGACGTTGTGGCCTTATTCTAACACCTCTCTTGTAAACATAGTGTTGGACTCCTCATGTATTAGTCATGTTTTAATGATCAAAAATCCTATTCAGTCTATAATACTTGTTAACTCTATGTAATCTAGCTCACATAAAATGTACATTTGTTCAATAAAATCTATCCAAAACTCTTAAGTTCTATACACTCAGTTTGGTTATTGTACACTATCTTTTGATTTAATTTATAATAATTTCTTGTACAAATGATTAATTCTAACCCACTCTATGAATATCTCTTCTTAAGTATGAATAAAAATATTTGGCTAAGTCAAAGACACCGTGAGTATGCCACCGGTTATGTTTTTCAGGAAATGTAATGAGACACTGTAACCATGAGACACCGTGACCATGAGACACTGTAACCATGAGACATTGTAAACCATGAGACACCGTGGACCACCAAACACTGTAAACGAGACACCGTGAATGAGACGCCATGAACGAGACACAATGAACCAGACACCATGAACCAAAAACTGTGAACTAGACACCGTGAACCAAAAACCTTGAACCAGACACCGTGAACCAGACACCATGAACCAAACACCATTAACCAGACACTATGAAAGATATACCTTTACCAATCCAGACACCGTTTGAAGGAAACTGTATTTTCATGACATACTGTGACACCGTTTTCTTAATCTGTTTTTTCGTTTTTCAATTTACTATATAGCGGTCATATTTGAAGTTTTTAAATGCACTGACATAATTAATTTTTCTATGTAGACATGTCACCTAACAGTATAAGGTATGAGGTGAAAAATACATGCAACTTTTTGGCTCTAACACATGCACCCCAAGATAAAAGAGTAGTGTGGCCCAGAAAAAAGATAAAAAAAAAAGAGAGACAAGTGGGAATGATAATGATAATGAAGAACACACTCAGAGAATATTTTTGAAGAAAGAATTCTCACATGCAACTCATCGCTGCAGAAGAACACACGAAGCATACTTGAATCCCAAAATCAAGAACATCTTCACACTATCAAACATCAAGAAGAACACATGATGGATCTATCTGACTTACACCACTGTGTTTTCCATATAAGGACTTATTTCTTTATCTTCTTCATCTCAAAAGTCCAGAGCTGCAAAGAATAACACTCAGAGCACTTCTAAACTCTTCTCAATATTTTTGCTCTGTCATGTATCACTTTATTAGCTTTTGAGCAGTGTGTGTATTTGTATAACAACACACTCTGTCTCCTGCATTAAACTGAGCGATAAAAGATATCCTTTCTCAAACATCTTTTTACACTTGTGTATACCCACGGATAAGTGTGGAAGAGGTCCTTGTGTGGCCTGGTAGTTTGTACCCACAAAGAACTATGGAAGAGGTCAAGTTACCTAGATATTACTATATAATATTGTTAACCCCGATCCAGGGTGTGGATCAAGTTTATCTATATAAACTTCTTGGTGGTAGGTGATCACCAAGTGGAGTGGATTAGGTCTCATCTTGAGACTGAACCACTTGTTTTATATCTATTGTGCTACTTAATTTAGTATTCTCTATTTTACTGCTTTACTATATAATTAATAAATCACTAAATTAACTTCGATGGTTAATCATGGAAAGAAGTTATAATTGTTTTTCCTTAGTAGAATAGCTTCAAAAGTAATATTAATATTTGATCTTAAGATTACTAAGAATTAATCAATCTTCTAAGAAGTTATTTAAACAGTCAAACTTTCATAATAGTATAACCTTGACTAATTGGGCTGTATATAACCTTCTTGGGGAAAATTTTTAATAATAAACTTTAACTAGAAATTTTTATAGATACTAAATTCACCACGCTCCACTCTTGAGTAATCTACTTCACCAACATTTGGTATCAAACGCTGTTTATTAAGACTCTATGTAACCTTATTCAACTATTATTGTAGTTATACATTAATGATCTATAAATTTATGTTATTTATAAATTTATAACTCTTTCAAAGTATTTCTTTATTATGGATAATATATTGGAAGGTGTTGCAACCAAAAGACCACCATTCTTTAATAGAACCAACTATTCTCAATGGAAAATTAAAATGAAAATGCATTTAGAAAGTATGGGTTTTGAAATTTGGTCTTCCATTATAGATGAATATAAGATTCCTGCTACTGATAGAATCACATGGGATAAACCTATCAAAACTACCTATAATAAAAATTTCAATGCTATGAATGCTTTATATTTATCTTTAGGAGATAAAGATTTCAATATAATTTCTGCGTGTAAAACTACCCATGAATTTGGGATAACTTGTCTGTTTCACATGAAGAAACATCTAGTGTGAAAGAAATGATACTTAATACTTATACTATTAAATATGATAACTTAAAAATAAAACATGATGATCCTATCTCAGACATGTATCTTAGGTTCAATGAGATATTCAACACAATGATTTCTATTGGAAGATAAGTCACTGCCAAGGAATAACTCATGATAATTCTCAAATGTCTGCCTGAAAAATGGAGAGGAACCTCTGTCTTTATTAGAGAATCATGAGAAATCAATAATATAATTGTAAAATAACTCATTGGTAAACTGATGATGTATGAAGAAGAGGTGAAAGTAAACAAGGAAGAGGAGGATAAACTAAAAAGGAAATCTGTTTCATTCAAGACCACCACCTCTAAACACAAAGACAAAGGGAAATTGGAAGCTTATGAAGAAAGTTCCAGTAGTGAAAAATCATCACCTAATAGTGATGAGGAGATGGCTCAATTAACCAGAAGATTTAAAAGATTTTACAAGAATAAGAACTTTTTCAGAAAACCTAACTTCAAGGGAAAATATGACCAAAAAGGAAGTTGGAAGAAGGATTGGAAAAGAAGTGACAAAACTGATGAGATTCTCTGCTATGAATGTAAGTATAGAGGACATATTAAGGCTGACGGTCTAAATCTCATGTATAAAAAGAGATATGAGGATAAGGATAGGAATTATAAAAACGAAATGAAAGAAACCTGGAGTGATTCTGAGGATAGTTCAAGCGACTTGGAAACATCACATGATGGATAGGCTAACAAAGCCAATATGTGTTTTATAAAAAACACATCTGAGGTAACACTGGATTCAATACTTAATTAATACTATTCTAGAGATGGGAGTGACTCTGAAAATATGAATAATGAAGAAATGTTTGAATACTATAACATGTTTCAACAAACATGAAATGAACTAAAAGACAAATATAAATCTTTGAAGAAACAATATGCTCTTACTGTGAATGTTAAATCTGAACTCACAACTAAAATAGAGAAAAATGGTCAACTACTCAAAAAAAAAACAATGAATTAAAAATGTCTAATAAGCAATTGAATAATGACTTAGAAAAGTTTACCAATGGGAAAAATACTCTTACTCACATTCTAGGTAAAAAAATTTCCCCTAAATAAAACACTGGAATTGGTTATCAACCTGGAAAAAGAAATCGTGGTAGAACAAACTTTGTTTCTAAATCTATGACATACAACTTTACTCCCAGTTCTGGACACAAATCAACTAGTTCAAGTTATGATACACTTTCTACTGTTTCATGTTTTTCTGGACCGAATAAAGTTTATTTTTCAAATACTTTACACAATGCTTATAGGAAACCGATAAGGCAGATATGGGTTCCTAAATCACTTATCACTAATGTTAATGGACCCAAAAAAGTATGGGTACCAAAATCTGTTTTTGCTTGATCATTTTGTAGAAAACCTTCTTAAACAGTTCCTATAAGAGTTTATGGTACTTGGGCAGTGGGTGTTTAAGACACATGACATGAGACTACTCATGCTTCAAAAACCTAATAAAAATAGATGGAGGACATGTCACATTTGGTGACAATGCCAAAGGAAATATTATTGGTTTTGTCAAAATCGGTAACTCTAACTCAGTTTTGATTTCTAAAGTACTGTTTTTTGATGGTTTGAAATATAATCTACTTAGTATCTCACAATTATGTGATGATGGATTTCATGTTAGATTTAAAAATGATTCTTACAATGTCTTCAATTCTAAATAAAATTAGTGTTTTATTCATTAATAAATGAAAATATTTATTCTGTTAACCTAGATTATTTATTTTCTCCAAATGCTTCATGCTTAAGTGTATTTCATAAAGAGTCTTGGATTCGAAATAGAATAATAGGAAAATGTAATATTAACTACCTTATAAATATAACTAGAAAAGGCTAAGTCAAAGACCTACCCAAACTTGAGTTTCCAAATGATAAAGTGTCTAATCCCTGTCAAAAGAAAAAACAACACAAAATTTCTGTCAAGCCAAAGAAAGAAGTGTAAACTTCTCAACCTTTTGAAATGGTTTACATGGATTTGTTTGGACCATCTAGAGTTTCTAGTTTAAATGGGAAGTACTATGTTTATGTTCTTGTAGATGAATTTTCTAGATATACTTGGACCTTCTTTCTGGCTCACAAAAGGGAATCCTGCTCTTATTTTACTAAATATTCCAAGTCTGTAGAAAATCGTAGTGGACTTAGAATTAAATCCTTGAGAAGTGATCATTGTCGTGAGTTTGAAAATCAAGAGTTTCAATTCTTTTTATCAAAAAATGGCTATAGTCATAATTTCTTTTCCCCTAAAACACCTCAACAAAAGGGAGTTGTAGAATGAAGAAATAGAACACTAAAAGATATTGCTAGAACAATTCTTAGTGAATATGACCTACCTATTTATTTTTGGACTGAAGCCATAAATACATCATGCTACATAATCAATAGAGTGTTGATCATACCTATTCTTAAAAAGAATCCTTATGAGTTATGGAACAATAGAAAACCCAAAATTAACTACTTCAAGTTTTTGGTTGGAAATTCTATATCCTTAATACTAAGGACAATCATGAAAAATTTTCATCCAAGAGTAATGAAGGCATCTTTTTAGGATATTCCATTTCTAGTAAAGCCTATAGAGTTTTCAATAAAAGAACTAAATGTGTGGAATAATTTTTCCAGGTAAAATTTGATGAAACAAATCCACATGAGCCTAAAACCATTCTAGAGAATCTAGAAGATGATGTATCAAATCTGAACATTAATTAAAAATTCTCAAACCATTCTATGAAAGAATCTGTGAAAACTTCTAGTTCTAGAAATTTCCTAGACTCAAGTCACAATGAACCTGAACCTATTGATGAACCTGGAATCACTCGTCCTTCCTTATGTAGAGCTTTTAGAACTCTTAAAGAACCATCCCTTAGATGTTATTGTAGGTAACCTAGATAAAGGAACTAAAACTAAAGATTCTCTTAGAAATCAGGTTGAACATCATGTCTTATGGTCACAACTTGAACCTAAAAACATTAATGATGATATCAATGATGAGTTTTGGGTGATGGATATGCAAGAAGAACTTAATCAGTTTGAAATAAACAAAGTTTTGAAACTTATCAAATGACCCAAGGACACATTCAACATAGGAACTAAATGAGTGTTTAGAAATAAGGTAGATGAAGATGGTAACATAGTTAGAAACACGGATAAATTGTTTACACAAGGCTATAGTCAAGAAGAAGAAATTGACTATGAGGAGACCTTTTCACCAGTAGCTTTACTTGAAGCCATTAGAATTCTGCTTGCTTATGAAGCACATCTAAATTTCAAACTATATCAAATGGATGTTAAGAGTGCATTATTAAATGGGTATATAACTGAGGTTTTTTTTGAGAAACCTCTAGGTTTTACAAATCTTCATCTTCCAAATTATATATTTAAATTATCAAAAACTTTATACGGATTAAAACAAGCTCTAAGAGCCTGGTATGATGGGATGAGTACGTTTCTTATTTCCAAAGGTTTTACAAAAAGAATAGATAATCCTACCATTTTTATAAAAAGAATTTCTAATGATGTTTTAGTTGTTAAAATATATATAGATGACATTATATTTGGATCTTCAAGAAATTATTTATGTATTGATTTTTATAAAATGATGAAAAATGAATTTGAAATGAGTTTAATCGGTGAACTAAAATTCTTTCTCAGATTAAAAATCATTCAAAACAATGATGGTATTATTTTAAATCAAAGTAAATAAACTAGAGATATTCCAAAACATTTTGGATTGGATAATACTAAAAGTAGTGACACTATAATGAGTACCACTTGTAAGTTGGATCTTGATGAAGATGGAAAATCCGTTGATCAAACCACTTATAGAGGAATGATTGGAAGTTTACACTACTTGACTGCTAGTCGACATAACATTATGTTTAGTGTGTGTATGTGTGATCATTTTCAAGAAATTCCTAAGGAATCTCATTTAAATGTTGTAAAGATAATTTTCAAATACCTCAAGCATACACCCAATCTAGGACTGTTCTATCCTAGAGGACTATCATTTGAATTAGTTAGTTATTCTGATGCTTACATTGGTGGTTGTAAGTTAGATAGAAAAATCACCTCTGGAACATGTCACTTTTTAGGAAAGTCACTAGTATCATGGTGTAGTAAGAAACAAAATTCTATTTCATTATATACTGTAGAAGCTAAATACATAGCTAATGGTAATTGTTGTGCACAAATTTTGTTGATGAAACCCACATTACTAGATTATGGATATCAATTCAGGCATGTACCTATAAATTGTGACAACAAAAGTGCTATTAATATCTCAAAAAATCATGTTTCACACTCTAGGACAAAGCATATTGATGTAAGACATCACGTTTTGAGAGATCATTATCAAAAAGGTGATATCACTTTGGAATTCATTGGAACTGAATATCAGTTTTCTGATATATTCACAAACCCATTAAATTCTGAAAGAATAGACTATATCATACATGAACTAGGCATGATAAACCTTAAGTAAATGTCTTACTATTTTATATCATACTATTTTATATCTTACTGTTTCATGTTTACAGTCTCACGGTTAGTATTTCATGGTTACTATCTGACACTTACTATCTCTAACAATACAGTCGCACGATTTAGAAATCACACTTATTACTATATCAATGTAAACACGTGTTATTGTCTCACCGTGAGATTCAGTTATTGTCTCACCGTAATAATGTTTTGTTATTTTATTTTTAAATGAGAACCCATATCATGGTAATTACTTATTTCTTTCCCGTGATTTTTTTTAAAACGTTTGGTATTCCTAAATGATAAAATAAAAAGAAGTTTCACTCGTTATTCACTCGAGAACCCTTCTATTCTCTCAATATGTAACCCTTATTCAACCTTTCAACCCTTTTCTCTCTCAAACCTTCAGTGAATTCCCAAGATGAAACACCCTTCGCTGTCAACTCCTAAGAAACACAGTTCAAAGAAGAAGAAAATCAGGCCTATGTTAGCACCTGAGGGTCCTCTGAATCCAAATTTGGTAAACCGAACTATAGTACCTAAGAAAGAGATATGCCATAAGTGGCTTCTGTCGAGTAAGTCTCTAGTTTTTAAAGTATCAAAAGAGAAAGTCTGGTGAGAATGGTTTTCAAAGGAAGATAGACCTATCTACCCGAAGCTAGTTGAACAATTTTATTAGTTTGTACAATTTTCGTTTGATTCAAAAAGTGGCTATGTTGTAAGGAGTTGGATAAATGGCCAGAGATTCTCTTTTTCTTCAAGGTTATGGGTTTCATGACTTAGGATACCTCATGAATGTATTTTTGAGGACTATTAGAGAGGACCTCCACCTCCTAGTGAATTCTTTGATTTGGAAGATGTTTTGAAAAGCCTAACTAGAAATGGCACAAAGAGGATATCCATCCTTGCTAAACTGGATGGAGAATCTAGACTTCTATTTATGTTTATTCAGAACTTGATTAACCCCAAAAAAGGTGATTTTTCTGTACTTAAATATTAGGATATATTTTTGATTCATATTATTAAAAATTGGCATAGGATCAATCTTTGTAAGTATGTCGTACACCATATGTGTGAATTGATCAAGACCACATCCAAGTCAACATCCCTATTCTATTCTTGGATTATCTCAGCCATGTTATATGCCAAATGATTGGTTGGACCAAATGAAGAATTTATCAAGGATCATGAGTTCTGTCTTTCAAAATTCATTATCAAGAGGATGAAGATAAATTGGAATCCTTAGAAAAAGGCAAGGGTGGAAGGCAATGATAAGATCTATGAAAAGTTTAATCCAGTGGAACATCCCTCAAGACCAAAAAGTATTTCTGATCCTGTTTTGGAACCAGATGAAGTTGTTGAATATTCTGAAGAAGAAGAAGAAGAAGAAGAGGTTTTTTTGCCTTCCAAAGAAATTTTTCTTGATGAGGAAGACAATACTCCTATTCCTCAGGTAGATATTGAAAAGGAAATCCCTGCTTCTAAAGATATTTCTAATCTAGAAGATCAACCTGATGTTGAAAAAGAATCTATTTCCAAAGAAACCTAAAAGGATGTTGTGGAAGAACTTATAGAAGAAGAAATTCCTATTATGCAAGAAGCTGACCTTGAGGAACTCCCAGTGGAACAATTTGTTCCTGATGTCATTCCTTCAGCTGAAGAAAGGATGGAGCTATATTTTCAGTTGGATAAACAGGAAATGGGTGAGGAACTAAAGGATGAATTTGTGGAAATAGATCAAGATCCTAAGCCTCTCGGTCCTAAGAAGGATGCAATTATTGAGGGGGAGAATCCCCCAATCTGGAATCTGTTGAAGTACCAAAACCAATTGATCCAAGCTCAGTAGACACTTGGTATAAGTTTCCTAGTTATTTTGATGTTAATGAATCTTAGGAAGTCTTAGTCAAAGGTATTGACCATTCCACTTTGTTTCAGTTGAAAATAAAATATGGCCCTAAAGCTATCTCTTCCAAAGAACCTGAGCCTGTCTTAGTATCTATCTCTGAACCTTCACCAGAGAAACCAACCTTGGTGAGTAAATATGAACTCAAAGAATTTGGAGCTACCCTTTTGGCTGGGGTTGAAAAACTCCTGAATACCCAACCAGCTCTTGTAACAAATCTAAGTGAGAGAGATGCCTCACTATTATTGGAAAAAGTCATTTGTAAGATTCAACCCAAAATGCTTCATGAGATACCGGAAGTGATAGTTGAGAACAAACTACTTAGTGATGAAGTGAAGACTCCAAGAAGTATGATTGAAGACATGCATAAAGTGATGAATTTGAGATCGGATCCTACTTCTCATCTTTTTGAGCATTTTGTTCCTGAAACCCCACAAGATATTTCTTCTCTGATTCAACCTCATTTAGCTTCTTTAGCTGAAAAGTTAGCTGAAAGAAACAAACAGATTGTGAAAGAGATGAGTGAGCTTGTTGTTGGTCTTAACAAGCTCACTGATGAGTATAAGGATGCATTCAAAAATTTCTAAATCAACTGAAATATCTTACCTCAGCTATCACTACTTCTAAAGCCCCTGGAAAATCATCTCAACCTTACTTAGACAATGAACTGCTTAGAATAGTGGTCAAAGAAAAACTTCAGACTATGCTTAGTGGTTTCAATAAAGATTCTATATCTGAATTTATCAAGAACAGTGACAGAGTTCTTGATCTGGTTTAAATCCATTCCAAAATTTCTAATGATTCTTAGCAAGAAATTTCCAATAAAGTGGACTTATAATTCAATCGAATCTTCTCAGAGACTGACATGACCAATCATTTAATGTACCTTGTGGAAAATTTGAGGATTCATCCTCTTACTCAAGCCTTCAAGACTCAATTCCAAAAGCTCACAGAGTTTACTCGTCTATTGGACAAGTTTATGGAGAACAAGGATGACTTTAATAAATCCTTACAGTATGCCAGAGAGATCATTGCTGATTTTATCAAGCTTATGAGGCCCTATCTTCATGTACAGAGTACTGCCATAGTTTCTCTTGCGGCTTCACCTATGAGATTTAGTTTTCCTACATTTACCTCTACCCTAGCCTCCACCTCTATGTCGGTCAGTTAGGCACTGAGTCATATCAGACCTGTAATCCTTGATCAACAATTCCCCTGGTCTTCTAATACTCCTACATTTTCCCCTTATATCTTCAAAGGTATTCCTTTACCTTCTTTGTCAACCATATCACTCCCTTATTCTACCTTAACCTCTGATCCTATGGATTCTTCTTCTGATGTTGCTACTAAGGGAAAAGAGAAGACCAACCAGTGATGAAGAATATTGATTACTCTCCTTTGATAGGAATTTTGTTGTCTTTGTTTTATTATTTACTGTTTGTAATGAAACTGTTTTTTCTCTAATGCATTATTCCCTTTTCATGGCCTGCTCCTTATTCACTCTTTTTGATGATCCCAAAAGGGGGAGAAATCTCTATGAAAAAATATATATGGTAGAAAACTCTATATATGTCATATGCACATTGGAAATATGTTATATGCACATTGGAAATATATATGGGTTATATGAACATTGGAAATATGTTATATGCACATTGGAAATATGTTGTTAGAAAAAATATACACTCTAAATATACATAATTTGTGTTCATCAAAAAGGGGGATATTGTTGGAATCCTCTTATATTAGTCACGTTTTAATGATCAAAAATCCTATTCAGTCTATAAACCTTGTTAACTCTATGTAATCTATCTCACATCAAATGTACAATTATTCAGTAAAAACTATCCAAAGCTCTTAAGTTCTATACACTCATTTTGGTTATTGTAAACTATATTTTGATTTACTTTATAATGATTTATTTTAAAAATGATTAAGTCTAACCCACTTTATGAATATCTCTTCTTATGTATGAATACAAATATTTGGCTAAGTCCAAGACACTGTGAGTTTGCCACCAGTTATGTTTTTCTGGAAAAGTAATGAGACATCGTAACCATGAGAGACCGTGACCATGAGACACTGTAACCATGAGACACCGTGAACCATGAGACACCATGACCATGAGACATCATGAACCACCAGATACCATGATCAAGACACCGTTAACCAGACACCGTGAACTAGACACCGTGAACCAGACACCGTGAACCAGACACCGTGAACCAGACAAAGTGAACCAGACAACGTGAACTAGATATCGTGAACCAGACACCGTAAACTAGACACTGGGAACCAGACACTATGAACTAGACACCGTGAACCAGACACCACGAACCAGACACCATGAACGAGATACCATGACCAATCCAGACACCGTTTGAAGGAGACACCATTTCCATGACATACTGTGACACCATTTTCTTAATCTGTTTTGTAGTTTTTTCAATTTACTCTCTAACGTTCATATTTGAAGTTTTCAAATTCATTGAAATAATTAATGATTCTTTGTAGACATGTCACCTGACAGTATGAGGTAAAAGGTGAAGAATACATACAACCTGTCGGCTCCAACACATGCACTCCATGATAAAAGAGTTGTGCGGCCTAGAAACAAGATACTATAAAAAATGAGGCAAGAGGGCATGAGATCGATAAAGAAGAACACACTCAGAGAATATTTTTGAAGAAATAATTGTCACATGAAACTCGACGCTGTAGAGGAACACATGAAGCATAATTGAGTCCCAGAATCGAGAACATATTTGCACTGTCAAACATCACAATGAACACAAGCTAGATCTGTCTGACTTACGACACTTTTTTTTTCATACGAGGACTTTATTTATGTATCTTATTCATCTTATAAGTCCAGAGCTACAAAGACTGACACTCAGAGCACTTCTAAACTTATCTCAATATTTCTACTCTATCGTGTATCACCTTATTAGCTTTTGATCAGTTTGTGTATCTGTATAACAACACACTCTGTATCCTGCATTAAAATGAAGGATAAAAGATATCCTTTCTCAAACAACTTTTTACACTTGTGTATTCCCACATATTAGTGTGGAATAGGTCCCTATGTGGCTGGATAGTTTCTACCCATGAAGAACTGTGGAAGAGGTCAAATTATCTGGATAGTCGTGTGTACTTTTGTTAACCCCAATCTAGGGTGTGGAAAATGTTTATTTATATAAACTTCTTGGTGTAAGTTGATCACCAAGTGGAGTGGATTAGGTCTTGGCTTGAGACTAAACCACTTGTTTTATATCCGTTGTGATTCTTAATTTAGTTTTATCTTCTTTACTGCTTTACTATATAATTTAGATATCACTAAATTCACTTTGATAGTTAATCTTGGAAAGAAGTTATAGTTGTTTTTCATTAGTATAATATCCTCAAAAGTAATATTAATAATTTATCTCAATATTATTGAGAATTAATCAATCTTCTAAGAAGTTATTTAAATAGTCAAACTTTCATAACAGTATAACCTTGATTAACTGGGTTGTATGTAACCTTCTAGGGGAAACATTTGAAGAATAATTTTTAACTATAAATTTTTATAGATACTCAATTCATCCCCCATCCCTCTATAGTAATCTACTCTGACCAACACATGGAGTATAGAGTACCTTGAGTTCATTTTATAGACTCTAGTTCCTCGAATATGAGGTTATCCTAGACTTGTTTTCAGGTTCAGAGGTGATGTTTAATGGGTGAAAATTATGTTGGGATGGATTTGGGTTACACCCTTTTTTTGTGATGAGGCATTAAGAATTAAATGTTTAGGTGATGGTTTGACTAGGTAACATCACCGAAAGTCAGGTATGGAGTTTGGTGAACATGCTCCTTATAAACACGAAATTCCTTGGAGGACGGTGTTGCGATTTAGTTTGAGTTACATTAGTCATCTATGCTGAGAATCTTGAGAATAGTTGGCTGAAGTGGCTTGAATTTTTATCCTTCTTACTCAATGTGTATGGTCAGTGAGAAACCATTTTAAAACATGTCATCGAGATAAAGAGAGTGTGGTGACAAGGTCGGTTGTGTCTTTCAAGGAAAGTTTGTGCAACCAGTTTATTTTAGGTCGATCAAGATTCGAACATTTATTTATAATGAGGTTCATGTTTTGACCTAAGATGTAATTGGGTTCTCCCAATTAAGGAAATTACACTTGATTGTCACTAGATCACTTATAGGCATGATTTGTGAGGCAATTCTGATGGTGGAGGTACCGTGGCTTGGAATTGTCCCTTTTTGTGCTAAATCCAAGGCATGGAGCACCATTGGACAAATTTTTAAAGGGACAATGACATGATAAAGTCTCTAACTAAATGGGATAATGTAAGAATTTTTTAGGTTTTTTAGTCAGAGAATGAGCATTGGATCGGGTCTTGGTCGCTTAAGTGTCGTGTGTATAAGGAGTGCTCGGAGGTGCGTTGGGCATTTAGAAATGAAATGTGATCGGTTGAACAAGACTTCATTGCCATTCTAGGTCAGGTGATGTTTCCTTTATTCCAGAATGAATTTCAGGGATGGGATGATATAAGGTGGGGAAGGTTGTAACAACCCGTGTTTTGAGTCAATGCAAAATTCCAAGGGAATTTGAATTTTGGTGGTTACTTGATGGTCTATTCTTTGAACTGAGCTTTGAAACACAATTCTGAGAGATGGAACACTTCAAAGTGTTTTTTTAGAAATGGGGAAAAGCTTGAGAGGTTTCCCGGGTGTCTCGTTAAGTTTTAGGAGCATCGGGCCCCATAAATCAAAGGTGTGGGTGGTCTGAACAGGGCCATGGTTTGTCTGAAACCGTGTGCCCCCCAGCAACAAACTGTGCAGCAGCAACAGGTGAGAAGAAATTCTATACATGGATTGTGCATGGTTTACCCAACATTTTTGTCTATCCCACATGGGTAGTGTCACTTAAGCAATACATATGCATTATTAATCACACGGTTGGTTCACGGTTAGGGTAACCATGTGGGAAAACCACACAAGGCGGGTTCCTTGGGAAATGGGTGTTGCACAGTTGGAGTACATTTTGTTCGGCCAAACCGTGTGACCTAGTTATTTGGGTGAAATTAAATTTCTTCCCTTAATGAGTTTTAAAAGTCATTTTCTTTCTTCCTTCTTCTTTTCCTCCAGCATGTGTAACTCCCCACCTCGGTGGGTTTCTCCTCAAACCTATTATAGGAATGAGGATAAATCCTCTGTCTGAAGTCTAAATCTAATGTCATTGGTCTAGGGATCCACATCTATAATCTCTTGATTACTCATTAACCTTTATCCTTTTAATATTTTCTTGGAAAATTTATCGAGGTGCAAGCTCATTATCCCTATTTTCATAGTGGATGTCTGTTTCGTCATTTTATTCTAAACCGGACCGAATCAGACCTTGATATTGGACGAGTAGATAATCCTAAGTATGATGTAGGTATTCTATGGATTTTCAGAAATTTTTTTCATTTTATAAATAGCGTCGTTGTGCCACACGCTGACCTTTTCCACATGTCACCCTAATTTGTTTTTCAATCTAAATTGGTTTACGCACCTTTTATAACTCCTGTTGAGTGTTTTTATGTAATTAGAGAATTCCAACATCTAATATAGACACCCCTTGGGTGTTCTAGCTCATATTTCCTCATTATAATTAAAATAGTGAATGCTCAGAATGCCTCTTAAGAATTCAGTTTGGGTTGAAATTGAATTTTCCAACTTCTATATAGTTGTTTGATGAACCCAATTAATCATAGCACCTCTTAAGTTCTAGGAATAACCTTATATTTAATTTTTTAATGAATTATAGATTATAAAAAATAATTTGATAAATTAAATTGTGATTATTGAGTGTGATTTTTAATTATGACCAAATGAATTGTTTGACAAATGATGTCATGTTTTTTTAAAAAAACACCTCAAATGAGGGGTGTTGTCTTCTAAATTAAAAAATTGTGATTAGTTATTTAAATCATGCATGGACTTATATATTTGGAGTTTCCTTATTCTTTTGTCTTGGTTTGTTAAATGACATGTTTTAGACTTTTCCACTATTACTATTCTTAAAAAAGGGGTTGTCTCTCTATATGGTAAATGTTTAATGAACCGTAGCACCTTCTAAGTGCTTGACTGTCTCAAATTGAATGACTAATGAACCAAGATCCTCCTATGGTTTGGCTTTCTTTTTAAAAGGATTTTACCAAGTAGGTAAATTCCCAATTGTTCAAAGATCCTTATTAAATAGATTTCCATGTTTTAATAGATTCAATGGAATGTATTTACTTGAATGATTTATTCATGATGGTCATTTTATTTAAAATGTGTTGTTTGATATAAATGGAATAAAATTTAAAGGGAGTGGCTTATTCAAGATGGTTTTCATTCCTTGAGTGATTTAAATGTTTTAAATTGGAATAATGAAATGGTTTTATAACCACACTGATTCTTACTCATTTTATTAAATGTAATTAATGGAATGTTACGCCTTGATTATAATGGATTGAAAAATATAAAGCATGAGAGGTAATGCCTCATTACTATTATCATTATATGATTACGCCTTATACATAGGTTTTGGAATGATGGTAAGGGTTATGTTGAGCATGGCAGAGTCACGCTCCCTTACATCGAGTGTTGAGTCATGACGTCTCGCAACATTGATACTATTAGGATGTTGGGCTTGACTCACCATGTTCCTTTATTCAGGTGATGACATGATGGCTCAATAACCATCCCGAGTGTCTTGCATGAATTCTCACAATCTATTGGTATATAGGTCATGTACCATATTGGTTGATCTTTTAGGCTCGTTTAGACTAGTTATGTATATTAGAGTTACGCCCCGGTCCGACCAGCAACTAGTATTCCAGGTATATGAACACTTACGTTTGCATGTTCCTGGTTCAAATAGGTGGATTAAATATATAACTATACTATATATATAGTTACTGGTCAAAAATTTCATTATAGTAATGAGCCAAAGTAGGTATAGTCGGCTAGGTATCCTATTGGAACCTGAGTCGACCGATACTTATTTATTTGTTCAGTTTGTTTATTTATTCATTTTACCTACACAATAATTACTATATTCATGGACTGGATTATCTATAGACACTATAGGTGGTAACTTACTGGTATTTATATCTCACACCCTACTTGGGATGCCATTGCACTAGGGTAACTGAGTAGATCTCATGTTCAGAGGACCATGAAGTTTTTTTGTTATTGTTTTCTTGTACCTGGGAGTTAGGAGCATAAGTTTAAGCTGGAGCATAGGACTAGTCTAGAAATCAAGATGGTCATAGAGATTTACCTTGAGGATTTTACTTATTTTTTTTATGTACTCCCATGTATCTTGTAGCATGTTGTATGTCTATTTCTTTGGATTATGTATCATCATCTGGAAATGCATGAATCTATTGTATATTGGTATTGGCCATCATTTATTATTATGTTTATTTTATTATTTTGTTGATTTGTCTTTCATTTATTATTTATTTTGCTATTGTATGTTATTTTTATTCTTATACACTGCTATTCTATTATGATTATGAGGAATTAGCCTCCCTGTTATCAACTCCTTATACCCTCACTGCTAGTCGGGAGCCTCCGGCATATGGGGAGGCACGCTTGAGGCCATGTGACCCACCAGTCCAGCTACCATCTTAGTGGTCATTTGGGTCGAAAATCACAAAGTAGTATCAGAGCTTTCTTTTTTTCCTTCGTCTTAATATTTTGGGTTGATAGACAGGATACTAGGAATGTGTAGGAGCTTAGTAAATGGCTATGTCTGGGAGTGATCACCCCACCCATGGAGAAAAGTCCAGGTGGCAGGGGATGTGATTTTTGTTCATGATGTTTATTATTACAGTTGATTTTGATTTCACCTTGGGTGATTGGTGTACTTTCCTCTGCTTATTGATTTATGAGATTTACGGTATTTTTACATTATCCTAGTATGGAAATAAAGTATCACCCCATGCATCTTTATAGGCACATAGATATTCACATGCCATGCATATGTCATGCCAAGTAGTTGCGTTTATAGGATTCTTGCTAAATTTTATTTTGTGTCTTGAGTGTATGCCATGATTTTGTTTATTAGCATGTCTGTTATATTTCATTCTAGGTATTTTAGTTACATTCTTAGTTATGCTCCTGTTTAGGCATTTCTTTAGCATTCTTGCTTATATAACATGCTTGGGTGATTTATTTGGAATGTTCTACCTATGTATTTATCCTATCTTCCTTATATATCGTGCTCCTGTGCTTATTAACATTGTTTTTTGTGTTATTGATTATGATAACATGCTAGTTCTATTTTGATATATGTAATTGATTGTATGGGATGAATATAATGTGTTGAGATGAAAATGGGAACCAGTTTTCAGTTGTAAGGTGTATGGCCACCTTATAATTGGGAAAAGGTAACTTGTACACTCGAACCATATTTTTAGCTTTGTATATATATATATATAAACCATTGTTAAAATGTAAAGGGTTATCATGTTTAAATGTTAAAGTGGAATGATTTCAATTAATGGGAGCCAAATTCCAACTTGTAAAGCGTATGAGTGCTTTATGGATTGGTAGATGGAAACCAATATGACTGAATCATTATATATGAGCATTTTATATTATAAAATGGTTATAAATGAATGAGTTGTTTAATTTTAGTCTGAAAATGAAATCATTTGCCTCTATAAAGGCTTGTGGTTACCCTAATAATGCACAATTGGACCCAAGTAGGTCAGTTGGGGAATGTTTCTTATGGAATAACCCACTACGGGTGTTTTGAATTATTTTATAATTAAGTAACTGTTATTGGGTTTCTTTCTGATGAACTCGGGGTGGCTTAGTGGGAACTTCATAGGCCGCATTATCTTTTACCAAGTGATTCTGCTAATTGGTTGGTACTTGATGTTCTATTTTAAATCCTTTAAATGATTAAAGATTAAATGTGAATAAATATAATGTTTTTAAAATGCAACCTGAAGTGGTGTCCTTCGGTTGAACCCTCCTATAAGGGTAGTTTAAGTTTCTCTTTGTGTTTCCTTGGAATGGAAATGTGAGCATTTTTTGTAGGCCTTCTTATTTTTAGAAAAGGATTAAATGATAGGCTTGGGGCCTAGTGGGGTCTGTTTGGCGTGACCTAGAGAAAGGGTCGACATTTTTTATTTTTTAAGGGGCTATCCCAAGGTAGGTGGCACCCTAGAGCTTCAATGCCTTGTTAAATGCCCAAAGTTTTTGACATTTGGTGTCGTTCGGGTGGTGTTTTCCCTAGTAGGACTATTTTCTTCTAAATGACACCCTTGTTTGGATGGGTGATTATGGTATATTTGACCTTTTTTACGGGCATGAGCATCAGGAAATGATCAGTTTCAGCAAGTTATAGAAGCCTAGGGAATGGTCGGCCGCTTCGTAGGTTATGTGACCCCTTTCTTCTTCCTCAGTGATGGACGACTTGGTATATTGTCGTCCAGGTTAATGGTCATATGGGGCGGTAAGACTTGGGTTTAAATCTCTTGTACGAACCATCAGATACTTGAATGGATATGGTGGACAACCTATGGACGGTATCGAGGATGTGTCTTCTTGCTTCTAAAACCTCGGGGTAGTATGTGTTCACGTACGCAGTGCCCATCGAGTGCTAAATAGTGTAATGAACCATTTGAGTTTGGTATACTTATTGATCATTGGGTGTTGAGTACATTATCAGGTCATCTCAGTAGTAGAGTGACCTGGTCGTTAAAAGGAATCAAGTTCTTCCCAATGTTTGGGATGACTTTCCAAGAGGATTGGGTGTCTTGACACACCGGTCAGGTTGGATAAAGATTTCATGCCAAATGTTCTGGTGTTGTGACGTGGTGATCGTGATTCTGAGGAGAGAAACAGATACGTTTATGGTGGTTCTGACCTAGCATGCTTATGGACATCTAGTTTATCCCTTATTTCGATGACTAAGACACTCCTAAGGTGGGGAGCATCACATCGGTTCTAATGTACATGTCAGTGCTTGCTGAGAAGTATGACGTTGATGTGGTTGGTTGTGTATGAAAGCCTTGAGAAGCACCATTGGTCTTGGATAGAATTCGGTGGTTTAATTTCAGTGTTCACATAATGCCTCAGATGGTAAGGGCCTTGTGATTGGTTAATGATGGTGTGTCGGTAGGGTGAAGTCGAGCTTCTTTCAAGGGAAGTCAACCAGCAGTGGTTTGACTGATCTTATTGGTAATATTTAGTATCCTCTTAGTGTACTCTTCTTAAAGAGACAAGCATGTACCATATCTTGATATCTTCCTTGATGCCCTAAGAGTGCATCGGTCATACGCCGCGCTAAAGTTTTAAAAGTTGTTGGACCTGATCAGTGATCTCTATCGGAGTTGCGTGATGGACGTGTGGTTTTTTTAGGCTTGGTTAGCCCTAAGTGATGCTTGGGTTACCGTGTAGGAATGCCTTAGACAGACTCTTGGACACCGACCGCTTTTCCTTTGACTTTATCGCCAGGTGAATGCCGCTCTGAGCTCATTCAATGTTTTTAAGTGGATGTTGTGGCCTTGTTCCTACATCTCTCTTATAAACATGGATTATGGAGTTCCTTGAGTTAGTTCCTTAGACTCCAGTTCCTTGAATCTGAGGTTATCTTGGACTTGTTTTTGGGCTCGGAGGTGATGTTTAAAGGGTGAAAATTCCATTGGGACGGATTTGGGTTACACCCATGTTTGTGCTGAGGCACGAAGAATTAAATGGTCAGGTGATGGTTTGACCAGGTAACGTCACCGGAAGTCAGGTATGATATTCGTTGAACATGATTATTATAAACGCAAAATGCCTATGAGGAATGCGTTGTGGTTTAGTTTGAGTTACGAAGACTGTCTAAGCTGAGCATCTTGAGAATAGTCAATCGAAGTAGCTTGAATTGTTATCCTTTTTGCTCAATGTGTACGGTCGGTGGGGAACCGTTTTAAAACACGTCGTCAAGATAAGGCGAGTGTGGTGACAAGGTCGGCTATGTCTTTCAAGGAAAGCTTGTGCAACCAGTTTTTGTTAGGTCGAACGGGATTTGACCATTTCTTTATAATGAGGTTCATGTTGTGACCTCAGATGTAATTGGGTTCACCTAGTTAAAGAAATCATGCATGAGCATCGCTAGAGCGCTTAGAGGCATGATTTGTGGGGTAATTCCAATGGTGGAGGTTACATGACCCGAAATTGGCCCTATGATGTTAAAGCTGATAACATGGAGCACCATCAACCAGATGTTTAAAAGGATTATGACGTGATCATGTCTCTAACTAAATAGGTTCGTGTCATATTTATTTAGGTGTTTTATCCAGAAAACAAGCGTTGGATCGGATCATGGTGTCTTAAGTGTCGTGTGCTTAAGGAGTTCTCAGAGGTGCGTTGGGCTTTTGGAAATGCAACGTGACCAGTTGAGCAAGACTTTGCAACCATTGTAGGTTAGGTGATGTTTTCATTGTTCCCAAACACCTCTCAGGGACTAGATTTTATAAGGTGGGGAGGTTGTAACAACTTGTGTTTTGAGTTTCCAAGGGAATTTAAATTTTGGTGCTTAATGGATGGGTCGTTCTTTGAACCGAGCTTCAAAACATAATTCTAAGAGTTGGAAAACTTCAGAGTGTTGTTTTTAGACTTTGGTAAAGGACTGATAGGTTTCCCTTGTGTCTCGTTGAGTTTTCAGAAGCATCATGCCCCATAAATCAACGGTTTGGGTGGTCTAAACAGGGCGCACAATTTGTCTAAAATCGTATACCCCCTGGCAGCAAACCATGTGGCTGTAGTAGGTGAGCAGAAACCCCTTACACGAACTGCACACGGTTTAGCCAAATTGTACGCCTATTCCACACAGGTAGTGCCACTTAGGCAGTACCTATGCACTATTCATCACACGATTGGCACCTGAATAGGATAACTGTGTGAGATAGCCGCACGAGGTGGGTTCCTTGGTCAATAGGTGTTGCATGGTTGGCACACGGTTTGGACAAACTGTGTAACCTAGTTTTTTGGGTGAAATTACATTTCTTCCCTTAATGAGTTTTAAAAATCATTTTCTTTCTCCATTTTTCTTTTCCTCTAGCATGCGCGGCTCCTCTCCTCTGTGGGTTCCTCCTCAAGCCTATTATAGGCACGATGATAACTCCTCTGTCTGAATTCTGAATCGAACATCGTTAGTCTTTATGGGTCCACATCGGTAAGCTCTCGATTCATTTTTAACCATTCTTCGTTTAATCTTCTCTCAGAATGTTTATTAAGGTGCAAGATTATTTACCCTATTTTCAGGGTAGATGTCCGTTTTATTGTTTTCTTCCATATCGGACCGAATCTGACCTTGATATTGGATGATTAGATCGTCGTAAGTATGAGGTTAGTGTTCTATGACTTTTTCCTCAATTTTCCATCTTTTTATAAATAGCGTTGTTGCGCCGCACGCCGACCTTTGTCGTGCATTTTCCTAAAAATGTTTTCTTCAATCTAAATTGGTTTACACACCTTTTATTACTCTCATTGAGTGTTGTTATGTAATTAGAGAATGCCAACCTCTAAGACAGACACCCCTTGGGTGTGTCGTCTCATATTTATCCTTTATAATTAAAATAGGGGATTCTTGGAATGCCTCCAAAGCGTTCAGCTTGGGTTGCAATTGAATTTTACCACTTCTATATAGTTGTTTGATGAACCCAATTAATCATATCACCTACTAAGTGCTAGGAAGAACCTTATATTTAATTTTTAAATGAATTATAACATATAAATAAAATGATTCTTTGATAAATTGTATTATGATTATTGATTGTGATGTTTAATTATGACCAAATGAATTGTTTGAGAAACAATGTCATGTTTTTATAATAAAACCCCTCGAATGAGGTGTGGTGTATTCTAAACAAAAAAGTAGTGATTGGTTGTTTAAATCATGTCTGGACTAATGGAATTGGTGTTTCCTTATTCTTTTGTCTTGGTTAGTTAAATGACATGTTTAGGTCTTTGACTCTATTGACATTTTTAAAAAGGGGGTTGTCCCTCTATATGGTAAATTTGTAATGAACTGTAGCACCTTCTAGGTTCTTTGGAATCTCAAATTGAATGAATAATGAACCAAGCTCCTCCTAGGGGCTTGGTATGATTTATAAATGGATTTTACCAAGTAGGTAAATTCTCAATTTTTTATATAGCCTTGTTAAATAGATTTCCAATTTTTGATGGATTAAATGACATGTCTTTACTTGAATGATTTATTCATGATGGTCGATTTCTTTAACATGTGTTGTTTGATATAAATGGAATGAAATGTAAAGGGAGTGGATTATTCAAGATGATTTTACTTCCTTGAATGATTTAACTGTTTTAAATTGGAATTATGAAAGAGTGGAAAATCCATGCCGATTGTTACTCGTTTTATTAAATGTAATTAATAGAATCTTATGCCTTGATTATAATGGCTTCATAAATATTAATCATGAGAGGTAATTCCTCATGACTATTATCATTATATGATTACGCCTTAAACATAGGTTGTGAAATGATGGTAAGGGTTGTGTTGAGCATGGCGGAATGACGCTCCCTTACATCGGGTGTTGAGTCATGATGTCTCGCACCATTGATACTATTAGGACGTTGGGCATGACGCGCCACGTTCTTTTGTTCGAACGATGAAATGATGGCTTACTCACCATCCTGAGTTTCTTTCATGAAATCTCAAACTCTATTGATATATAAGACATGTACCATGTTTCTTGAGATTTTATGCTCCTTTAGACTGGTTATAGATGTCTGAGTTACGATCCGATCAAGCCAACAACTGGTATTCCAGGTATATGACCACTTAAGTCTGCACACACTTTGTTAATATAGGTAGATGAAATATATAACCATACTATATATATATATTATTACTATATATATAGTTATTGTTCAGAAATTTCATTCCGACTGTGAGTCTAAGTAGGTAGAGTCGGTCAGGTGTCTTATTAGAACCTGAGTCGATCGGTACTTATTAATTTGATTAGTTTATTTATTCATTTTACATGCACACTGGTTTACTATATTCACAGACTGGATTAGATGTAGACATCCCGAGTGGTAACCTATTATCTCACATCCTGTTCAGGACGCCATTACACTGGGGTACCCGAGTAGATCTCATGTTCGTAGGACCATAGACTTTTGCTTGTTGTATGCTTGTACCTGGGAGTTAGGAGCACAAGACTGAGCTGGAGCTTAGGATACTCATGGATATTTCTCTTGAGGATTTACTTATTTTATTTATTTATGTATTGCACTGCGTCTTTTAGCATGTTGTATGTTTATTGCTTTAGATTATGTATCATGATATAGATATGCATGCATTTGCTGTATATTGGTGTTGACCATCATTTATTATTTAGTTTATATTATTCTTCCACTTCTTTGTCTTTAATTTATTACCACTTCTTTTGTTGTATATTATTTTTATTCTGATACACCACTATGTTACTCTGATCATGGAGTTATAGTCTCCCTTCCATCACCTCCTTAGAGCTTCGCTGTTAGTCGGCAACCTTTGACGTACGAGGAGGCGGGTTTGAGACCATGTGACCCACTGATCTGGTTACCATCTTAGTGGTCAGTTGGGTCAAAATGTTATAGAAGGTACTTGAATCCACTGGTGTTAATACATCATTTCCATCACCAGTCTTGGCAAATGATGAGGGTATCCTACTAAGAAAAGGGGTTCATCCTATGCTCATGCGGACTTGGTGATAAATCATGAGTTTTTTGTCTGTTTGTGCCCTCATCGCCATATTTGGAACTATTGGTGGGCGAAGCTTCAGAGGAGGAAGCTGTATATTTTCTTCTATCATGGGGGTCATCCAATAAATGAACAGACTGCCCAGAATTCATAGAACCAGCTGTAGAGTTTTCATCACCCTAAATCAAGGCAGCGGGAACCACCCTTGACTTCTTCCTCACATGAGGATTTTACATGCTATCAACATATTTATAAAGATGTTTCCCATTCTTCTTAGTATCAGAAGTCGGCGTATGGTTGACATTAGACCCAGATGCATCAATAGGTTAAGAATAATATAAATATTTCTGCTCTGGATCACTTGTTACAGCTTTCCTACACCATCCACCATCACTATCCTGGTAGCACCACCATCATTTTATGATGAACTATCCTTTTTCTTTTGAGCAGCAGCTGATTAAGAGATAGATTGCTCCTATGTTTTCTATACTGACATATCAACCCTAGTGCTGACATCCATCTCTGGATCTTTAATAAAATGACCCACAATGTATTTTTCGACAAGACCAGAAGGTGGACTTGGGTGAGATCCCCTAACCAGAACCTTTTTTTGTTTCATTGGAAGAACAGATGATGACCCAACCAGGGGAAGAGACTTATTTCCCTTGTTATCCCCGGATTTAAAATAAATCTATTCATGTATGTCTGATGGGTCAAGGTCATCATCACTCCTAGAGGACCATTGGTTATCCTTCCCCTTCATATGATCATGAGAAACCTGAGCAGTATTCCCCATATCAAACTCCTTGATATCAGTGGCCACTGCTTGAGAGTGTGAAGTGATCTTAGGATCAGATATCTTGATACCCAAAAGATTATCAGAGGCAAAAGATTATTAATAATACCTCAAATCAATTTGAGGCTTATCCTTCATAGAGGCGACATAATTATTCCCAGAAGGCACCAGCACACCCCTGGAGACATTGGTCTGATTACTAACTTGAGAAGCAACAGAGGTATCCCCAGCTTTACCCTTGATCCCAGCCCAACCACTGGAGGTACGACCAAAAAAATTAATCATTGAAGTCAGTGATCTTAAGAACATGATTTTACATTAATTTAGTAACATGTTTGTAGATTATCTTTCCCTTCTTGGAACCAGCAGCATGCCCTACCAACCTATCATCAGCAACTGACAGCTTGAATTTGTAGTTTTCTTTCATGTGTCTAGAGTTATTCCAGTTAGAATATTTGAGATTTCTGAAATGTTTTCATATAAGTGTCCAATGCAATAAAAAGTAGCACAAAAATCAAGCATCCTTTCAAATTCAATTGGAATCTCATGTTTAACACCGTGTTTGGTGAGATTTTAGTAAAAGAAACAACAAGAAAAACTGACTCAATGAGAGTGGAACAGAGATCAACTTTGACCAAAACTCTTTAAAAATGTCCATAACTAGCATGCTTGGTATCTTTATCCAATTGAATAGGGGTTCCTGCAGTAGAACCAAGATCCCAAAGAATTTGAGCATGCCAAAAGAACCAGTTTAGTACCCTCATTTGGATCCAAACCCGAGTAACTGAGTTTTTGATCGAAAAAGAATCAAAAAATGAATTCCAATATTAAATGATTAAGAAATCCAACTTAAGGGAGATAGATCCAAAACCCCAAGCCTTAGTTTAAGATCATTCGAAGGGAAAATAATGTGGTAGAAGCCCTTACCGATTGAGGCCATCCACCATCTACTAAACCCCCAAATTTGGAGAAGCTAGTTCTTGAGATCTTCCAGCTTCCATAGGTTATTCTTTGGTTGAACCGAAATCTAAGTGTGGATGAAATGTTTAAATTCCTCAACATGATCTTAAAATAATTTTGTGTTCGCCTCAACGAATGTACTACCATTCTTGGTAATTCATTTTTCATGAAGAGGCAGATTTGTTCTGCAAATTAGAGAAGAATCGGCCTTTCGATGCTCTCTCTTGATTCGTCAATGAATCATCTGGAATCCTCTTATCACCTAGGGTTCGTTTGGCACAGGTGATATGCATAGAAAAGAAATGATACAGATGAGAGAAATTGATTTCTAATGTTTGGTGGGGTAATGTTAAGAGGGGAGAAATGATAAAGGGGGAAACAGATAGAAATGGATTTTTCTCCTGCTATTGTTTTTAAATTATCTCAAGAATGGGATGATTTGGAAGGAAATGGTGGTGGAGGGTTATTAATAATTAAAAATTCCAATTTTATCCCAATTTTCTACATGTATCACAGAAGAATTTCTTTTCTTTTCTTTTAAAAAGGTTCACCAAACAAGATTAAGAGAAATCCAAATCATTTCTTTTCTTTTACTAAGTTATTAATCCAAACACAAGGAGAGAAATCACAATCATTTATTTTCTTTTATTTTATTTTATAAACAATAAAATAATTTCTTTTCTTTTACTAAAATCTTACCAAACACGGTGTTAAGTTCTTCACTGCATCATCAACTGGCTCAATCGAATCCGCTTGAGCCGAGCCACCACCTACAGCTGAGTCCTTCAAAGCCGCGGTGAATACATCATTTGGATCAAAGTAGTAGTCGAGTGATTAATAATATGATTAAAATGATATTTATAAATACTTATTAATATTTAATAATTAATAAGAGTAATTAATAATTTTGATAACTACTATGTAATTAGTAAAAATTAACAAATGTAATTATTGATTATTAAAAATAATTGACGATAATGTTGTGATAATTAATATATGTAATTGTATAATAAATATATATTAATTAAGTTAATAAACTTTATTAGGTAAAGGGAATTATAAACTAAATACACACACAAATACCTATCAATGAGTCAAGTCTCATCTCTCCCTACAAAGATCACCAATCATCCACTAGACATGTTTTTATTACAGAGTGGTCCAAAGGCTCAAATTCTAAATGGGCCTAAGGCCCAACTAAGTGTCCCTAAAAGACCCTTGAAAGAGATAATTTGAAGGCCCAAATAAGAAGCATGAATCATACTATTTCACCAGTCTTTACATCGTGCCCCCACCCCACCAACAATCATTGTGCAATATCGTCAATCTGAATGTCTTGTCGCCCCCTACCAAAAAATGTCACAACGTGATGCCTCTATATTACACCATGGAATGATAATCCTTCATCCTATATCAAAAATCTATGTGGGGATATTATTGAAAGATAGATATCAACATACTCGTCACTCTTTCAAGCCGCCAACCCGATACTGCTTGCATGACACCCCGCAGTACAACCAAGTTGTGTTGCGCCGTCTGAATTGGTGTCATTGTGTTGAACATCATGTGGCAGGGCACCCCCTACATCCCACATCATAAATTTGAGTCGGTATAGAGTTGATTTATAGGTGGAAACACACCTATCGATCTTTCAAGCTGCCCACCCAACAATGTTTGCATGTTTCCACGTTGCACCATCTGCTTGTCGCACCGTGTTGTCCACATAGTTGCAATTAATAATGTATTGAATAATATAATTAAAAATAATTAGCTATTAAATTATTAATATAATTAATAATACCGTTAAAAATATATATATTAAATGACGTATTTAATAATAAATAAAAATCGTGATGTAATTAATAACAATTAATAATGAAATTTATGATCTAATTATTAAATTGATTTATAATACCTAATAATAATATAATTATTAATGTAATTTATAACATAGAGAAAAAATAATTATTAACAATATTGTAATTATTAATAATTAATGATATAATTAATAATCATTTATAATAAATATTAATAATAATATAATTAATATTTCAATTAAGAAATTAATAATAATTATAAATGTAATAAATAATGTAATTATTTTTGTATTGAATAACACCTAATAGTAATATAATTGACAATGTAATTAATGATAAATATTCATTCCGCACAAAACATGTTATGCACAATAAAATAAGTTTAAATGGTATGTTTTGAAACAGCATTGTTTTGTTATGTTTAATTTGTTTTATGTTCACTATTTTCAGGAAATTCTTTTTATTTTTAATTTTTTTATGTGTTCAATCAATGTTCTAAATTTTATTTAGATTATATCAATTCATTATATTTCATAATCTTTTAATGTCACCTACTTGAAAATTTTTAAACTTACAAGTAGGTGACTTTGAAAGTTTATAAAATCTAAACTATAAATACAATCCAATTGAAATTTAAAACATTGATTGAACACATAAAAAATTAATGATAAAAATAATTTAATAAAATGTTATAAAAAAAATTATAAATGATGCAAAACATTGTGGTTTTGAAATATAGCATTTATACTTTCATGTTAGTGACTTTGAAATGTTATAAAATATGAACTATAAATACAACCTAAATGAAATTTTAAACATTGACTGAACACATAAAATATAATTCAAAATAAAAAATCATAAAAAATAACAAACAAAAAAAAATTTAATTTATCCAAAAAACTGTTTTTTTAAAACAAAACATTTATACATTAATAAATTTTCAAGTGAGTGACTTTGAACGATTATAAAATATAAAGTATGGGAATAATCTAAAAAAAATTTCAAACATTGACTGAACACATAAAAAATAATGAAAAATATTTTTTTGATAAAAATAATATAAAAAATAATTACAAATGTCATAAAAAAATATTGTTTCAAAATATAACTGTTATAATTTTATAAAAAAGTCAAGTAGGTGACATTGAAATGTTATAAAATATGAACTATGAATACAACCTAAATGAAATTTTAAACATTTATTGAAGACATAAAAAATAATTAAACATAAAAAAATCCATAAAAAATAACAAACAAAAAAATTTAAATCATCCAAAACAGAGTTATTTTCAAATGTAGCAATTATATATTATAAACTTTTCAATTAGGTGTCATGAACCAACCAGGGCTACCCTTGATCCTTTTACCCAAGCCTGCCTGTGACGTGGCCAAAAGGGTGTTCCCAATCCAAATGGGTTGACAACTTTTGTCATGGCATCAAATATAAACCGTCGAGAATGATTTCTCTCAATAAATGATCATAAACATGAGCAGGATTCTTACTAGAAATTTGAAAAGGTGCATCCATATGTTGGACTTCCATGCAAGCAGTTTTAAGACATGAGTACATCAAAAAAGTCATACCCCAAGAGTAATAACAATCCAACTCTGCTTTTAGAATACACAAAATAGACTTATCCTGAATAAATAAAAATCCAAAAATACAAGGAAGAATAAAATGACTAATACATACTCGGTACAAAAAAAAATAAAAGAAACAAAAAATATTAAACCAAAAAATTCACCACATGACCTGAGGTAACCATCCAACACAATCTCCAAGAGCCACTCCATGAGAAACTTGAAATTAAAAAAATCCACAAGAAGGAAATCCTTGAAAACCTGAACCCAAACTCGCAAAAGACTCAAGTTTATTGACATAAAGTGGTATAAGTACGGTGTGATCTAAAAAAACTAGTAGGATTTCATCAAAGAGTCCATGCATTTCCTTTATCAAAACATTCCATAAATTCTATTTTGAAATATAGTGCATGAAAATATGGTCGTTAACGTTATACTGAAACAAAGTCATAATCATTTCTGAAATCCTATTTCAAAACACAAATAAAGCCTTAAAAAATCATTTTACCTTCCATTAGAAAACACATTTGAGAAATTACTTTCCAAAAACCCCTTCCCAATCAATTTTATAAACAAAATAAGGGAGACTAAAAGTTACCAAATAGAAAATCAAGTGAATAAGTAAATCTAAATAGAAATGTATAATAATAAGAAGCTAAGTACTTCACGTCTCAAAATGGTTATAAAAAAATGTCAAATGTCAATGAGTAAGACTATAATCATAACACCCCAAGACTTTGTAGGTTCTGGGTGCAGTAGAAGCACGTTGATAGGTGCACCCAACTAAAATTTTATCGTTAACAACAATCAATCCGAGATCCATCACGATAATAAAATTCCGGATCTTCGGAATATAACGAAGAACGAAAAAGAAAGAGGGGAGTCCTGGAAACATAGATAGGATCATTATACGTTGGTTATAATTAATTTAATTAATTGACAAGAATTACCTTGATGGAATTCTTTCTTCGTTGATGTTTCTGGTCATGATCTGATGTGATCTGTCATTGCGTTGTAGAATCCAAGTGTAGGATTCCTCTAGTGGTGATCCACATGTGCTCCATGTATCTCTGTACATCGCCGAAGGGATATCTAGATGCTAGCGTAGAAGAGCATTCGCTTGCGATGTCTACCTTCGATCACCTTGATCTGGTAGAGGTGGATCTCTCTCTCGTAGCTTGAGAGCATTCTTGGTGGAAAAGGAATTCTCTCTTATCATGAGACCTTTTCCAAATCCGTTGTGTACAACCCCAAAAAAATGGCTAGGCTAATGAGAATTATATAATTGAGATTTTAATTACATAGAATAATAAAATGTATTAATTACCCAAAAGTATTTATTCATTTCATTTAATTCATAGTAATACCCCATGTCTTAATAATAACAATTGACTATTATTATTAATTGACATGTACCCAGCGAATTATACTTAATATTATTTAATTAATTAAATAATATTATTTCTCATAAATTCCCCAAACAATACACGATGTGTTCTTTTATTTTTCCATTTTTATTTATTTCCTCCACCACATTTATTATACCTTTAATAATGGCTATTTATTTCTAAAATAAATATTATTTCATTACTCACTAATAAATATATTATTTCACCCATAATATATTCTCTCAAAAAACTAGTGTCGAAATAAATGCGACCAGGCATCCTTAAATAATTATTAAACCACAGCTGGGAGTAATCATTATTTAACTTGTTAAATTAATATTTAACTAAGATACATAGAAAAACAAAGTGTGTGACCCTCTAGGCCTCTTTCTCAGTGGCATTAGGTGGAGCCTGCCTAAAGTCCAAGGTTAGCATCTAGAACTATGCCAAGGCACCCATAGAGAAAGAAGTTAACGATACAATGACGTGTCACATCCTATGAATGCTTACTGTGTAATGTAATCCATTTGTCTCGATATCTCGAATCAAGCGGGTTGCATGGTAGTACCATTGACCCATGTGCTCGATTATTCTTTCTTTGAATTCCTGTACTTGAACTCACCCATTCCTTACCATGGACATGAATTTATTTCGGATATATCAATTCCATTAAAGGGCCTGAGATATATACTTCTGTTATGGAACAGAAGGGACAAATCCTTTCTCACATTATCTATTAATGAATTATTACTCGTGACACACCCAACATATCCTACCTCACTGCGAACAGTGCATTATCACAATTTTTGTCAATACATCTATGTACGTGAGTTGTAATACCCATTAATGATAATCTTAAAGTCTAAGGGCCAGTACACACATATGTAGATAGGAACATCCAATGACACTATGAAATGTGGCTTTTCTACTAGTGGGTCTCGTTCTCATAATATCCTCCTGGATATTACTAAGGGCACACACCATGAGAAGGTGCCTCATAGTTTTATGAGTCCTCACCCTTAATGGCCTGTATTATTTTTGTCCGTCAAATAACATCATCCAGCCATAGAAAATATATTCCAGAACAATGTTATGACACTTATAGATTCTCATTATAGCAGGGATCCACTATGACCCTTTTATGAAACAACTATCCTTAGGACATTATCACATGCATTGTCATGCAGAAGAACAATCAATATGTGATAAGGTATTATTAATGAATAAAGTACAATGTAGTTGGTTCTAATCCACCAACTCCAACAGACATCCACTTGGACTAGAGCCGACTGATAACAACTTTTAACCTGCTAGCTCTCACATGATATTCATGATTCTACTGAGATAGGCCTTTAATCATGGGGTCTGCCATGTTCTCTTCTGGGAACACTCTGCTCATTGCAACTTCACCCCTTTGATAGAAATCCCTCAAGAGTTGATACTTCCGGAGTATGTTCTTTTTCCATTGATGTGACCTTGGTTATTTTTCAAGATCCACCACTGTAGTATTATAACAATACAGCGTGATATTATATTTACTAATAGGCACCACATCAATCTCCTAGACAAAGTTTCGAATCCAGACGGCTTCCTTGGCTGCATCAGAAGCCTCTATATATTCAGACTCAACTGTAGAATTGGTGACAACTGGTTGCTTTGAACTCTTCCAACTCACAACTCCTCTATTGAGACAAAAAAAATATCTAGGTTGTGACTTCAGATCGTTCTGATCTATCTAAAAACTAGCAACAACATACCCTCTGATGACAAGATCATCGTCACCTCCATACACCAGGAACATATCCTTAGTTCTTCTCTGGTACTTAAGACTTGTCTTAACAGTAGTCCAATGTTGTTCTCTTGGATCTTCTTGATATCTACCTACCATGATCAATGCATAGGAAACATCAATCCTGGTACATAACATGGAATACATGATGGATTCTATAGCCGAAGAGTATGGGATCTTACTCATTCTATATTTCTATTGTTGTGTCTGAGGACACATTTTCTTAGAAAGATGTAGGCCATGTGACAGTGGAACCAATCCCATTTTGGATTATTCCGTACTAAATCTCTTTAGTATTTGGTCAATGTATGTACCCTGACTTAGTCCAAGAAGCCTCTTAGATCTATCACGAATGATATCGATCCCTAGAATGTAGGTTGGTTCACCGAAGTACTTCATGGAGAAACACTTGTTCAACTAGTTCTTAACTGACTGTAATACTGGTACATCATTTACAATAAGCAATATGTTGTCAAAATATACTACAAGGATAATTATTTCATTCACATTAAACCGCTTATAAACACATGGCTCACATTCATTATTAATGAAACCAAATTCCTTTATGGCTTCATAAAATCGAATTTTCCATGACCTGAATGCTTTCTTTAATCCATGAATGGATTTCTACAACTTGAAAAACTTTTTGGATTCTCCTAGTGTCACAATCCCTTCTGGTTGTGTCATATAGACATATTTCTGAAGGTTCCCATTAAGGAATGTTGTTTTGACATCCATTTTCCAAATCATGTATTCATGGTAATCTATTATGAATTTTTTTTATTCTTATGGATTTAAACATGGAAACTGGAGAGAAGGTTTTATCATAGTCAATTCCTTGACATTGTCTGAATCCTTTAGCCACTAACCTTGCTTTATAGATGCTAACTTGACCTTCCATGTGTAGTTTTCTCTTGAATACCCATTTTCATCCAATAGGATTTACATCAAATGGATCATCAACTAGAACCCATACTTGGTTTTGATACATGGAATCCATCTCAGAATTCATACCTTCTAGCCATCTTATAGCCTCTAAGATTTCTACTACTTCCATGTAGGAGAGAGGTTCATCATTGTCCAAAAATAATGATTCACCATCCTTGGTGCCTAGGAAACCAAATCTCTTTGGTTCCCTTACATCCCTTGAGCTCCTACACAGTACTTGTGTTTCTGTAACCTCTTCCACAGGGACCTGTGGAACTTGTTCTTGTACCAAATCTTGTGTATCTTGAGCATCAACTTCGTCAAAGTCAATCTTGCTCTTACTATCCTTTTTTATGATTTTCTCCCTCTCAAGAAAGATGTATTTTCTAGCAACAATCAATTTATTGTCTGAAGGGTTATATAGGTAACATCCTTTCGTTTCCTTGGGATATCCTATAAAGATACACCTCATGCCCTGGGCTGCTAGTTTGTTGCCTAATAAGGCCTTAACTAATTCCTCGCATCCCCATACAAGTGTGTGTGACAAAATGGGTTTCTTTACATTCTATGACTCAGAGGGAATTCCATTTTCCACCTTATTTGGTACTTGGTTTAATGTGCATGCTGCAGTTTGTAATGCATACCCCCAAAAGGATAATGGAAGATCTGCATGACTCATCATCGACCTCACCATGTCCAAAAAGGTGCATTTCCTAATTTCACTAACATCATTCCACTATGGTGTATAAGGAGGAGTGAGCTGAGATATAATCTCAGACTCCCATATAAGATCGATGAACTCTTGGTTCAGATATTCTTCACCTCGATCCGATCGAAGATTCTTTATCTTCTTACCAAGCTGATTCTCTACTTCATTCTTGAATTCCTTAAATTTCTTTAAGGATTATGAATTATAATTCATTAATTAGACATATCCATATCTACTCAAATCATAAGTAAAAGTAATGAAGTAAGAATATCCACCTCTAGCTTCTACTGAAAATGGTCCACACAAATCCATGTTTACCAATCCTAGAAGCTCAGTGGCCCTTTCACCCTGACCACCGAATGTTGGCTTGGTCATTTTACCTTGTAAACAAGCGTGACATCTATCAAGTGGTTTTATCTCACTAGAGTCTAAATATCCATCTTGATAAATATTTTTCAAGCGCTTCTCATTTACATGACTAAGATGGTGATGCCACAACTGGGTGATGTATGAGTCATGTGAGTCTATTTCTTTATCGATTGCCAACACTTGGTTTTCATAATTTAATACATACAGAACATTATTTAAATGTGACATTCCATAACATACTTTTTTCTTATAAAAGAGAAAACCCTTATTTCCAAACTTGAAAATAAATCCATCCATATCCAAATATGATACAGAAATTATGTTTTTGGTAACACTAGGAACATAATAACAATTATGTAAAACAAAAATCATCCCTGTTGGAAATGAGAGGTGGTAATCGCCAATGGCTAACGCAGCCAGCCTCATGCCACTAGCATCTTGAAGATCCACCTCCCCTCTGACAATCTTTCTAAATATACATGGTTCCTGTATTTGAATACAGATGTGAGCCCCACAAGTTGTATCTAATACCCAATGTGTAGAAATGGAAATATTTCACTTGATAACGAACACACCTTTAGCGTCCCCACGATTCTGGGTGCAGTTCCTCTTCCAGTGGCCTTGCCTATCACATACAAAACATACCGACTCCTGTTACTTTCCATGCCTCTTGATCTTCCCCTTCTTGGAGGGACGGTGCTCGGGGGCTTCAGACCGTTTATAAGTCCTTGGACCCTTTTCCTTGTCCTTCCTTTTCTTATTCACCATAAGGACTGTGGGTTTGTCACACCCCATGTCCTTATCTACCTGGAGAATTAAGTTCATAAGTTCCATTATACTCTTCTCATTATTTCTCATGTTATAATTGACAATAAAGCTAGAGAATTCCTTGGACAGTGATGATAGGATAAGATCTATACGCAATTCATCTGGGAATTTAATCCCTAAGATGTCCAGGTGTTCATAGTAGCCAATAAGCTTGACTACATGAGGCCCAGATGGCGCAAACTCTCCAAGATTAGTTTTAAACAATGTATTGGAGATCTCATATATCTCTTGTCTCTCCTTCTCTTGGTAGATATCCTTAAGGTGAGTCATCATGCTATACGCGCCCATGTTTTTATGTTGCTTCAAGAGCTCATTACACATGGAAGATAGCATGAAAAATTGGATGTATGTGGCATCATCCATATGTTTCATATAGAGAGATAGTTCCTCATCACTGGAATCTTCCGCAGGTGAAACTGGAATATGATCTTCTAGTATATACAATTTCCTCTTGTGGCGAAGGATGACATGTAAATGCCTTTACCAATCTTGGAAATTGGTGCCAGTGAGAAGGTTTTCCTTCTCCAGTATGGTTCAAAATGATATGTTTGAAGTCATTTTTCTTTCCATTTCTATAAATTTAAGATGAGAAAAGGTTTAATACTTTATCATGATAAAAATGAGACAAATAAATTAATTAATACTTATTATTATCCCATTATTTTATTGAAATCCAATGACCCTCACCATTGAATTTGGAATATTCTATTGCCTAAATATTCTAGTGGAAAGGATCCATATTTCCTTTTGCATTATCCAAACTATGGTTGGTCAAGAAACTTTAAGGGTTTTAGGTAGGCATTACAAATTCAAACTTCATTACCTCGCAGTTCCTTGATCCGTCGAGTGGAATCCCCAATCCTAAAATACTTTTATTTTGGATTTCCTCAACCTTTGCCTCTTGGTCACACCAAGTCCTGCTATGGCTGTCAACCCTTGATGCAAACCATGTCAATTCAACCCAAAACCTTGAATTTTAATTCACCGATAAGTGAAATCACCCCAACTAGGGTTGGTTAAGAACTTTAAACTATGGATTGACTCTAACCAATATTATGGAAGGCTATACCGACTTAATATTTCTTTGAGGGATTTTATCCTTATATGTAAATTTCTATTTTATTATCTTTTATTACATGCTTGTTAATATTAATTGGGACATACTTAAGTGATTAACCATTTCTAAGATAATATTTTACGCAAAAGTCAGTCTTATTTGAGTTCCATCTTGTATGATTTTTTAATTCATTAATTCTGTGATCATGAAAACACACACACGATAAATAAACCATGCAACAGACAGAAATAAAATAAATGGTACAATCATGAGATTGTTCTATTAGTTAGTTTATCTAGAGGTTAAACCTAGGTAAGAAACACCTTGAACCTTTTGGGTCTGTGTTTACAGCTTCTCACCTGTCCACCTTTGTATCTCCTTGGATTGGTTTCACCGTGGCTCCTATCTTGAGCCGCCTCCACTAGCTTGGGAGCTCCATCCATTACATATGCTTTTATCTCACTCACAAATGAGGGGTAAAACTGGGTTTTACATAAAATAAACCTTGGGCGCACATGCCCTACATATTAATGAGGAGAAGGATCGCTGGAAAAAAAATTTAATTTAAGTAAATAATTTAAAAGAAACCATTCACATACAAAGGTCTCGGTCTATCTCATGATCATTCATACATGAAAAGATATTTAAACATAAATAAAACTAGAATTAAATTCTTTAATCATTATCGTTTAAGATAAATCATGTTCGAATCAATTAATCATCTTTAATTAATCAATCCTTTTATCTCAAACCATTTTTCTGAATTTCCTTGAGATTCTCATCCATCATAATTTTAAACAAATAAATTAATTTAAAATTATCTTTGTACGTAAATTGTACCTTGGAGGCAACCTAGTGAATTCTCATTAATAACTACCCAATGAGTAGAAATGAACATTACACAGATGTTAAATTAAACACATATATATAAAACACCTATCACATGTTGTGACTCAGCTTTATGCCCGCACTATGGTACATGTCTGAAGGGTTTGTATAATATAATAATAAATTTTAATAAATATGCATAATTTTGATGAGTACACGGTGTATAGTTCCGACTACACGGCATGTACTTTTGGTCACCATCCATCAGAAGTACACACCCAAGGACATGGTGTGTAGACGTACTTTGAAAATTTTTCAGAGTACACGACATGTTCAGTGGGACACATGCCATGTAGTATCCGCGTTACATAGTTTCTAATCGGGAAATCCATATAGGGGGTACACGGTCCAACCCTAACCCGAAGGGACTACATGATGTGTTCAGTGGACCACATGGCGTGTAATCCGAAAATTGCGTGCCACCTATTCCTGGTCAACATACAATGTCATTAATGACTTAGAAATACTCCAACACACGGCTTGATTTGGCGGAACATTCTAATGCATTGAACCTAGACTACACGATGTGTACTACCGAATACACGACATGTATTCATGTATTGTACGACCAGGAACTTTTGGCACCTCCGGATGAGATCCTCTGTTTTATTTTAATCAAAAATTAAAAGAGAAATTCATTTCTGTAAGGTGAACTAGAAATGAGAGAGGAGGAACAGATCTCGAGATTCAGATTTTCACAATGATTAATCTTGAACTGAAACAACTAAATTATTAAATGATTAAATCATCAACAAAAAAACTAAATAATTATAATCAACGATATAACCTGGATTTGATACCACTTTTAGGTTCTGGGCATAGTGGAAGCACGTTGATGGGTTCACCCAACTAAAATTTTAGTGTTAACAATGACCAATCTTAGATCCATCATGATAATAAAACACAGGATCTTCGCAATAAAACACTGAATGAAAAATAAATAGGGGAGTCTCGAAACAATAGAGAGGATCATAATATGTTGGTTATAATAAATTTAATTAATTGACAAGAATTACCTTGATTGAATTCTTTCTTTGTTGATGTTTCCAGTCACGATCTGATGTGATCCATCGTTGCATTGTAGAATCCAAGTGTAGGATTCCTCTAGCAGTGATCTACACATGCTCCACATATCATTGGACGTCACCAAAGGGATCTCTGGGTTCTAGCATAGGAGATCCTTCACTTGCGATATCCGCCTTCGATTGACTTGATCCAGTGGAGGTGGATCTCTCTCTTGTAGCTTGAGAGCATTCTTGGTGGAAAAGGAATTCTCTCTTGGCTTGAGAGATTTTCAAAATCCACTGTGCACAACCCCAAAAAATGGATAGGCTTATGAGAATTATATAATTGAGATTTTAATTACATATAATAATACAATGAATTAATTACCAAAAACAATTTATTCATTTCATTTAATTCTTAGTAATACCCTATGTCTTAATAATAACAGTTGACTATTATTATTAATTGACATGCACCCAGAGAATTATAAATAATATTATTCAATTAAATAAGTAATATTATTTCTCATAAATTCCCAGAAAAAATACACAGCGTGTATATTTAATATACATGGCATGTAATTTTATTTTTCCATTTTTATTTATTTCCTCCACCACATTTATTAGAACTTGAATAATGGATATTTATTTCTAAAATAAATATCATTTCATTATTCACTAATAAATATATTATTTCACCCACAATATATTCTCTCGAATAACAAGTGCTGAAATAAATGCGATGAGGAATACTTAAATAATTATTAAAACACAATCGGGAATAATCTGTATTTAACTTGTAAAATTAATATTTAATAGAGATACTCAGACACGCTTAGTGTGTGACCCTCTAGGCCTCTTTATCAATGTAATTAGGCGAATCCTTCCTAATTTACAAGGTTAGCATCTAACAACACAACAAGGCCCCCATAGAGAAAGAAGTTAATGCCGTAATGACGTGTCACCTCCTATGAAAATTTACCGTGTAATGTAATCCCTTTGTCTTGATATCTTGAATCAATCAGGTTGTATTCTAGTTACAACAACCCATGTGCTTGATTATTCTTTCTTTGACTTCCCTGAATTGAACTCACCCCATTCCTTACCATGACAATGAATTTATTTAGGCCATATCAATTCCATCAAAGGGCCTGAGATATCTACTTCCGTTATGGAACAGAAGGGACAAATACTTTCTCACATTATCTATTAATGCAATATTAATCGTGATGCACTCAACATATCCTACCTCACTGCGAATAGTGTGTCATCACAGTTTTCATCAATACATCTAAGTGCGCGAGTTGTAATACCCATTAATAATAATCATAAAGTATAAGGACCAATACATACATTCAGAGATAGGAACACCCAATGACACTATGAAATGTGGATTTCCTACTGGCGGGTCTCATTCTCATAATATCCTCCTGGATATTACCAAGGGCTCACACCATGAGAATGTGCCTCAATGTTTTTTGAGTCCTCACCCTTAATGGCCTATATTATTTGTGTCCCTGAAATAACATCATCTAGCCATAGAACATATATTCAAGAACAATGTTATAAAGATTCTATATTCTCATCATAGTAGGGATATACTATTACCCTTTAATGCAACAGCTATCCTTAGGACATTATCACATGAATTGTCACGCAGAAGAATAATCATGATGCGATAATGTATTTATTAATGAATAAAGTACATACTAGTTGGTTCTAGGCCACCAACTTCAATAGAATTTAAAATATTTTCATTTTAGAATAAATATTATTTTGTCTTTCTTTATATGTAACACCATGTTAATCTTATGCTACACACCACACTGATTTAGCTTTTGTTACATGCAATACAGGGTTTTACCACCTTTTAATGATGCACCTATTTTAAAACTAAATTTTGGAAACTTTATAATTTTTATTTGTAAAAATAATCTTCATTTTTGAATTTTTAATGTCAAAATTATCTTAGGGTGAATTTTTGGTATTTTTCTGATAAGATTTAATTTTTGATGAATAGTGAAATATACTGCATTTTAGTTAAAACCATCTTTTCATTTAAATAATTATTAATGTTAAATTATATTTTAAATTGGTTTTGAAGTCAAAATATATAAATTATATATATATATATATATATTAACCCAATGTAGGTCATTGGAATCATTTTAATATTAAAATTGTACATACAAACATATTGAACTTTGAAATGTTTCTACTTTAAAAACCCATTTTCTCGCCACATTTGCAAGATTGACGTTAATATTAATTTTTCCACTTCTCTGATTTGAATTTTGAAAAATAGACATACATGGTTGTAATCAGTACAATATTTTTGGTATGATAAGATCAACTTATTTCTTACCAAAAATATCAGTGAAAGTGATTAAAATTAATTATGGTGATTAAGGTAAGATTAAGCTTAATAAGGGACAAGACCTTAATCTTAAGGACCAAAATGACCTAGATACTTGTCCAAAATCCATTGGATGCCAATAATTCGGCCATATCCCCACTTTGTTCAAATTTTATTAGTTATTGAGATATTATTAAATGGAAGTTCCCTATATAAAAGGTTAAGTATGGAAAAAGACAAAAAGTTAACTTTCCTTACCTTTAACATTTATAAAAAATTTAGATATGTACAAAACATTATATTTTAGGTTATAAATATTATTTTGAAAGATAAATGAGTTATTGTTATCATAATAATTTATCAATAATTTTTAGATATGGTTTAGTTACTTAAAATTCTCAAGAAACGCCAATGTAATGGTTATTTAGTTAATAACTAACTACAATAAATGATAATATAAATATTAAAGGTGAAGTGAATTGATTTAATTATTGTATTTATTTATTTTTTTAGATTCATATATCATGCTAAAAAACTTTAATCTTAATATATTTTAATTATAATATTGTTTTTATATTTTACGATAAAAATTAAATAAATAATATCAAAATTGATATTATAGTTATTTTACAATAAATGATATTTTATTAAATGATTTAAAATTAATAAAAATCCTATATTCTTAAAATTTATTTTTAAGTTTTAATAAATATTAAATATATTCTATTAATGAACCAATTTATCTTTTATAATTAACATATTGAACCATATATTGTAAAAACATTCTTAACTTCGTTCGGGTTTAAGTAGTGTTTTAGCACATCATATGTGCTTGTTTTAAAATTAACTTCCAAAACACATGAGTTTTTTATTTTATATTTTAGATATCATACTAATAATTAATTTAATATATATTTTATAATAAATCACACTTTATTTTTGTCTTAATGGTTAAATTACTTAGGTTGGGAAACTAGATTATTTAATAAAAACCAAAATGATAAAATTAGGGAATCTTAGAAGTCCAGGAACCAAATTATTAAAATGCACATATTTTTGTCTGGTGGAGATTTCAATATACCATTATTCTCATTTACTGCATTATTTTTTTATTTTTTAGACACTTTAGGTAACATATACCTCCCATTAATGAATACCTTTTGGTATTTACAAGAGTGTCACTCCCCCTCCACTATAAAAAAGAAATCACTCTACCCCTTACTCACACTTCTCAGGAAATTTGGATAATCCAGAATATGTCCAAGCAGTATTACAAAAAATCTAACCTAATCAAAGAATCCTTCCATTTGGAAGAAATCCATCCAAGGAATATTTTTGGTACAAACCGAAAGAAGTTTCCCGATTAAGAGGTAGCAAACTTCCTTAAGCCTTTTAGTTTTATTTACATTATCCAATCCTTAAAATCTTATTATTTCATGATTTTATAATAAAAATTATCCTAAATATACTAAGATGTTTTTATTCTAAGTTTTATACCTACAATTACACACACTTATATCTAATGGGTAATGAACATACTATTTCTGTGTACGATGAACTGTTGTATCATGAAACGATTATTGTTCATTTTTCCTTTACCGCCTCTCATGACGAACATTATGATGGAAATTATATTTATATATAATATATATTATATTTATAATTCTTTCATTATTCTCTAATTATTTTATAGCACATACCCATATACATTCTATTTTGTATAAATATGATAATATCGTTTGTGGAAGTGTGGACTACTGCCCCCTCAATGTGATGTGACTCATTAATGCTAATCATGGAATATATAAAGGATGGTTTTAATAAACCTATGTAACATATATAACATAAATATGATACTGTAATTATAATATACATATTTCCCATTCACTTTTCATTATTTTATAAACAAAAAATAAATGAAAGTAGCGTTCAAGCGTATGCACAACCCACCGTCTCCATGAACGATGCACTTCATTTCTTATCTCAAAATATTATAGAATATTATAAATACATATCTAATTTATATATATGATAATTAATTTATGGTTTACATTCTGGAGATGATTAAATCATGATCTAAGAAATAGTAACAACAGGTAACAAGTCAAAACATACTTGAAAAAACTAGGCAATTAACACCCAAAATAGTTAAAATAATGAAAGAGTGTTAACAAAAGGGTAATAAAATATTGTAAGTTAATAATGATATTATAAATATGATTATGGTTATGGTATAAGTTAGTAACATATTTTAAACCACTATAATGTAGGATAAATACTAAAAAACAAAATTAAGGTTAAGGTATGGGGATTTCATCTCAATTTACATTCCATTGAGACTTATTTGTTATTATGTGCTATTTCACTTTTATTTGGTGTATATACTTCCTTTTTCATATTATATCATGAATAAAATTATTCTCCTGATATTATAAGTTTCATTTAATATCATAACTTTCAGAATATTATGATTCAAATGTTTCAAAGTGGTATGAGACACTTTGTAATGTTTAAATATTATTCTCCAAAAGAATGTTCTTAATTATTATCTTTGAAATCTCACTTCCTTTTTTGATTGTTAACTTTATATTGAAAAAATAAATTTATTTTAATCATTTTTCATTGGATGTTTACTTGAATATACATATTCTTATAAAATGGATATTAATATTTCCTAAACCATATATTATTTTTATATACGATTTTCAATTTGATAGGTATTTATTTGACTAAGGAATTATTGATAAAACCATATTATTGATTCAATACAGATATTTGATAAGGAATATTAGATATAAGGAATTCTTTGTACTGGTAATGAAGGGTAGGTCCCAAACTTTATATGGCCCCTTGATGCATCAATAGGTTCTCATGAGACATATAAGTTTTCCAAATTAAACGGATTTTTATCCATAGTTTTAAACCATCTTGTGAAAGGTCTTAATGGTATATGTTTTAATTTGCCTTAGACATGACGTCCATTAAGAAATAATTGAACTAATTTATATAAAATTATTATTCAACCATGATATTATCCATCAAAAAATATATGGATAAATTTCATTCTCAGTTTATTGATTCATATAGCATGATTTTCATTTTTTTACCTTTCCATATTGATATTTCCTTATCTAGTTATTTGAATGGCATGAATTATCAGTTATTTAACATTCCATGTTAATTTATTACTATTAATTAATTTTTATTCCACTTTAAATATCCTTAATTGTCATTTGATCTCACCCTTATTATATTTCCTTTACTTTGGTTATGAAGAGGAAATATTTGAATAAGAATTCAAGGATGCAGTTTATTTCAATTTATTATGTATCATGTTTTTATTTTCTCTTCCTAATGTATTATGGGTATCATGTATGTAACATTCTTTCCAAGACTACTAAATGAAAAGATAATTTGATATTTGATTCCTTCATGTAATAAAATAATGCACCGGCTCTGGGATTCTAGGGTCAGGGCGTTACAGTTGGTATCAAAAGATGTTTAGCAGCAACCTTGGAAACTAGATTTAGAAAACATAGATTAGGGAGCACAACCCTAAGAATAAATTGAGGATAAGTATATAAGAACATCCTAGAATTTTGGTAAGGTAGTGATTATGTGGGTATTATTAGCAATACATCCCTGTCTGGATACTACAAGTAGACGTGGTTTTGGAACAAATATACCTAGGGGTAACAAATTTCATAAGGTTTTTTGGTCCTGACACGAGGTAAACTAGTACATGACAATGGGAATTACTGTTCACCTAGTTTCACCCTCTCAGGGGATATGCTAAGGATAATTCCCATTTTATTTACCTACCATTATGAAGGATTTAAAAGTAAAGGCACCCCCAAGGTAACCAAAATTTATGATTCTAGGATTTATGATGCATAAATTTATGTTATGTGTTATACCATATTTAGAGTTATAAAAATTTCATAATTTTAGGAGCTAATCCAATATCCTCCATTGTTTAGAAATGACACCTAGAAGAAAGAATGAGAACCCCACCAATGCACGTGATCTGAATATTAAGAAGGATCATATATTTTATAGTATTGATCCGATATTTATAAGGGAATTAGTGTTCAAAATATCCTCATCACATGGGGAAATAATATCATGTGATAAAGAGATAGGTAAATAATTATCCAAGTACCATGCATTTAAAGGGAAGAAAGAGGAGAAGTGGTTTACAGAGAAAAATATGGATGAAGGGAAGAAAAGAAAGAAGTACTTTCCCACATGTGATCATTGTGGAAAGAAAAACACTGGTACATTCATAAAAGGAATGGGATTTTTCTAAAAGTGTGGAAATAAAATCCACCATTATTTTAATTTTAAGGGTAAGAAAAAGTTTTCTAATGTACAATGATTCAACTCCAAAGTGATGATACACTATGCAAATCAATGTATCAAGCAATAAAGGAATATATATCAAATGATGCTATTGGATAATGCTCAAGTTATGATACTGCTGTAGATGAAGAGGAATGATTAATATTCCTATTCAAGAATTATTTAATTTGAAAATTTTATCAGAAATGTAGTGGTTATATGAATTATGGAATATATGAGGATTATACTACAATACCTTTTTGTTAAGGATTTGAGACCATATGTTGAATTATACCAAGAAAAGTTATTCATTAGAAAGTTAAAATTTTCATAAAACACATGATTGAGGGAAAGCAAAAACCTTAATATGTCCCTGATGTTGAGATAATGATGAAAAATTATTAATTTGGACAAGTGATGACTACCTTTGAACTGATTAATGACTTTTTGACAAGTGTTATATGCTACCATGGATAGAGTTTGAAACACTTTTGGATTTAAGTAATATATCCAATAACAAGTTTCATACATAAGGAATAAGGAAGAATTCATGTGTACAATAAGTTTTTAGGGTTATTAGTGTTATTACCATATTTTAAGAGGAGACATGATGAATTTATTCTCATGTTTGGACTGTGAAAATTTATAGCTACTTCAAGTTGTTTGGATTAATAATATGTTCATTTTGGAAATTCAGCAACCTTCCTTACAAAGTGTTGGATCAAAATCATTTGGAAGAGTTGAACATTTATGAAATGGTTTAAGTTCAAAATAGTGTATGGTTTAGAGAATGATATATTAAATCACTATATGATGAATCATGTTGTAAGAGATGAAGTAGAAATAGTTCAGGGCATGACCAAAGGATAATATTGTTTTTATAGAAACATACCAAGTAAGTATATTAACATATATTCTTAGAAGTAAAAGATTTACTCAACTCCAGGAAAAATGATCTTGAAACAAAAAAATATTTCATAGTACCTTCTTTTCCAATGAATCAAATGGCCCATTAGATCATCATGGATTTAGGGCTTTTGATTGTTAACTTTCTCCTAACCACGTTCTCTAGCACTCTCCATCAGAACATGATTGTTAGATTTTTCCTCTGTATTAATGTTTCCATTTACCACTTATGTTATCCTACTAGGGAACTTAGTTATGTGAAAATTGTAATTTCGTTTATCTCTTATAAAGAATATGTGTTATTAACCCTATTTATGATGGTTTTTTTAATATTACTTTTAAATATTAATTCCTTGATTACTAAGATCAAGTTTAAATTGTGAGGATACAATTTAATTAAGGTGTGGAGAATGTAACACCCTGAGACATTAAAATATTTTCATTTTAGAATAAATATTATTTTTTTTCTCTATTTATACGCAACTCCATGTTAAGATTATGCTACACACCACACTGAGTTAGCTTGCGTTACACGCAAGAATGAGTTTTACCGCCTTTTAATGACACACCTATTTTAAAAACAAATTTTGGAAATTTTATAAATTTTATTTGTCAAAACAAACTTCATTTTTGAATTTGGATTTTCAAAATTATCTTAGGGCGATTTTTTGTATTCTTTTTGAGAATATTCATTTTTTTGATGAATAGTGAAAAATACTGCGTTTTAGTTAAAAACTGTCTTTTTGTTTAAATAATTATTAATGTTAAATTATATATTAAATTTGTTTTAAATTAAAAAATAGATAAATTATAAATATATTAACCCAATATAGGTCATTAGAAAAAATTTTATATTAAAATTATACACAAAAACTTATTGAACTTTTGAATGTTTCTACTTTAAAAACATGCTTTCTCGCCACGTCTGCGAGATTAGCGTTCATCTTAATTTTACCACTTCTGTGATTTGAATTTTGAAAATTGAAAATAAACTATTGTAATTAGTACAATATTTTTGGTCTAATAAGATCAAAATGATTTTTCACTAAAAATATTAGTGAAAGTGATTAAAATTAATTATGGTGATTAAGGTAAGATTAAACTTAATAATGGACTAGACCTTAATCTTAAGGACCAAAATGACCTAGACACTTGTCCAAAAGCCATTATATTCCAATAATTATACCATATCCACACTTGGTTCTAATTATATGGGTTATTTGGATATTATTAAATGGAAGTGAACTATATAAAAGGTTAAGTAAGGAAGAATAAAAAAGGGGACTTTTCTTACCTTTAACATTTATAAAACTTTGAGATATGTAAGAAACATAATATTTTCAGTTATACATATCCTTTTAAAAGATAAATGGGTTGTTATTATCAAAATAATTTATCGATAATTTTTAGATATGGTTTAGTTACTTAAAATTCTTAAGAAATTCCAATGTGGAAGTTATTTAGTTAATAACTAACTAAAATAAATGATACTATAAATATTAAAGGTGAAGTAAATTTATTGAATTATTGTATTTATTTATTTATTTATATGAATATATGATGTTAAACAACTGTACAATTAATATATTTTAATTTTAATATTGTATTGATATTTTAAAATTAAAATTAAATAAATAATGTCAAAAATTGATATTATAGTTATTTTATAATAAATGATATTTTATTAAATGATTTAAAATTAATAAAAATACTATATTCTGAAAAGTGATTTTTAAGTGTTAATAAATATAAAATATGGTTTATTAATGAACCAATTTATCTCTTATAATTAACATATTGACCCATATTTTGTAAAAACTTTGTTAACACGGTCTGAGTTTAAGTAGTGTTTTAGCGCGTCACATGCACTTGTTTTAAAATTAATTTTAAAAACAAATGGGTTTAATATTTTATAAATTATATATAATATTAATAATTTAGTGTCTCTATATTTTATAATAAATAAAACTTTATTTTAGTATTCATGGTTAAATTAATTAGGTTTGAAAACTAGTTGTTTTAATAAAGACCAAAATGATAAAATTGGGAAATCTTAAAAGTTAAGGAACCAAATTATTAAAATGAACATATTTTTGTGTGGTGGAGGTTTTAATCGACCATTATTCCCATTTAATCCATTATTTTTCTATTTTTATTCACTTTAGGTAAGTTAGACCTCCCATTAGTGAATACCTTTTGGTATTTACAAGAGTGTCACTCCCCTCTCCACTATAAAAAGGCAAGCACTCTACCCCTTACTCACACATATCAAGCCAATTTGGATCATCCAAAATCTAACCAAATAGTCTTAAAACACCCTTCACATAATACTATAATCCTAACATTGGGTATAAAGGCATCCAAGTAATCCTTTTGGTACAAATGAAAAGAAGTTACCCCGATTAAGAGGTAACAAACTTCCTTAAGAGTTTTAGTTTTATTTCCATTATAAAATCCCAAAAATGTTATTATTTCATGATTTTATAACAGAAAAAGTATCCTAAATATACTAGGATGTTTTTATTCTATTTTTTTTACCTAAACATACACATAATTCCATCTAATGGGTAACAAACATATTGTTTCTGTGTACGACGATCTGCTGCCTCATGAAACGATGATTGTCCATTTTTTACTTTACCACCTCTCATGGTGGACATTATGATGGAAACTATATCTATATATGATATATATGATATTTATAATGTCTTTATGGTTTTTAATTATTTTATAACACATAACTCTATAAATTCCAAATTTTTGTAAATATGATAACATCATTTGTGGAAGTGTGGACTACCGCCCCCTCAACACGATGTGACTCGTTCACGCTAAACATGGAATGCATAAAAGATTATTTTAATAAAAATATGTAACAAATATAACATAAATATGATACTGGAATTATAATATACATATTTACCATTTACCATCAATTCTTTTAAATACATCAAAGAAATGAAAGTAGCGTTCATGTGTACGTACGACCTACAGTCTCCATGAATAGTGTACTTTATTTCTTATCTCCAAATATTATGGACTATTATAAATACATATGTATTGAATATATAATATAATTAATTCAAATTTCACATTCTCGAGGTTATGAAATCATGATATAAGAAATAAGAACAACAAGTAACAATTCAAAATATACTTGAGAAAACTAGGCAATTAACTCCTGAAATAGTTAAAATAATGAAAGAGTATTAACAAAAGGGTAATAAAATATTGTAAGAAGTTAATATATGATATTATAATCATGATTATGGTTATTTTATAAGTTATTAAATTATTTTAAACCACTATACATGAGGATAAATACCACAAAACAAATGAAAGGTTAAGATAATGGAATTTCTTCTCAATTTATAATCCATTGAGACTTATTTATTATTATGCACCAATTAACTTTTATTTTGTGTATATACTAACTTTTTCATATTTGATCATAAATACCATTTTTCTCATTATATTATAAGTTTAATTTAATGTCATACTTTTCTGGAGATTATGATTCAAATGTATCAAAGTGGTATGAGACACTTTGAAATATTTAAATATTATTCTCCAAAAGAATTTTCTTATTTATTATATTTGAAATATCACTTAATTTTGTAATTGTTAACTTTATCTTGAAACAATAAATTTATTTTAATCATTTTTCATTGGATGTTTACTTTAATATCTATATTCTCATACAATGGATATTATTATTTCCTAAACTGTATATCATTTTAACATACGGTGTTCACTTTGACAATTATTTGATTAACTGAGGAATTATTGATAAAACCATATTGTTTATCCAATATGGATATTTGATAAGGAATATTATTTATTTCATTACTCGATATGAGGAATTATTTTTATTGGTAATGAAGGTTGGGGACCAGACTTTATATATCCCTTTGATGCATCGATAGGTTCTCATGAGACAGCTTAGTTGTCCAAATTAAACAGGTTTCTATCTGTAGTTTTAAACCATATTGTAAAAGGTATCAACGGTATAGGTTTTCATGTACCTTAGGAATTCCATCCATTAAGAAACCATTTCCATTATTTATATTCAGTTATTATTCATCTCTGAGATTGGGCGTCAACATATTTATGTATGCATTTAATTCATAGTTTATTGATTTAGATGGCATGAGTTTCATTTTCTTACTTTTCTCTACTGATATTTACTTATCTAGATATTTTAAGTGCATGAGTTATCATTTATTTAACTTTTCATGTTAATTTATTCCTATTTATTCATTATTTCTTCCACTTTACATACCCTTACTAAGAATTTGATCTCACCCTTATTATGTTTCCTTTCCCTAGGTTATGAAGAGGAAATATTTGAATAAGTGTTCAAGGATGCATATTATTTCATTTTATTATCTATCTGTTTTTCTCTCTTCCCAATGTGTTATGGGTATCATGTATACAATCTAGATTTACAAGACTGCTAAATTGAATGGTACTTTGGGATTTGATTCATTGTAATCATTTCAATATAATAAAATAATGCAATGACTCTAGGATTATGGGGTTGGGGCATTACAATAATGAAGAATAAATTTAAATAAAACCATAAAAGATACAATCACAATTAACACATATCATGATAGAATAATAAAAGTAAAAAAGTAGAAATATAATCAAAGTATAGTAGTAAGGAAGTCAAATTAAAGTATAGGTAATCATGGGAAATTCCTAAGGTCATAGTGACATGATCCTATACATACTCAAGTGGAACAACCTTCTGATAAATTAATGAAGTTACTAACAAATAACCTCCTAAATTAATCTAACCTAGACTCACCAGTGGAACTTCCCATAGTAAAATAATATCATATACCAGAGGATACTAATTAGTACATGAACAATGAAATCATAAAAATTGTCTCTTGATCTCCCACTTAGATACCTAGGGTTCCAATGAATATTGATACTGGGATAAGGTATCATCTCATAACACATCAATCACATACCAATAGAAAAACTCATATCAAGGTATCATGATCAAATCATCTTATCCCACCCCATAGACCCTTTTTATAAAATCCCCCTTTTTAGTTCACATAAACATCAAGAAAATAATATATTCATCTTATAAGATTCACCAACTCATATAAAATGTGATTTCAGGGGGCTTAAACTAAGGGTGTAGCTCATTATATGAAAAATTATTTATTCAAGGTGCCAAACAGGCCTTTGGTGTAATATCCCGACTTTTTATGGATATGTATAAATATTTTTTTTCAGGAACTATTTTTTCTTTTTTAGAATATCTTGGTTTGGTTTTATCTTGGGTGTGTTTGGGTGAAAATTGGAAAATTTTGGAGGGATTTTGGGCAGTGCACGGTTTTCTCAAACCCTGCACCCAACCCTAGAAAACCGTGAAACCCCAAAAAAGAGGGATTTCATGGATTGCATAAAATTTCTAAAAATGTTTTATCTATTAGGAGTAACCATGAACCCCCTATAATATGTACACAGTTTAGGCACACGGTTTGAAAAACGGTGTGCCCTTGCCCAGGAAACAATGTCGGTGAGTTTAATTATTCCAAAAATAGGTTTAAAATTCTTGAACCCCCAAACTTTATCCTATTTAAACCCAAATCGACCCTAAATGATTTATCTCATTTTTTAGGCTCCCTAATTTATTCCTAGGACTTCCATACACCATTATTGATGAATCAAAGCCCAGATTGAAGATCTTCACCTCTCCTGGTAAGAGATTCTCATCCTGTATGGTTTCCTCTCTCTCCCCTGTCTCTTAAGGGATATTTTACTATATTGATGATGGGTATAGATCGAGGTTTTGGTAGATCAAATATGTTTGATCTTGGATCTAGGTTTTGATCTAGATTTAATTCTTCATCGTGATTATGGTTGTTCCGCTTCAATTGGAGATTTCCATTAGCGAGCATTTTTCATTAATTTTGAGGTAGGTGGTATAATTAAATTCTTATATTCTTGATTCCAATTGTGTGTATGCACTCTTAGATTTCAATTGGAACATTTGAAAACTAAATATTGAATTTAATAAATTAATTTATTAATTAATTTATAGAAACATGGAATTGGATTAATTGATTTGTGGATTAATTAATAGAATGTTGTGATTATGAAATTTATGGAATTAGATTAATTAATTGGTGAATTAATTAATGGAATGTGTGATTATCGAATTCATGGGGTATTGGGATTGTGGAAGTGGATTAATTAATTGGTGAATTAATTAATGGAATGTTGTGATTATGGAAGTTATGGGAAATTGGAATTATGTATTTGGTCAATTAATAGGAGCATGAATTAATTTCAATTGATAATTATGAGATGTTTTAATTAACCTTAAAGGGTTAAAGGGTTAAAGGGTTTATGATTTAAATAATTTAAATGGTTTAATGGTTATTTTTTAATATTCCTCCATGTGATTAAAATTAAGGAATCATGTTTTTTGTGATAAATTAAAATGGTATATCATGATTCAACATGTGATAAGAGGGTTAATGTTGATTAACCTTTATAGATGTGATATATGTGATATATGTGTAATTGATTGATATACGAGTGTGTGACATGTTCTGAGGTTCCAAATACTCTTATGTGACAAATGTGTTTGGGATAGGGACTAATGCTCCAAATACCCATGTGATAAATGAGTTTTGGACAAGGACTAAGGATCCAAATACACATGTGATATTAAGGTGTGGGACAGGGACTAAGGCTTCAAATACCCATATGAGATAGAAAGTGTGGGATAGGGACTGAGGTTCCAAATACCCATGTGACATTGAGGTGTGGTATAAGGACATAGGATCGAAACACCCATGAGGTGTTAGACACGATGTTCTACACCCATTAGTTTTACTTTCACTATGGTTACAATTGGATGTGATGTGATGAAAAATGATAACCATGGGATTGTGATATTGTTCAATCAATGACATGGGACAAATCATATATTGAGGGTTCATGTTTCCTTGGGAACCTGGGGGTTTATGTGGTTAATTAAAGAATATTGAAATGTGATAACTATTTACTTTATAAAGTGTACTTTATTCTTTTTACAACTACATACACTGTTATTGATTGAATATAGTTTTAGATGCCGTTGATGGTGGCCTACTTAGTTTTACTCACAACCTACTCAAGATTCCTGATTTGTACCCAAATAGACTTTATGTTTTTAGGACATGATAAGTGTAAGATTTCCATGTTAGATGAATAATTTGGTATAGAGCATGGATGAGGGAACTAGACATGATTCGAAAACCTCTTGGGAGTTTTTCATGTATTTATTTCTCTTGGGTTCTACATATTGACACTTGACACATATTTTTCAAGACATATCTACTTTTTAGTTTTGGATATTGTATTTCCTGTTTTGGTCATCATGTGATATTAGTTTGGTTTGGTTATTGGTTATTGGTTATATATCATTTGTTTGTTTTTTTTATTAATTTACACCATTGTACTACCCTGATAAAGTGGGTATAGTCTCCCCGTGATTGATATTATACCTTATATACTAGTCAACAACCTGTGGCATATAGGGAGGTGTTCCTAAGGTCATATAACTAACCAGTTTGGGGAACTGATGTGTGACACATGGGTCAAGATGTTACATTTTGTTTCAAGATGATACTCAAAAACCTCAAAAATATTTTTGAAAATCACTTTGAAAGCAAATATCATTTTGGAAAACTCTTTTAAAACAAACATAAACCTCACTTTAATACATCAAGTTAAATATATTACACACACACACACAAAAGAACAAACTCATTAAATAATTTAGAAATCATCATAAATAATATTCACATATAAGAAACATAATAACATAACACGGAAATTAATCAATGTATCATAGTGATAAAAATATAATCAAGAAATATATTTATCCAAATAAACATCCCATATAAAATCATTAGAGGGTTTTAAAAAACTTTTTAATTACTATCCCTTTTTGAAGAATCCTCGAGGCATTGGGAAAATACATAGTAAGCATATTTTTTTTATATAAATATAAAATCAAGAATTCATGTAAACCAATTTTAGTAGTAAGAAATGGGATCATAAAACTATAATTGTTTTAAAGAAAATATTTTTAGAAAGCCAATGGACTATATTTTTGTTAAGAAAAAATTCATGGAAATAATTACCACAATCAAGTGTGGATGACCTAAAAACTTCAGATACAAGAAGAAGAATACCAAAGGGGAAATATATGGACCTTAGGCATCAATAATCATAATATTTAGACAAACCCTAATCTAGGGTTTTCCCAAAATGAATCCATTAAGGGTAAGAAGTAGAAATAAGAAAGGAGAAGATGAATCGAAGGAAAAGTGAATAGAAATGAGACATAACCTTGAAAATTTCACTTGAAATTGAGTTAGAGGAGCTTAAAATATATAAGAGATCAAGGAGTAATAAACTAGGGATATCCCACAAACCAATACATGAAAATAGATGGAAAATAAGAGTTGAAGGTGATTAATTTGATGAAGTAATGATGGTAAATTCAAAAAATTAAAAACCTGGGCGAACTGTATGATTTGGACACATCTTACTAAGTTGTGTGCTAACCATGAAACTCTCATTTGATAATCCTAAGAGATGTCACATAGTTTGGACGCGTGGATTCCCTTAATTGTGTGTCAATTGTGTGCAAGAGACCCCTACATTAGAGTGATTTGTATGATTTTCCTTGAACATGTAAAAGTAAGTCTCATGGTTTCCTCAAACAGTGCACCAACTATGAATGCTCAATTTATATGTAAAATTCATGTTGGACAGTTTATCCCAGGATCTATATAGTTGGACCAATCATGTACCAATTGTGTGAGGAGCACATAGACGCCTAGGAATAATCACATATTTTGACAGTATGGTTTACCAAACTTTGTGCCAAGTGTGCAATAATGAAAAGCTATGAAAAATTGAAACATTCAACCCAAAATCCACTATTTCCAATAAAATAAATTATTAAACATAAAATACCCAAAAGTGATATTAGGGTGTGAAAATTCTCCCAACTATATCACTTTCTTCCCCCAAAAATTAACTAAAGATTTAAAATAGAGACATGATCATCCTCACAAATATTTCAAAGGAATATTGAATCAAACAATTAGAGGGGAGAAATTAATACATTTCCCAAACCACATGTAATTGGGAATATCAACTCATAGAAACACTTTTCCAAAACCATAAATTATATCCCCCAATATAAAAGCATATCAAAACTATGATACAGGCATATAAACTCTAAAGAGATAATTAAAAGGTCAAGAAATATAATAGGTCTCCCCGCTATTTAAGGATTACTCTTAATATGGGGATCAAAAAACTAAGTTATACCATGGAAATCACAATAAACATGAACCCAAAACTGAAGGGGGGAAATGAAATAGTCATTCAAATGACACATCCATAATCACACAAGAACAATATGAATTTTTTTATAAAGTAACACAATATATCAAACAATACAAAGATAATGTCTTATATTTATAGACTAGCGAGATTATGGAATAATAATAGGAAATGAAGTGGGTACCTTAAACAAGAAACATCATACTACCATTAATATATGAGCTAGAGTAGAGTTTTTTCTTTCACCGATGTCCCAATTCATATAATTTTTGAAGATTTACCAATCAACTACAATAATTACAAGGCCTTAATAACTTTCAAAAAGTGGGATTGGAATGATAGGATTGACCAAACTAAAATAAATAAGGGGTCTACTTATTTACCAAAGGAATACCAAAATAGTGAAAAGATTCCCCAAATAATATTGATTCTTCAACTCCAGTTTATCTTGCTTCCACTTCTCAAAAGAAATCACTTCCACTGTCATGGGATTATTGAACACATCCTCAAATGAATATAAATCAAAGGAATTCACTCTATAGATAATGTCTTTATGGATACCCCTTTCAAATAACTAAACTTTCAATGAGTCCACAAATACCAACTCAGTGGAAAAAGGAGTCGTCTCTAAGAAATGGTAAATATACACCATCATTGTTTGTTCACCCTGATAGAGAATTAAGAGTTCCATAACCTAGTTTACCTTAAATTATTTAGGAAAATTCCTTTTAATATATGCATTCCTAAAGAATTCACAAGTCATTTTACTCTGTAATCATAGTGGAATGAAATTATCCCACCATTCCCCACTCAGTCATTCAAAACTACACTAAATTGGCTTTTACTCTCAAGGATTCAAGAGTCCTCAGTGAATTGAACATTCCTTTAATATTATCTACATATTCAATAGCCTCTTGAGGACCTTGAGTTCTACGAAAGAAGAGTGAATACTAGGAATATTTCAGCTCTACCACTCTACCTTAAATCAAGGTAGAACTTAAAACTCAAAGGACTATGTCCAAAACCTAATAAATATTAATCATAGTAATATCCCATGATATAGAATTACTAAGATACATAAAATATTTTTTGGGAGGAATACTCTAAATAACAAAATAAATACAAGATTAAACCAGAATCACTCAAATTTTAACTCACCCTAAATAGAATAAACAATAAAAGTAAATAAAAAACCCCACTCCAAAAACCATAACATTAAATAAAATTTGAAATTTTAATTTTAATCCTTTCCAAAATAATGAAATATTTCTTGAAAATAAGTTTTAAATCAACACATTAATTACAAAAATCATTTTGAAAATTAAAAACACCCAAATTATTTTAAACCACTATAAAAAAACTTCTTTATTAATTTCGAAACAAAACTTTTAATGCTTAAACCAAATATTTTCACTGCAAAACATCAACCAAGTCCAACCAAATAATATATAATAACCATAAAACTTTCTTTTATTCATCCCAAATAGTAAATATTCATAAACAATAGAAATATGGATTAAAAATAGGTCCAAAAGAAAAAATTAAAGAGGTTGGTGGTTTTGTATAGTTTGTTCACACAATTTGGAGGACCGTGTACCAACCATGAAACTGCCACTGAGTGCTTCAAGGAACCATGTTCATGGGATTAATATAGTTTTCTAGACTATGTGAAGTGCATTGTGTTGCATTTGTTGTCAATGAGGCATGAAGTTGTCTTGGAATGAATGGATGTCAGGGAGTCAGGATGTGAATGTCAAAGGATGTGATGGTGATGGTGATGAAGGAGAATGGCCATGGTACTAAGATGCATGTCACTTAGGAGATTCACTAAGTGACATAGGAGATGATGGTTTGAAACATTATCTAAGAACATCTGACGATTGTGGAGCTGTTCTTTAAGTTCATAGAACTTGTATCAACTGGATACAAAGTCACAACATTGATTGAAGACCATGCATTGTCTTCACAATGCATGAGGAGTTGAAAGGAGTTCCATCCACAACTACTAAGTGGATGATGTGCACTAATGAAGTCCATGCACTATCACTTAGTGCATGTGAATCTGAAGAAGTCCCAATTTGATCTCTGATTAGATCAACAAAGATAATTGAAGAAGTTATGTGATTTAGGAGTTCGGTTGAAGGAAGACCCTTCGGAATTCCCTCCTAAGTTGTGAAATGTTGAAAAGTTATTAAGAACATGAGGAGGAGATGGGTAATTCCTAAGAAGAAGAAGAATAATGGAGAAGAGGAAATGGAGAAGTGGCATTTGGCATATTACACTTGGTACTTTGTTTTTATACAAAGTCACTTAGTGTTTTACACTAGCAAAAAATAGCCACCAAGGAAGGCCAGCCGAGGGTCATCACCCAAGGCTCATGTGGGACTCGAGGTCACCACGCCCATGGGGAACCCTCAGGCCAAGGCAGCATATCCTTGAGGCAGGGGCGCACCCAAGACAACCGCATGGGCGCCAGGGGCACGCCCGGAGTGTCACAGGGAGCATAGTGGGCGCCAGTGGCGCGCCCGCAGGAGGCATGAGTGGGCGCAGAGCGCGCCCGCAGAGAGAACCCGGTGCGGGGCGGCACCGGGAGGGGAGAAGTGCAACTGAGGAGTTGCGGGCAGCGGCAGGGTAATAAACCGCGGCGAAAACCCGCGGCGTTTCGATGTGGGACGGGCAAAAAATCCCGGGAGCAAATCTCCGCCGTCCGTCTCATCGCGCGCTTGATCTGCGCCGCACATCTGATCCGCAGCGCCGCGATCTAATCCAGGCCGCCCGATGCATCTCCATCGCCGCATCCAACGGCCCGGCGTCCATCTTCTACCTCGAGCTCAGCCGAAGCCACCCGCGAGCCCCGCTGAACCAGGCGCCTTCCCGACGACCTGATTTTGAGTTCCCGGCCAACATTTCCAACGCCGAAGGCTCTATTGAGCTCGTCTGGACCTACCGAACACGATCATGCATAAAACTATACATACATGCAACAAATGAGGAGATTTCGTGATCGGCCGAGGCAAACGAAGCTGCCGAGGCCACGTGGAGAGCATGCTTTGCATGCATGAGCCTAAACAGAGGCCGTGCATGCGTTCTAAGTCGCATGCACGTGAAGAAGGCCGATAAATAAGGGAGCCCGCGTCAAACCGAGAATAAAACGCAAAACTTTGGAAAGATTTTGAAGATCCGAAATCTTCGGTGATTCAAGATTTTGAACGCGGATGATCAAAGGCATTCCTCTGCCTATATAAGGAGAGCTCGTGGCTCTCATTGAGGTTGCTGATTATTTTGTTGAAGATCCGGAGTCCCGCGGAGCACTCTCTGCCTCGCGAAGCCGAAGCCCCGCGCATCCCACTTGCGCGGCTATTGTTCTCGGTGCCATCTGAGGCCCGAAGGAGTCCCTTTTGCGCATCCCTTGCGCGAAAGAAGTGAAGGGGAGACCCCTGCGCGCTTTCCCTTTGCGCGGCAGGAAGAACCCGTGGCCGCAACATCTTGCGCGCCCACGGTTGAAGCCCCGCGGGTGTTGCACTTGCGCGCCCCGCGGCAGGAGGAGCTTGCGCGCCCCTGTGCTCATGCACCTTGCGCGACTGCCCCTTGCAAGAACTTGCGCCAGTGTTGAGGAAGATTGGCCGCACCCCTTGCGCGCCTACATTTGAGACAGGGAGTTCGGGTTGTGTTTTACACACAGTGTGTGTGTGCAAAATTTGAAGAACCACCGTGAGCAGTGTGTGTGCTAAGAGGAAGACCCGAGGACATTGTGCCTTGGGTGTGTGTGAAACAAGAAGACCACACCCTACGGGTTGTGGGTGCTTGGCAAGGAAGGAGGCCGAGGCCTTGCCCGTGTGTGTGCATAAGGAGGAACACCACACTTTGTGTGTGTGTGCAATTCAAGTGAAGGCCGAGACTTGCATGCCTTGTGTGCAAAGTGAAGGAGAAAGGCCGTAGCCTTGTGCAACCAAAGAAGACCCGGGCCTTAGTGCCTTGTGTGCACCAAGTGAAGACCACAACAAAGAAGAACACATTCAAGTGTGTGTGCAAAGTGAAGAATTTGTGTGTGCTTAACAAGTGAAGGCCGAAGCCTAGGTGTGTGCACAAGAAGGGAAGAAGGCCATAGGCATTTGTGTGTGCAAAAGAACTAGAAGGCCGAACCTAGTGTGTGCACTAAAAGTGTAAACACCTAGAAGTAAAATAAGGAGTGACCCACACTAAAGTAGAACACACTCTAAGTGTGTAAGCAAATTGCATAAAGTGTGTGAAGTCTGAGAAGTAGGTGTGTGCTCAAAAGTGATTACACCCTTTGTGGGTTTATTGCACCAAGAGAAGAAAAAGGGGAGTGCATGCATACATGCATGCACATGCACACGTGAACAAAGCCAAACCAGCTTGTGTGCATTTGAGGAGTCCAAGACCAGAGATCTTGAAGATATTGTGATGCCATGCATTCTGTGCATGAAGTTGTTTTGAACTGAGACTGGACCAGACTGAAGTTAAAGATATTATTTGTCTGAGTATTTAGTAGTTGAAGAGAGAAGCCTGGTCATCCTTAGAAGAAGGTGATAAAGCCCGAGCTAGACGAGAAGACCTGTTCACCACAAGTGATCAGAAGAAGAGCAAGGCCAGCAGCCTTTATCCCAGGCTGTTGAAGTTACTTGAAGAACTTGAAGTGAAGAAGAGCTACTCGTGTGACTCGAGGAGGCAGGAGAAGACCCTGTGGGACTCAGGGAGAAGAAGTCTTCAGTGGGATTCTGGAGCAGGCCAGTGGGACTCTGGTAACACTGTGGGACGCAGTATAAAGACCCTCCTGTGGGACTCAGGAGAGATACAGTGGGACTCTGTATCGACCATTGTAATACTAACAGATTATAATGGAAGAATCCATGCTTGGAGAGCATGGCAAGGATGTAGGCCTTTGGTGCCGAACCTTGTAAATCCTTGTGTCCTGTGCCTTTTCATTACTGCATTATCCGGGAAAGGTTGAGAGATACAAGAAGAGTGGATCGAGGCTTTAACCAGCCATAGAGGTTTAATTGATTAAGAATCAATTAGTAAAAAGTTTTAAAGGATCACTGATTCACCCCCTCCCCCTCTCAGTGATTCACACTGATCTGGGCACTTCAATTGGTATCAAAGGGAGGTTACCTCTAAAAGATCCAAGAGAGTCTATATGGAGTGCAGATTTGAGGAAATGAGTGACCAGCCTCAAATGGAGATATCTGCCAAGACTCAGAAAAATAGAAAGAAGAAACAGGCCAAAAAGATGAAGAAGAAGGTTGATGCAATCAGAGAAACTCCTTCTATGGAAAGAAATGTGAAAGTCACATCAGATGACAATTCCTTTTATCATTCTTCTGATGAAGCCTGCTCTAGCTGTGATGAAGATGGAAGAAACAATGATCTTCTAAATGCAATCAAATATCTTCAGAAGAAAGTCCCCAAGGAAATTGCAATGTGTATAGCTACAGGCCTCCTTGATCTTCAGGAAGAAAAATTACAGCTAGAAGATGAAGCCAATTCTCTGGAAGTCCAATTGGCAAAAAGGGTTGGCATAACCAACACTCTCAGAAAGCTGGTAAATGCTAAAGATGAAACAGTATCCCTTTGCAATGAAAGATATGAAGACACTGCTGAAGAATTGCAAAGAAGCCTTTCTGAGAAAGACATCTTTATGATAATGATCAAAGATGTTGTACATGCACTGGAAAAGAGGCACAAAGTGTCAATGGTTGTCAGGGATGCTCAACTAGAAGACAAAGTCAAAAGGGTGAAGGAGCTTGACAACTCATTGCTTGAAATGAAGCAGATGCATGAAGACTAGATAAAACAGCTGGAAGAGAAATGGGAAGGAAAGCTAAGAGCTGTTGAGGATGAGAAGAACTCCCTCAATATGAAATGCTTAGAACTGGAGGTGATATTGAAAAATCAGCAATCACCTAAAGCTGAATCCTCCCAGTCAGCTGAAAGAAGACATGTTGCTACTCAAGTATGCTTTGAGCATGATGATTCTAAGAGAAAGACATCCTCCAATAAAAGTGCAACATCTTCTAGAAAGAAGGTACCATCCATACCATCTTGTACTGATGCTTCTAATTGTGTTTCCACAAAAAGTGCAGGATGGAAGAATGAATCCAAACAAATATGGATGAAGACAGTAAAGAAGCAGAGCTCTCCTGAAACAACACAACAAATCAAGAAAAGTACCCAACAATCAGAAGGACTCAAGAGGTCAAGATTTGTGGGTCAATGCTGGTGTTGTAATAAGTATGGGCATTGTGCAAAGGATTGTTGGTACAATCCACTGAATGCCAAAGCACAGAGGAAGCCCATGCCTAGGGGGAGCAAGCCAGAAGAAAAGAAGCAGCATCCACAGGTCCAGAGACATCTGTTTACTGCTAACAGATTTGGATTACTTGACAACATCTGGGATGATTGCAAAAGTGGTCAAAAAGATACATGTCAATCTCCAACTGTATCCAGAGCTCAAAAGAAGAAAAGATCACTGAACCTGGCTCAAAAAGATTCCTTGGGAAGCAAGAAGAAAGTAGAAAATGCTCCCAAGAAGTGTTTGAGAAATGAAGAGAAGTCCTTGGAGTCTGAGTCCAAGAAGGGTGATGCATCCAGAAGGACCACCAAGAAGTGCTTCTACTGTGGAAAGAAAGGTCATACCATGGATCTTTGTAAAGAAGCCATGAAATGCAATAGAAGCCAACTGGACTCAAACAGACAATCAATCCAGAAGAAGAAGAAGGGATTGATTGAAAACAAGTTTCCTAAGAGAGGTAGCTTGACAGCATCAAAAGAACCATGTGCAACTTCCAGAACTGAGGCCATACTTCCAAATGACTTGTTAGTCATATGGCCAAATCAGTTGCAACTTGCCAAAGATCTACAAAGAGCTGAAGATGAAGTTCTGGCAATTGCTAAAGCAAAAGGGAAGAAGAAGGTTTCACATGAAGATGTTTTGAGAACCACACCAGCACAATCATCAATGAAGATCAAATGTGCAAGTGTGAAGACTGGTGAAAATGGGACATCTCAGTTGAGAGAATCTTCTCAACCTTGTTGTTCACATTGATGAACCAAGGAGGTTCCATCTTATTCCCTTATACTATTGGTATTTACATGTGCTGACATTGCAGGGAATTGAAGATGATGATCATTCTCATCTGGAGAGTGGTTTGGACAGAATGGAGTGCACCCCTTGAGGGGGAGCCAATCTGGAGAAGATGATGTTCTGAAATTAATATTATCTTGAGAAAGTAGATGAAAGGGGGAGCTTTATCTTTGCACCTAAACTTTCTAATGTGTTTTGTGAAGTATGTGCAGGATTTAGCAATTCATTGTTATATCTGAAAAATTTCAAGCCCCTAAGCATGATCTCACATGTGTAGAGAATTGTGGACAGCATTGAGTTCCTTGGTTACATCACTCTTGTTTTCTACACCGGGTTAGCCCAAGTAGACTTAGAGTTGATTTACTAAAGGTTCTTTGCTAAAGAAGAACATGTGGCATCATCCCTCTCTTAGTGTTTTTCAAGAAAAAGCTATTCGAAGGGAGGAAGAGATTTTTGAAAGAGAACCACACCACACCTTTGCATTTGATTGCCAATAAGGGGGAGAAAGATTGGCACACATATTGACCCATTCATATGTGCTGAAGGAGTGTATTGACAACAAATACAAAGGGGGAGATTGAAGTGCATTGTGTTGCATTTGTTGTCAATGAGGCATGAAGTTGTCTTGGAATGAATGGATGTCAGGGAGTCAGGATGTGAATGTCAAAGGATGTGATGGTGATGGTGATGAAGGAGAATGGCCATGGTACTAAGATGCATGTCACTTAGGAGATTTACTAAGTGACATAGGAGATGATGGTTTGAAACATTCTCTAAGAACATCTGACGATTGTGGAGCTGTTCTTTAAGTTCATAGAACTTGTATCAACTGGATACAAAGTCACAACATTGATTGAAGACCATGCATTGTCTTCACAATGCATGAGGAGTTGAAAGGAGTTCCATCCACAACTACTAAGTGGATGATGTGCACTAATGAAGTCCATGCACTATCACTTAGTGCATGCGAATCTGAAGAAGTCCCAATTTGATCTCTGATTAGATCAACAAAGATAATTGAAGAAGTTATGTGATTTAGGAGTTCGGTTGAAGGAAGACCCTTCGGAATTCCCTCCTAAGTTGTGAAATGTTGAAAAGTTATTAAGAACATGAGGAGGAGATGGGTAATTCCTAAGAAGAAGAAGAATAATGGAGAAGAGGAAATGGAGAAGTGGCATTTGGCATATTACACTTGGTACTTTGTTTTTATACAAAGTCACTTAGTGTTTTACACTAGCAAAAAATAGCCACCAAGGAAGGCCAGCCGAGGGTCATCACCCAAGGCTCATGTGGGACTCGAGGTCACCACGCCCATGGGGAACCCTCAGGCCAAGGCAGCATATCCTTGAGGCAGGGGCGCACCCAAGACAACCGCATGGGCGCCAGGGGCACGCCCGAAGTGTCACAGGGAGCATAGTGGGCGCCAGTGGCGCGCCCGCAGGAGGCATGAGTGGGCGCAGAGCGCGCCCGCAGAGAGAACCCGGTGCGGGGCGGCACCGGGAGGGGAGAAGTGCAACTGAGGAGTTGCGGGCAGCGGCAGGGTAATAAACCGCGGCGAAAACCCGCGGCGTTTCGATGTGGGACGGGCAAAAAATCCCGGGAGCAAATCTCCGCCGTCCGTCTCATCACGCGCTTGATCTGCGCCGCACATCTGATCCGCAGCGCCGCGATCTAATCCAGGCCGCCCGATGCATCTCCATCGCCGCATCCAACGGCCCGGCGTCCATCTTCTACCTCGAGCTCAGCCGAAGCCACCCGCGAGCCCCGCTGAACCAGGCGCCTTCCCGACGACCTGATTTTGAGTTCCCGGCCAACATTTCCAACGCCGAAGGCTCTATTGAGCTCGTCTGGACCTACCGAACACGATCATGCATAAAACTATACATACATGCAACAAATGAGGAGATTTCGTGATCGGCCGAGGAAAACGAAGCTGCCGAGGCCACGTGGAGAGCATGCTTTGCATGCATGAGCCTAAACAGAGGCCGTGCATGCGTTCTAAGTCGCATGCACGTGAAGAAGGCCGATAAATAAGGGAGCCTGCGTCAAACCGAGAATAAAACGCAAAACTTTGGAAAGATTTTGAAGATCCGAAATCTTCGGTGATTCAAGATTTTGAACGCGGATGATCAAAGGCATTCCTCTGCCTATATAAGGAGAGCTCGTGGCTCTCATTGAGGTTGCTGATTATTTTGTTGAAGATCCGGAGTCCCGCGGAGCACTCTCTGCCTCGCGAAGCCGAAGCCCCGCGCATCCCACTTGCGCGGCTATTGTTCTCGGTGCCATCTGAGGCCCGAAGGAGTCCCTTTTGCGCATCCCTTGCGCGAAAGAAGTGAAGGGGAGACCCCTGCGCGCTTTCCCTTTGCGCGGCAGGAAGAACCCGTGGCCGCAACATCTTGCGCGCCCACGGTTGAAGCCCCGCGGGTGTTGCACTTGCGCGCCCCGCGGCAGGAGGAGCTTGCGCGCCCCTGTGCTCATGCACCTTGCGCGACTGCCCCTTGCAAGAACTTGCGCCAGTGTTGAGGAAGATTGGCCGCACCCCTTGCGCGCCTACATTTGAGACAGGGAGTTCGGGTTGTGTTTTACACACAGTGTGTGTGTGCAAAATTTGAAGAACCACCGTGAGCAGTGTGTGTGCTAAGAGGAAGACCCGAGGACATTGTGCCTTGGGTGTGTGTGAAACAAGAAGACCACACCCTACGGGTTGTGGGTGCTTGGCAAGGAAGGAGGCCGAGGCCTTGCCCGTGTGTGTGCATAAGGAGGAACACCACACTTTGTGTGTGTGTGCAATTCAAGTGAAGGCCGAGACTTGCATGCCTTGTGTGCAAAGTGAAGGAGAAAGGCCGTAGCCTTGTGCAACCAAAGAAGACCCGGGCCTTAGTGCCTTGTGTGCACCAAGTGAAGACCACAACAAAGAAGAACACATTCAAGTGTGTGTGCAAAGTGAAGAATTTGTGTGTGCTTAACAAGTGAAGGCCGAAGCCTAGGTGTGTGCACAAGAAGGGAAGAAGGCCATAGGCATTTGTGTGTGCAAAAGAACTAGAAGGCCGAACCTAGTGTGTGCACTAAAAGTGTAAACACCTAGAAGTAAAATAAGGAGTGACCCACACTAAAGTAGAACACACTCTAAGTGTGTAAGCAAATTGCATAAAGTGTGTGAAGTCTGAGAAGTAGGTGTGTGCTCAAAAGTGATTACACCCTTTGTGGGTTTATTGCACCAAGAGAAGAAAAAGGGGAGTGCATGCATACATGCATGCACATGCACACGTGAACAAAGCCAAACCAGATTGTGTGCATTTGAGGAGTCCAAGACCAGAGATCTTGAAGATATTGTGATGCCATGCATTCAGTGCATGAAGTTGTTTTGAACTGAGACTGGACCAGACTGAAGTTAAAGATATTATTTGTCTGAGTATTCAGTAGTTGAAGAGAGAAGCCTGGTCATCCTTAGAAGAAGGTGATAAAGCCCGAGCTAGACGAGAAGACCTGTTCACCACAAGTGATCAGAAGAAGAGCAAGGCCAGCAGCCTTTATCCCAGGCTGTTGAAGTTACTTGAAGAACTTGAAGTGAAGAAGAGCTACTCGTGTGACTCGAGGAGCCAGGAGAAGACCCTGTGGGACTCAGGGAGAAGAAGTCTTCAGTGGGATTCTGGAGCAGGCCAGTGGGACTCTGGTAACACTGTGGGACGCAGTATAAAGACCCTCCTGTGGGACTCAGGAGAGATACAGTGGGACTCTGTATCGACCATTGTAATACTAACAGATTATAATGGAAGAATCCATGCTTGGAGAGCATGGCAAGGATGTAGGCCTTTGGTGCCGAACCTTGTAAATCCTTGTGTCCTGTGCCTTTTCATTACTGCATTATCCGGGAAAGGTTGAGAGATACAAGAAGAGTGGATCGAGGCTTTAACCAACCATAGAGGTTTAATTGATTAAGAATCAATTAGTAAAAAGTTTTAAAGGATCACTGATTCACCCCCTCCCCCTCTCAGTGATTCACACTGATCTGGGCACTTCACTATGTGATATAACTATGAACCTCCAATTATTCTCCCATTTTCACCCCAAAACACAAAAAATTACCAATAACTCACATAACATCAATGGAATTTAGAACAAAAATAATCAAGATTAAAATACACTAGAAATAAGTAAATAAAAGGCCTAAAATTCATCACTCACAACCCAATAACCCATGGTAAATCGAGGTTCTATATGATAAAAATATATCTAGACTCTCCCCACACCTACCTCTTGATTCCCAACATCACTATATTCAAACTACCATTACTCATAAAATAACAAGAGGTAAAACCAAGCTCTGATACCATTTTTTCATGAACCAACTTGGGTTACCCCTAATATGGGTACTTGATTCGGCCCATGACATGGCCCGAAGGGTGTTTAAAATCCCCATTAGATAGAAAAGCGTATCAAAACATAAAATATAAAATGGCAGGAATGATTTCACCTAATAAATAATCATAAACATGAGTGGTATTCTTACTAAAAATATGACATGTCGTGTCCATAAATTGGAATTCCATGCATAGTGAAATATGTAATTGAAAAAACTGATAAAAATAAATAAGGCATAACTAAAAAGTATCTATCCATCCAACTCAACTTTCAAAATTCACAAAAGAGATGTGACAAGGATAAATAAAAAATTCACAATATAAGGAATTCCAAAATGACTGATAAATAATTAAAATACAATGATTAAAAGAAACCCAAAATACTAAATTGTAAAATCCTTTACTAACCCAAGGTCACCATCCAAAATCGTTTCTATGAACTGCTCCCTGATTGCCCCAAAAAGAAAAATCCACAATAAGGAACTCCCTATGAACCTAAACTTGGACTAGAAAAAGACATAAGTCTACCAACACCAAGTGGTATAAGTAGGGTGTGATACAAATATCCCAATATGATTTCACCAAAGTTTACATGAATTTACATTACCAGAAAAATCATAAATTCTAGTTTCAAATCTAGTAAACAAAATTATGGTTTTTAACATTATAAGAAAAAAAATCATAATTTTTTTTGAAATCATTTTTAAAATATTAAAAAATGCCTTAAATGAATCATTTCGCCTTTCATTAGGAAACAATTTGAAATATTACTTTCTAAAATCCACTACTAAATAAATTTTATAAACATCATATGGTAAACAATAAGCGAATGGTTAAATACCAAGAGAATAAGTAGATCTAAATGAAAATGTCCAGAAATAATTATCTAAGTACATCATGTATCAAAATAGTTATAAAACAATGTAAATCATTAATGAGTAAGACTATAATAAAGAATACATTTGAATCAAATAATAAAAGATACAAGAACAAGGAGTACATGTCATGATAGAACAATAACAATAATAAATAAGAAACATAATAAAAGTGTCGTAGTAAGAAATTTTAAGTAAAGTATATATATATATATAAATGACATCATAAAAATAGAATTTCTTTTTGAAAAATAGATTTAGAAATATAAATCACTATGAATTTTTAATAAAAGAAAATATCACACCCTGACCTATCTGATAATTTTATTTTATTATTTCTTTAGCTTTTAAAAATTTGGTGTTGGGGTTCGGGTTGAATCCCAAACAAAACTTTTGAGTTCTATAAAAAATTGTGCATTTTTGAGTTGACGTCATTGGGTGCACAGGCGGATCATGTTTTGGAAAACCCACACTACTTTTCCCAGATAACTATGCGATCTGCCTATATTCAAATTTTTTTAAAATGAATAAATTTTGTAATTTATTATTTCTTAAAATTTTTATTGTTATTAGGAATTTTTATTATTTTTATTTTAGGTTAAAAATTAATTTTTTTATCCTTATTATTATTATTAATATTTTTAGTAATAATAATAATATTATTATTTTATTTAATTTAAAAAAATACCCTAAAGGGGTCGCGACACCCCCATATCCTTCTACCCCCATGGTATAGGCAGCCTCTTCCCCTCCTGTTGGTTCAGAGCAACCGCAACCTAGTGTGATGGACTCCCTCCCATCTCCATCCATATAGCTCTGGTGCCCCCCTGTGCTCTCCTCCATGCTCTCCACCTCCATCCAAAACCCCATCGCAGCGCAACCTAGACTCCCTCCAGTTTCCATGTTCAGCGCGCGACACGACCCTCCCCTTGTTGACCTTTTCTCTGGTGGCCACAGCTTCGCCGACGCACCCCACTCCAGTAGCATCCTCCCTTATTTCTCCTTCTGGTGAGGGTTATTCATTTTAGGGTTCTCCCTTGGTGGATTTTTGGTTGGGAAAAACACTAGATGTTGGAGTTTAATTTTTTTGGGTTGATTCCTCAAATTGTGCATTTAATCTTGTTGTGTTAGGTTGGTGTTGGTCTCTTATTAGGTGCAGTCGAGGTGTGTTAGAGATTTTGCACCAGTTTCAGTCCACCTTCATTGATTTGAGGTAAGGTTTTATATCACAAATTTTTTTCTCACCTATTATTTAGGGTCTTTATTTGTTTTAATACTCTAGTATTAGATTTATAGTGCGTTGGACCCTTATCGTGCCACTTCGGGTAGTTTTTCATTTTTTGTTCATATTTTCTCAGTTTATAATTTGGGGGTTGTAGTTTGCGAGTCTCTGGTAATTAAATTTGAGTTCCTAGTATTTTATTATAAGTGTGTTAACCTTTCTGTGGTGTTCCTGAGTCTCTAATTTTTATTACAATGGGTTTTGAACGTCTTCTAGGGTGCGCACGCATATGATTAGGTACATATATATAAATATTATATATATATATGTCCTCTATGTACATATTCCCTCATGACACAGAGAATACATGCATTGAATTAAGGATATATATATATATATATAATTATGTGTGTGAAAGCAGGTAACAACATCTTCTAGTTAGAAAGCATCAAGAGGTTGAATGTTTATCTTGGTTCTACCTTGAGGTAGGAACCCATTTCACATGTTTTTAAGCTTATATTATTTTGATTTCATAATTATTGTTAATTAGACACTTAATGATGTCAGAATAATTTTACCTTCTGAAATAATGTTCATTTTGACGGAAACTGGTTTTGTGTAGTTTAATATTTTTTATTAAATTGTGAATTTTTTTATTTTAACTGTTCAAGTGGTTCATGTTCTAGTATGGTATTATGTGGGTGTGTTTTTAATTAAAAAAGGGGGTTTTGAACAGGTTTTGTGTATGTAAATCCATCTCATACCCATTAAAATTTTTATATAAAATTTTTAATAGGTTGATTAAATATTATAAGTGGTGCGGATTATGTTTTGGAAATATTTTGAGGTGCACTTGATTTCAAAAGTGGATTTTAATGTGTTGGTTAATTGCCCGATGGGCTTTTCTAATTGTATTTTGATTTTCAAAAATTCACAGTTTGGTTTTGGTAAATGGTAGTTGTTATCTAAGTGGTGGTTGGTGTTTCTAAAGTGGATTTATAAGTTGGTTTGGTGTTTAATATAACCTATGTATGGATATTCATAAAAAGGCTTAAAATGTGAAAACTATTGAACACATAACGTAAGGGCCCGTTTGGACAGGTTTATGTAAAATGATGTTTATATTTTCTCAGGAAATTATTTTCTAAATGTTTTGATAAATGTTAGAGTGCTTCATAGGTAAAGGCCCAGTTTCCACTTTTGAATGGTTATTTGGGAAACCCCTCTTTTGTTGTGTCTCTTGCCTTATCGATTGATTATTATATGGGAGAGTCCTCGGTATGGGACCTCCATGGTTGAATATTTGCGACTTTTTTTTAAATGGTAAGGTATAACCCTTTGTGAAATATATATGGGAACCTAGCATAGCAAAGTTGTTTACTGAGAAGTATTGTTGCACTAGTTAGATTATACACTTCTAGTGGCCCATAGAAGGGGGATATTTTTATATTATTATTATGGGATTAGGCCTCTCAACCAGGACAGGTAGGTCGATGGTTGGTCATTAGGGATTTATGACATCATCGAGAGTAGGAATGCCTTCAAGATGAGTCACATGTATTAGTACATTCTTGTTTTCCTCTAAGTTCCTAGTATTTCCCATGTTCCTTTGACACTAGTATAGTTAGTACCATTACGCTCACTACATGAAGTGATATACCTTGTACTTAGATTTTGTGTTTTCTTGTAAAATTGTAAATGTTTGGTTCACTGAAGATCTTTTCAAGAAAAATGTTTTAAACGAACAATCACTCTTTCCTTTGGAACTTTTATGAAAAATGAATGATTCATTTTTGGTATCCTTTTCTTTCCTCTTGAACCTTGTTTCAAACGTGAGGGAAATAGATTTTGATTTTTATTTTTTTACCTTAAGAAATAAAAGTGTAGAAAATTTTATATTTATAGGTTGTATTTCAAACTTGAAATCAATGTTTTATTTATTTAAAGAATGTGCACTAGGAATAGAATTAATCAGGCTTACCTACTAAGTTTTAATACTCATGCCTATAGTATTTTATTGTTTTTAGTTTCTATTGCAGGTTTCATACCTGGTTCGGATCACCTTGGGTTATTCTTGGTTTCAATATTGGAGAGTAACTCATAGGGTTACGTGGAGTCTTAGTCTTGGACAGGTTAGTCATGTTTTGGATGTTTTTTCTTTTCTTGTCGTTTATTTATCTTAATTTGTTATATTTTATTTGTTCTGATTAGTTTTATTTAATTGGAAAAACCCATTCCCATTTGTACTATATCGATACCTTGATGCTTGTCGCTAGCTCGGGATGATCAGGAACGCCTCTTGGGACTTTCCGCGAATCAGCTCGGGTGACCGGTTTAGGGTTGATCCAGTTTGGTTTGTGACAAAATGGTATCAGAGATGTTCGGCTCCTAGCAGACCTTTCTTTCTAGAGGACCCTTTTTTATTTGGAATTATCATGGTAAAATGAGTAGGATTGTCGGGGCTTGAGGTGTAAGAATGGGAAGGATGTTATGAACCCTTGCTCGTTCCGAACCACAAGTTACCGTGGGATGTCTAGGTTGTTATTGTCTTTTTGGTTACTTTGAATTGTTTTATGTTGGGAAATGAAACGGGAGTTGAGAAAGTAGACCTATGAGCTCGTAGGGCCTGGAAATCCATGTGGATCTGAGGAAATTTCCCTAAACTGCTCTCCATGAGGGTGGCATGACTAGCATATGGCTGCTAACTGTATGTCTGAGTCACCCATTGGCACTAGTTTCCCTTGTGGATCGTTTGAGTCTTATTTAGTTGTAATAATTGTTTTGTAAAGTTTTATTTTGAAGATTGTGAAAAGATGAATTTAAAATGGCAATGACCATGTTTTTATTAAGTTCTTTGTTCCCTTATTACTTAGTGTTTTTCCCCACAAAGGTTTGATGAATGGTCAAGTTGCAACTTTGGGTGGTGCGTCCTTAGAAAATCCTTCAGTTGATCAGCCCATAGACTACGTCCTTGAGTTCCAAAAATTGAACCCTCCTCTCTTTTATGGACAAGAATATCCTCTTGAGGTAGAGGAATGGTTGTGGATGATTGAGAGGAACTTCTATTTTCTCACGCCAATTGAGTCCTTGAAGGTGAAGTTGGCTACCCTTATGCTTGAAGGTCCAACCTAAAAATATTGGAAGTCTGTGCCTCGAAGAAATATTTGAAAGATCTCACTTGGGATTTCTCAAAGTCTTCTTTCATCAAACAGTATTTCTTCGAGGTGACAATGGTGAGGAAGAGGATGGAGTTGTGTAGTCTTCAGCAATTTTTTGGATCCGTGTTGGAATTATTTTGTCATTTCTTAGACCTAGCTCCGTATGAACTAGGGTATTTTGGAAATGATCCTATGAAAGGTAGGAATTTTGAGCTCGGGCTTTGTCTTGAGATGTAGTCGAAGGTGGAAGAGCTCAACCTAGCCACCTTCTCAAGTGTTGTGGGGTAAGACTTTCAAGCTGAAGCTGAGTTAGTAGGAGGGCCTGAGGTGGTGAATCCTACCCCAACCTTAGGAAGCAGTGTAGAGGATAGAAATATAAATAATGTTAAGTGTCCTGTTGCTAATGGTACCAGTATGGGAATTAAAAGGCCTTCAAACCTGTAGTCAAATTTTCCAGAGCGTAATTCACTGATCTGTCATTAGTGTGGAAATCAGGGTCACAAAAATCTAGTGTTCCCGAGTGTTCTAATAACCTGCCACACTTGTGGGTGATTGGGTCAATTACAGTGGTTTTGAATAGTTTTTTCCATGAAGCACGATGAAGTTAGAACTGATGCGTCTAAGGTCACCTCGTCCCATCAGCAGGAGTAGGATAATGTTTGTGATAAATATGGGGCTTTCTCTTTGAAATGTTACCTAGACGTGGTGGTTGTCTCTTGCAGCGTTCTATGGTGTTTCTTTTTTTTCAATTGTAAGAATGGTTAGTGTCGAAACTCATTGAGACCTTTATTTTAATGAGAGTGTGCTTGGTTAAATTCTAGTTTTTGTGTTGTGTTTGGGAATTTCTGAATCCTGAATGCAAGGTAGGATATGCTTTAATCATCGGTGCTTTAGCCATAGGTCCCAGAGTAAAGCTAGTGCGTAGTCAGGACAAATCTAACGGTGTAAAAAGGAATTATTTTAATCTTTGTCCTTAGTGTGGAATGGTTTGTGTTCTTCTGAGTGTGTGACTTTGTTGATATAGCGATGGAGGTCATTTTACTGCTTTATCAGTTCGGCCCTTCCCTTTACCCCCCTCATGGTGGGTTTTTTTGGTCTATATAGAAAGTCTTAATGTTTGATTAATATCATCGGTTCTTATGGTTGGGATACCTACAACGTGTCTCGAAGAGTTAAACATGAAGTAATTTAGTGTTAGCCCAATCGTTATGGTGGGGAGTCCGTTTGGGCCTCCCTGTGTTAGTATGAGAGTTTTGTTTCAGGTATCTTTTTGGGTGGTGGGTGGTCTCATGTGGAACCACCTAATTCTAAGTTCTTCCTCTTGATTAAACGTTGGTATTGGAGTACACCCAATGGTTCCAATGGAGTAAGATTATAATAATAAGTGTTAGAGGTGGTTTAAGTTTGTTCATTCATTGGTTGAAATGGGCAGTCTGGGTTCTATTTGGTAGTGGTTAAGGTGTTCATGTTTTGAGGATGAGTTTTAACTCATGGGATTTAGGTGTCTGTTTGGATCGATCAACTGGAGGTGCTTAAACTTTTGGAAGTGGGTGACACTTAAGAAGTTTTATATTTGGGTCTAGATCTTGTTGTGGATTTACAATGGAAAAATCATTATGGTGGGGAGAATTGTCACACCCCAAACTATGTAATTATTTTATTTTATTATTTCTTTAGCTGTTAAAAATTTTGTCTTGAGGTTCAGGTTGAATCCCAAATTTTTTTTGAGTTATGTCGGAAAGTGCACATTTTTGAGTTGACATCGTTGGGCGCATGGGCGGAGCGAGTTTTAGAAATATCGTGTGGCTTCGCCCATATAACTTCACGATCCGTCTCTCTTTGAAAAAAAATTAAAATGAATAAATTATGTAATTTATCATGTCCTTTAAAATTTTTATTGTTATTAGGAAATTTTATTATTTTTATTTTAAATAAAAAAATAAAATTGTTAATTTTATCCTTATTATTATTATTATTAGTAATATTAATATTAATATTAATTTATTTAATTAAAAAAAGAAATACCCTATGGGGGTCACGAAACCCCCTCTCTTTCATCCCCCACGACGTAGGCGGCCTCTTTCCCTCCCGTTGGTTCAGCGTCACCCCAGCCTAGTGCTCTAGCCTCCCTCATATCTCCAGCCATCTAGCTCCCGTGGACCCTTGTGCGGTCCTCCAGGCTCTCCACCTCCGGCCAGAACCCCATCATGGTGCAACCCTAACTCCCTACAACAGTCTCGTTCGGCGTGCAATGTGACCCTCCCCTTACTGACCTTTTCTCTGGTGGTCGCGGCTTCACCGACACACACCACTCTAGCAGAAGCCTCCCTTGTTTCCCCTTTCGGTGAGGGTTCTTATTTTTAGGGTTCTCCCTTGGTGGATTTTTGTTTGGGAAAAAACCCTAGATGTTAGAGTTTAATTTTTTGGGTTGACTCCTAAAATTGTGCATTTAATATTATTGTGTTAGGTTTGTGTTGGTCTCCTATTAGGTGCGGTTGAGGTGCGTTATAGATTTCACACCGGTTTTGATCCGCTGTCATTGATTTTAGGTAATGTTTTATATCGCTATTTTTTTCACCCTTTATTTAGGGTATTTATTTTTTTAATGCTCTAGTATTTTATTTATAGTGAATTGTACCCTTATTGTGCCACTTCTGGTAGTTTTTCCTTTATTGTTAATATTTTGTTAGTTTATAATTGGGGGTTGTAGTTTTGAGTCTCTGAAAATTAATTTTGAGTTCCTGGTATTTTATTGTAAGTGAGTTAACCTTGTCGCGGTTTTCCTGAGTCTCTTATTTTTTTTGCTGGGGGTTTTGAATGTCTTCTAGGGTGTGCACACATATGCTTAGGTATGTATATATAAATATTATATATATATGTTCCCCATGTACGTATTACCTCATGGCATGGGGAATACATGAATTGGATTAAGGATATATATATATGTGTGTGTGTGTGTGTTTGTGTGTGTGTGTGTGAAAGTATGTGCGTGCAAGCGGGTAACAACATCTTCTAGTTAAAAAATGTCAAGTGGTGGAATGTTCAGCTTGGTTTTCCTTTGAGACAGGAACCCATTACACATGTTCTTTAACTTTATATTACTTTGATTTCTTGATTATTGTTAATTAGAAACTTAATGTTGTTAGAATAATTTTACCTTGTGAAATAAGGTTTTTTTTTATGGAAATTAGTTTTGTGTTGTTCAATTATTTTTATTAAATTTTGAATTTTGTTATTTTAAATGTTCTAGTGGTGTGTTTTCTGGTATAGTATGTTGTGGGTGTGAATTTAATTAAAAAGGGGGGGGGGGTTGAACTGGTTTTTTGTGTGTAAAGCTGTGTGATACCCATTAAAAATTGTTTATAATTTTTTTAAATAATTTATTAAATTTTATAATTGGTGAAGATTATTTTTTAGAAATATTTTGAGGTGTGATTGATTTCAAAAGTGGATTTTAATGTGTTGGTTAATTGTCCAGTTGGATTTTCTAATTGGTTTTTGATTTTCAAAAAATAATGGTTTGGTTTTGGTAAATGGTAGTTGTTATCCAAGTGGTGGATGGTGTTTCAAAATTATTTTTATAATTTGGTTTGGTGTTGAATATAACCTATGTATGGCTATTCATAAAAGGTTTAAAAAGTGAAAACTATTCAACACTTTACGCAAGGGCTCGTTTGTCCAGGTTTATGTAAAAAGATGTTTGGATTTTCTCTAGAAATGGTTTTATAAATGTTATGATAAATGTTAGAGTGTTGTATAGGTAAAGGTATGGTTGGAACTTTTGAATGGTTATTTGGAAAACCCCTCTTGGGTTGGGTCTCTTGCCTTATCGATTGATCATGAGACGGAAGATTCCTCAATATGGGACCTCCTTGGTTAACTATTATTTAAGGAAATGAACTAACCTTAAGGTGGTTGTGGTGGTGCCGGTTGTGTGGTGTGTGTGGTTATATATATTTGTGACTTGTTTTTTAAATGGTAAGGTACACCCTTTGTGAAATATACATGAGAACCTAGAATATCAAAGAGTTTTACTAAGAACGATAGTTGCACTAGTTAGATTATGAACTGATAGTAGCCCATAGCAGGGGGATATTGTTTTATTATTGCTATGGGATTGAGCCTATCTACCAGTTGAGGTAGGGATATGGTTTTATGTTAGGGAATTATGACGTCATCGAGAGTAAGCATCCCTTTAGGATGAGTTACATGTATTAGTATGTTCTGGTTTTCCTCTAAGTTTCTAGGATTTCTCGTGTTCCTTTGACACTAGTACAGTTAGTACCATTTACCTCTCTATATGAAATGATATCCCTTGTAATTAGTTTGGGTATTTTCTTGTAAAATTTTAAATGTGTGGTTCACTAAAGATCTTTTAAAGAAAAATGCTTTAAACAGACAATCACTCTTTCCTTTAAAACTTTTATGAAAAATTAATGATTCCTTTTTTATCTTCTTTTATTTCCTCTTGAACCTTGTTTCAAACATGAGAGCAATGGATTATGATTGTGATTTGTTTACATTAAGAATGAACAGTGTAGAAAATTATTTATTTATATGTTGTATTTCAAACCTGAAATAAATGTTTTATTTATTTAAAGAATGTGCACTAGGAATAGAATTAGCCAGGCTTTCCAACTGAGTTTTAATACTCATGACTATAGTATTTTCTTATTTTTAGTTTCTATTGGAGGTTCTAGATCTGGTTCGGATCACCTTGGGTGATATTTGTTTTCAGTATCAGAGAGTAACCCACATGGTTATGTGGAGTCTTAGTCTTGGACAGGTTAGTCATGTTTTGGTCATTCTTTCTTTTCCTGTCATCTATTTATCTTAATTTATTCTATTGTATTTCTACTGATTAGTTTTCTTTCATTGGAAAAAATTGTTCCCATTTCTACCCTGTTGATGCCCTGAAACTTGTCACCAGCCCAGGAGGATCAATAATGACTCTTGGGCCTTGCCACAGATCGACTCGGGTGATCGGTTCAGGGTCGACCCGGGTTGGTTCGTGACATGAAATCTCATGGAAACACTTACTTCGATAAAGTGTTGATGATCAAAAACCTTTAGATACTGGAAGAATAATACCAAAGGGACAATTTGTGCACCCTAGGTATAAAGAATCACAATACTTAGACAATAAGTAATCTAGGGTTTGGCTGACATGGCTCTATGAAGAGGAAGAAGAATAATCAAGAAGAGACTAGGAGGAAAATAATGAAAATAGAAGAGAAATGTGACTTGACCTTGAAAAACTAACTTGAAAATGAGGTGGAGGAGTTCCAAATCCATGGGAGAAAAATATGAGGCTCATTTAGGGTTCACCCACAAGATGATACAAACAAATGATTGGAAAATAAGGGATGAAAAGGTTTTAATTCGAAGAGAGAAAGATGGTGAATCAAAAAAATATAAAACTTGCTAAACAACATGGTTTGGTTGCACGATTTACCAAATTGTATGCTAACCATGAAACCCTCACTTGATAATCCATGAAGATGTCTCATAGTTTGGCTACACAGTTTCCCCTAATCATGCATCAAACGTGTACAAGAGACCCATAGATATAATTACTTCACATAGTTTTCCTAGAATGTGTAAAAATAAGTCCCATGATTTACCCAAACAATATTTTAACCATGCATGGTAATTATATATATATAAGTCACCCCTATATTTTCTCGTAGGATCCACACGGTTGGCTCAACAGTTCGCCAACCATGTGAGGAGCATTGAGACACCTAAGAATAACCCCATAGTTTGGAAACACAGTTTACCAAACCTTGAGTCAAGCATGTAGCTGTGAAAAACTCTCAAAAAACAAAAAAAATCAACCCAAAAATATATAACTAATAAATTAAATAATTATACATAAAAATATCCCAAAGGGACATCGAAGTGTGAGAGTAGGTGACTCTGAACACATATAAAATATAATATTAAGATATAATTTAAATGAAACTTAAAAAATAACCCAAACACTTAAAAAATAATTGAATGTAAAAACAATTTCATAAATTTGGAGAACAAAAAACCATTTAAATATCACAAAATAATGTTGTTTCAAATCACACCATTTATACTTAATTTTGTGTGTGCATAACATGTTTTATGATCAATGATTATTTATCATTAATTACATTATCAATTATATTATTATTAAGTATTATTAAATTCATAAATTATTATATTATTTATTATATTTTTAATTATTTTTAGTTGAAATATTAATTATATTATTATTTTTAATTATTATAAATGTTTTTTAATTATATCATTAATTACTAATAATTAAATTAGTATTAATAATTATTATTTTTATATATTATTACTCTAATTTCTATTTATTTATAATTATATTATTAACTACATTATTAATTACATTAATAATCATTTTATTATTACATATGATAAATTACTTTAATAATTAGTTCTTCAATCACATTATTAATTATTATTAATAATTAATAATTCCATTGCTAATTTTAATTAATTATGGTATTTTTATTATTATTCTATCAATTATTAAATATTAATAATTTTTTTGAAATACCATTTTAATTATATTATTAACCGCAATATTAAAAATTATTAGTAGTAAAAAATTAATTATTATTAGTTATATTTTTATTATTAAGGTGTTAGTAATTAGTATTAATCAGTGATTATTATTAATTATTGCTTTATTATTTAAGTAATAATTATATTATTGTAATTCTTTATAATTAATTAAATAATTGTTATAAATAATTATTAAGTATTATTATTAATTGAAATATTAAATAATTTGATAAATATACTATTTGCTAAATTATTATAATTGATTATATTTAACTACATTGTTAATTAATATTAATTACATTATTAATTAATGTATTTATTTATTTAATAAATATAATAATAATTTCATTATTATAATTAATTATAATTAATTTCATTATTAATTGTTTCTATTTACATTATTGATTAAATAATTTATTCTTTTTGGGTTATTAATAATAAAATATTGTTATTTTAATGTGCTCTCAATGTTGATCTTGAATCCCACATTGAAGATATATAAAGTATGGAACGAACCACTCCTTTATAAAAGGGATGTGGAGTTAGGGTTTTAAGGGATGTTATATTTTCATAATATTTTAAATGAAGTAATTTAAAATAAAAAATAGTTAAATTTTGTTGAAATTTTGTTTTATTTTTATATATATTTATAAAAACAAATAAAAATGGAGGATTCCAACCCAAAAGATGCCTTCTTTTTAAAAAATTTGAAGAGAGAGTTGGGTAGGAAAGTGCACTCTTAGAAAAATTTCAAAGACAACAACCTCTTTGAAGCTTCTCCAAATAATGTTGTTTTCAATTATGTGTCATCTTTGAAAAATTTTCAAAGAGGGTGTTGAATTGGAAATCATCCACCCAACTCCATAAAATCTGGTCTTCTTTGAAAAATTGTTTTCCCAAAACTCTATTTTCGAAATTTCTTTTTTTTTTATTTCCATTATAAAGGAAAATTTTCCATTGATTGAGGGTTTTCAAGAATATAAAAACCCATGGAAACATGGAAAACTGATTCAAACCAATGATGAATCTAGAATATAATTCATTGATTTAAAGAGGAGGCTCTCCAATGTTTTAGTTTGGTCCGTACTAGGGATGTTGGAATAGTGAAATACATGCCAATTTGATTGAGAAGGGGGATTTTAAGGCCAAATCATGTAGACTTATTTTGTTTGGGTAGTGATGAGGAATTTTTCTCATGTAAGGGGAAAAAATTCTTGAAATAGGTAGATTGAGAAACTATTTTCAAATCTACCAATGAGGGTAGGTGTTGTCTTAAATTGTGTCTTATTTGAAAAACTCTCAAATAAGGTGTTGTCTTGGACAACACTTTCACTTCAATTTTTATTTTTATATTATGTTGTTTTGATTATATATTTATAACAAAAAATAAACAATTAAACAACATTTAACTATTTTTATATTTGAAATTACTTTAATTATAATATTATGAAAATATTACATAAAATCTCACCTAAGCTCCCCTTTTATTAGGGTGTGGTTCTTGACATTGTTCCTGGATTTTCGATGTGGGATATATACACCTATTCTCTGGAATTAAATAAATAATATATTATTTATAATAACATGTTAATGATAATAAATGATTAATCATAACACATTTTTAATAAATAATTGTTATTTAATAATTTAATAAATGGTAACAAATAAAGCCATAATAATGATTATTAATAATGTCATTAATGTTTTTAAAACTATAATAACAAAATTTTTTTTAAATGATGCAATTATTAGTAAAAAACATAATTACTAATAATTTCTAAAAGTAAATATTAATAATGTGATTAATAATATATAATTTTATATGTAAAAATAAGTAGTAATAATTAATATTATAACTAACAATAATAATAATCAATATTATAATTGAGAATTAAAATAATTAAAATATAATTAATAATAAATAATAATACAAATAATAATATAGTGGTTAATAATTAAATTATAAACAATTAATAATTAAATTAATAATATAATTAATAAAGTAGTGAAAAATAAATATTAATTTATTTAATAATATTTAATAATAATGTAATTAATAATATAGTACTTAATAATAATTATGTGCATAAATGTTTTAAAGTTTAAATGTTATGTTCTAAAACAAAAATGTTTATTCCATATAAATTATTTTATGTATTTTATATTTATGATTTTTTTATTTTTAACTAAAGTATTTTACTCATTTTTTTATTATTTTTAGTAAATATAATATTATTAGTTAAGTTAAAAATTATTATTATTATTATTATTATTATTATTATTATTACTAAATACAAAATATTTTCCTGTTTCACTACTGCAAAAGAGGCCTTTAACAGTGCTATAATTGACCTTTATTAGTGCTAAAAAGTGTTGAGTGCCGGAGTGTAGTTAAAAGACCTAGAATTTTATCAGTGCTATAAAAGCACTAATTAATGGATCCTTTATCAGTGCTAAAAAAGTACTGATAAGTGACACCATTTATTAGAGCTTTAGGAATAACTAATAAAGAATGATTTTATCAGTGCATTTAGTTGTGCTGATAAAGGGGCATACTGCAGTGTGCGTAAAAAACACTCTTTTAACAACTCATATTTTCCGTATATTATTTTTAAATATTATATGGATTATTTTCAAGACCAAGAGTTGAGATGGTGTGCGATTTTGAAGCCCAATGTGACAAGAATAACTGTTTGTAATATATTAAATATATTTAATATCACATGTGCACAATTTTCCTAAAAAAGAGGAATGAATCCTAAATAGGTGCCCGAATCAAAAATCTAAGGGCACCATTGAGTTGAAAAATGATATTTTTACCCTAGGCATGACTTAACGTTATCCAGCGTGGGTCATTTGTGAAAAATTTATCATGAGTAAAAAATTAATAAAAAAAATTAACTTAATAATTTATTTTATTTTGTTTATCACAGTGAACTAAATATTTTTTAAATATATGGCGATGAAAATTATCTCAGGGTTTGCCGCTAAACCATTGAGACCTAGATGTCATTGGAAGAGAGCATTCTCGACGGGTGACAACAGGTCAAAATCAGATCATGGATCATCATGCAAGTGGAGTTGGAGGATCTTGTCAACAATGAAAACATAACCGTTCTTCATCAATGATTGAACCAAACTCCTAGTAGGATGTTTGTTTTATGTGGATTCTTCTCTATTATTGATTCCTCTGATGAAAATTGATCAATTGACCAACTGATTGATCCATGGATCATCCATATTTGCAGGATGGGTATATTACAGGGTGATTTGGGAGAATTACTTTGAATCTCTTCATTTTTTATCTTATGAAAATGAATCAAGATCGACACGAACATTGATTGGGGATCATTCCTATCATTTTTTATGTTCTTTTCTCACCTGATTTCGTGATTCACCTTGGGTGTTCTTCATTTGGCCCGTGGTTCGATGAATCCCGATCGATCGATCATTTCACACCCATTCCCTGACACAACGATCTAATATCATAGATCTGGGATTGAAAAGATGTGATGAAGGTGAAATAGTGGTTTCAATAGTTAATCAGACAACGATGAATACCCGATTCCTCATTCTTTTGTGTTATTTGGTGCACAATGATGAACGATGCTTAGATTCGTTCTTACAATAGATTTGAGCCTAGAATTTAATGATTTTCGATGGAAAGACTTATAAGATACTTCCTCTTGAGTTTCTTGGTAAGGAGAATATGAAATGATATCTGGAGCAATGAAGAAGAAAATCAGAGCATGAATATGTGTTTCTAGAAAATCACGTAGAACACAGTGTGTAAACCAGATCTACATGCCGTGTGGGTCCCCTGACTACAATGTAGGGGTTTTCCTAGAGTTAAGTATAACACTGTGTGTGAACCCTATCACACGGTGTGTGACCCTCCTTGGTTGACTGGGCGTGTACTCCGTGTGAGAGTTGGTGTCCTAGAACCAACTATTTATACTTTGATTTTATGAATATTTGATGTATTAAATATTAAATTAAACATCTTATTATATATTTTTCATTATTCTGTATGACTTTAATGTAATAATGTTCTAGATTATTTTTCACATTGATATGGTTATATTAGTTCCTCGCTATGATGAGAACCTTTAAGTTCTATAAAAATATTCTTAATATAGTTCAGTAGTTGGATAACATACTATGATTAAAAACATAGTATATAGATTGTCTGGTGTGAGTAATCATAAGCATATGAGACTTCTTCTCATGAAGTTTTCACCTCATAATCTCCAAGACGATAGATTATGAGAACATACCTGCCAGTAGGAATTCTGCATATTTTGGTGTCATCGGATATTCCTATATGCGAGTGTGTGTAATGGTCCTTAGACTTTAAGATTATCATTAATTCATGTCACAACTCATGCAATTAGATTTGATGATGAAAACCATCATGCCATATGTTGGTGGGAAGTAGGGTATGTTGGGCACTTCATGAATGACATGTTATTGATGGATAAGTTAAGGAAGAATTTATCCCTTCCATCTTTATGGAAGTTGATATCTCATCCCTTTGATTGAAATAGAACCATCACCCTAAATTTCATGGACATGGTGCAACGATGAGTTTATTTCAGATAGTCAAAATAATATGTATTAAGTATATAGGTTGATGACACTATCATGCAACCTTCTTGATGGGATATTGTGATAAAGAGATTATATTACACAGTGATAATTCATATGTGGTTTTCATCATTGAGACTTTAAGTTCTTTCTCTTGGGTGCCTTGACCTGTTGATAGACAAAAATCTTAGACTTTAGGCAAGCCTGCCTAATGTCAACGAGAAATAATCCTAGACGGTAACACACTATGTGTTTCTATTTGTCTTGATTAAATTCTATTTGAATTTAATTAATGGAATTAATGTTATTCTCAAGACTGATGAATAATTTTATTCAATTTCTATTGATTGTAAAAATTACATAATTATTATTCACCAGACTGTGAATAAAATATATTTATTCACTAGATTGTGAATAAAATATTTTTATTCACCGGATTGTGAATAAAATATATTTATTTATTTTATTGAATATTTAATAAATATTCATTTACGAGTTTTTGAATAAAATATTTATTTAAGAGAATAAAATATTTATTTGGGTGTTTAATAAATGCAAGAGGATTTTTAATGGACCATTATTGTGTCCGGTGATAAAATAATTATTTACGAGCTGTTAAATATTACTTATTCATTATTCATAAGTTGGTGCAACACAAAATAATAATAATAATATTATTATTATTATGGGTTATGATATTTCATTAATGGTTATAATTATATTTAATGGATTCTATGCAATTAAATTTTGTAACCAAAATCCTATGTAACACCCCGAGCTTCCACGATACACTTCTCTTTCAATAATGCAATAGCTTGCATTGTACGCAAGTTCAAGATTCTAACACACCGCAACTAATCAAAATAGATATTATGAATAGTAATACCCACTTTTTTAAATTATATATATTTTATATTTCAAAATGGACTTCATTTTTGGATTCATAATTTCGAAATTAGCCTATGTTGAATTTTTGTAATTCTCTGAGAACATCCAAATTTTTATGAATAGTGAAAAATACTTAAAACAACTTTTTTTAATCAAAATAATTTATAGTGATAAATTATAACATTGAGTGGTTTTACAGTATAATTAGAATATATTTTTACCATTTTATCCAATGGTGTTCATTAGAATTAATTTCACTTTGAAATTGGACATAAACAATTGTCAATCTTTTGATATATACTGTTTCTTAAGAACACACTATTTGTTGTGAAAGTGGGAATTAATTATAAAATTAATTAATTCAACTTATATGTTTGTAATTTCATAAAATAGAAATCATTTTTGAATTCGGAATATCAATAATATCTTAGGGTGAAATTTTGGCATTGTTATGAAAAACTTCAATTTTTGATGAATAGTGAAACCACTAAGTGGTAGTTAAATAACTGATTTTTCGTTTAAATGAAATATTACCACATTTGTGATTTGATTTTAAAAAATCCGACATACATGGTTGTCATTAGGAAGTAAAATGTGGTTCAATGGGATTAAAATAATTTTTTGGTGAATAGTAACTTTTATGTTTAATTAATCGCGATTAAAGGTAATTAGTAAAATTTAAGGTAAAAATGATATTATAAAAATATTAAATGACCTTGAAACTTGTACTAAACCTATTGGATGAGTCATGGACGAACAAGAAAATACATGGGTCAACTTGGGGACCCCATGGAGCCACTTTGGTAGGAAAATGACATAAATAACTTTTTATTTAAAGTTAAAATAAAAATGTCACAAACATAAGTTGATTTAATAAAACAATTTTTAAATGGGGTTATACAAGTCATATTTTTGACTATAAATATTAAATATAAAGATAAAAAGATTTAATAAATTATGATATTTTTTTTATAATTTTTAGACATTAAATAAATTAAATTATTTATGACACCATGATGATGCAGCGATTACCTCATTAATTAACGATTTTAATAAAATGGAAGGATAATGTAAACTCTAAGCATTAAAATTGTCCAAAGCCTATTGTATGAGTATATTTCGAACCCTTATCACCTTATCCTTGAATTATATAAGTGTGGGACCTTTAGAATCCGAAAAGCATTGTATAATAAAGTAACATTTCATTACTTTCCAAAGTGCCCCTCCTCTCCACTTATAAAAGGTCCCCACCACTACCACCTTACTCACACTTTCAAAGCCTTTTGGCTCGGCCAAACTCTACCAAAATACTCTCCCAACTTCCCTCGCTTACTCCTAGAAGCCTCACTTTGGGCAGAATTCATCCCAAGGAGGCCTTTGTCTCAAATCCAAAGAGTTACCCGATTTTAAGGTAATGTCTTCTCTTATGTTATTTTGTTTTATTTTTCTTATCCAACCCCCTAAACTCTTTTTATTAATTTATTTTGTAATATAACCTGTATCCTCAATATAATAGTATGTTTTTATATGATGTATTCGAGCTACACTTACACACACCTACATCTAATGGTTAAAGAACATACTGTTTCTGTGGATGGCGAATTTCTGCCTCACAAAATGATGATTGTTCAACACTTATATAACACCTTCAAAGGTGGACATTAATATGTCACTCTATTTATATATGATATATAATATGTTTATGTTTTACTTAAGGTTCTGTATTTTTCATTTATGGCATACCTTTATTGTTTCCATTATGGGTAAACGCGATATTTTCATTTTAGGAAGTGTGGACTACCGCCCCCTCAAAGTGATTTGAATCGTTAATGCCATGTGTGGGATGTATAAAGGATGGAGTAAATGGTATTATAAATTATAATATACTGGAATTATATTTTACCTTTATATAATTATAACTTCATTCCATTAAATATGAAATAGAAATGAAAGTAGCGTCCATGCGTACGTACGGATTACCGTTTCCATGAACGGTGCATTTCATTTCTTACCTCTAAATGTTATGTAATATTATAAATGAATGTATATACTGGATATATATGATGTATATGATATATAAATCATGAATATAGTAATGGATATAATGGATATATTAACACATGAACAAAGTGTAATTATAAGAAGTTTATTTTTGACTCAAGTACCTAAGATCATCAAAACGACCGTTAGTAACATAAATAATTACATAATGTTCATAACATGGTAATAAATGATATAAAATGAATATTAAACTTTAAAAAGGATTTTAAGAAATTATAAATTAACTCTATTTTATTATTTAGGAGATCAAAGAACGGTCGAGTGAATTCGGACATGAGGTAAGGGAATTTCTTAACCCAATTTCCACTCTTTGGGTTAATCTCTTACTTTCAAATTATGTCATGATATTATTATGTCCTATCATGTATTTTTAATTTCTTTATATGTAATTGTAGTGAATAACCATAATAGATCTATTTTATTTAAAAAAAATGATCTTTGTGAGGGACTTCGTCTCAATCTCCTTTCATTGAGGCATATTTTGTTTTATACACAAATTTCTTTTATACGGTCTATAAACCCCTTTGAATTTGACTTTTATTCAAAAAGGATTTTTTTTTAAAATCATTTTACTAAATGAAAAAAGGAATGTTTTTGTCTTACGTATGTGGTCACAATGACTTCTCCACCGCCGTGACTATTATTTGTGTTTCAACTTCCTCTACAAGCCATAACTTCTTTTTAGTGAAAAATAAATACAAAGTTTTAACTTTGTTTTATTTTGGTATTGAAAATGGTTTTGAAAGTGTTTTTATTATATCAATGTGTTGTATTGATATCTTTTTATTGAAATGTGGAAATTTTATGTTTCCTTTATACATGTTTTATGTGATACGATTATGTTATGGTTTATGATATGTTTAAACCTATTCATATGAGGAATGAATTGGACTTAATAAGTGACGGGTGGAGCCCGCTATAGCTCCTAGATACATCGGTAGGTCTCATGAGACAAACTAGTGTCTTGGAATGAGGCCTTGAAAAAATCTTATTTGTGGTCTTGGCATGAGGCCTTGGCTACGTGGTTATGATAGTCTGGCATTATGCATTCCATCTTTATGAAAGTGGTTATTGATATTGCATGTGGTTATTCGACCAGTAGAATATCCATGTGAATAAGTAAATGGCATTATTTAATTTTTATTTTTCCATAATATACTGATGTTCAATTTTAAAAAGGCTTTTGTTTTAGTTATACATTGCCTTAAATGTTAATGTTTATTTACGAAAGCTTCCGCTATATTGTTATCCTTAATGAGCATCTGATCTCACCCCTTTCAATGTTTTAATTTTTCCAGGATGTGAAGAAGTATATTATGAAGGACCTGCAGGGATAAAATAATGGGATATGAAGAGAATATGTTGTAGTTTTGTTTTACTTTATGATGTAATGTAAGACTTATGAATGTATCTATTGTTTTCAAGGCTACTAAACTAATCGGCCTTTCGAGACTTGATCTTTTGTGATCATGCCAATGTTACGAAGTAATGCACCGACTCTGGGTAACTGGGGTCAAGGCGTTACAGTTGGCATCAGAGGCAGTTTAGTACTAACCTTGGAAGCTAGATTTAGATAAACTCTGATTAGAGCACATATCCCAAAGATATACTTTGATGATTAGTATAGAAGAACTTCCTAGAATTTTGGTATTATAGAGATTTTGTGAGTTTTCTGAGCAATACATCCCTGTCTGGATACGAGCAGGTAGAGGTGGCTTTGGCACAGATGTACCTAGGGGTAAAACCCAAAAACACCACTTTGATCTAGACTCGAACGAGAACTGGTGCACGACAACGAGCCTTGCTGCACTCTTGGTTACGACACTCCCGGGGGATATGCTTAGGATAATTCTCATTTTCTTTACAAACCACTATGAAGGGTTATGAGTATATACTTCCTCAAAGAAAACATTTTTTATGATTATGGATTATATCCATAAACCGTTCAATTTATATTAAGTATTTTACAATTTTGGAATTATTCATTGCAATTCATAAACTAACCTAGTTTATGCCATTGCATAGTAATGGTGCCCAGTGGAAGGAATGTGAAATCCAGCAATACGTATGATCCAAAGCATAATAAGGATCATATATTTCACGGTATTAAGTCATCATTTAGTAGGGAAATAGTCTCCCATGTGTTCTCAACATATTAAGAAATAGTATCATGTGTTAATAAGATAAGTAGAGAATTCTCTGAGTCTTATGGATTTGAAGGGATGAAAGAGAAGAAAATTATGGAAGAGAGAATGATAGATAAAGGGACGAGGGAAAAGAAGAATTTTCCAATATGTGATAACTGTGGGAAGAAACACCTTGGAACTTGCCTGAAGGTAATGAGAGTTTGTTATAAGTGTGGATAAAAAGGACACCAAGTGCGTGACTGCAAGGGTAAAAAAAAGGTTTCAAATGTACAATGCTTCATCTGCAAGGAGTGGGGACACTACACAAACCAATGTCCAAATAATCAGAGTGTGCCCCAAATGATGTTATTGGATAATAATAAAGTTATGATACTACCACAGATGAGGAGGAATGATTAGAGTTCTTATGTTTTTATTAATGAATTTTGTAATTTGAGTTTTGTATCAATGATGTACTGGTTATAATAATTATGGAGTATATAAGGATTGTACTGCAGTACTATTTCATCAAGGACTTGAGATTGTGTGGAACCAAGAAAAGTGGCTCCACGGTAGGTTAAATTTTTGGAAAATATATGTTTGAGAGAAACATAAACCATAATATGGTTCTGATACCGAGATAGTGATTTTGGAATAAGACATGATTGATTTGGATAAATTATATTGGGTATTCTTAACTTCCTTGAAAATGATTGATGATTTGTATACATTTTTGGACAGAAGGAGTATATCTAGTATTCTATAAGGAATAAGGGATCATGGTAATTCAGGATGTTGCAGTGTTTTAAAAGAATACATGATGAAGGTGTTCACATGTTGTTACACGGAAAAAAGGGGTTCTTCATTATGTTTACCTTCCTCATAAAATTTGGACTGTGAGTTGGACGGAGGTATTTTGGATAACTATAAAGGTTGGGATGGATTAAGTAGAAATTTGAATAGTATTGTTTAAGGTTAAAACATTTCTGAGGATTATTTTTGGAATATTATAATACTATAGTTTTAGGAAAAGGGCAACCTGCAGGTTGGGGGATAACCCGTCGTGTCGGAAAAAGCTGTAGGAATTGAACCCACAACCATAGTGCGACATGCCTTTATTACCTACCACTAGCCTACAGGAAGTCCCTGGTTATTACAAAATAGTTTTCCTAATATAAATGGTATGTGTTAATACATTGAACCTTGTACGATTAGGATAAATATAATATTTTTGAGTTCCATTATCTTTTTGAGTGAAAGATGAGTTTGTGGTAGAAAATAGTTATAGGTCGAAGCTCTACTTGTCAAGAATATATATATATACCCATCTCTTATTATATGAATAAATTAATTCTTAAACTTTAGTAAAGGGATATTAAAACAAAAAAATGTGTTATCCTAATACCTTATGTCTTATTGAACTGATAATATTTTAAATCAACATAGATTGAAGGATTTGAGGCCCTCAATTTAACACTTGTTTGTGATTGATGACCTCAATCACTCCCTACAAATATTTACGTTTTCCTCCAATTATATGTCTCTAATTTCCACCAATGTTCTCCTTATCGATATCATAATTTGGTGGTGTCTTTTTTATTTCCATTTCCCTCTTATTAAGGATAACTTTTATTAACCTTATTTTCGGTGTGGGTTTTCCAAAAAGGTATTTTATATTTTCACCCATTTATTTTCAAAGAAAAATTTCAAATTGCGAGGACACAATTTATTGAAGGAGGGGAGAATGTAACACCTCGAGCTTCCAAGATACGCTTGTCTTTCAATAATGCAATAGCTTGCATTGTACGCAAGTTCGAGATTCTAACACACCGCGACTAATCAAAATATCCATTATGAATAGTAATACACACTTTTTGAAATTATATATATTTTATATTTCAAAATGGACTTCATTTTTGGATTCAGAATGTCGAAATTAGCCTATGTTGAATTTTTGTAATTTTCTAAGAACATCCAAATTTTTATGAATAGTGAAAAATACTTAAAACAACTTTGTTTAATCAAAATAATTTATAGTGATAAATTATACTATTGAGTGGTTTTAAAGTATAATTTGAATATATTTTTACCATTTTATCCAATGGTTTTCATTAAAATTAATTTTACTTTGAAATTGGACATAAACAATTGTCAATCTTTTGATATATATTGTTTCTTAAAAACATGCTATTTGTTGTGACAGTGGGAATTAATTATAAAATTAATTAATGAAACTTATATGTTTGTAATTTCATAAAATATACATCATTTTTGAATTCGTAATATCAATTATAGCTTAGGGTGAAATTTTGGCATTGTTCTGAAAAACTTAAATTTTTTATGAATAGTGAAACCACTAAGTGGTAGTTAAATAACTGATTTTTCGTTTATATGAAATATTACCACTTCTGTGATTTGATTTTCAAAAATCTGACATACATGGTTTTCATTAGGAAGTAAAATGTGGTTTAGTGGGATTAAAATAATTTTTTGTTGAATAGTAAATTTTAAGTATAATTAATCGCGATTAAAGGTAATTAGTGAAATTTAAGGTAAAATGATATTATAAAAATATGAAATGACCTTGAAACTTGTACTAAACCTGTTGTATGAGTCATAGACGACCAATAAAATACATGGGTCAACTTGGGGACCCCATGGAGCCACTTTGGTAGGAAAATAACACAAATAACTTTTTATTTAAAGTTAAAATAAAAATGTCACAAACATAAGTTGTTTTACAAAAACAATTTTTAAATGGGGTTATACAAGTCATATTTTTTACTATAAATATTCATTAGAAATATAAAAATATTTAATACATCATGATATTTGTTTTATAATTTTTAGACATTAAATAAATTAAATTATTTATGACACCATGATGATGCAGTGATTGCCTCATTAATTAACGATTTTAATAAAATGGAAGGATAATGTAAAATATAATCATTTCACTTATCCAAAGCCTATTTGATAAGTATATTTAGAACCATTATCACCTTATCCTTGAATTATATAAGTGTGGGACCTTTATAATCCGAAAATAATTGTATAATAAAGTAACATTTCATTACTTTCCAAGAGTGCCCCTCCTCTCCACTTATAAAAGGCCCCCACCACTGCCACCTTACTCACACTTTCAAAGCCTTTTGGCTCGGCCAACCTCTACCCAAATACTCTCCCAACTTCCCTCCCTTACTCCTATAAGCCTCACTTTGGGAAAAAGTCTTCCCAAGGAAGCCTTTGGCTCAAATCAAAAGAGTTACCCGATTTTAAGGTAATGTCTTCTCTTATGTTATTTTGTTTTATTTTGCTTATCCAACCCCCTAAAATCTTTTTATTCATTTCTTTTGTAACAACACCAGTATCCTCAATATACTAGGATGTTGTTATAATATTTATTAGAGCTAAAATTACACACACCTACATCTAATGGTTAAAGAACATACTGTTTCTGTGGATGGCCAATTTCTGCCTCACGAAACGATGATTGTTCAACACTCATATAACACTTTCAAAGGTGGCCATTAATATGTAACTCTATTTATATATGATATATAATATGTTTATGTTTTACTTAAGGTTCTGTATTTTTCATTTATGGCATACCTTTATTGTTTCCATTATGGGTAAACACGATATTTTCATTTTAGGAAGTGCGGACTACCACCCCCTCAAAGTGATTTGAATCGTTAATGCCATATGTGGGATGTATAAAGGATGGAGTAAAAGGTATTATACATTATATTATATTGGAATGATATTATGACTTTATATAATTATAACTTTATTCCATTAAATATGAAATAGAAATGAAAGTATCGTTCATGCGTACGTATGACTTACCGTCTCCATGAACGGTGCATTTCATTTCTTACCTCTAAATGTTATGTAATATTATAAATGAATGTATATACTGGATATATATGATGTATATGATATATAAATCATGAATATAATTATGGATATAATGGATGTATTAACACATGAACAAAGTGTAATTATAAGAAGTTTATTTTTGACTCAAGTACCTAAGATCGTCAAAACAACCGTTATGAACATAAATAATTACATAATGTTCATAACATGGTAATAAGTTATATAAAATGAATAATAAACTTGAAAAAGGTTATTAAGAAAATATAAATTAATTCTAGTTTATTATTCCGAAGATCAAAGAACGGTCGAGTGAATTCGGACACGAGGTAAGGGAATTTCTTAACCCAATTTCCATTCTTTGGGTTAATCTCCTACTTGAAAATTATGTCATGATATTATTATGTACTATCATGTATTTTTAATTTATTTATATGTAATTTTAGTGAATACACATAATAGATCTATTTTATTTAAAAAATGATATTTGTGAGGGACTTCGTCTCAATCTCCTTTCATTGAGGCATATTTTGTTTTATACACAAATTTCTTTTATATGGTGTATAAACCCCTTTGACTTTGACTTTTATTCAAAAAGGGATTTTTTTTTACAAACCATTTTACTAAATGACAAAAGGAATTTTTTTGTCTTACGTATACGGTGACAACAACTTCTTCGCCGCCGTGACCATTATTTGTGTTTCAGCTTCCTCTACAAGCCATAACTTTTTTTTAATGAAAAATAAATACAAAGTTTTAACTTTCTTTTATTTTGGTATTGAAAATGGTTTTGAAAGTGTTTTTATTATATCAATGTGTTGTATTGATATCTTGTGATTGAAATGTGGAAATGTTATGTTTCCTTTATGCATGTTTTATGTGATACGATTATGTTATGGTTTATGATATGTTTAAACCTATTCATATGAGGAATGCATTGGACTTAATAAGTGACGGTGGAGCCCGCTACAGATCCTCGATGCATCGGTAGGTCTCATGAGACAAACTAGTGTCTTGGAACGAGGCCTTGAGAAAATATTATTTTTGGTCTTGGCACGAGGCCTTGGCTACGTGGTTATGATAGTTTGGAATTATGAATTCTATCATTATGAAAGTGGTTATTGATATTGCATGTGGTTATTCGACCAGTAGAATATCCATGTGAATAAGTAAATGGAATTATTTCATTTTTATTTTTCCATATTATGGTGAAGTTCAAGTTTAAAAAGGATTTTGTTTTAGTTATACATTTTCTTAAATGTTAATGTTTATTTATGAAAGCTTCTGCTATATTGTTATCCTTACTGAGCATCTGAGCTCACCCCTTTCAATGTTTTAATTTTTCCAGGATGTGAAGAAGTATATTATGAATGACCTGCAAGGATAAAATAAGGGGATATGAAGAGAAGATGTTGTAGTTTTTTTTACTTTATGATGTAATGTAAGACTTATGAATGTATCTAGTGTTTCCAAGGCTACTAAACTAATCGGTCTTTCTAGACTTGATCTTTTGTGATCATGCCAATGTTACGAAGTAATGCACCGACTCTGGGTAACTGGGGTCGGGGCGTTACATCCTAAATCTATAAATTGATTACTATATCTATTTTTTAAAGAATTAAAACCCAATTCTACGTTTGGTAATAGAAAATTTTTGTGCCCAAATATTCTCTCTCAACTCCTCCTCCTTTCTCTCTCTTAAGAAATACAAACCTAAGAGATAATTTCTTCAAGACTAAATAATGAGCGATAAAGAATTAACAATGCAATACATTCAATTTTCCACACTAGCACCCAAGTAATGAGTGGAATTTCTCGGAGACCATTGGAGCATGGGTGGATCACCTTTAGAGGGATTTTACCCTTGGATCCTCACAAGCACAATGAAGGAAATCCAAAAGGGTCTTTTTAGGATATCAAAAATCACCAATAAACAATGTTCCTAAGCCCATGTATTTATTTTTCTAGATATTAAATAAATTAATTATAAATTTGACATTAAATATCCCCATTCTTGGTTTCAGTAATATATTATTAAAATTAATTTTAATATATTTCCCTCCACCTCAACGCTTTTGTTGCATCTTGAACCAACATGTAGTATCAGAGCGATCATGTTTGAATTTATAATTAATTATTTAATTTTTCATCTATGCACAATCATGGTTATATTTTCATTTCATGTTATTAATTATTTAATATGATTTTCATTAACATGATATCTATATATTAATCATCTTTTTTTAGTGTTTCATTTTCTTATAGATTTAAGAACAAATGAAGAATGAATGGAGATGCCATCAGGAAGTACCAAATCTTTGCCTATAAATTTAGCTTACTCAACATGTGGCTAGAGCACACACTGTATACCCATATACATTGTATCTAGATGTGCTACGAAATTAAAAAAACATGGTTCTTTTATTGCACATCATGTGTTGGTCGGGCCAACATGGAACGCAGAAAGCGGATACAGGGTGTGTAACTAGCATGCACACACTATGTAGTCTGGCCAAGTTACCATGTTGAAACCCCAGGCATGGGACTTGGATATACGTAAACCAAGGAACATGGAATTTATATAGATGTACATGCCATGTAGTCTCCAATTAATGGAAAAAATTAAAATTAAAATAAATTTTAAAAATTTCCGCATTAAAACCTTATTTTATTGATTGAAACACCATTGTGTGTTTGAAAATTTTATAATGGTTTTAAATAATTTAAAATTATCAATTAATCAACTATAATAAATATGTCATTAATGGTTCTTCCATTTATTTACCATGAATGCTAAATTTTTGGGTATCTTTAATTATGTTTGGATAATCATTAAGATGAAAAGAAATTAATAAATTAATACAAGTGCATTCATCTAAATAATAAAGAAATAATAAATGAATGAATGCTAGCTAGTTACTTTTTGTGTATTCATTTCATGTATGACCGATGATGAGTTTGATCAAGACCTATGTATGTGTTGAAATTTTATTAATTAAATTCATTTCAGGGTTTTGCAATTATTTAATATTAAATTAAAAGATAGCCTAAAAGTCATCCTTCCCTCCATTATTATATAGGACCTGTGTGTCTAAGGATATTTATGTAATTTCCTTTAACCAATCCTTTAGTTCCCATCACCTATGTGTGAGTAATAAATATTTGTAATTATTGGAGCATCCTAAGGCATGTGGAGACAATTCAATATGGAACCATAATGACACTAACTCGGTGATACATAGGTGGATATGTGTAATATTATAGCTTATTCAAAGTTCGGAACAAATAGTTATTTCTCCTAGGTCATAGTTTGATTTAATGTTTGGTCATTAAATTAACCATATGCTAATCTCATATTGGTAAATTTATTTATTTATTTATATCCTAATACATTAAAATTATATTTATTGATGCAATACCATGATCAAATAAATGAATGAATTAACATGGAAAGACAAAATTTAAATAAAATTGATTATGCATAAATGTTTCATCTAAACATGGTTAATTGATGAAGTAAACATCCACTTAAATATTAAAAAGACATGTAAAAGATAAAACATGTTAAAAAAAATTATGCATAATAAAATAAAATCCATCAATATAATATTAATTTAGACTATGCTTTCCGTTACTTGATTAGGAACAAAACTCAATAGAACTATTTTTTTGACCAACCCTTTTTGGGACACTTACTTTTATAAGGGGAGTTCTTATGAAGGTTTTTGGTTGAATTAAGCTACAATCTCATAGTTGGAAAAGACTTGCCTACATAAATACCTTAAAAATAGATTTAACAAACCTTTGGGGGGTTATGTGAAGGGGAATATAGATCCTTTCCACTAAAATGTCCTCGAAACTAGACATTTCAAGTTCAATGGTGAGGGAAATTGGAAATTGATAAAATAGTGCGAGATTTAATAAAATCAACTAATTTATCATTTCTCACAAAGTTTATAATTAAGAAAGTACTAATAATTTGATCTTTTAATTATATAATAAAATGATAAGCTCATTATCTACACTATACTTATGATCAGTATTGGATAAAGACAATATCCTTAATGGCAGTAACTTTCAGAAGTGGTTTAGATGCCTTTGGGCTGTTCTATGTCATGAATGGAAATCTTACATGCTAGAATCTTCAATACCTAATCTTTCTGCCCAAGAGTTGAGTGATGAATAGTTCCTAGTATAAGAAAAACATATTACTGATGTGGTTAATGTTCAATGTTTTATGATTTCATCTATGTACAGTGAATTCATGAAGTCTCATGAAAACAAGGATTCATATAGAATGCTTGAGAACCTCCACAATCATTACCAGGAGAGATCTAGACAGGAATAGTTTGAGATTTCCAAGGTACTATTTTAGAGTAATCTTGGAGAGGGTTCCCCATTTGGGCCTCATATAGGCAATATCATTGGCTATATTGAGATCTTAGAGGTTCTAGGGTTTAAACTCTCTGAATAACAGGGCACCAATCTCATTTTAGTGGACTCCCTCAGAGAATCTCTAGTTTTGTTGTGAATTTTAATATCAAAAACATTGAGAAGACTCTGACATATCTTCTTATCCTCCTTCTCCAATTAGATAAAGATATAAATTTCAAAAAGCCTTCTTTCCTTATCGTGAACAAATATAAATAGAAAGCAAATTGTTGTTATCCCAAAGCTTCTTCATGACATTCCAATAAGAAGAAGATCAAAAGAGAAGTAGGGGAACATGATGTTTTATAATTCTCATGTGGAAAGAAGGTCCACTGGAAGAAAAACCACACTTACCTAAAGAACAAAGGGGAAGTTTTAGGTGCATTTGTTATCGAGTGAAATTTATCTATTTTTAAAAATTGGGTATTAGATACGTATTTTGGTTCTCATATATGTATTCAAATACAAGAATCTAGTAGATTTAGAATAATTGACCGAGTGGAGGTAGATCTATGAGTAGATAATGGATCTAAACTTGCTGTTTCATCTATTAGGGACTACCACCTCACATTGACAACTAGAATGATCTTGGTTTTAAATGGTTGTTATTTTGTTCCTTCAGTTACCAAAAACATTATTTCTATATCTAAACTAGATAAAGATAGATTAATTTTCAAAATTTAAAATAAGTAGTACTTATTTAAAGATAGAATTTGTTATGTTAAGGAACATTTACATAACGGTCTTTACATGTTGGATTAGATGGACCAAGTAATGACAATTAATAATAAAGTTACTTCACATGACTCATACCACACCCAACTTTGGCATCACCATTTAGGTAATGTAAATGAAAAACGGTTGAAAAAATTACATCAATATATAGATTTAGATTCTTTCAAAATAAAACCACTTGATGTATGTCACACATGTTTACAAGGAAAAATGACTAAATCCTCATTTAGTGGGAAAGGTTAAAGGGGTAAATATCATCTTTAATTAGTTCATACAAATGTGTGTGGTCCATTTCTTATTGAAGCAAGGGGTGGGTACTCATACTTTATAAATTTTAATTATGATTTTAGTAGATATGGATATATTTAATTAATGAGGTATAAGTCAGATCCTTTTGTTAAATTCAAGGAATACAAGAATGAAGTTGAGAACCAGCTTGGTAGGAATATTAAGAAACTCCACTTAGACCAAGGTGGATAACATCTTAATCAAGTCTTCATTGACTAATTATGGGAGTTTGGGATCCTATCCCAACTCACTCCTCCTTACATGCCTTAGTTAAAAGGTGTAAGTGAAAGGAGGAACTAAACCTTACTGTACATGGTGATATCAATGATGAGTCATGAAAGACTTTCATTATACTTTTGTGGATATCCATTAAAAATTGCAGAAAACATCCTAAAACACATACCAACTAAATAGATAAATGGTATTTGATAGGAATTATGGAGTGGAATAAGAACCATGTTATGGAATTTACATGTGTGGGGAAGTGAAATGTTTGTTAATGCCCCTTCAGGTAACAAACCATCACCCCAAGGAACAAATTTCACCTTTATAGGATACTCCAAAGAAACAAGGGGATATTACCTATAAAACCCATCAGAAAAAAGTTTATAGTGGAAATACATGCCATATTCTTTGAGATAAAGAACATATACAAAATAGATAGTGGAATCGAGATAAACTTTGATGAAGTTGAGGCTCATGGCACAAAATAATTTGTACAAGATCATATTCCACAAATCCCCATGGAAGAAGAAACTATTCCAGAGACACAAGTACTGATAAGGAGTACAAGAGAGGTTAGAGAATTAGAATGGTATGGAATTCTAGTTACTGAGGATGGTGAATAATTATTAGTTGATAATAATTATCCTCTAACTTATAAGGAAGTAGTAAGTGTCACAAATGTTTTCAAGTGGAAAGAAGATATGAATTTTGAAATTCATTCCATGTACCAAAACCAAGTCTGGATTTTGGTAGATCCTCTAGTGGATGTAAATCCCATTGGTTGAAAATGGGTATTTAAGAAGAAACTGGACATGGAAGGACAATTCAGTACCTATAAGGCATTATTGGTTGCAAAAGGGTTTAAATAACATCAAGGCATTGACTATGAAAAAACCTTTTCACCAGTTGAAATGATGAAATCCATATATTTCTACTTACCATTATGGCTTACCATGACTATGAGATTTGGAAAATGCATGTAAAAATATTATTACTTAACAGGAACCTTCAGAAATATGTCTACATGACACAACCTGAAGGGTTTGTGACTCCAAAGGATGTCAATAATATATGCAAGTTGTAAAAAATTCATTTATGGATTAAATTAAGAATCCAGGTCATGGAACATTCATTTTGATGAATCCATAATGTAATTTGGTTTTATAAAGAACCAATGTGAGACTTATGTCTAAAAATAGTTTAGTGGGAGTGTAGTCATTTTATTAATAGTATATGTTGATGACATATTACTTATTGGAAATGAAATAATAGTCTTATAGACTATTACGACATGGTTGAACACTTCTTTTCCATGAATGACTTGGGAAACATAGCATATATTCCTAGGATCAAGATCCATCCTGATATATCTAAGAGATTACTCGACCTATGTCAAATTACATACGTTGACAAGATACTGAAGAAATTCATTATAGAACAATCCAAGAGGGTATTGTTTTCAGTGTCACATGACATTCGTATTTCCAATAAAATGTCTCCTCAGACCCATGATGAAAGAAATATAAGGGAAATTATTCCATGCACATCAGTAATTAGGTTATTCATGTATGATATTCTATGTACTAGGTTAGATGTCTCCTATGAATTAAGTGTGGTATGTAGATATCAAGATGATCTTGGTGACCGCCATTGGATTACAATCAAGACTATCCTTAAGTATATGAGGCATACTAAGGATATATTACTAATTTATGGAGGATATAAGAAACTATTCATTAGATTATATTCAGATGCTAGTTTCTAAACTGATCAGGATGACATGAAGTCACAAAAAAGATAAATCTTCACTTTGAATGGAGGTTTTGTGAGTTGGAAGATCTCAAAGAAGGTTGTGGTCGTAGATTATACAATAGAGTCCGAGTATACTATGACTTTTGAGGTAGATAAAAAAGTAGTTTGGATGTTTAATTTCATTTAAGATATTTATTTGGTACCTAATAGTAAAGATCCCATCACACTATATTGTGATAGTTCTACAGCAGTGACTCCCACAAAAGAGACCAAGTCATATCAGCATATGAAGCACATACTTTAGAAGTATCATCTCTTGAGTGATTTTTCTTAAATAGATGAGTTTTCAGTGAGAAATATTTCAATAGAAGAAAACGTGGAAGACCCTTTGACTAAAGCCTTGACTCAACAGAAACATGATTATCATGTGAGGTCTAACGCACTAAAAATCATAGGCAGTTAGCTCTAGTCCAATTGAGATTTTGTTAGATTTGGCGTCCTAGAACCAACTATTTTTACTCTTATTACATGAATACTTTATGTATTAAATAATAAATTAATCATCTTATTACATATTGTTAATTTTTTTCATGATTTTAATGCAATAATGTTCTAGAGTATTTGTCACATTGATAATGTCATAGTAGTTATATGCTATGATGGGAACCTTGAAGGGATATGACAATATTCTTAATATAGTTTTAGAGTTGAATAACATACTATGATGGGACCTATAGTATATATACCATCAGGTGTGATTACTCATAATCATATGAGACTTATTCTCATGAAGTTTGCACTTAGTAATCTCTAAGATGAGAGATTCTGAGAAGATACCTGCCAATAAGAATTTTTCTTATTTTAGTGTAATCAGATATTCCTTTCTATGAGCATGTGTAATGGTCCTTAGACTTTAAGATTATAATTAATGCATGTCATGACTCACACAATAATATTTTCTGATAAAAACTATCACACCATATGTTGGCGGGAAGTTGGGTATATTGGGTGGGTCATAAATGACATGTTATTGATGGATAAATCAAGGAAGGATTTTTCCCTTCCATCTTTAGAGAAGTTGATATATCATACCTTTGATTGAAATGGATCTATTGCCCTAAATTCCATGGACATGGTGTAATTACGAGTGTATTTCAAATAGTCAAAGAAATATGCATTGAGAAAATAGGTTTATGACACTATCATACAACTTACATGATGAGATATTGTGATAAAGCGATTATATTACACAATGATTGTTTCTATGTGGTTATAATCATTGCGACTTTAAGCTCTTTCTCTTGGGTTCCTTGACCCATTTTTAGATATTAATCTTGAACTTTAGGTAAGCCTGCCTAATTCCAATGAGAAATAATCATAGAGGGTCACACACTATGTGTTTTTGTTGGTATCGATTAGATTCTATTTGAATGTAATTAATGGAATAAATACTATTCTCAAGAATGAGGAATAATTTTATTCAAGTTATATTGATCACATAAATTAAATAAATATTTATTCACCACATTGTGAATAAAATATATTTATTTATTTTATTTAATATTTAATAAATATTTATCTACTAGTTTGTGAATAAAATATTTATTTACGATAATAAAATATTTATTTGGTTGTTCAATAAATGTAAGAGGAGTTCGAATGGACCAAGGCCGTGTCTGGTGATAAAAAAATTATTTACAAGCCAGTAAATATTATTTATCCATTTTTCACAAGTTGTTGCACCAAATAATAATAATATTATTATTATTATTATTATTATTTTGTGGCATGAGATTTCATTAATTGTTATAATTATATTTAATGGTTGTTATGCAATTAAATTTTGTAACCGAAATCTCAGCTCTATAAATAGATGGTTATGTCTATTGTGTAAATCATTTGAAACCAATTCCACGTTTGGGAATAGAGAATTGTTGCGTGAAACAAATTTGATATCAACTCCTCCTCCTCTCTCCCTCTCAAGAATGATAAAACCAAGAGATAATTTCTTCAAGTCTAAAGAACGATCAATCAAGAATGAAAAACACAAGACATTCGATTCTCTTCACTAGCACTTAGAGAATGAGTGAGGTTTCTCGAAGACCAATGGAGCATGTGTGGATCAACACTATAGGGATTCTACCCTTGTATCATCACAAGAACAATGAAGGCGATACATAAGGTCCTTTTCAGATGATCAATAATCATCAACGAAGAAATTTCCTAAGCCCAGGTATTTATTTCTTCAGATATTAAATAAATTAATTATACATTTGACGTGCAAGATCCTCACTCTTGGTTTCAGGAAATGATTATTAAAATAAATTTTAATATATCACCCTCCACTACAAAAGTTACTCTATGCCCAGAACCAAAAATTCAGAGAGTATACAGACATAGGTTAGAGTACACAGGCATGGGCACACGGTGTACTTTCATACGGACATGGCTTGGCATACACGGACTGATACAAAAACATGGATTTGGTACACAAACATGGATAGATGACATGGTTATGATACCGTGTGTCTCTACACACTATGTATATCCTTCTACACGTTGTGTAAATAGAGACTATATGCCATGCGAGGCTCTTCAACATGGGAAGAACTTGGGATAAATGGAAACACCGTGTACTCCCTTAAAGAGTGCTTGAGGCTATTTGTTTTCTTAGTTTGTACTAGTATAGTTTGAGTATGTTCCCTTGGTCCTTTACCTTGAAGGTAAAATGCAACATTACATCCACATCACTAGATTATGATCCCCTCTCGAGGACGAGTCTCAGATAGAGTTGTGGTGTCCCTCCGTGAGACTGGAGTGTGATACTCTATCATCATTAGTTCCCTGGTTAAAGTTTGTAGAATCAGCATGACCTACATGAGTAGGGTTTTGATCATCCATCTAGTAGTCTGTATTGGTAGGGTTTGTGGAATCATTGACATATGATCCCCTATGTAGCGGGTTGATCCAGACTGGGTTCATAGTGTCCCCCATTGGTTCTGGGTGTGACCCCTATCTATGTATCATGGTCCCATTAGACCAATGAACGTCCTTGGGTAAGGCCCAATGACCCATACCTCTTTTTTGAGTGTCTTCGATGGTATCATGGCTCATGGAGTGAGTTATCTTGGAACGAGTGTTGCTTCAAACGAAATCCTATGGCTGACAGTTGGTTATGACCTCCTAGTGGCGTGGTGTCTTTCTTGAGTATATATGTGTTGTTTCTATTATAAATTTATTTTTATATATTTAATTGATATTAATATACTTGGTACTTTATTTTTAGTGTTTTCAGGGTGTCCTGCTAATTATTTTTATACTCACATATGCATGGGATTTTCCTACACGTGTCATATCTTATATAGATGACGACCCTTTTGACGGTGTCCTGGGAGGATAGAGAGAGAGTGTAGTGTAGTTAGATCTTGATAGAATGAGGTGTTTACCAAGAGTATGATTTTGACTTAGTATTTTCCCTTGGAGTAGGTTGGACTCTTTACAGTTTTGGTTGGGATTATTTTTCCCCTTTTTCAGTTTTCAATGCTTTACTATCATACTTTGTTGTGGAATCTTAGATATATGCATGCATTTTTTTAGTTGTTTTACATTTCAGCATTGTGTGTGATTGGAGATGTGTGTGTGTGTGTATAGGTACTTTAAGCTAATTCCTCCCATTTTGGGGATATGCCTACTCGGCGCTAGTCGCCAGCCCCTAGAAAATTGAAGTTGAGCTTGGGGTAGTCACGGAACGAGCCACTCTGGGATGGGTCACGATAGAGTGGTATCAGAGGTGGTTAGTTCTACTTTAGTATCGGGTTTAGTGATTTTTGTTTAGGGCCATAGTTTTTTTTTGTTTCAAGTTCATATTTTAGGCCCGAGATTCTAGTGTTGGTGTGGCGGTCGATGTATCCATACACCAGGGCTCCAATCACCTACCTTTCAACTTAGTACATTTAAAATATTTGTTTGTGGGGAATTTTTTTGGGACATTAATTATATATTAATGGTTGTGTTTTCCATTTCCTTCTTGAGTCAGCTCCCCAGATATACTCTTTTGACCATGGTACATCTTGTTTAATTTCAAGATGCCTCTGTGTAGACAACCATCTAGGATTCCACTGCATGATCATGAGAATGATCCACCTAGTGATGATGCATTGATAAAGGGGTTTGTACCAGAGATAACACCTCTAGGTGGTTTATGAACTATAAAAACACCTTTTGAGAAGTATCTAGAACTAGAAATAAAAGTTGAGGATGCATACAGGATGAGTGCATTACAAAAGTTTTAGAGGCAGTGACCTCCCAGGATTTGGGGTGAGCTAGACCCTCAGGTGGCTAAGGACTGGTTAGAGGAAGTCACTCTTGTTTTCCAACTTGCGAGGATGCCTTCCGATCAGATGGTATTTCATTTCTTACAATAATTCGTATTCAAGTATTTGTGGGGAGATGGTGGAGCTTGGTGACTTAGTCACACAACGAGACAAATCTCTCTTGGATAGACTTCGAGCATCTCTTTAGAGAGTATTTCTATTTGGACACGTTGTGATTAGTATTCATACATGAGATCTTACATCTTCAATAAAGAAATATGATTGTGGAAGAGTCTTTAGTGAGGTTGACTGATATCTCATGTTGCTCCTTGGATATGGTACAAGACTAGTTCTTTAGGGATTAGACCCTTGAGTAGGGCTTGCATTGGGACATTAGGGATTCAATGGTATATCTTATAATTTCCACCTATTATGGAGTGCTTGAGAGAGACTTGTTGGTATAATGTTTTCTGATACAATATACACCATTAGTGTGATCTAGTAGTGGGCACCCAGTAGTTGAGACCTTAAGAACAGGTAGATGATGACAGTCACAAGGATCTAAGTAGGTCAGACACTTTAGAAGGTGATCCTGGGACTCAGGGTCAGCGGTTTAGGGCTCTCAGTGTGTCTCAAATTAGCCAAGGGACAAGAAGTGTTTCTCTCGCGACGGTTGGGGACATATGACATGAGATTTCCCAACTCATCAGACAACTGATTAGGAGATGGTTTAGGGACTGCTGAGACAGAGGTAGAGGAAAGAGTAGGGTGGTCTGTAGGGTGGTGGATGTAAACGAGGGGCCAAAATGGTAGAATAAGGTGGTCAAAAGTTTGACCTTTTACCACCACCACCCCTAGGTGGTCCATGCTAGGCTCATGGAGCTGGTGGGTAGGGATAAGGCTATCCAAATGCTCTGGAGGCCTATGACCCCAAGGCTCCAAGGATGATATGAGGTATGATATGTGTCTTTTATACTTTATCTATAGTATTTATAGACACAGGTTCTATCCATTCCTTCCTTTCCACTTCTATGGTTCAAGACTTATAGATTCTGGTTGATCTTTTGAAACGACCCTTACGAATGGAGACTCTGATGGGGGTGACTCAGCAATTTCTCACTTGTGTCGACAATGCGATCTGATTCTTGGAGGTGAGGGTTTTTTATGATATGTCCTTATTGAAAAAATTAGGCTTTATGATTTCATATTTGGTATGGACTGGATATCTATAGTTAATGCCCATATTGACTATTTCAAGAGAAGTATGTGGTGTGTCCATAGTAACAGAACAATTTTTTCCTTTGTGGGTGAAAAAGATACCTTGGAAGATCTAGACGAGCTCAGACATATGAGAGTACAAACTATTACTTACCACTTATATAGAATGACTATGGGGGAAGTGGATGCTTTGAGAAATCAGTTTCCTTCAATGGTGTCATAGTATGAGGATGTCTTTCCAAAAGATGTACCAAGTTTACCTCCTCACCTATAGGAAGATTTATATAATGAATTGCATCCTAGGATGACACAGATATCTGCACCAGCATATCAGATGGATCTCGTAGATCTTTGAGAGATGAGGATATAGTTGGAGGAATTTCAAGAGAAGATCATCATGAGACCCAGCATTTCCCCTGGGCATCCCAAGTATTGTTTTCCAAGAAGGTAGATGGGAGCTTAAGGTTATGTGTATATTACCAATGCTTGAACTAGGTGATCATGAAGGAAAAGTATCCATTATCGAGAATCAGTGACCTCTTTGATCAGTTTAAAGGGGCATTATGGTACTCAAATATTGATATCAGATGAGGCTATCAACGGTTGTGATTAAAAGATGAGAATGTACCAAAGATGACCTTCTTATGTCATTATAGTCACTATGAGTACTTGGTGAAGCCTTTTGGTATGAAAAACACCATAATAATTAATGTTCATGAGACTCTTGAACTAGATTTTTCATCCATTCCTAGAATGGTTCATGGTAGTATTTATCGATGAAATCCCAGTGTATTCGGTGTTCGAGGAGGAGAACGTGAGACCCTTGAGGATGGTCCGTGACACAATCCAAGAGCACCATCTTTATAGGAATTTCTCAAAGTGTCAGTTTTGTATTTGAGAGGTTCACTTTCTGGGACACATCTTCTCATAGGTTGGAGTTGCAGTGGATCCAGTGAAGGTTGAGGCAGTGCTTACTTGGGATCCACCCAAAAGTGTCAATTTGGTTAATATTTTCCTTGGATTGGCTAGGTACTATCATAGGTTTTTACCTAACTTCTAAAGAGTTTCTACACCCTTGAAATCCTTGACTAGGAAAGAAAATCCTTTCGTGTGGATGGAAAAGTGCTAGCAGTACTTCCATGAGATGAGGAATAGGTTGAAGATCACCCCCATCTTGAGGTTACTGGAGGAGGGTGTTGAGTTTTATTAATCTATTATGAATTAGGGATCAGAATTTTTTGTGCTATGATGCACAGGAAATCCATCATTGCCTATGGTTCACACTAGTTGAGACCACATGAGATGAACTATGTGACCCATGACCTTGAGTTACGAGCATTAGTTTTCGCATTGAAGATGTGATAACACTACTTGATGGGAACCCATTTTTTTTATACTCTGACCACAAGAGTCTCAAGTATATATTCTCTCAGAAAAATATTAACTTGAGACAGAGGTGATGGCTAGAGTTAATCTAGGACCATGACATTAATATTGTCTATACTCTTGGGAAGGGGAACGTGGTAGTAGACATACTCAGTAGGAGATTTGGTTATTAGTTGTTGGATGAGGTGTCAGGGCATTTATCCTCATTAAATTTGTCCATTGTGGACATAGATAGTGCTTCATATCTTCGGTCGATGTTTGTTACCGCACTACTTCTAGAATGTGTTAGGGATGATCAATGTGAAGATACCAACTATGAGACCCGACATACTAGGATATCCACTAGACATGATCCTGATAAACTTTCCAAATGCGGAGAGCATGTCCTTATTTTTAGAGGACACATGATGGTACACGTGAAGTTGTGGGAGGAGGTTCTGAGAGAGTTTCACACATCTCTTTTGGCGGTACATCCATGTGTGGAAAAGATGTACCAGGACCTCTAATGATAGTATTGGTGGCCAGGGAGGAAGAAAGGAGTTACATAGTTTGTCTCTCAATGCCTTATTTTTCAGTAAGTGAAACTTGAGAAACAAGTTATAGTGTTTTAACCCAACCCCTTGAGGTTCTAGAATGGAAGTGGGATGAGATATCAATTGATTTTCTGATGGGAATACCACGTACGTTCATGGGACATGATTCCATCTCGGTTATCATAGACCGAATCACTTGTCGGTCCACTTCTTATCAATTCAATAACATTGTTCAGTATAGGTCTTGATACACCTCTACATGCAAGAGATAGTTTGAATCCATAGAGTTCCATAAAATATTCTTTCTGATCATGATGATCGCTTCACATACTGGTTGTGGAAGGAATTATAGGAGGATTTTGGGACCAAATTATGCTTGAACACAACATTACACCCCCAAACTGATGACTAGATAGAGAGGACCATCTGGGTCTTGGAGGAAATGCTCCGAGATTTCATGTTGGACTTTTTCCATAGTTGGGTGGACCACCTACCACTAGAGGAGTTTGTGTAAAACAATAGCTACCATTCCCCCATTGGTATGGCACCATTCATGGATTTGAATGGGAGACCCTACAGGTCACCACTTTGTTGGACCGATCTAGGAGAGTCGACACTCATGGGCCCAGAATTTGTTCGAGCCATAACAGAGAAGGTTCATATCATCTAGGAGAAAATGAAGACTATATAGAGCCGTAATAAGTCTTATGATGAAAGGTGATAGAGGCCTTTGTAGTTTGAGTAAGGAGACCATGTGTTAAATGATTCATTATACCTTTTCAAATTCTACATAAAGTTGGCGAGGCAGCATACCTCTTAGCTCTACCATCACAGTTAGATCGGGTACATGACATCTTCCATGTGTTACAGCTGAGGAGGTATGTGGATGACCCATCGTACGTTATCAACTAGAGTGAGCTGGACATTGAGGATGGATAAAACTTTGCTGAGTACCCAGTAGAGATTAAGGATCGGGAAGAGATAATCATTTATGGGTGATCTATTCCCATTGTGCATGTCTGGTGGTAACATAATAATCTTCAGGAGAGCACCTGAGAGCGGGAGACCCTGATGCGAGCCAAGTACCCCCATATCATTGAGTAGTTTTTCTCATTTAGGGATGAAAATACCTAAGGTGAGGAGAATTTAACATCTTATATTTTTCATATATTATTTCTAAAAATTATATGGTTTGTTTTCTAGAATAGGCGTTGAGACAGTGTGTGATTCCGAGGCCCAGTGTGCTCAGAATAAATGTTTAAAATATATTAAATATCTTTAATAACATGCACATGCTGTTTTTCTGAAAAAGGGTAATAACTCCTAAATAGGTTCCCAAATTAGAAATATAAGGATACCTTTGAGTTTATAATGACGACTTTACCCTAGGAATGACTTAACATTAGCCGTTGTGGGTCAATTGTGAAAAAGTTATCGCAGGCGCGAAATTAACAAAATAAATTAACTTAAGAATTTATTTTATTTTTTTCAGTGTAGCGACCTACATATTAGTTAAATATAAGGATATTTAATTGTATTAGGGTTTTCTGCTAAACCCTGGAGATCTATAAACTATTGGAAGCGAGCGTTCTCGGTGGACTACAAGGGATCAGAATCATATTGTGGATCATCACACCAACATAGTTGGAGGATTTCGTCAATGATGAAAATGAAACTATTCTTCATAAATGATTGATCTAAAATCCAAGTAGGATGTTTTTATATGAATTATTCCCCATTCTTTATTCCTACCATGAACATTGATCAATCGATAAATGGATTGATCCATGAATCGTGCGTATTTATGGGATGGGTATATTACAGGGTGATTTAGGAGAATTAATTTGAATATATTCATTGCTTATCTTATAAAGATGAATCAATATTGACAAGAACATTGATTGAGTCTTGTTTCTCTAATTTGTTTATGTTTTTTCCCTTGATTCTATGATTCACCACATGCGTTCTTCATTTTCCCGAGGTTCGACAAATCCTGATCGATCTATCATTATACACCCGTTCCTTGGTACAATGATTCTATATCATAGATCTAGGATTAGAAAAATGAAATGGAGGTATAAAGGTGGGTGTGACAGTGAATAAGATGATTATGGATGCCTGATTCCTTATTCTTCAGTGTTCTTTGGTGCGCAACGATGAACGATGCTTAGATCCATTCTTCCAACAGATCCGAGGCCGAAGTTTGATGATTGTCTATAGAAGGATTCAAAAGTGACATCCCATTGAGTTTCCCAATAATGCATCACTAAAATAATGGATGAAGTAATGTAGGAGATGATCAGATCACAAATCTATGTTTCTAGAAAATCCTAGAGAACATGGTGTGTAAACTGGATCTACACACTGTATGGGGACCCCTAGCTATGGTGTTAGGGTTTGAATAAAGTTTAGGATCACATAGCATGTGAAACCTATTACATGGAGTGAGACCCTCCCTAGTTGACTCAACATGTAATCCAAAGATTACATGGACATGGGTTGGAGTACACATGCACAGACCCACCGTGTACTCCCACACAGACACAGCTTGGAATACATGGACCGGTAGACAAACATGAGTTCAGTACACATGCATGGATAGGTGACACGGGAAGGATACTGTGTGTCTCCACACACTGTGTATATCCTTCTACATTCCATGTAAATTGACACTACATGTCATGTGAGACTCTTCCACATGGGTAGAACTTGAGATAGTTGGAATAGCCATGTACCCTTTGGGACACACCGTGTACTCCCTTCAAGAGTGCTTGAGGCTCTTTGTTTTCTTAGTTTGGACTAGTATAGGTTGAGTTCATTCCATTGTTAATTTTACTTGAGGTTAAAATGTGACATTACATCCACTTCACTAGATTTTTATCCCCTCTAGAGTTCGAGTATTATATAGAGTTTCAGTGTCCCTCTATGAGACTGAAGTAAGATCCTCTATCATCCTTAGTTATCTATTTTGATTTTTTGGAATCAGCATGACCTCCCTGAGCAGGGAGTTGACACTACATATACAAGTCCGTATTAGTATGGTTTGTGGAGTCATTGACATAAGACCCCCTATGTAGAGGGTTGACCCATACTGGGTTCGTGATGTCCCCCAGTGGTTCTGGGCATGACCCCCTATTTGTGTATCATGGTCCCCTTAGACAAGTGAGTTTCTTTGGGTAGAGCCCAATGACCCGAAACTCTTCATCAAGTGTCTCTGATAGTATCATGGATTATAGAGTGAGTTCTCCTGGAACAAGAATTGCTTTAAACAGAATCCTGTGGCTGATAGTTGGTTATGTCCGCTTGGTGGCATGGCGTCTTTATTAAGTATATCTATGTTGTTTCTATTATACATTGACTTTTATATCTTTTATGGAGATGAATATACTTGGTGATTAGTGTTTAGTGTTTTCAGGGTGTCCTAATGAGTATTTTTATACTCACCCCTACACGGGATTTGCCCACACATGTCATGTCTTATACAAATGACGACCCTTTTGATGGTTTCCTTGGAGGACAAGGAGCAGGTGGATCACAGCTAGAGCTTGATATACCTAGGTGTTTACTGGGTGCATTTTTTGACCTAGTCCTTTCCCTTAGAGTAGGTTGGACTATTTACATTTTTGGTTGGCCTTGTTTTTGGAACCTTTTCTATTTTTAGTACTTTTCTATCATACTATGTTATGGGAGCTTAGATGTATTCATGCACTGTTTCAGTTGTTTTACATTTCAGAATTGTGTGGTCTTGGAGATGTGAGTGTGTGTGTACATGTACTTTCGGCTAATTCATTCCATTTGTGGGATATGTTAACTTGGTTCTAGTTTCTAGCCCCTGACCTATTGGAGGCAGGTTTGGGGTAGCCACGTCATGGGCCTCACTAGGATGGGTTATGAAAACACATAAACACCAGAAAAAACAACATAAATTACCAAAATTAGATACAAATATAGAATTTAAATGGAATAAAATTTAAAACACAAATACAAGAAAAAACTATTATAGAGAAAAATAACGCACCTTTATAAAAGAACAAAACACCCCTAATCGAGAAAAATAATGAACCTATATAAGAAAAAAATTCTTATTTTAGTAATAATATAAATAAAAAAATAAATAGAATGTTTAAAATTTAAACTAAACTTTGAGTCATACCAGGAACATTGTGTATTAGATTGAGTTGCAATTGATTCTTGCACGTCATACTATTTATTATTCATATTAAAGAATTATCTCTATGAAAATTAACTAAATAATTATAAGATAAGAATTATAAAGAAATTAATTAAGTAATGACAGATAAAATGATGAGAAAAAAATAGACTCATTTTCTTAGTTTTAGCAATGTGATGCATGCTTTAAACTAAATTGACACTTATATATTGAAAAGACACACTTGGAGTCATACCAGTCACACCATGAATCATATTTAGTTGAGTTTGATTCATACACACCCCAAATTACTTATATATCATTTTTCTAAAGTATCAAAACTATCTGAATGCTTTTCCTCAATCTTGAGTATGTCAGTTGCACTTTTTACTAAAATGTCATTTTAAAATAGAAACATGAACTTTATGTTATACTGATCATATTTTGTATGGTTTTGATGTGAGACCAATTCCTACACATAAAAAATGAGTTATAAATATTTTCCCTAAATTATCAATACCATTAGAGTGGGTTTTTTCATTTTTCAGTGAGTGCCACTTTTTGTACTAAAATGTCAATTTTAAATTGATAGTGGACAATTTAAGTCACAACGAACACATTGTATATCATATTGAGGTGTGGGTGATTCTTACACATCATAAATTAAATACGGTTTATTTTCCTAATATACCAAAATAATTCAAATGTGCTTTCTTGCTTTTGAGTATTCCAATCACCTTTTTACTAAAATTAATGTCAATTTTAAATAAAAAGACAGACTTAGAGTCATAAAAATCACATCATGCATCAAATTGAGGTAAGGATGATTCCTAAAAATATCAATTGAATTATGGATAATTTTCATAAAGTATAAATACAATTTGAATGAATTTTCATCATTTTTAGTATGCCACTTTTTTTTACTAAAATGTAATTTTAACTTGGAAACACACACTTTGAGTCATACTAATCACATCTTGTGTAGATTTTACGTGATACTAATTCCTAAACATTGAAAATGAATTATGATTCATTTTCCTAAATTATTAATACAATATTAGTGTGTTTTCTCAGTTTGCAGTGAGTGACACTTTTTTATAGTAAAATTTCAATTTTAAACTGATAACGGACACTTTGAGTCATATTTGGAACATCGCGTATTGGATTTATGTAAGACGATTCCTACAAGATAAAAATGAATTATAGATTGTTTTCCTAAAGTTTCGGAACAATAAAAATTCATTTTCTTGATTTTAAGTATTTGAGTTGTCCTTTTTAGTAAAATTAATGTCAATTTTAATTAAAAAAATGCACTTAGAGTCATACAGAACACACCATGCATAGGATTAAAGTCAGACTAATTCTTACACATCCAAAATGACTTATGGATCATTTTACTAAATTATCAAAAAAAAAAATTCATTTTATTGGTTTTGAGTACACCACTTTTGTTTTTTTACTAAAATGTCAATTTAAACTAGAAACATGCACTTTGAGTAATACCAATAACATAATGTTCCAATTTGATGTGATACTAATTCCTAAACACCAAAATAACTTAATAATATTTTTCATAAATTATCAAGACAATCTGAGCATGTTTATTTGGTTTTTAGTGAGTGATTTTTTGTGAACGTAAATGTAACTTTTAAACGAATAACAGAAACTTTGAGTCATACTGATCACATCATGTAGCATATTGAGGTGTGGTGGATTATTATATGTCAAAAATGGATTATTTATTTTTGTTATAAATTATCATAAGAATATTAATGTGTTTTATCGATTTTGATTTTGTGATGTGTGTTTTGAACTAAAATGTAAAATATAAACTAAAAACATACCATTAGAGTCATACCAGTCACACCATAAGTCAGATTGAGATGTACATGATTGAGTATGTGATGTGTGTTCTTCTTTCAACCATCTTCACTAAGCTTGAAAAGAAAGAAATGTTTCATTTGGATGGAAGTAGAAACCCCATGTTTCCTGAAATGCCTCATCCAAATGCCCCATGTTATCTATTTTATGGATTGTTACAGATGACTGAAAAAAATATGACTTCCCCAAAGATCTATGAAAAATACATATTAGATAACAATTATAAGAAAATTAACTTAAAAATAGTATATAAAATGGTGAAAACAATAACTAAATAAGTAGTAGTAATTCACCTTTTCATGATGGTTATAAACATTGTTTGTAACATCATGTTTCTATTTTAAAGTAATCCTCAACCCATATATTGATCATTCTTTGGTTGAGTTTAATTTAGGTATTCTTAAGGTAAAGATTTGGAATTTTTTAAGGTATTTTGGGTTGTGTATAATTGGTGCACAGTTTTCCCAAACCGTGTGCCCTACTAATGTAAATCATGAAAACCTAGATAATGAGGGTTTTCACGGTTGGAAGTTTGAGAAACCATGAAACTACCAAGGAGAAACCATGAATCCTCATAAGTAAGGGTGCATGGATAGGGTGCACAATTTGAAAAACTGTGTGGCCCTGCCCAACTAACCATGCACACAACTTGTATTTAATCTAAAAATTGATTAAAAAATTCCGGAACCCCTATTTTGACCCCCTCTCAACCCTAACTCAGGTTTAAACATTTTACTCGGTATTTTGGGCTCCCAATATCTAATTTTGGCTCCTCTAAACCCTCTACAATGTGGATCTAAGTTAGTCGGTCTTCATTCAGTCCTTTTCCAGTAAGTCTCCTCTTCTTGTTCTCTATCTCGCACTCCCTCTTGTCTCCTCCATAGGCTTTATTAGATCTCCATGTTTTTGGAGGATCTGATACCCATTTTTTGGATCTTGAATCTAGTTTTGATTCTTGTATTTTCATCATTGATTTTCTTCATTGGAGTTTCCCCTATAGGTCTTTGTGATTTTTGATCACATGATATTATGTAATTGGTTCTATTTATAATTGGACAATCGATTTAACCCTAAATTTCATCATTTAAATTCAATTTCTTGATTTAAATTAAATTTATTTAAATTGGTTTATTAAAAACAAAATTCCAATAAATTGGGGATTTGAATTTTATTTTTCATGAAATCAAGAAAAACCCCTAATTCCAATGAATTGGGGTGCATGTTATGATTTTGATGGAAAATTATGGAAATTGATTTACATAATTTAAATTTTGAAATTTAAATTTTGAAACTAAATTGTAATATTGATTATTTAAATTGATTTAAAATTGGTATTTGAGAAAAATGGATTAAAATATTTGATATAAATCTAGTGGTTTTATCCTGGAAAAGGAACGATTTGATTAAAATCTAATTTTTTTTAAATAGAAATATAAATATTGAAATAGAAAAATTGGTTGAATTGAAATTTGATTTTTTTTGAAATAAATTGCCCATTATAGATTGTTTTTAGATCACATGAAAGCCTAGGTAATTAGTGAGTCATTTGGGATATCACTCTATTGAATCGTTAAAACAATAATAATATATATACACCAGGTCACATACCTAATGGGATGGTGATGGGTTCCTCTTTGACCAATGTTTAAGGGATGTGTGTACACATATTTTTGTGATAATTATTTTAGTGTGAGGGAGTCCCATAGAATGTAACTATTGTACCACTTGGAAGATGACCATATTGCTCGTTGTTTATGTTTTGATATATATTCCATTGTTTGTAAACTATTTTACAAATGCCTTGTAAATTTATATAAATTGTTTTATATAAAATATTTATTAATCCATTTTTTAGAAATTTTTCGATCATTTGAAATGTAAAGTATGATTTGTTTTAAATATTCTTATAAAATTCCATGACTGTTTATTTAAAATTGAAATATTAATTCGTTTAATTAATTATTCCATATTATCATGGAATACTTGGTGAGACCCTACTAAGATTTTAGCTCACACCCTACCTATTCCTTTGGGTATTTGTAGAATATCTTATTCCAGGATCGAGTAATGATAAGGCACCACTTAGAGGTGGTTATGGTTGTTGATCCTTGGTATTTTATATTTTTTTATATTGGGAATTGGGTTTTGATCCTGTTTTCTGGAACTTTGTTCGTGTACTTTCTATTTTTTATGCTTGTTTGAATTCTCGTATAGTTCTCCCTGTGGAGTTTTGTTTTGAGCATACCGAATTTTAACTATTTTTCCACTTTTTATGTGGAAAAACCATTCCTTGTTTTATCTTGTTTGATGCCAGGTGCTTGTCGCCAACCCATGGGGATCGTGAATTCCCTTTGGGCTATGTTAGGACTGACTCAATTATCAGGGTGCCAGAGTATTTAGGATGGTTCCTAAAAAGGTGGTATCAAAGGTGTTGGATAAGCATCTTTCCTTGATGTTAGTATTTATTGGCATATTCTTATCAGGAATTAGGAGGTAACTGTGATTGAGTTCCTAGCCAACTCTCACCATAGTGATCCTTAAGTGACCAGGGGTGGTTTGGGAAAGATATATTAAGGATTAATTCTAGTCTTTTACTTTCTTTTGATTTTTTTTTATTTTTAAATACAAATCTTGTTTATATATATGTTATGATTAATTTCTCTATTACTCTTGTTTGAGTGTTAATCTAATGTCTTCAATGTTGTCTGCTGATATTGTGTAGCATCATGCCTCTAATAAGACATACCAGTCAGATCCAGGGGAAGATTCTAAGGAACCTCAATGATAAAATCCTCTTGTGGACTAGAATCTAGTTGAGGATATCATGAGTGTTGTACAAGATCTAGGGTATGCACCTGCACCCATTCCCATTTAGGCTCCAGCTATGAAACCTCAAAGGGTTGTTTTATAGAATCCTACTAAATATTTCCTTCTCCAAAATATAATTTCATTATAAGGCCTTAATAATCCTAAATTGTAAGAGGATTGATTGAGAGATCTGTATTTTTTTGAGTTCATGGAGACTCCAGATGAAATCAAGGTTAAATATGCCACCTTCAATCTAGAGGGACCTAGATTGAGATGGTGGGGAATTATGGTGATGATGATGAATCATGAGGGATTACAGTGGAAGGAATTAAAAGTTTATTTAAATGGATAGTTATATACAATGTTGATGGAATTATACAAGGATTTATAGTTTTTCAAACTTGAGTAGGATGAACAAACTGTGTCTGAATATGCAAATTTTTTTGTTAAGATTGTGTAGTTTTCACCTGATATTTTATCAAATGAGAAGGTGAAGACTCAACAATTTGAAATGGGACTTATATCTAATACTCATTCTCAAGTTTTCTTGTCGAATCTACCTACTAATGTTGTTGTGCTGGATAGAGAGTTGATGGTTGAAATTTACCTGACTGGAAAGTCATGGTTTAAGAGAGTCCCTTTCTCTCCTAGTGGAAGTGCAAGTTACATTAAATGAAAGAGTAGGAATAATGTTTCTAGTGGTGGTTATAAATAATAGGGTTCTTCTAGAACTCCTATAGTTCCTGAAATAGGACCTTTTATTTGTTACCAGTATGGTAAACCTGGCCACTCAAAATGGGTCTACACTAAGGCACCCAAGATATGTGGCTCCTGCAGATGCTCGGGTCACTTGAAGAAGTTATTCCATGCCTATTCTACTTCACTTAGTGTAAAATATCAATATTACCTACTAAAATTGGGGTAAAATCAAATGATTCACAAGAAAAGGGGTTCTATCAATAAACATCCATAACAAAGATCCTTCACACAGTCAAAAACTCTCCATGGGAAGTATATATGGGTCCAGTGATTGTAAGAGTTACCATCACCATAGATTCATCATTAGTGACTACTTTATTTGATACTAGTGCATCTCATTCATTTATTTCAACATGTATTATCATTCTTCTTAATCTTCCAATGAATATTTTATCTTATGTGATGAATATTACTACACCCCTTAGAATAAATAGAGAGAAGGGTCTCTATAGCCCTGTTTGTGTTTTCTCTCTATCATATGTTGAGTTATCTCTGTATTTTTTTGGTTCTCGACATGAAACCTATTAACATAACATTCAGGATGGATTGATTTATTGACAATAAATGTAATATTGTTTTTATCTTCAACGGGTCTCCTTACTACACCCAATGGGGTATGCGGTGTATTTAAAGGAGAATTGGGGCCAATTTCAAGTAGATCTAGACCTTATTATCTAAATTTGATAAAATTAATATCATTGTTCACTTTTTATCTAGAGTGTTAATCCTTGAGTGGTGATCTACCTCCAGTCTTCATTGAGTTTCCCGACGTTTTTCCTTCCGACTTCTATGGTTTTCCATCGGTAAGAGAGATAGAGTTCTCTATTACCTTAATTACGGGTACCCATCTAGTGTTTATTACCTCTTAAAACCTAGTACCATATGAAATGAAAGATTTAAAGTCTCATCAAGATTATTTTTGGATAAATACATTATATTCCCAAGTGTTTCACCTTGGTTAGTGCTGGTTCTCTTTGCTAAGAAGGATAATTGGTCACTTTGCCTTTGTGTTGATTACCAAAAACTAAATCGAGTTATGAAAAAGGAAAAATATCTATTTCCATAGATTAATGATATATTTGACTAGTTGAAAGGGGTGAAGTTGTTATTGAATATTGATCTTCAATCTGGTTACCATCAGTTGAGAATAAAAGAATCTGAAATTCTGAAAACCGCCTTTCAGAGTAGGTAGAACCACTATAAGTACCTTGTAATGACATTTGGTTTAACCAATGCTCTAGAATTGTTTATGGATTTAATGAAAAAATAAATTCTATGAGTATATTGATAAATTTTTGTAGTCTTTTTTGATGAAATATTTGTTTATTCTATGTCTGAGGAGGATCATGCGCATCACTCGAGATCAGTTTTGAAATTTTTGAGAAATCACCAACTATATTCCAAGATTTCAAAATATGATGTATGGATTCGAGAAGTGAATTTATTGGGACATGTGGTGTTAGAACATGGAATATCAGTTGATCATGATAAGGTGAAGGTTTTTATGACATGGAAACAACCACGAAATGTTTTCAAGATTTAGAGATTATTGGTTTTAGCATGTTATTATCCCCGATTTGTAAAGGAATTCTCAAATTTGGATTCTCCAATGACTGCTCTAACTTATAAGGGAGTAAATTTTTCGTGGGATGAAAAATTATAGAGTTATTTTATTGAGTTGAAATTTCTTCTGACTACTGCACTGATGTTTAATCTTCCAGAGGATGGGTAGGGCTATGTGGTCTTCTGTGATGCATTAGGCTCGGGTTTGGGATGAGTTATAATATAGGGTGATCATTTAATTTTCTATGGATCTCAAAAGATTAGGCCACACAAGAATAATTACCCAACCCATGACCATGAACTCATATTTTTGATTCCTACAAATAAGATTTGGTGGAATTACCTTTTTGGAGAAATGTTTACCATGTATTCCAACCACAAGAGTATGAGTAATATCTTCTCTAAAAAATATCTAAATCTCATACAGAGGTGTTGAGTGTAATACCTAAAATATTTTGACTTTGACATTAACTATAGCCTAGGGAAAGGGAATTTCATCGCAGATGCTTTGAGAATGAAAATTCTGACTCAGGCCATGAAATAATCATAGGAGGAGTGGAACCTGAGGGATCTTTCTTTCAGAGTTGCACATTAGAGTTTGAGAATTATGGGTCGAGGTTTCTTTGGATAGTTTTTATTTTACCTCTACTCTTATTGATATGATTATTCAGGAACGATAACTTGATGATGAGTTCCATAGAATTAGAGACTCTCTTTATGGTGGGAAGACTGTTACTAACTGATCATTCTCCATGGAGGGCATTCTATGTTATCAAAATCATTTTATGGTATCGTTATCAGCCAGAAAATCTATGATGGGGTATTGTCATAATTACTAGTGGAAAGTGCACCCAAAAACTATGAATATGTTTTATGGCATGCGACAATGATTTTGGTGTCTAGGTATGAGATGAGGCATTGCTAATTTTTTCTCTCATTGTCATACATTCCAAAAGGTCAAGGACAAGCCCTAAAAACCTTTAGGTTTGATTCATCCACTTCTAGTTCCGACTTGAAAGTGGGATGAGATATTTATAGACTTTGTGGATGGATTTCCACATACCCATAAAAATAAGAATGTGATATGATTTGTGGTTGATAATATGATTAAATCATCTCACTTTATACCCATTTTTGATACAACCACAGTTGCGGAGATGGGAAATATCTATATGAAAGAGATAATTTTTATTCATGGAGTTAAATCTACTATATAGATCCCTAGTTTACTTCTTTCTTTTCGGATTCCTTTAGGAGGAACTGAGATATCAAGTCTATTTAACCATGACATACCATCCACAATCAGATAAACATAAAAGAAGAGATATACAGATTCTTGAGGATATGATTCACGCCTGTATTATAGACTTTGGTTGATCTTGGGGTGAAAATCTAGGGATGTTTGAGTTTAATTATAACAATAGTTACCATTCCATGATCAAAATGTCTTATTTTGAGGCCTTGTATGGATGGCCTTATAAATATCTTTTGTTTTGGTCGGTGATTGGTGAAAGTTCCTTGGTTGGATCGATATTGGTTCAAGAGATGACAACAAAGATTAAATTGATTCTTCAAAGAATATTGATGGAACCGAGCCGATATAATTCTTATGTTGATCATCATTGAAGACCATTTTAATTACCATTTGGTGATCAGGTGTTCTTGAATGTTTCACCTTAGTTGGTTCATCAACATCTTATGAGGCAAGGGATACTTTCTCATTGTTTTGTGGGACATTTTGTGGTTATTGAGAAGGTGGGGAATGTTTCTTAACATTTATAACTTACTCCACTGCTGATGTTGATACATAATGTGTTCCATGTATCTCATCTATGAAAGTATCTATCTGATCCATATCATGTTCTGAGATTAAGTAATCTTGATTTTGAACCTGATTTATCCGTGACCAAGCATCGAGTCAGATAGTTGATTTTGAAACCAAAGTACTCCATGGTAGTACGATACCTTTGGTTTGAGTGCTATGGTAGCATGATTCTGATACACATGATACATAGAAGAGTGATGCACTGATAAAGATAAATTGCATCATCTTTTTATCATGGAAGTTTCTTAATAGGATTTTTGGGGACAAAAAGTTCTATGGTAGAGAGGTTGTAAAATCCTATTATTGTTTTCATGTTCCCATAAACCCCTATTTTGAACATGCTTTGGTTGTGTTTTTTTAGGGATTCTTGAGGTGAAATTTTTGAATTTTTTAAGGGAATTTGGTCTATTCATGGTTAGTGTAGGGTTTTCCTAAACCGTGAAAATCCATACAGTGAAGATTTTCACAGTTGGTTCATAGTTTGAAAAACCGTGTGTCTACTATGGAGAAACTATGCAACCCCATCAGTAGAGGTGCATGGTTTGACAAATAATGTGACCCATCCAATATTTAATAAACTTTGTGATAAATTGTTTTAAATTTTTATTTTATTTTTTTACAACTACCCTTTTGTATAATAATGTTTTTGTTTTCTAGGAATCAGATCCAGTCCATCATAGTGAGATTTTGTAATAAAGTAAAAAGTGGCTAAAAGAATCAGATCCATCAGTATCATATTTAGATCATCAGATCCAAAATAATCAGTGAAATAAATTTTTGTTTTCTATAATATTTTCTTTGTCATAATTAGAGAAAGAAATAAGTTGTTGAGTGAATAAGTTGTTTTTTTAAAGAGTTTTGAAAGAAGATTATGAAGTGAGGAGTTAGAAAGTTTTCAAACTTTATAAAGCAATTCATACAATACTTTTATGATCATAAAGTTATCACAAATCATGAAAACTTTCATGATAAAAGATTTTAAAGAAATGTAATTCAGATTCACTGAGAAAGAAACAGAAATCCGATTCACTAAGAAAGAAACAGAAATTGGATTCACTAAGAAATAAATAGAAATTGTATTGATCTGATCATGGAGAAGAATCAAAAAGAAAATTACAGAAGTTTTATGAAGATTTGAGGAGGTAAAACTTGAAATTAAATTTTGATTAAATCTTTGATAAATATAAGGAGGTTTGAATAATTCAAAGTTAAAGTTTTAAATGTGAGATATTTTGAAAGTTTTTGAAATTTTAGGAAGAAAAGAACTTTTCATGTTTTCCGCTTTTGTTTTTTGATTCTCCTATAAATAATTTCTCAGATAATTTTTTCATTTGTGAACTTTTATGAAAGAATAAAAGGTGGAGTGCTGAAGAAATCAAGTGAGAGTCATTACAATCCAGAGATCACATTAGGGGGATCATAATATTGAATGTTTTTGTACCTGATTAAACGAGTTTGTATTGAGAAGATTGTATTCATTCAATCAGATTAAGTCAATCAGACTGAATAAGACCATATTAATCATTTAATCATAGTTTGAGTCTTTTAGATTGATAATGTATTCATTGTATTTAGTCCATCATATTGAGAGAATCAGATCCAAACTCATCATATTGAGAGAATCAGATCTAGACTGATTGTATTAAGGGAATTTAATCCAAACTAATTGTATTGAGAGAATTAGATATAGACTAATTGTATTGAGATAATTGGATATAGAATCATCATATTAAGAGAATCAAATATAAACTGATGGTATTGAAATAATCATATCCAAAATCATCTTATTGAGAAAATCAGATCCATCCAAAACAGACCAAGGATTCCGACTGAACAATTGTGGATCAGTTTCAAAAAAGTTTTTATTCTTTTGTTTGGATCAATTTTTTTATAAAAAAACATTGTAAATTTATGGGAGTCAATTTAATCTTTCCTATCCTGAGATAGAATGTGTCTAACGGTAGTTGGAACAAGTTTTATTCACTTCTTCATAACAATGGTCATCTATAGACCCATAGTAGTGGCTATGGCAAGGATGTAGGTTCTCACACTAAGGACAAACCCTGTAAATATTGTGTAATTTACTTTCTTTACTATTCTTTCATGCATGAGTATTTAATAAAATTTGATAAGTAAATAAATCTTAATAGGCTACAGGGGTTATGTTTCTAAAATTATTGAAACTTATAAAAAGTGAACAACTAATTCACCCCCCCCCCTTCTCAGTTGTTATTCGGTCATTTGGAACTTAAATTGGTATTAGAGTAAATTTTCCCTTGTTGAATCCTTATTATGGATAATATCAACTCTATCAACAGTATAGGAATTCCTATATTTGATAGAAAAAATTACTATGGATGAAAAAATAAGATGATTCCTTATATCCTATCTCTTGGACTGGAAGTTATTGATGCTGCTACTGTTGGGTTTCCACCTATTGAGAAAGATTTCCCAATGGCCATTTCTGATAATAGAAATATAGAACTTGATGGAAAGTAAAGAAATGATATTTTCATTTCCTTACCATAAAATTTTTATCAGAATGTGATGGACCTCAAAAATTCAAAAAATATGTGGGATAATATGGAAAGTGTTTTCAAAGGGAATACAAAAGTTAAGGAAGCAAAGCTACAAATCCAACATAGTATGTATGAAGATATCAGAATGAGAGATGAAGAAAAAATTGATGAATAATTCATCAGATTAAATGATTTTTTTCAACATCATAGGATTTATAGATGTCTTTTAAGATTCTATAATTGTGAATAAACTTATGAGAAACTTTCTATAAAGGTTTGATTTTAAAATTTATTCTTTATAAGATAAGGATGATTTGTCTCTTGATTAATTGCACAAATTTCTTGTTGCTCATGAAATGTGGAAATCTACAATGTTTAAAAATAATATTAAAGATAAAATGGATTTTTAAGCTATGAGAATGTTTAAAATTCAAGATGTTGAAGATGTTGATCCTTGTGACTTCGAAGATAAATATGATGATGAGTTGAATGAAAAAATAATGTCCCTTATATCCAATAACTATGAAAGTTGAAGATGAAAGTATGGAGGTTAAATTCTTCATAAATGTTTTAAGTGTGGTGGAATCAGAAACTTTTCTTTGAATTCCCCCAAGAATAAATTTGGATAATATCAAGATGATTTTGATGGAAAATCTCGATGGAAGAAGTGGAACAACAATGATAAAGAATAAAATCCTTCTAATAGATATAAGAAGAAGTTTAATGAAAAAATAGGTAATGTTATTAAGAAAGTTGAATCAGACTCAACTGAAAAAAATTATTCTATAAATGAATGTTCAAAAAAATTTATAACCTTCATTGAAAAATTTGAGAAAACAAAAGATTCCTCAAAGAGTGAAGGAGGTGGTGAAGAATCTTATAGAGAGTATCAGCTTAGAAAAAAACATGTTTCATGTATTAAGAAAAATAAAACTCTCAAGAATTAAATTAGAGTAATGAAGAAAGATTTTTAATATGTTTCTAATGGAATAAAAGATGTCATCAAGCACGTGGATGAATACATTTAGGAGATTTTATGTTACAGACTTAGAAATGCTAAATAGGGAAAGATTATTGAAGATCATAGTAAGAAGCTGAAAGATAAGGAAGAAGATGTTAAAAATTTTCAATAAGAAATTATTGAGTCCTAAATTACCTTGAGTAAGATGAATGAAAACTTCAAAAAATATTTAGAAGTAAAAGCTGAGACTAATATGCTGAGAAGGCTCAATACGAGAATCAGGTGAAATATTCTCTTACTAAAAATAATGTTTCATCTGATTCTTTTAACATTTCAGGTTCTGGAAAAAGTATTAGTAAATATTGGGTGGATAAAGGATGTAAGAAACCTATCAAATATAAAAAGGTATATATCTCACACAAAAGAAAAGATGGTCCACATCATGAGTATGTTATAGTTGATATAATTTACTAACCTCGACAATGTTTAAATAGAGAAAGATCTTATTTCAATGGAAAATTAAGATTTTATGGTTATTTTTGGTGTTTTGGAATCTATGGGAACATGGATTATAATTTTTGGCACAAATTATCCTCACCTAGAAGAATTTTTGAGAAAAGTGGAAGAAATATTAAAAGTAGATTGAGCAACTTTCCTAACTTATAGAAATTTAAAAAAGTGAATTCTCAAGATTTTAGAAACTTGACAACAAGAAATCAATTTGAATTTCTAAAATAAATTTATGAAATATTTGATCAGGCTAGTCATCATTCTGATAGATGTATGACACTCTTTCTAGAATAATTTTCTTATGATATAAAAGAAAAGAAAACTGAAATGAAGAAAGTTGAGGAAAAATATTTCATTATTGTGATAGATTTGAAAGAAAGTAAATGGTACAAACGATGTATACTTGATAGTGATTTTTCTTCACATATGATAGGTGATATACCAATCTATAAATACATTTAAATTCATGATGGAGGAGAAGTTATCTTTGGTAATGATAGTTCCTTAAAAATCAGAGGAATCAGAACCATTGAGATTAAAGCCAAAAAGTTAAAATCCAAGGAAGTTTATTTATTGATGGGATAAAATATAACTTACTTAGTGTAAGTAAAATTTGTGATGATGGAAAAGATTTTTTTTAGAAAATATTTTTGTATCATCAAATGTTTCAAATATGGAAATGTGATTACAAAAGGAGAAATAACTAGTGGGAATCTCTTCCAAATAGGAGAATTCAATAACTCATGTGACTTGAGTGTAGAATATGAAAACAAATTGTGGCACATAAGACTTGGGAAACTTGGGTAGAAAATTATAATTTTTTTTCTAAATTTTATTTTGTTAGAAAATTTTCATAATTTTAAATAATAGAAAAAGATGTTTGTGTACCTTGTAAAAAAGGGAAGATAATTAAAAATAGTCATAAAATAGTTTAGATTCAATCGATCAGACCACTTGAGCTTATTCATTATAATTTATGTGGGCTGCAGAGACATCAATCAAAAAAATGAGATTTATACTTTATCACTTTTATTAATGATTTCAATTGGATGAAAAACATAATGTTTATGAAGCACAAGTCAAAGGATATTGAAATGTTTAGATTCTACAGAATATATGTTGAGAAAGAAATGGGGGTTTCTATAAATAAGTTAAGAAAAAATAATATTATTGAATTCACAAACATTAATTTTGAAATGTTTCTAATAAATCATGGTATTAAACATCAGTATAGTGCTCCTTATACTCCACAAAAAAATGGAGTAGTAGAAATAAAGAATATAAGATTTGTGTAAATAGGAAGAAGTATGTTCGTAGAATAAAAACTTTCAAAGTTCCATTAGATAGAATCTATTCTTACTATTGTATATATTCAATATAGATATTTGATGAGACCAGAAACCAACATGAATCCTTATGAAACGTGGTATAACAAAAAAGTTTCATTATAATACTTAATTTTTTTGTAAGTCTATGTTTTCTTAAAATCAAAAATCTTGATTTGGGAAAGTTTTATGAGAAATATGAGGAAGGAATTTCTATAGGTTATTATCTAAATGGAAGAAATTACAAATGTTGGAACAAATGCTTAAAAAATGTTATGGAATCATATGTTGTGAAGGTAATTGAATATCAAAGTTCCTTAACAAAAGTTAATGAGAATGCTGAGGAGGATAAACTAGATAATTCAAAAAATAGTGAAAGTAATTCAATATGTCCTTATCAAGATTCAGAAGAATCGTGTGATGTGAAAATTTTAGATGGGAAAGAAACATTGAAATTTACTACCTTACAAAATCACGTTGAATTTTAAAAACTTATTGATAATTAGAAGTCTCTATTCCACAAAAGAAGAAAGTTGAGATTAGATAATCAAACTTCACTTATCTCAAAAGTTGAACTGAAATCAATTTCAGAAGTTATACAACAAAAATAATGGGTGGATGCAATGAATTAAGAGTTAGATCATATTGAGAAGAATAAAACCTGAGAACTTCTTTCATGTATAGAAAATAAAAATGTTATTGGAACCAAGTGGGATTATAGAAAAAAGTTAAATGAACATGGTGAAGTTCAAAGAAATAAATGCATACTTGTTTGTAAAGGCTATTCTCAGGTGGAAGGTGTGAATTTTGACGAAACTTTTTCCCCAGTTACAAGATTAGAAATTATCAGAATGTTTCTTTCAGTAGTCTCACATCATAATTACAAATTTTATTAGATGGATTTAAAGTAAGCTTTCTTAAATGGTGAGATTGAGGAGGAAGTATACATTTAACAACCTTGTGGGTTTCTACTTGATGAGGATGAAAAACAAGTTTGTAAACTAAAGAAATATTTATATAATAAGAAACAAACTCCACATTCTTGGTATTTAAAACTTAAATTTTTTTTGAACATGTTTCAATTTTTGAAAGGAAAAGTTGATTGAAACTTATATATGAAATATGTTGACTCTATATCTCTAATTTTAATTGTTTATTTTTATGATATAATTTTTTTGGGGATAAAAAAGATGTTTGTAAAACATTTTATGAGGAAATGAAGAAGAATTTTGAAACATAAATGTTGTCATAATTAACTTTACTCCTTAGCTTACATGTTCAAAAAAAGGAAAAATACATCTTCTTATCTCTAGAAAAGTATTCCAAGGAATTGTTAATGAGGTTTAGTATGGGATAATATAAAGAAGTTTCAACTCCCATTTCAGTGAGCACAAAGTTGATTAAAGATTAATCTAGAAGTGTGAATCAGAAAGACTTTTGGAAGATGATAGGAAGTCTTCTTTACATTATAGCCTTAAGGCCTGATATTGCTTATTATATGACTTTGTATGGAATGTATCAAAGTAATCCTAAAGAATAATATATATTTAAATCAAAGGGGATTATGATATATGTCAAATTAATGAATTCACATTGGTTGTTATACAAAATAAATAGTGATATTATGTTTCATGGTTATACTGTCACTGATTGAGCTGAAGATTGTAATGATAGAAAATCAAACTCAGGAGGAACATTTTTATTGGGTGACTATTGTGTGAGTTTGAATTGTAAGAAACAAAGTTTAGTAACTTTGAGAATAGCTGAATCTGAATATGTTTTAGCTACTCAATATTATAATCAAATGTTGTGGATGAAAGTTCAGATACAAGATTTGAAAGTAAAAGTTTCTAAACCATTGATGATACTTTGTGATAATCAGAGTGCAATTGATCTTTCTAAGAATCCTATACAACATTCAAGATCAGAGCACATTGATATAATGTTTCACTTTATAAAAGATAAATTTTCTACTGGATATGTTTTTATATAATATATTTCAATAAAGTATCAAATTGATGATATCTTTATAAAAGAAATTCCAAAATAAGGTTTGTGGAATGGAGTATGAAACTTCATATTCTACCTCCCCCCATGTCTTCCTAAACCTCATAAGGAAGAACCCCCATCATGCTTTGGATTATATTGACAAAGGGGGAGATAAATTAACAACTTTATAATTTGTAAAATGTTTTTACTTATCTTTATTTTATAAATATGAAGTTGTGGGCATCATAGAATGTGGGAGAGAAAAATAAAAGTGTGATCGAAAGAAAAGTGAGAGAGGAAAACATAAAATTGAGAGGGATATTATATTTAAATATTCACAAAATTTTCTATCCATTGAGGGATGAAATTCCTTAAAAAAATTGCTTTATCCAGTAGTGTGGTGTTAAGAAAATTTCTTTAGAGAAAATATATGTTTTGATAAAATTAAAAAAAACTTGAGTTGTTTACAAAAGTTGAGTTGTGGAAAATTTCTGAGAGTTGAAAAAGTTGTTAACAAGGGTCGTCAACAAATACAAAGGGGGATATTAAATAATATTTATGATAAATTGTTTTAAAAAAAGTTTTTGTATTTGTTGACAACTAACCATTTTGTATAAGAATGTTTTTTTTATAGGAATCAGATCCAGACCATCGTAATGAGATTTTATAAGAAATTCAAAAGTTTATGAAATAATCAGATCCATATGCATCATATTCAGATAATCGGATCTAAAATAATTGGAGGTATAATTTTTTATTTTCTGGAAGTTTTTCTTTGACGTAATCAGATAAAGAAAGATGTTTTTGAGTGAAGAAGTTGTTTTATTACTGAAGAGTTTTGGAATAAGATTACAAAGTGAGAAGTTAGAAAGTTTTCATACTTTATTAAATAAGTTAGACAATGCTTTTATGATCATAAATTTCTCACAATTCATGAAAACTTTCATAATAAAATATTTTAAAGAAAAAAAATTCGGATTCACTAAGAAAGAAACATAAATCACATTCACTAATAAAGAAACATAAATTATATTCACTGAGAAAGAAATAGAAATCATATTGAGCTTATTACAAAGAAGACTCAAAAAGAAAATTCTATAAGTTTTATGAATAGTTAAGGAGGTCAAACTGAAAATTCAATTTTGCATAAATCACTGAGAAATATAAGGTAGTTTGAAGAAGTCGAAGTTGATGTTTTAAATGCGATAGATTTTTAATGTTTTTGAAATTTGAGGAAGTGGAGAAAGTTTTCAAGTTTCCCGCTTTTGTTTTTTGAGTTTCTTATAAATACTTACTCATATCATTCATTCATTTGTGAACTTTTACGCAACATGAAAGGGTGGATTGTTGAAGAAATCAAGTGAGAGTCATTACTGGTTAAATGTCTTGTGAGGAGGATCAGATAGTTGAATGTTTGTTTACCAGATTGAGAAAGTTCATACTAAGAAGATCGTATTCAGTCAATCAGATTGAGTCAATCGAACTAAAGAAGATCATATTGAGAATTTGAAAAGAGTTTGAGTTTTTCATATTGAGAATTATTTCATCATATTGAGTCCATCGTATTGAGAGAATCAAATCCATACTCACCGTATTGAGAGAATCAGATCCAAACTAATTGTATTGAGAGAATCAGATCCAGACTCATTATATTGAGAGAATCGGATCTATATGCAATTTATTGAGAGAATCAAATCTAGACTAATATTATTGAGAGAATCATATCTAGACTCATCGTATTGATAAAATCAGACCCAAAATTATTATATTGAGATAATCGGATCCAGACTCCTCAGATTGAAAAAATCATATCCATCCAAATTGGACAGAGAATTTGTACTTAAAAATTATGGATAAGATTCAATAATGCCTTTATTATTTTGTTTAGATCAATTTTTAATAAGAAAACATTATAAACTGAAGGGAGTCAGTATAATATTTCCTATCCGGAGATATAAGGTGTTTAATGGGAGTTAGAACAATTTGTATTCACTTCTTCATAAGAGTAAATTTCCATTAACCAATGGGAGTGGCTATGGAAAGGATGTGGGTTCTCACATTGAGGCCGAACCTTGTAAATATTGTGTGCTTTACTTGGTTTAATATTCTTGAATGAATAACTATTTACTAAAATTTGATATGGAAATAAATCTTAACAGCTTATTGGGGTTATGTTTCTAAAAGTTTTGAAACTTATAAAAAGTGAAAAACTGATTCAACTCACTCTTCTCAGTTGTTATTAAATTATTTAGAACTTCACAACTAACCATATGTGTGAATTTTAATTAATATAAAAATTGATTAAATTTTTTCCAAACCCCTATTTTGACCCCCAATCATCCCTAACTTGGGATTTAAAGTTTCCCTAGGTATTTGGGGCTCCTAAGATCCAATTTTGGCACCTCCAAACCCTCTCCAAGGCGAATCAAAGATATGAAATATTCATTCGGTTCTTTCTTAGTAAGTTTCCTATTATTGTTCTCTATCTCCCTCTCTCTCCTACCTATGGTTTATTAGATATTTGTGTTGTTGGAAGATCTAATCCCCATTGTTTTGGATCTTTAATCTAGGTATGATTATCATATCTTCATCACCAACATTCTTTATTAGAGTTTCCCATCTAGGGTTTTGTGATTCGTGATCCCATGATCTTTGTTAGGTGGTTCTATTTATAATTGGCCAATTGATTTTAAACTAAATTTCATGATATAAAATCAATTGCTTTATTTAAATTAAATTTATTTCAATTGGTTTATTAAAAATCCAATCCCAATGAATTGGGTATTTGGATTTGATTTGGTACGAATTCGGGAAAACCCCCAATTCCAATGAATTAGGGTGTGTGTTTTGAATTTGATGGAAAAATATGGAAATTGAATTACAGAATTTAAAATGTAAAACTAAATTGTGAAATTTATTTTTGAAATTTATTTCAAATTTGTATTTGAGAAAAATTTCTTAAACTATTTGATAGAAATCCAATGGTTTTACCCTGGAAAAATCCCTAATTTGATTAAAAACCCATTTTGGTTTTTAAATAGAAATTAAAATATTGAAATGAAAAAATAGGTTGAATAGTATATTGAACAATTTTGAAATAAATTACCTATTATTGTTTATCGTTAGATAACATGAAAACCTATGTAGTTAGTGAGTAATTCAGAATATCACCCTATTGATTCTTTATAACACAAACAATACACATCTAGTAGGTGACATCCCCGATGTGATGGTGATGAGTTCCTCTTTGACCAGTGTCTGAGGGACATGTGTACACATATTTTTATGATAACTATTCAAGTGTGTGGGAATCCCATAGCCTTGAACTATTATACGTCTTAGAAGATGATTGCGTTTCTCATTGTTTATGCTTTGATATATATGCCATTGTTTTTAAAATATTTTACAAATTACTTGTAAATTTATATAAACTATTTTATATAAAATGTTTATTAATATATTGTTTATAAATGATTCCATATTTTGAAATATAAAGAATTATTTATTTTAAATATGATTTTGAAATTCCATGACTTTTTATTTAAAATTGAAATCTTTATTTGGTTAATTAAATATTCTATCTTATCAGGGAATCCTTGGTGAGACCCTACTGTGATTTTAGTTCACACCATACCTATGCATTTAGGTGTCTATATATTATCTTATTCTAGGACTAAAGAAGGGTAAGGCTCCATTTGGTGGTGTTTATGGTTGTTGATCCTTTTTCTTTCAGAGTTCTATCCATTGGGATTTGGTTTTGAACCTATTTTTTTGCACTTAGTTTTACATTGGGTTAATTATGCATGTTTGAAATTTGGTATAGTTCTTCCTATGGAATTTTATTTTGATCATACTGAATTGAAACTATTTCTTCTTCTATTTATGTGGAAAAAATATTTCCATTTTTATCCTGTTTGATTCCAGGTGCTTGTCGCAAACCTGTGGGTATTTGGAACTCCATTTATACTATGTTAAGAATAGATATATTACTAGGGTAATGGGGTATCCATGATGTTTTGTGACTTTTTTTACCAGTTTCCTTGTTATTGTTATCTTAGTTGCAGCCTCGAAGTCCAATCTCTCATGAGCATGAGAAGCTTTGAAAAAAACCACCCCAACTCGAACCAAAGAATCCAACTATATAATTAAAAAATTCATATTTTATTAATACACCTAAATATGAGAAAATACATTAATGAAGTGTCAATTTTAAACTAAAGCCAAATAATTTGAGTTATACAAGGTACACCATGTATTTATCTGAGGTATGGTTGGTTCCACAATGTCTATTTATCCTATAATGAATTCAACAGTTGGGGTTGTCTAACAATATTTCCAGTTTGATAACCTAGAATGTTGAATTCATTGGAGAATAAAAATAAAATTTCATAATCATGATTGCATCATCCTTGTTGAGTGCATTATCATAGTACAGAAGAAAATCATTCTTGTTTTCGAAGTCATTTATTCCTATAAAACATTAACCATTTTTGTAAACCTATCATCATTTATTAATTGAACAAAAATAAATATTTACATATGATTTATTATGGAACATAATAAAATATATCTTACACTTTCACTATCATATATAGTAAAAATTCCATGATAAAATTTTTTTACCTTCTTTAATGGAGAAAACATTAGTGTGACCCATTATATATTTTCAGAATACACTAAACTTCGTTATAAATTTTTGACCTCTTTATGATAGTATTAAACATCATTATAACCCTTTATTGCATCCAAATGACACTAGAATTTAGTGCATCCATTAAGTATTCTTGGATTATACTATAGATTAGTATATCCTTTTCAATATTCTAGGTGATGATAAACTCTAACATAACATCATAATTATTTGTTCAAAAAAATGGGAATATCCTTATTCTCTTGTATTTTTTTATTGAGAATGATGATGAGTTTTTTATTAATGTGTTTATGAACATAGATCATTTTATATAATTAATGTTCAAATGCATAATGAATGTTAATTTTATGGATTTCAAAATCATTAGTGATATTATATAATTCATATAATTGATGATCTAATAAAACTAATAATTATACCAACCAATAAATTGAAACCACACTATTATTCTTTTATGAAAATTCATGACCAGTTGATGAAAATTTTTATTCCTTTATTTTTAGAGGTTTTGGATCAAAATACGATTTTATTTTTCAAATGGGCCTTTATTTTTATTTTCGGTGCTTTATGATTTCATTTGAAGTGGGTTTTTCATTTTCAAGGATTTATTCATAATTTGGATTCTTTTCATTTGATTTCATGTTTCCTTTTACACCATCCCTCCTCAATAACAGCGATCAACCAATATTGGTTGTCCTCCAATAGTTATCTCATACACCTGCTGGATTCGGTGGTTGATTTCAAACATATTAATTCAAACATCCAAGTTGAATTAAATACCTATTTTTTATTGGATTGGTGTTGTATGACTCTCAAGTTACTATTGACTCCACTATTAAGACCCTTTATTTGTAGTGTAGATAAGTTATGGGCAAACAATTACATCTTTTTTTATTTTTGTTTAGTTTTTTATTGGTGAGGGTTTTCTTTCACACTTCAATAATATTTTATAGTTCGTGGAATGTGCTAATATAAATTGTAGGATATGATAATCAGTTTGAAAAAAATAAGTGGTGTTTGTTTTATTTCTAAAAAAAATCCTCCACTTAAATTCCTCTATAAAATCACTTAAACAAGTTGTGAGGAACATTTTTTTAATAGGTCACCAGAAAATTTTTCTCAATGGATCTTATCTTAAGTGAGAGTGTAGTGTGTACTTTTCAACAATTTTTCTAAAAAACTACCTTGGTATGATTCCCATTCTACTCCATTGTATAATAATTTTATTGTTTTCAAGCTAGCGCTTAATATCCTCCTCCACCTCGATCTCTACCCAAGCCTATATCTCTACCTCCTCCTCCACCTCAGTCTCTAAATATGACTCCACCTCCACCTAAATCTTTTCACCTGAATCCTCTTCCACCTTGATTTCCCAACAATTTCATTTTTTATAGGTCATAGTTTCTAAAAAATTGATTTTTTCCATTATGTAACTTCCCTTGTTTTGAACCAAACAAAAAAATGAAAGAAATTAAAAAAATTTTCCATTAAGTGGGCAGACTGGTTTTAAAACCAAGCATCAGAACATTTTATTTCTGATAGTTTACATTGTGATGTGTTTTTTAAATAATTTTTATTAAATTAATTAGATTAAAATTAAAGTGGGAATAAATTAAATTAAGGGTAAAAGTCTTATTTAGAACTTTGAAATATTATATGAAATATATTTATAGTTAGAAAATGAGTCGTCATGGGGTTCCGAGACTCGTAGACCCTTGACATTGATAGAATAAAAATATTAAATTTATTTTATTCATACGTGTGTGTGTTTTTTCAAAAAAATGAAATAACACTCATACAGTGCGTTGTATGAGAAATCTGAGACCACCATTAGGTCTGTAATGTCAAGTTTATCCTAGGAAGAGTATAACATTGATGTGCGTCAGGTGTTTTAAAACCTTGCATATGATAATAACCTCTTTATTTTTAATTAATTTATTATTCCTTTTTTATATAATAAATAATTATTTTCTAAAAAATGGTGCGTCAAATGAGAAATCTGAGACCACTGATAGTTCTGGGTTGTGGGGTTTACCTTAGGCAGGGTATAACTTTTATGAGCATCAGACGTTTTGTCAGATGGCACCCGAAGATAATTTATTTGGGTTATGAATATTTTTGTTGGGAAATTAGAAATAATAACAATAATTTTATTATTAATATTTTTTTTTCATTGAAGATAAAAAAAATGAAAATGTACTTCCCCAAATAATAAATTATACCGTGGTGTAAATAATAACTAGACAATATAATAAATTTGATAATATTAATTTTTCTAATTAAATAAAAATGTGAATCAAAATTAATTTAATAACTATTATCTTTTTTTATGGATGTTGTCGTTAAAATATTAATGGTGTCATTGATGGGTTTTCTTAAATAATAATATTTTCAATTATAGTTATTATAATTATATTGGGACAAAAACATCGATGTATATATATATATATGAAGTATATCTATATATAATGAGATTAAATATATATATACATAGTTATATATACATGTGTGGGTGTATGTATATGAATATACATATGTTTATATATACATAGCACACACACACACACACACACACATATATATATATATCTGTGTGTGTGTGTGGATATTTATTTTTAGGTTAGATAAAACATTATTAATTGCCACAAAAATGATTGTAATGTATCGGCTTAAATCAAGGTGCATACCATTTAAGTTTTAGTTCAAATATTTAAATTGACCTAGGCTACGCGCCTGCGCACCCTATTGTAGGTCCCAGGATGCTCTTAAAATTAATTAAATAATTGCTCGGGCTTTATGTAAATTTTTTACATCGTGCTCTAGCGCTACATTTAGGCTAAAAATAATTTAAATGGGTTAAAAGGAAATAAAAATAATTTTAAGAAAATTAATAGAATTTAAAAAGAGAGAAAAATAATAATAAAATATAAACTATTTGAGAGAAATTAAAAAAATTAAAATGGGGTAAACCCATTTTAATTAATTGTTTCATTTCTTCCACCATTTAATTTTTATTAATATATTTATTGACTTTTATTCTTTTTTCCTTTATTTTTATTTTTTTTTTCTTTCCCTTTTTTTCCTCTCCTCCTCTCCTCCCTCTCCATGTGCGTCACCTATGTAGTTCCCCCCTTGGTGGTGCACCTCTTCTCCTCTCCTATCTTCCTTCAGAATCCCCCGATGACTCCATTTCTCATCTATTTTATTCACCTTCAGTTGCATAGTAAATCTCTCATTAAGTATAACCTCACAAACTAATAATCGTATGATCTCTTTCTAAATCTTCTGCACAATTTGTCCTGAAAGGATTTTACCCAAAATTGGAATTTTTCTAAAATCATTTGGTTTCATCCGTTTTAGGTCAAATCACAAATCACCATGGATAATATGATCCCCTAAGAGTATAAGGTAGGAAATATACTCTCTTTACCTTCATTTAATTGTGTCATTTAAATCTCATGTTGTGCCATTCGTTGGTGCCTATCAGCAAGGTCAAATTTTTACCCTTTCTAAATTACATAAACTACTTTGTTGAACCTTCTCACTTTTTTGTGAGAAATTTTAAACAATTTAAATTATTGAAACATCATTAGATACCCCTTTTGGTGTGCATATGTTTGTGGGATGTTTTTCATTTTCCCTTAATTAATTAAATTTATTAATTGCACATGATGCGTGATCTCTTTTGTTGAGTTTTAATTAAATAATTTCTTTTAGGTAACTATGAACAGTTATATTTGGTTCTTTTGGTTAATTATTTCCTAATTAATTTCTTCTTTGTTCAATTATTATGTTGTTATGCCTTTATAAATTAATATGTGCATTTTTATTGCTTTTGCTGATAAATTTCTTTGCCTATATTTACTTTGTTTAAATGATCATTTTTTGTAGTAGAGTTACCTATACTATTTAGTTTCAATTATAAATTCAACTCAGTGATACCTATTACATGAAATCCAATTAAATTCAGGGTGGTTATAGAATGGGGTTCCGTATCAAGGACTCACACTTGAACTCTCCTTTCTTGACTGGTTAGCTTTATGCGTCGGTGGGGGCGATGTCTTAATATTTTCTATAAAATTACTTCCCTAGGCCTTCTATATACTTTTTTTGTGACTCTGGTTCCCTAAGGGATCATCGAGGATGAACCATTGGAAAGTGACTATGATAAGTCTTGGGTTATACTCAACCCCTTCAGTGCGAGATCGGGACAAACTCATGGTAAAACCATTCCTCGAGTGATACTTGGTATTTCGATAGATTGCCTTGGATGGGCTCAGGGGTATTGGGTAATTGAATGATGTGTTGTATAGATACCCTTGGGATGGGCTCGGACTCCAAGTCTAAACTTGAACCTCATCATAATAAAATTTCATGAAAAACATTATTTGTTGCAGCTTTAGTTTTCCTTGTGAATTGTGATAATTTTCTGGTACTTTAAAGCACCTTGATGACACCCGAATTAAACCCAAGACAAAGAAGAAGCTTGGGGTATGCTTCCTTTTTTATTCCTTTTATTTCCTATCCTTTTTATGTACGTATATACACCCCTACTTTATTACAGGTAACTTATTCAGATTTCCAGCTTAAGCTGAAGGAGGTGGTATGGGACAGGTGACGTTGGGAACCCAGGCCATGTTACATTTATTTTATTCTGGTTATTTAATTTATTTCATAAATATATATATGGCACACTGATATTGTTTACAACATGAAATGGAAAGGTTTAGACATGGTGGGTGTTGACCTACTCGGATTTTATCTCACTCCCTGCTCGGGTGTCGTTTGGTACCCGAGTAGACATTATGCTCAAAGGTATGGATAATGAGAAGTGTGCCTCTTCCATTTCTTGGGTGTTTCATACTTATTAGGATGAAGATTGGGGTAGAGGATCGATCCTTTTCTTGAGATATAGTTGTTTCTTTTGCGTCATTTCCATTTCAGTTTAATTGCATGCTTATATTTCCATTTATCATACTTTTACATTAGCAAAGACATCATAGCATGACATCATTGTATACCTGGTTTCATTTATCAGCTTATGCATTTATAATTTTTTCAGTTTCTTATGCTACAGTTTTCTTGTTTATACGCTTCTACTATTTGTTATAAATTTTTTACCTTTAGTTGTGCATTACCTTCACCTATGAGGGAATAGTCTACCCCAAAGACATGTTAAAAATGCCCTCGCTACTAGTCAACAACCTCTGGTGTTCAGGGAGATGTGCTTGAGGTCATGTAATGCACCTGTCAGGCCATTATCTTAGAGGTGAGCTGGGTCGGGACGTTACAAAGTTGTATCAGAGGTGGTATTTTTCCCGTGTCTTACTATTTTGGGTTGGTAGACAGGAGACTAGGAATGTGTCATCACTTGGTTAATAGTCGTGCTTGGGACTGATCACCCCACGCACGGGAAATGACCAAGTGGTTAGGGCTTGGAATTGATGTTCATGATTTTTGATATTACAGTTGATATGATTTCACCTCGAGTGATTGGTGTACTTTCCACTGCTTATGATTTATTAACCTTATAGTATTTTACCCTTGGCCTGTTAAGGTAAGGATGAATCATTTCATGCATCATAATAGGCACATAGGAATTCATATTCCATGCATAGTGCCATGCCATGTAGTTGCATTTTAGGCTTCCTGTTGATTCAAATTGTGTGCCTTGAATGTATTCCATGTATTTTAATTATTTAGAATGCCTTTTTAAATACCATATTTTTGTGATATATTTAGTATGCTATCTTCTTTCCATGATGCTTGTTTAATAACATGTTTGTATTGTATTATGCTTCCATTCCTATTAGAATGTCTTTGTGATTAAAATTTTATGCTTCTATGATTAAAACATGTCTCTTTCTATTAGCTTCTTGTAGTGAACTACTAGCTTGTTTGTTATATAATTAGTTTATTTGATAAAATTTATAAGTTACCTTTGAATGGGAGCCAAATTCCAAAAACTATAAAGTGTATAGTCGCTTTATAGGTTGATATCCACCCATATATCTAGGCTGATATGTGTTTGAGAATGTTATAATTTAAAATGAATTGGTTAACTACCTAAATGCACAAGTCGGACCAAGTATGCTAGTTGGTGCATTTTCCTTATGAAATAACCTGGTATGGGTGTTATGACTCTTAATAATTAAACAACAATTTTTGGTTTTCATTCTAATGAACCCAGGTCAGCATAGTGGTACCCTTTTAGGTCATCTTATCTACTTAAAAGGAAATTATGTGATATATTTCCTAATTAAGGACGAGATGTCAATTAATGTAAAATGTTTTAAAATTGAGTTTTATAAAACTTTCCTATTTTTTCCATTGAGGCGTTGGTTAAAATCAAGTAACTTGTTTTTTGTTTTGAAAAATTGTACATGATGTTTTGATTAAATCTTTTTATGATTAAAGATTAAATGTGATTAAATATAAAGGGCATGGATAAGGAACCTATAGTGATGTCCTTTTTTTAAGACCATGTTATAAGGGTTGTTTGAGTTTCTCCTTGAGTTTCTTTGGAACAGAACCATTCTCATGCCGTTTTCACTGGTCAGACCCCCTTTCTTAAAATGACACCCTTGTTCAGATGAGTGTTTATTCTTTCCTTAACTTTTTTTTTCAGGCTTGAGCATTGGGTACTGCTCATTTCAATCAGCTTAGGTATGCATTAGGAATGGTCAACTGCTTCATAGGTTATTCAACCTTCGCTTCTCTATAGCGATGGATGACTCGGTACGTCATCATCCGTGTTAAAAGTCATCTTGCTTCTGTATCACCTTGGGGTAGTATGCATTCACATACGTGGTGTCAAAGAGTTCTTAATGTTGTGATGAAATGGTTGTGTTCATTGTAATCCTCAAGTCTTATGCTGTTAAATACGTTTCAGGTCATCTCTATAGTACAGTGAATCCTGTGTTAAAGGAATCAAGTTCTTCCCAATGCTCGGGATGACTTCCAGAGACTCAAGTGTTTTGAAACACCATCCAGTTTGGTTGGGATTTCATTCCAATTGTTTAAATGTTTTCCTTCTTGTAATATCAAAATCCTCTTAGTGTACTATTCTTTAAGTGATGATCAGAACCCCTATCTTTCCTTCATCCTTGATTCACTAAGAGAGCATTGGTCATATTCCATGGTAAATCTATAAAAGTTTTTGGTATTTTTTAGGGTGGTTTTCTTAGTGTTTCATGCTAACACGTCGTTATTATTGATTCTTTGGTTAGTCTTGAGTGACCCTCAAATTTCCATTTAGGAATTATTTAGACGAACTCTTGTACACCATCCATTTCTTATGACTTGACTTCCAGGCCGATGTCGCTCTGGGATCAATCAATGTTTTGATATGGGCATCTTGTCCTTGTACCAACGACTCACTCATAAAAATGGGGTATGGACTACCTTGCATTAGTTCCTTTCACTCTTGTTGTTCCAATCTCGGGTTACCTAGATTTATTATCGGGCACAGTGATGCCTAAATCAAGGAATTTCACCTGAAGTCAGGTATGAATTTCTATGGATGTGTTCGTGGTGAATGTGAGATACCTTGTAAGAAGTCATCATAGTTCAGTTCATAAAATGTTGGCTATCTAAACCAAGCATATTCTTAAATGGTCGGCCAGAGTGGCTTGACTAGTTCTCTCTCTTTTTCAACGAAGTAGTCAATGAATTCGATTTTTCTATCATTTCATCAGGTGTGAGGAGTGCGGTTTGGTCTGGTCAGAGATTTTCATAAAAATATGGCTTGACATGGGATTTTAGGTCAATGGTAATCAGACGTTTTATCCATTTCAGAAATCAAGCGATAAGTGTCATTAGAATGCTTAAGGGTGTGTCTTTTAGGAAATTCTGATGGTGGATGGTGTCATGACTTGGAATTTTCCATTTCTAATGTTAAAAACTACGGTGGGAAGTACCTTCGACTAGATGTTTAATGAGACGATGACATGTTCATGTCTCTAGCTAAATGAGTTTGGGTAAGTATTGTCTTGGTGTTTCAGTTGGAAAATGAGCGTTGACTTAGATATTAATTTCATAGGTGCTTCTTTCCTAAACAATGTTTGAATGTGCATTGGGAATTTGGATACGCAACATGACCTTTTGTATGAGACTTCATGACCCTGTAGATTGGGTGAGAGTTACGTTGTTCCCAAAGGCTACTCGGGGACAAGAAGTTCTAAGGTGGGAATGTTGTAACATCTCGTGTTTTGAACCGAACATAGAAAATGATTGCAATTAATTTTTTTCCATTAGCTGGGTAGGCCAGTTTTAAAACTGAGTAGCAGGACTTTTTATTTCTGATATTTGACAATGTGATGTGTCTTTTAAATAAATTTTATTATATTAATTAGATTAAAATTAAAATGGAAATAAATTAAATGAAGGGTAAAATTCTTATTTAGAAATTTGAAATATTCTATGAAATATTTTCTGATTTAGACAATGAGTCAGTGTAGGGTTCTGAGACTCGTAGACCCTTGATGTTGATAGAATAAAATATTAAATTTATTTTATTCATACACATGTGTTTTTTTCATAAAATTGAAATAACTCTCAAATGGTGCATTATATAAGAAATCTGAGACCACCGTTAGGTCTGGAACACTGGGTTTACCCTAGGAAGGGTATAACTTTGATGCGTGTCGGGTATTTGACAACCTCACATGTAATAATACCCTCTTTATTTTTAATTAATTTATTATTCTATCTTTTATATAATAAATATTTATTTTCACACAAATGGTGTGTTGATTGAGATATTTGAGACCACCAATAGTTCTAGGATGTGGAGTTTACAATATGCAGGGTTTAACTTTTACAGGCATCAGATGTTTTTTCAGATCACACCCAAAGATAATTTATTTGGTTTATAAATATTTTTTTGGGAATTTAGAAATAATAATAATAATTTTATTATTAATATTATTTTTTCATTGAAGATAAAAAATGAAAATTCACTTCCACAGTTAATAAATTGAATCGTGGTGTAAATAAAAACTGGTCAATCTAATAAATGTGATAATATTAATTGTTCTAATTAAATAAAAATGTGCAATCAATATTAATTTAATAACTGTTATATTTTTTAATGATTATTTTCATTAAAATATTAATGATTTCATTGATGGGTTGTATTAAATAATAATAATTTTAATTATAGTTATTATTATTATATTGAGAAAAAAACAATGATGTATATATATATATGGTATATCTATATATAACATGATTAAATATATATACGTAGTTATATATTCATGTGCGAGTCTATGTATATGAATATAAAGATGTCTGTGTGTGTATATATAGAATGCATATATATATATATATATATGGGTGGATCTTTATTTTTGTGTTAGATAAAACATTATTAATTTCTTACATTAATGTTTGTAACATCTTGACTTAAATCAAGGTGTGGACCATTTAAGTTTTAGTCCAAATCATTAAAGCGACCCAGGGTGCGCGCCTACGCACCATATTGCAGGTCCCAGGAAGATATTAAAATTAATAAAATAATTTCTTGGGCTTTATGTAAAATTTTTACGTCGTGCTCTAGCGTTGTGTTCATGATATAAATAATCAAAATGGGTTAAAATGTAATAAAAATAATTTAAAGAAAATTAATAGAATTTAATGAGAGAAAAATAATAATAAAATAGAAACTATTGGAGAGAAATTAAAAATAATTAAAATGGGGCAAACCCATTTTAATTAATTGTTTCAAATTTTCCACCATTTTAATTTTATTAATTTATTAATTTATTTCTTTTCTTTTTTCCTTTATTTTTAATTTTCCATTTTTTCCTCTCCTCCTCTCCTCCCTCTCCCTGTGCGCCATCCATGTAGCACCCCCTTGGTGGTTTGCCTCCTCTCCTCTTCTCTCCTCCTTCAGAAGCCCGCTACAACTCCGTTCCCCATCCATTTTATTTGTCATCAGTTGCGTAGTATAGATATTGATAAGGCTAACCTCACACACCAATAATTGTATGGTCACATTCTAAATCCGCTGCAAAATCTGTCCCTAATGGATTTTACCCAAAATTGGGGTTTTTATAAAATCCTCTGGTTTCTTCCATTTTAGGTGAAAACAAAGATCTCCATGGATCATAAGATCCTATATGATTATAAGGTAGGGAGTATACTCTCTTTCCCTACATTTCATTACGTCATTTGAATCGTACGTTGTGCTGCTCGTTGGTTCCTTTCAACTAGGTCTAATTTTTACCCTTTCTAAATTAAATAAACTACTTTTCTGAACCTTCGCACCTTTGTGTGAGACATTTTAACCCATTTAAATTTTTACAACATCATTGGATACCCATTTGGGTGTGTCAGAGTTCTTGGATTATTTTCCATTTTCCCCGAATTAATTAAATTAATTAATTGCACATGTTACATGATCTCTTTTATTGAGTTTTAATTAAATAAATTATTTTGCATAATTGTGAACAATGATCTTTGGTTTTTTTGGTTAATTATTGCCTAATGAATTTCTTCTTTGTTCAATTATTATCTTATTGTACCTTTATAAATTAATATGTGTGTTTTTATTGCTTTCACTGATAAATTGCTTTAGCTATAGCTACTTGGTTTAAATGATCATTTGTTCTGGTAGAATTACCTATATTGTTTAGTTGCAATTATAAATGAAGCTCCGTGATACCTATTCTGTGACATCTAATTAAATTCAGGGTGGTAAGAGAACAAGGCTCCGTATTAAGGACTCATGCTTGAACTCTCCATTCCTGATTGGTTACCTTTATGCGCTGGTGGGGGTAATTTCCTAGGATTTTTTAGTCAAGTACTTCCCCGAGCCTTCTAAATACTTTTGGGTGACACCGGTTCCTGAAAGGATCATCGAGGATGGACCATTGGAAAGTGGATACACCAAGCCTCGGGTGATACTTGTCCCCTTCAGTGTGAGATACGGACAGACTCATGGTAAAACCATGCCTCGAGTGATACTTGGTATTTAGATAGATTGCCTTGGTTGAGCTCAGCGGTATTAGGTTATTGTAGGATGTGCTGTAGTGATACCCTCAGGACGGTCTCAGACTCCAACTCTAAACTTGAACCTCATAATAATGAAATTTCATGGAAAACTTTATTTGTTGCAGCTTTAGTTTTCTTGGTGAATTGTGATACTTTTCTCGTACTTTGACGCACCTTTTTGACACACGAATTAAACCCAATCCAAAGAAAAAGCTTGGTGTATGCTTCCTTTTGTCTTCCTTCTATTTCTTAGGCTTTTTATATACATATATACACCTCCTACATTATTACAAGTAATATCTTCATATTTCTAGCTTATACCAAAGTAGTTGGTATGGGATGGGTGACGTTTAGAACCCAGACTAAGATACATTTATTTTATTATGGTTATTTAATTATTTTCATTATATATATATATATGGAAAATTGATATTGTTTACAGCACGAAATGGAAATATTTAGACACCGTGGGTGCTGAACTACTGAGATTTTATCTCACTCCCTGATCAGGTGCCTTTTGGTACCTGATTAGACTTTATGCTCATAAGTATGGATAACAGAAAGCGTTCTGCTTTTGGTTATTGAGTGTTGCTTTCTCCTTAGAATGTAGAATGGGGAAAAGTATCAAGCTTTTGCTCGAGATGAAATTGGGGATTTTTCATCGTTTCCCATTAAGTTTAATTTCATGCTTGTATTTCTATTTTCCATATTATTACATTAGCACAAACATCATATCATGACATCATTGTATACCTGGTTTCATTTATCATCTTCTGCATTTATAATTTATTTAGTTGCTTCTGTTTCAGTTTTCTTGTTCATATGATTACCCTATTTGTTATAATTATTTTCCTTCCACTCTGAATTACCTTCACCTATGAGGGTATAGTCTCCCCCACAGAAATGTTAAAAAGGCCCTCGCTACTAGTCGGTAGCCTCTGACATTCGGGGAGACGTGCTAGTGGTCATGTAACCCACTGGTCCGACCACTGCCTTAGAGGTGATCCGGGATGGGACGTTACACATTATACTTCTCCTTGAGAAACAAATAAAAAATAATATATAAGCATTCTAACACGAATGCTTCACACCCCAAATATATTTATAAGGTCATAGCTCGTACTAGATCAAAAACATAGCAGGTAATCACCTAAATTTGTTATCAGTAAACATTATTACAACATGTATTCTTCTCACACATCTCTAAACAAATTTAATTATTATTTTGAGTATAAAGGTTTTATTAAATCTTTATAGTACTAAGAAAATATAGACAAAAAAAATTATTAAGAAATATATATAATGAAATTTTAATTACCTTTGAAAATTACCTATTAGGGGATGCTGGTCTTTTCATGATTTATTATCTCTCTTATAAATTTTGAAACCTAATATCTATAATCATTTACATTATCTTACTTCAGAAACTATAGAAACATTGACCAAAATAATTAAATTGTTTTCAAATATATTCTGATAGTAAAATATTTCTACATATATATATATATATATATCTTAATATATTTCCATTTGTAGTAATCTATAGACATTGTCTATTCAGATGCCAACTTCATGCCATGATTTAGCCTATATTTAGTGACCACCCTATCATAAAAAAATTCTTGTTAAAACTCATAATGAAACATATAATTCAAAGTCTATATATAAAATGTTGATTGTAGTGTATTAAAAATTCAAAATACACATCATTTGTGGTTGTATTTTTGCATATTCATCCATTGGATCGAAAAAATAAATGTTTGGGGTATACATATTGACTGTGATTAGCATATAGTGCTTCCTAAAAAAACAAAAAAAATAAGTAATGAAAAAAATTAAAAATATATTTTATGTGATTATACTGTAGAGTTTTACCTTTGAATTGTAGGAATAAAGAGAGTCTCTCATCTAATACTTTTTTCTCAAACACTTTGATTATATTATCTCTTTTCTTCGAAATTTCTTCCTTATCCAAGGTAAGTTTTCCCATAAAAATGATATAGGGATTAATGAATCCAAATCGTGCTTCGTATGTTTTTCCATTTATATAGTAGTAATATAAATTCCTATCAAAAATATGAATAGTTATTAAATTTAATAAACATATCAGTTCACTATTTAGACACATGTATTATGAAAATGTACCTTAATTATGTATTCACAATTAATACTCTTATCCATTCATTCTTAAGAATCTCATTGATAGTCTCAAGACTAATTAAATATATCATGAAAGTTCCATATATTTCATTTTCATATGGAATGTAAGACAAATTTTCATCTTTAAATGTGGTCTCTTCATGAAGTTGTAATGATAACTAATGTTTCTTTGGAACTGGCAGAGAGAAGGTACTCTCAAAAGGCCTTTTTGATTTCTTGGTCGAATCATTGGATTTTCTTGACCACACATTTTGTTCCCCATCGCTTTATTCATCTATAATATCATTCCTAACTTCAGAACTTTTTTCATCAACTTTTATAGGGTTTTCATATGATTTTTTTGAAGACATACCTCATGTATCTTTATAAGATTATATGGATATGCTATGAAAGTTCCAATAGCATCATTGACTGTTGTAATATTCGGATCATCAAGTGGAATAGACAACTCAGCAGTAGGATCATGATTTTCCAATATATACACTTTCATGAAATATTTTGGGAGTTCTTTTTGATTCATCTTGTCTACAGGGATATTATATACCATACCGCATGCAATAAGATAGTGCATGGGTGTTGACAAATAAAAATTACGAACAACTATACCCTGTATAATTTTAGTAATATAGTGTTATTAGAAGTTTTTTTATTCACATTTAGGAGGAAGAGTAATAAAAATTAATTTCCTTGGGTAAGGTATATGATTTAGGGGAATTAATAGCCTTAAGCTAGTGGGGTCATTTGTTTAATGTTTGGATATTTTTTCCACTGCTAGTTCTCTTTGATCCTTTCTCATACATTGGTCTGCCAAACCAGACCATATAATAATATCTTAAAAACCATCTATTTATGTTTATAATAATTTCACCATATTATATGCATCTTTATGTGGTTTTATATTCTCAAAATATATTTGAGGATACACTCAAAAACCTAATCCTATAACATGACCATATTGTTTCGGCTGCTTCAAACCTACTGAAAGTAGTTTTTCTTCTGGTACGGTCGTTTCCAATTCTTATATCTAAACTGTATAAAAAATATGAACATAAATATATATTTTTATGTAATACTATTATAAATAATAATGAATTTATATTATTTAATACTTACACATGTTTCCAATATTTCATTTGTGTTTTCATAAACTAATTTACCCTCTTTATTTACGTGAACCTTATTCCATAACACATGACATGGGATGTAAGTGGCTTTGGATTTTTATTTATCAATTTATAAATAAAAAAGGAACATATATTGTTTCATATCACATAAAACATTTATTTTTATTTAAAATACATACTAATTTCTTATCTAGTGAGGCATACCCCATACTTTATTTGAGATAGAGGTGCATTGGTTTTGATGAACATTCATTATTTTCAGCACTCTTTTGTTGTTTCATAAATTTACAATTTTGAATCAAATTTGTTAAAATAAATTATTTCAAATAATATATTATTGAGTGAAATTAACCTGAAATTATTTATCATTATGATTATTAATGAAAAAATTCCTTGTTTCTTGCTTTATAATGTGTTCATAACTAACTGGTGGGTGGGGATTTACTTTTTCCTCAGAATCCCAAAGATGTAACTTGGTAAGAAGAGTTTGGAAGCCTCTATGGGATTTTCCAGTGGCCATTATGAAAAATTTATTATGGAAATATTCTAAAATAAAATAACTCTATAAGTAATAATGAAAATTAAATCAATGTTTCAATATATAATTTTTTGGTAAAATAGATAAAGTATATCATAACATTACTATTATATATTTCCAAAGTGTTTCATTAATTACAAGTTAAAAATAGCATCATGAATAAATATCAATCAAAACATTCATCCTTATTTTGACACCAACATAACTGATAAAAATTGACTTCTTAGTTTCAATAGGTTATCCACATTGATTCCAAACAACCTAAAATTTTATACCCTGACTTATTGCATTAATAATTTTATTCAACACTATTATGCTGCATCTTTGTTTTTTTTTCATCAACATGATGTTGATCCCATAATAATTATACACTTTACTCATCAACGGTATATTATTCCTCCATATTGGTAACATCATCACGTGTAGAAGAAGTTTTCTGTATTAGTAGTCTAACATTTAATTTTTCTTGAATAACAGCAACATAAACACAGAAAAAGGATTTGAGAAGGGTTGTATGCATGATCTATTTCAAAATTGATGAAATATTTAACTCTATATTCTTACTATTTTTTCAAATGATTAGCATGCATTCATTTTGAAGGAAATGGGTAATTGAATTTAAGAAAATAATTAATATACCATGGTAGGTGTTATCCTATGAATTCATCCAAAGGTGAAAGTAATAGACAACTTTCATCATCATCAACTTCATCTCCCAAATAGTTATTATTATATTTTGTTTCTTAAGACTCGTCCTCCATATATTTTATACATGTATCTATGTTTCATGAAATACTTTGAGTAGTATTCATCCCATAACGGGTACCAGTGATCATTTTGGATTAATACTACTCAGAGTAGTTCAAGCAACATAGAAGAGATGAGGGATGAGTCTCAGGCAACAAAATGTAATAATAACTATTTGGGAGATGAAACTGGTGAGGATGAAAAATGTCTCCTTATTTTTTTTTAAAATTACCGCATCTTAACTTAAATTTTTAAATCTCATCTCAAAATGCTAAAAAATACCAAACACTACCATAAGAACATAAACTCATCCCCACTTATCTGCATTGATTATAATATATGTTACTAGTCCTTTTCTCTCACCTACATCTCAAATATAAGAGATTTATATCCACTAAGGTTCATTTTTATGGTGTGAGTATAAAAATAAACAAGTTAATACTAACAAGAACCCTAAAATACAAAAAAATGCATATATTTGAGTATATGTTCAAAGTAGTAACACTAAAAATACACATGTAAGTAAAGTCATCGTGTACTAACCAGGACACCATGATAATAAAATGTACCAAATTTATTTCATACCATTGAATTATACTAATCATAACATAAGTTTATAACATGGATGTTCCCTGAAATTCAAATCATTTCACTAATAAGAGGTTAACATTAGAATCATAGGAGGAGAAAAAATTATTTATCCCCCTTGAGAAATAACCACATCACAGGTACCATGATATTCGATCTCATACCCCTAGAATCCAAGACTACCCCTCAGGGATAACCATCACATGCACTTATTGCATCCAAATAATGAAATGGGTATAACATTTTTATTTTTTTATGAAGTGAATTTGAAATATGGGAATGTATTAAAATAATTGGTTCCCTTAGGAAAGAACCACACAATGGGTGCCACAATACATTAGTTAAACCTAACTTCTAAAAAACCATAAATAAGAACAAACAACAACAAAAATGTCACATCAGCTTCACCCTAGACCTCGATGAATCACTAATATATCTACGATTACTCATATTCTAACGTGCCATACCTATTCCTCACATAATACCCATCATATTCAAATATATGATCAAAATTATTTTTATCTCATCCACACATTTATTTCTTATAGAAAAATATTTTAATCATACATTGAGAGGTATATTATAAATTTTTTCAAATAATATCAAGTGGTTATTAAAATAAAATAATATATGGAAATATTTATCAAAATTTAATAAAAAAATAGTTGAATATTACGTTTAATAAAATAATTTTCAAAAAAAATTACTCTAGATATAAAATTATTAGATAAGTAATCAAAAAATATTATTTAAAAAATCAATAAAAATGTACACAAAGATAAAAATGAATAACTACTAAATAAACTTCACAGAATTTTTCTATTTCCTAAAACTATAATGTCAAAAAAAATCATGTTACACTTTGTAATAATTTTTATAGTTCCCTTAGTAAAAAAAATTATTTATAAAAGTGTATTGGTTTATTTTTCAATATAAATATTATTAAAACAATATTTCTGTATGATTACAATAAAATAATTTGAAGAATATATTTATCCTAGCAACATATATATTATGAACCATTTCATTTGAAAAATAAAATATTAAATACATATATAAAAACTATAACTAATATGGTATCATAAACATAAAATTCCTTTAATCTAATAATAAAACACGATAATCCCTTAACGATTTCTATTATATCTTGTTTAATACATAATAATTGATCAAGATTTTATATAACCCATGTTTTCTCAAATATAATATAATTAAAACCATTCACCATCATTAAATAATATCCTAAATGAAATTTTAATTATATATTCTAACATATTATATTTAAAAAAAATAATTCTCTAAATATAAGTGTTCATTTTTATCACTTTAATAAAAAACAAAAATATTTTATAGAATACCAAAAAATAAAATAATAGAAGGTGAGAATTAATATTGTTTGAACCAAATTTTAATTAAAAACATTAAATTAAATTGAAATGCATATAATATTACCATATGTATATAAATAAAAATACCTATCAATGAGTATTATTTTGAAAAAAGTAAGTAACATATGAATTACAAATCATGGTGGCCTATAATAGTGTAGTTTGAGGTAATTAGGTTTCTTATATCATTAACAGAAATCACAAATAGACCCAAATCCATGAAAAAAATACATAGAGACCTTGGTCCTTCAAACTAAAGATAGCTTTTCTGAATCCATATTTTGTTCTATAATATTTTTGGGGAAACTCAAATGATTATAATAAATACCATTGAATACATATTAAGTAGGTAATTGAACATTTGGTTGTAGTTTGCGATAGAAACCTGTTTGAAAAAATGAAGAGTCAATTACAAAAATTGATGGGATGACACCCTTATCTATGTACAATAATATTATGAACCAAACATCCTTTACTTGCTCTATAATATAATATCTATCTCCATGGGAATTCACAAAGACTGTAATGATGGAAAGAATGAGTCCCCAAAACTATGGAAAGAGCGTTGAGTGAAGGTGGTGATAAGAATGAAAACAATGAGTAAGAATGAGAGAGACCAATCACAACTAGAGTTATGGGAGAAGAGAAGTAGGGTTTTTCATGGTTGAGAAAAGCACAAAAATAAAAACCACAAAACCCAAACAAGAAATCAACAAAATAGGAAAATGAAAAAATAACATAACTTGGATTATTGCCATGATTTTTTCGAGAGAATGTAGAGGAGGAGCACCGACAGCTAGGGAGTTCCAAGAGAGCTTGATAATTATGACTGAATTAGTCAGGATTAAGGTTTTTTTAAATAGAAAGAGGACACTTTTATCAGCACTTACAAAAAATCACTAATAAAGATACCCTTTATTAGTGCTAAGTTGATATGCACAGATAAAAGACATATTTATTAGTATTTTTTATCACTGAAAAAGATGCCATCTATCAGTGTTTTTTAGCACCGATAAACCTCTATCTTTATCAGCACTAAAGAAGTGATGGTAAAACGAAACTTTATCTGTGCTAAAAATTGAAAACTAATAAAATATTTTTAATTATAATTATAAATAATTTTTTTATAAATATATTTATGTAATATATATTTATTTATTATAATTCTATAATTATTTAAATATTTAGTTATTTATTTTTAATTACATAAATACATTTATAAAAAATTATAATTTTTTATTTCTAATTATAAATACAGTAAATATACATTTATAAATACATTTATAATTATTTATTTATAATTATAAATATATTTATATCATTATATATATTTATATAATTATATATATATATAATTATATATATATTTAATAAATATAATATAAATATAAATATAGTAAATATATTCATTATGTAAATATATTTATTATATTTTTTAATTATAAATGTATTTATATCATTATATATATTTATATAATTATATATACATTTAATAAAGACACATAAATATAAATAGAGTGAATAGATTCATTATTTAAATATATTTATTATAATTTAATAAATATTTAAATATAAAATCATTTATTTATAATTATATGAATACTTTTTAAAAATAACAATATTTATATATTTATATCATTATATATATATATATAATAAAATTAGAAATTAGATAGAGGCAGAAGAGGAGAAGAAGGGTTCAGTGATCGGGGAAGATGTGAAGAAGAGATTGACGATTGCGGATGAGGGGAAGAAGAGATCAACGATCGTGGATCGCATCGATGCTCGGGACTTGAAGCCTACCTCACCAGATTTACCTATTGCATCAGTTTCTTAAAATCTTGGTGTGAAAGGGTTTGAAAACTGTGGATAAGGTCTTGGTGCTCATAATCCAGCCTAGACCGTTGCATTGGTTTCAAATCTTGGAGTGTAGGGCCTGGTTGGTGTGGAAAAATCAGCAAAATACAGGGCATGGCTCTCTTGGTTGCTGCGATGGCATGACAGAACATGGCCCGGTTTCATCAGTGTGCCCTAATTCACCATCTTCCAAGACCCCCATTGAGGGTTCCATCTACAATTCACATACATTGGAAGGTTCAATTCTTCCCTCTATGAAGCCTTTTAATAATTCTGTTTTGTTTAGAAAAGATCTCATTTTGTCAAAGGAGTCTGGATCCCATGATGTGAAGGACTTCTAGATTTCCAGATTCGCTGATGGAAAATTCACTGTCATTTCTCACCCTATGGCGGTTAAGGAATGACATGAAGTCTGTAAATTTTCTATCATTGGGAGTCTTATACTCTCTAAGGGTGAAAAACTGACAAGATCTGAGGATTTAAAGATTAGACTATCTAAAATTTGGGGTTTCTTGGACTAGAGGATGATCCCTATTAGAAGAGGATACATTAACCTTATCTTTTCATTGACAAAAAACATATTTATGGTGTGGAGTAATGGGTTTTACTCTCTTAACCCCAGATGTTTTAGATCTTCTACGTGGTATTTAAATTTTAACCCTTACTTGTAGAAGCATTCCAATGCTCATATTTGGGTTAAGATTCATGGTTTAAGCTGGGTGTTTTGGAACCCTCTAATATTGAATGGATTAGTATCATGTATTGGTGTCCCCATAAATATGGATTATAATACAGTGTATGGAAAATTTGGTTACTTTTTCAGAGTGTTAATCGATGTGGACCTGAAAAATAATTTACTAGATTTTGCTACATTGGTAGCGAATGGTGAGAAATGTGAGGTTGAATTTTTATACAAGTCTATCCCTAAATTTTTCAATTATTTCTGGTTGGTGGGAAATGATTTTTCTAAGTGTAGGAATGTGAGGAAAATTCAGATGAAATTAGGATCTTCAACCAATGGGAAAAAGTCTCATGGATCCTCCAAGGTGACTAAACCTGGCGGGGTTCAATTGGATGTTTCTAAGGAGGAAAGACTTAAGCCCCTTGAATAACAGAAGGTCAAGGTGCAGGATCCCTTGGTTCATTCTAATCAAGGAAAGATGCAGGATGGGGAACCTCAGAAATCTTAAGGTGCTGAGGCACTAATTGACTTCATTTTAATGGAAAGTGTTAGCTCTCCACCTAATTCGTCATACAAAGAGGGTTACAACTTTGGTAAGGTAAATATCATGGCTTCCATTCATGATGTTCTTATGGAATGAACTCAAGCTACATTTGAGGATAAACATGATGAGTATGACTTTGGGCATGATGCCCAAATGCAAGAGGATACTCAGATTTGAGAGGAGCGATGCTCCTATAAAAACAGAAAAGGGAAATAGGTTGAACTCTTATTGATCATGGATGGAGCTACTGCAATTATGGTTGAACCGTTGGTTTAGGATGTGGTTCCAGTACCTCCAATGGAACATGCAGTGGTTACTCCCCTAAATGATGGTCCAAAGTTTAAGAAAAATTCTATTAGTCTTCTTGACACTTTTAATAGTTCAAGTATCAAGGAAGCCTTTCGTGATGAGTTTGGAAATACTCATGGCTCTAAAATAATCATTGTTGGGAGTTCTGTCATGACAGGCCCTCCCTAGTACTATGATATGGGTAGATATTTTGATCCTCTATCCTTTAAGGGACCCCCACCAGACGAAACTGACTCTTAATTGGATGAGGATTCATGGCACCAGACTAAGACGTGGAGGAGAGGACAACATCCATGGGGCAGGGGTGGTGGTCGTCACTTCCACTCATGAACAACAATTTTCGGATATGTTTGACTTTCTAGCAATGTATATTCACTAGTTTTTTTTGTAATCTCCATCTTGTATACCGCTTTTATTTTCATTTAATGAATTTTGAGATCATGGGATGATAACACATGGTCTGCACCATTTTTCATATATTTATATAATTATATATATATAATAAATAAATATAAATATAAATATAAATATAGTATATTCATTATTTAAATAAATTTATTATAAATTTATAATTATTAAAATATATATAATTAGTTATTTATAATTATGTAAATACTTTTTTTAAAATAATATTTACTTATAAATATTTATTTACAAATATATTTTTAACATTATCAATGAATAAATATAATCTTAAATATATGAATTTTTAAAATGAGTGAAATTGAATTATTATATAAGGTCGATTACATTCGTCATTTCAAAACACAATGTAAGGAAATAAATTGCATTAAACATGTTGGTTTGAGGACTTCCCCGTGATCAACCCCTCACCCAAGCCCTTACCACCCCACCAGCAATGGAGTTACACAATGAGTACAGATTAAAAATATTGAAAAAATTGATACTTTTTATTAATTAAATTTAAATTATTAAAAAATATGGATATATATTTAAGTAAAGATGAATATATATTGAAAATACTAAAATATAATAAATAAATAAAAATAAATAAATAATAGAAAATGATTAAATTCAAAAAAATATATTAAAATTGAATAAATAATACCTAACTGTAATAATATTAAAAATAAATAAATAAAATTGACCGACTAAAAACATAATTTATTAATTGTATATTGTTATAATAAAATTATAAAATATACTAAAATTTGAATAAATTACATAAATATTAAGAGTATGTGTTTCTATATAATATTTCATTAACTGTAGAAATATTTGTGTGTGTGCGTTGTATATAGAAATGAATTAATTATGTATATGTATGTGAAATCAATATAACACATGTTTGATACATGTTAAATTGTGAAATAAAACAACATTAAAAATGAATAAGACATTAATATGTTTTTAATTATTACATTTTATTTATTTTCTATATATTTATATTTAATATATATTATTTATTACTATTTATAATTAATATATATATATATTAAATTTATTCAATTTTATTAATAATTGTTTCATTAATTATTTTTTATTAATTTTGTAATTTATCCTTTTTATTTTATTTTTTTGTTTAATTATTACAATTTATTCATTTTATATATTTATATTTAATATATACTATTCATTATTATTTATAATAAATTTATATATGTTAAATTTATTCATTTTTATTAATAATTATTTAATTAATAAAATGTTTAATATTTTTATTAATTTACTCATTTTTAGTTTTAAAATTTTTAATTATTTTATTTTATTAATTTTACATATCTATATATTTAATATATTCTATTTATTAATGTTTCTAATTTACATATATGTATATTCAAATGATTGATTTTTATCAATAATTATTTAATTAAAAAAACTGTTAATATTTTTAAAAATTTTCTTTGTTTAATTATTTTATTTTATTATCAACCTTTATCAGTGCTAAAAACAAAGTGCTGATAAAGGGTAACTTTTATCAACGCTACATAAAAGCATTGCTAAAGGTTACCCTTTATCAGTACTTTTTTCTAGCAATGATAATGTTCACCACTATTAAAGATATGTTTTGTAGTAATATTTATTCAATAAAATAATTAATATGTTCTTTTTAAAATAGTTAACCAATTGCACCAAGGGAGTTGGCTCCAATTCCATTTCCCTGTAGACCCCTTGGTTTTGATCCAGCCTCCCATAGTTAGGGACTTTACTAAGTGGTAAAGTTACCTCATAATTATGTATACAATCATGGTTCAAATCCCGATAGTCCCACCTTGGGTAGATTTTTGATCCATTCATGGTTGATGGTGCAAGAAATGATGTAGCTAGGGATGAAAACTCACGTACAAGTTGATTCAGCACAAGACTTATGTAGTGAGCCTTTAGGCTAGAACAAAGGGGCCTTTGGGCCATCAGATGGTGGGCCTTTGGGCTATAAAATTATTATGAGCTAGCTTTAGAGTGGGTCAACCAAGTGTGATTTGTTCTTGCTGATCCAATGGTGTGTGTGTTGTTTCATTTCCTATAATCCCCAAGTACTTAAATAAATTATTTTTAAATAATAATTATTCATATAATTTTTTTTGACTTAATATTATATTTAATAATAATTAATATGAGGCTCACTATAAATAGACAGTTGGTGCTGACATTAGACTTAGTGTCATGCAAACTCTTGTAGTCTCACTATTCCATCCTGCATTTGGTTTAGGATCTAAATTTTTTAAGGGTAAAGGGACACAATATGTTGTTGTTAGTTTTTATACAGCCTCTACTACTATTCAACTGGTTAAGGGTCAATTTCTTTTTATGTTCAGTACACATAACTCCTTTGAGTTACTTGTCTCTGGTAACAGTGAAGAGGATGTTCAAGACATTATTAATTCTTATAGAAATGAAGATATGTCAGCATTCATGGATGCAGGACTTTTGGATGATGAGGGTGGGCCATAGATATAGGTGAAAACATGGAGTCTAGGTTAACATCCTCATGGTAGGGGTGGATGTTCATCACACCATAGCATGAGCACTTGGTCTCGAGCGTCGCAATTTTATGGGTTTTCAATTTTGTTTGGCATACAGACATTTGTGGCTTTTATGTTCCTCCTTTGTCAGATTTCTGATTTTTTCATATTTAATAAAAGATACCTTTAAGCCTCAAACTTTTTTTTAAAAAAAGAAAAAAATTAATTAATATTTTATATTTTAATAATATTTTTTTAACTATTTTTTATATATTTATGTGTTTAGTATATGTTTTAATCATGAATTTAGTAATTAATATATTAATTATGGATTTATTAATTCATAATTAATATATTATTAACATAATATATTAATTAATATGAATTAATAAAAATAATATATTAATTATTATGATTTATTTTTAAAAAATATGGGTTAAATATCCTTTTATTAAGGAGAGAAACTTATTTTTAACTGGGTTGAGAGAGAAACCTTACATGACCTGTAGGCCCAGACATTACATGTCTTGAAATCCCAAAGGCACAAATGCATTAAACCATGGATGATCTGTAGACCTTACAATTTGATGGCATGAAGGCCCTGTGGCTTGAAATCCCTTTTTCTTGGCCCAAAGCTATTTTTTGGCCCAAAGGCCTCTTTGGTGAACAATACTACTATAGTAACACAGTCGCTATAGTGTTGCACTGCAATATCCTTAATACTATACTACTATGATACCTTGTAAAAATCCTTCAAACTTGGGGTCATCAGGGGTTGAACCCCTGACCTCATGAATGCCAAAAAGGGGGTGATACCACTCAAGCACCACCTTGTTGGAAATTATTATGACTTTATTAATATTATTGATTATTATTTTAATATATTATTTTTTGTTATGAAATTATTTATGTAATATTGTTTTATTATGAATTTAATAATAATAATTTAATAATAATATAATATAATATAATATAATATAATTAATTAATATTATAAAATATAAAATATTATTTATTTTTAATTTATCACATTATTATTATTAAGTTATATATTATTATTAACACTTCATATTTTCTATTATTTATTTTTATGATTTGTTTGGTTATTTTATTTATCTTAAGTGTATGTCTTAAAATTCATTTAGAATCTATTTATAATTTATCTTTTATAAGCTTCTAAAGTCACTTAATTCTTTTAAAGTATAAATGTTATGTTTTGAGATAAAAATGTTTTGTATCATCTATATTATTAACTCTTTTTCCCCCAAGGACGCAACCTAGTGGTTGCATATCTAAAATCTCAAGGAGGTCTTGAGGTCGAGCCTCCTCGAGTATGTGGTAGGCGCCGATAGATTTTATTTGTAATTTGTAATTCCCCCTACCTAATTGTTTGTAATTATATTATTCATTATTTATTATTTTGATGATATTTTTTATTTTTAATTATTTTTTACATATTTAGTGTATGTTTTAAATTTAATTTAGATTATATTTATAATTTAAATTTTAAAAGCATTCGAAGTCACTTGCATGAAATATAATAAAACTTATTGTGTTTCAACTAGGTAAATCATGAAGCTTATAAAAATATAAACTATAAGTATAATTAAAATGAAACATTAAACATATATGATGAATATAAAAAAATATTTGTGAATAAGATAATTTCATAGATATAATAAATAGAAAATAATTTATAGTACATACATGTTTTTGCTTAAAAAACATAACATCTACACTTTAAAAAAGTTATGTGCATAATTATTATTAAGTAGTACATTATTAATCATATTATTATTATTATTATTAGAAATATTTAATAATATAATTAATATTTATTAATAATGTAATTGATTGTATTACATTATTAATAATTAGTAATTATATTACATTCTTTTTATGTTATTTAAATTATTTATTATTTATTAAGTATAAATGGCCAGTTTTGAAACAACATTTATTCACATTGTTTAAATTTTTTTAGTTTATTATTTTTATCAAACTATTTATCTTCAATTATTTTCTATGTGCACATTCAATGTTTCAAAATTGAATCCTTGGGCATGTGAATTTTATTACATTTGCATTGTGTGCCGCAATACAACTATAATGTATATGGAACAATATAATTAAAAATAAGTATTAATTAAATTAATAAAATAGAAAATATAATAATTTAATAATTAAAAATTAATAATCATTTATAATAATCATTAATAGTGGTATAATTAATATTTTAAGTATAATTAATTAATTATTATTATAAATTATATATATAATTTAATTATTTATGTATTTAATAATACTTAATAATAATATAATTAATAATGAAAATAGTAATAAATAATCATTATGTTCAAAACATGTCATGGGAAAAAAATTAAGTATAAATGCTATGTTTTAAAACAACATTGTTTTGTGTTTAAATTATTTTTCATTTACTATTTTTATGAAGTACTTTTTATTTCAATTATTCTTTATATGTTCAGTTATTGTTTTAAGTTTTATTTAGATTATATCTATACATTATATTTTATATTCTTTCAAAGTCACCTACATGAAACATAATAATTTTTCAAGTAGGTGAATTTGAAAGTTTATAAAACATAAAACATAAATACAATCTGAATAAAATTTTAAACATTTAATGAACACATGAAGAATAATTAAAAATTAAAATAATTTTATAAAAATAATATAAAAAGAAAATATAAATGATATAAATTACTATTTTTTCAAAATATAGATTTTATACTTTAAAAAACTTCAAGTATGTGATATATTAATTATATTTTTGTTTTTGTTTTTTTTAATTATTTTTAGATTCAATTATTTTTTATTTGTTCAATCACTGTTTAAAATTTCATTTAGGCTGTATATAACATCCTAACCATATATTTTATTTTGGGTTTAGTATGTTTCGGTTGGTGATCAGTGGGTTAAATGCATTTTCTTTCATTTCTAGGTGTAACACTTGGTAGAATACATATTGGTCCAAGACGTATTGATCCCAGGGGTCACTTGTGTACCATGATAATGACCAACATACCCAGTGTTGGGAATTCTCTCAGGCATAGGGCTTGGAGAGTCTCCCCTGTGCACCACGACCGATTTAGTCTCCATCACGTCATGGTGTAGGGAGTGGTGAGTCCAAAATGGACAACACTTCTACATTATGATGTGGTCATTTATTGTGTCAGGATCCTAGGTGTGGTATGATTAAGACCACCATGTGTGTGGTGAAGACTACCACACCATGGAATCACCAGTTTTAGAATTCTGAAAGGTCCTAATGGACTATTCATTCATCAAAGGGAGTTTTACCCATTGATGAGGGCTCATACAATCGTTATAAAAGTGGTTTTAAATGTATCCTTGACTTGTTTTATCTTTTAAAATACCTCTCCATTCCTCATTTGTTAGAACTTTTAGATTCATACATTTCTAGGGTGATTTTTAGGTGTCATATTCTTTATTCGATCAACTACCTTGACGGTCCCTTACTTTTTGTGTTGCTCCTATAAGGATTTGGCAGTGCATTCAGAATAGGGGTACATGGTTTCCATTTATCTTTTCCCCATAATATTCATGTTTCATTACACCTAAAGTCTATGTAATCATATGGTTATTTCAATTATAAATTCATGGTTTAGATTCCATACTTTAGGGATATCTCTTGCTTATTTGGAGCCTTTTCCCTCATTATCTAGTGGATTCTATTTAGTTTTTAGAAATTACATGTGGTTGTGATAGGAATCCCATTCATTTATCTTTAAAATTGAATCTATTATTTCTTGTCATTTCTTTATGAGATTTCAATGTCCTCTAATTTTATCCACTTACACCTAGTAGTTATATCAAAGAATAATGTTTTCATGGGTTTTTGATAAAAGTGAACAAATGAGTTTTTTAAATGATTTGATATGAAAAATATTTTAAGGAAACAAACCTTTGTTTTTTAAAATTATAATTCCCAGATAGATCGTAATAATTTTTCTTGAAATTTTTTATGAGGTTTATTTCCAAAATGATGTGAAATGTGTTGTTTTTTAAAGATATAATGGGTTTTACCATTATCTGAGATTATTATAAAGTTATATTTTTTGAAAGAATAAAATTTTGGATTATGTTATTGGTTTAATAAAGAGTTTTTCATTATATTCACTTTTAATGAGTGATTATAAGGCCCGTTTGGCACTATAAATGGTTTAAATTGAAAAATAATACGCCCTAAGTGTGTCTTTTATTAAGGTAGGGAGGCACTCTCGAGAGTGATCTTTTACCCATTAGGCCAAGTGTCATTGGGTAATGTTCAAACTAGGTGAACTAATATTTTTGTGGTAGGGATACACTCATAGATGTGGGATCTTACCCCCTAAGCCCAATGTCCTAGGGTAATGCGTGCACAAAGTGGCCTTTGATTACTGAGATTTTTCCATTTTTGATATGTCATGGAAAGACCTGTTTGGATAGGTGAGAAGTATAGATACACATGTTCTATAGTTTAGGATTATGATATGGATAATGGTATTTGGTGGGCCATATGTCAACCTATGGGATTTCCCCCGTAGGTTAGTCTATAAAGGGTTGTGTTGAGTGTTTGGGAAAACTCAATTAATGTGTTGTTGTTTTCAATAATGAAGACTTTGCTTCATTGATGACCATGTTATATTTGTACTAGATTATACACCGTTCACCTAGGATTCCATGAAAATGATATATGTATATTTTCTAAATAATGGTGATTTTTATTTCTGTTTAAAGTTTTTCTTCTTTCCTTAAAATATTTCCTTAAAATTATTTAAACTGTAATTTATGATTTATTTTATTAAAGTAACATAAATTGTGGTTTTATTTTAAGAGAACCTTGGTTTTTTGAAAATGGGGGTTTTTCAAGGAATAGTATTTAATACTTGTTTTATAATAGAAAACCTAGAAAAATATTTCTATATCTTTATTTTCAAACTTGCATGAAATATATTTTCTTTTAAAGTGTTATGTTATAGGTCAGTGAGTGGGGACCTGCTAGTATTTTTAGCTCAAGCATATATATTTTAGGTTATCTTCTTCATGAATGTAGTATACATTAATTTACCTCTTGACTAAGATTGATGGACGTAAAAGTGGAGTTATTCAGTTTTACATGTTGGTTGGCCAGTGGTCTTTTTATGTTTATTTCTCCTTGTTTTCATTTGTACATGTCATCAACTTTATATTCTAGGATATTTTATTCATGTTGGTTTATTTATTTTACTTGATTTTTGGGTTTCTACAACATTATTTTGTTCTTATAAAACTTATTTATTTATTATTTATGTGTGAAATCATTCTCAATGCATTCTTATTGATGTTCAGGCTCTTGTCACCAGCCTGTGGGGATCTAGAATACCCTTATGGCCTTTCCACGATTAGTTAAAATGTCATGTTTGAGGAACAAATCAGTTGGTTTGTGAAAAATTGTTATCAAAGGAGGCTTGTATTTTTAATTGGGGTTTTTTGTAGATAAGATCTAGTTTTTCTAGAATTTAATAGGTAGATCATGGATATGCGCTTGATCACCACATTTCATGACAATACATGAGTTCCCAGGGTTTTCTGTGGTGTATCTATCTTTTAATCGAGATTGGTTCTTGATTGGTTTGGAAATGTTTCTTTATGTTTTGGTTATTAGTGAGTTTTAATGTAATTAGGGAGGAACTAAGGGGCACAAAACACTAGTAAAAGGTTTGGAAAACTTCATGTAGGACGTGTGGCCTATGTAACGTCCATTGAAATTTGTATGGTTAACGTATGGTTGTCCATAACAGGTGGTAAATCCATAAATTTTCATGATTTTTTATTATTTTGGAATTTTTTATTCCTTTTGGAATTTAATATATTCCCTATGTCTTTAAGTTTAACTTGTGGTGTTTTATGAGTCTTTATGTTGTAAAAAAAACTTTAAATAGAAATTTCAAATGGAAAGTTCCCAAAATTATTTATTAAAAGGAAAAACATTTCATAGAAAAATTGGGAATACATTAAAAATGATTATTAAATTTTTTAAAAATTGTTTGGATCCAAATCGACACTCATTTTTGAGAGTTTGACAAAAAAAATTGAATTAAAATGATATTTGGTTTTGAAAACGTGTATAAATTATTTTGGATTCAAAATAATGACTGGTTTTTGGGAAACCTATTTATATCTTGGTGAAAAGTTATAGTTTTTATAATTTTCAAAAAAAAATTGTCAAGAAAATTTAATTGGAATATTTTAAAGAGTTTAAGTAAGAAATGATTTAAAATGGATGGTTTTGAAACCTATCTATGTTAAGGTCCTTTGCTTTAAAAGTTACAAAATAGGTTTATACATTGGTTTGAGTAATGAATGTTACTTTTGAAATGTTTTTTGATAAAACCCTTTTAAGTTGAATTGGTTAATTTATTTTGTTTATTTAAAAATAAATTGGTTTGTTGGTAAAGGATTTGTTATGTTTTGGATTAATTTTTGTATTAAATGGTGTTTTTTTATATTTATAATTGTTTTATTATTTTCCTAATGGGGTTTTACCTTTTAGATTTTATCTTGATGATGCTTGTACTTATTATTGTTAGAATAAATATCCATTTTAATTTAAATATAGTATTTGGTTTATTATGATTCAATTAGTATGGTTGTTCCATCAACTCTAGTATCTGAGCTTTATGTTCTACCCCTATTTTCCTAATACTAGATTTTGTTTGAGAGTTAAAAAACCTAAATCCTACTCATTTATTTGGGAAATAATATTCTTAGTAATAATTTATTTTTTATTAATTATTGAGGAAATTTTTAATAATATTGAACTTCCTAAATCACTCAAGGTTATGTTTGAAACCTTTATTCTAGAGCATCTAAAATAGAATTGGTGTAATTTGGTTATCCAAACTAAGATACATAAGGACCACTCTTGGGAAGATTTCAATTCATTATTCATTCAATAGTTATTTTATAATGTATGAGGATATGGAACTTCATGGTCTCTATAAATGAGATAAAACAGTGTTGGAATATGCACGTCATTTTATCAATTTGGTGTTTTATCCACCTCATATGGCCTTGGATGATCCTTTAATGGATTGTTGTTTCGGGAAAGGTATTTGACCCGACCTATCACTGTTAATGTCTTCTCTTGGACTAAACTACTATGAAGATATGGTAAGTGAAGCTATCAAATTTGAAGAAAACATTGTAGGAGCACCAGTGGTGTTGGATGTTTCTCTTATTACTGAGCATGGTGGAGGAAGATTTAGCAAGGGTAAAGGAAAGTTTGTCAAGTCAGACCTTGAAAATAATGGAAACAAAAGGCCATCTTGTTTATTCTCATAATATTTTTCTAGAATCTAGAACTTGGTAATCTATTAGTGTATAAATTTGTAACATAAGAAACATTCCTTTCAAAAGACTCCCAATTATTTTCATTCTTACAACCATTTGGGTCATTTGATAAGGTTATTTATAGGTACTACACATAAGAAATTTGGAGAGAAATTTACCCTTTCCAAATACCCCCTAATTCAAATTGTTGATTATGATATCAAATTTAAGACAATTTGGGTTTTCTTTTGATGTATTATGTTTCCATTTGTTGACACTGTGATGTTAGGAGTTTTATTATAGAGTTTTTGTGGTGATGTTTTGAAGTTTCCATTGTTGTTGTTGAATTCTATCTTGGTTGTGTAAGAATTAAATTTATATGGTGCTTCGTGTGATATTTCTCTCATCTTGTATTTATATCTTTATATTAGTTGAGTTAAAAGAGTTTTAATTTAAGGGAAATTCTTATATGATATGGATAACCCCAAATCATTGAGTTTTACATGTCTAAATGGTGTCTCCACTTGAATAAGTGTGGGTTTTGTTATCTAGTTTTCAATTAAGGAAGAGTTAACATTTTTTATTTTAGGATTCATAGGATATTGAATTAATTTTTATTTGGTTCATTTCTTTCATTTCTCTTCACTAAACCTTAAGGGATAGTTTTTATATTTGGAATTCCAATGCCTCAGTGATTTTTGTACTTTTGTTTTCTTTGAGTGATGTTGTCCTTGTGATGGTCCATTGCCTTTATATGGCTATACATAGGAAGTATTGAGTAGTTTTTGGGGAAATCAAGTTCCAACCTTGGTTGTGCTTTGATTTTCTATTGTAATCACTAAGATATGGTGATCCAAAAGCACATATCTAGGTTAACCTCACTTAACCTCAAGTTAGACTATATAGTTCTTGTTAAGGCATGATTCTTTGGGATAAATTTCTAATTATTATTTATTGTTCTTTGGAGGTGGTAATATTTTTAGACCTATTTTCTTGTATGATGTCTAAGGTTTATTATGTGTGATGATTTTTAGGTTTATCAGGTTATTGATGTTTTTGTTCATATTGAGTAGTTGTGGATAATCATCTGGTTTTTTAGGGAAGATCAGTTAGTGAATTTTCTTTATCGAATAAACATCTTTGTTAATTTTTTTCTTTTTTATTTATTAAAGAGATCCTCAAAATTTATGTTGGAGTAGTGTTTAAATGGAATTCTTCCATGGTCGGGAGACCAATATTCTTGATCTTTAGACATAAGAGAGAGTTTTATCTTTTAGTTACCATCTATGAGATTTGAATTTTTAGAGATGCTTGGGATTTGGATCAATGTTTAGATTCAAGAGCGTAGCCTTGGTTAGTTTATTCCTCTTAACCTATAAGTTTCTTATTCCTATTGATTAACCATTATCTATGAGACTTTATAGGGATATAAAGTGCTATGGTGGGGATATTATAACATCCTGGCCATGAATTTTCTTTTGAATTTATTTTGTTTTGGGTTTAAGATGTGTCGATTAGTTCGAGATGGATTAAATGTGGTTTTTGGAATTTCTTGCTGCAATATGGGATAGACCACACCATAGTACAAGTCTTGTTGATTATATGGGTCACTTATATACCATGGGAAGGACCAAAATCACCAGTGATGGGTTTTCTCTTGAGCTTGGGTCTCAGGGAGTGCCCCTATTCACTATTGCTAGTTTGGTCTCCACCATGTCATGGTGTAGGGCATGGTGAGTCCAAAATGGCTAGTGATTCTTCACTATACCATGGTCAGTTGGAATTTGTGGATCCTAGGAATGTTAGAATCGAGACCACCATAATAATAAAGAACACCTCAATTCCATGGTGTTGATAGTTTCATAATTTCGAAACGATCGAATTGACCATTCAGTATTCTAGGGGAGTTATTCCCATTGATGAGGCCACATTCTATCTTTATGAAAAGATTTTTTAACGTGTCCTTGACTCATTTTATCACCTAATATCTCTATTAATTTCTAATTTGTTAGATATTTTATATCTATAGAATTTGAGGGTGATCTTTGGGTGTCCTATTCTTTGTTTGATCAACAACCTTCGACGATCCCTTCATTTCCATGTTGATTCTATGAGGTTTTGGTGATGTATTTGGACAAGGGTTCTATTAATTCTATTTATATTTACCTTACATTATTCATGTTTCTTTCTTCTATAATTATATAAAATCCTAGGTTTCTTTCAATTTAGAATTTTTGATTTGGATTCCTTACTTTAGGGCTCTATCTTGCTTCTTTGGAGACTTCTCTCTATTTGAGTTGTTTATTTTGTTCGGTTGTTGGAAATATCAAACGGTTTAGGTAATTGCACCATTCACCTCTATTTAAAATTAAATTTATGATTTATTAATCTTTCTTGATAAGATTTAATTTTTTTATGGTTTTCCACTTATACCTTGTAGTTATATCAAAGAATGATGTTTTTATCAGTTTTTGATAAAAGTGGGAAAATTATTTGTTTCATATGATTTGATATGAAAAATATTTTAAGTAAAAAACATTTATTTTTGGAAATTGTAATGCCCAGTTGGATCTTAATAATTTTTATTGATTTTTTTTATAATGTTGATTCATAAAATGATGGAAAATGTGTTGTTTTCTAAAAATAATATGGGTTTTCTCTTTTTGTAAGATGCATTAGTTGTTTTATTTATTGAAGGAATAAAATTTTGGTTTATGTGGTTGGTTTAAAAAATGTATCTTTATTGTATTTAATTTTAAAGAATGATTATAAGGCCTTATTAACACTTAAAATGGTATAAATTGAAAAATGGTAACCCCCCGAGTGTGGTTTTTGCTGAGGAAGGGGGACACTATCGGGAGTGGACTCTTACTCACTAGGAAAAGTTTCATGGGGTAATGTGAGCACCAAGTGTCCAAATATTTTTGTGGTAGGGAGACACTCATGGGAGTGGGCTCTTACCTCGTAATCCTAGTGTCCTAGGGTAATGTGTGAATTAGGTGGCCATTTATTATAAATATTGTTCCATTTTTTAGATGACATGGGAAGGCATAGTTGGATAGGTGGGAAGTCTAGGTAATAATATACACTAAATTATATTTATTCTATCTATAGTGGAACTATGTGGAACATAGGTCAAACTATGATATTTTCCCCTCAGTTAGGCCTAGAAGGGTTATGTTAGGTGTTTGGGAGGGGCTGATTGATGTGCAATATTTTTCTAGCATATATAATTTTCCTCAATAATGACCATGTTATCTCTGTACTAGATTATTCCACCTTCACCTAGGATTCCATGAGAACAATATATGTTTATTCTCTAAAAAATGGTAATTTTTTTTATTAAAAGTTTTTCATCTTTCCTTTAATATTTTACATAAAACTATTGAAACTATAATTTATGCTTTATTTTATTAAAGGAATATAAATTATGATTTTATTTTAAGAGGCCCTTGGTTTTGTGTAAATGAGGTGTTTTCAAGGAAAACTGTTTAATACTTTTTTTAATAATAGAAAACCTACAAATCTATTTTTATATATTTATTTTCAAATTTCAATGAACTGAATTTTCTTTTAAAGTGTTATGCTATGGGTTGGTGGGTGGAAGCCTATTGGGATTTTTTATCTCACACTTATATATTACATGATATCTTTTACTTTGATATAGAAGACATTCATGTACCTCTCGATTTAGATTGTTAGAGGTTCAAGTAGAGTTATTCATTTTTACATGGAGGTTTGGTAGGGGTCTTGTTATGTATAATTCTCCATATTATCAGTTTTATCATCCATCAAACTTGTATTATAATATCTTGTATTCATGTTGGTTTGTTTATTTCATTTTATTTACTGGTTTATACCTCATCATTTTGTTGTTATTTTGCTTATTTATTTATTACTAATGGGTAAAATCATTCCTAATTTATTCTTGTTAATTCCTAGGTTTTTTTTCTCTAGACAATGAGAATCATTAATGTCCTTAGGGTCTTTCCATGACTTTATTAGGTGTCTTGTTCATATAAAACCCATATAAGTTTATTATATTGTATTTATAATTCATATTTTATAGCATTTAAAAGTCACATAATTTAAACATATTATTATTTTAAGTTACTTTTAAAGTTTTTAAATAATAAAATACAAATCCTATATATTAAATATTTCTAAAATTGAAAATACACATAAAAAATAATTGAAAATAATAAAAATATAAAAATAATAAACAAAAACTTTTAAATTGTAAAAACAAATGTTGTTTCAAAACTTAACCTTCATTATTAATTAGTAATTATTTACACCTTTCATTGGTGTGAGTTATTTGCGTGGGGTGGGGTTTGGATGTATGTCCTAGGACCAAACTTGGGCATGAATGAATTTTCTTAATTTTCTTATTTTTAATTATTATTAATTACAATATGAATTATTATCAAATCTGATAATAATTGATAATTAATTATGTTATTAATATTCATTTATTATATTATAATAATTCAATAAAATTAATTACATTATTAATTATTTCATTTATTAATAGTTAAGGGGATTACAAGACAAAAACCAACTCCCACACCCAGGCACTCTAGGGGTTAGATATTATCCCTCTCTATTAGGATTGGAAAGAACCCTTGGAATAATTTTATTATAATTTTGTGGCCCAATGAACTTGTGGATAAAATCCCAATCAACTATCCTACATTCCTAAGATACCTATATTTTTAAGTGTTCATAAAGGACCACAATAAATATTTCATGAGACTCATGGCCCAATGGCCTGAACTAGACCGAAGGCCCTTTAATTATCTAAAGCCCTATGAGATTTGTACCAAGAACCTGTGGTGTGTTGGTTGGACAACCAATACCACCTGGAATCATCACTTCATCCAACATCATCACACTAACCACCAAATATTGTGTCTATTTCTCTATAGTTACACACACTCATCACCCTTCATGCCTTCTCCTACCGTAGAGTTAGGGAATCTCTTCCATAATAATCCATCCACTACCCTCTTCCACGATGATCATGTTACCACACTCTTTCATGGATGTTTCCCATGATGCCTTCATCTTATAGATTCTATTACCCTAAATTGTCGATTATGTTCTCCCTTTGAGACTACGCCACTATCAAACAAGTTAACCACTTCCATGATGATCATGTTGCCACCCTCCATTGGAACAACCATTCATCACACTGATGAGGTACTCCTAGTTGTTTCCCATGTATTGATCATTTGGGATTAATTCCAACCTCCCCAAAATGGGGACCTACCTATCATCATTCCTAAAATCACATTATAGGTCTTATTTATCCCACACCCTATAATTGGGAAGCATGATAGTCGAGTTTGAACCCCTAACTTGGGATGTAGTGGACGATGTCTGTTCCACTCGAACAAGCACCCATTTTACATTAATGACATTATTAATAAATAATAATTATATTACTAAATATTTATAATAATTATAATAATAATTTAATTAACAATATAATACTTAATAATAATTATTCTCATAAATTTTTAAAGATATTATTTTTTAATTTATAATGTTTATTTCATATAAATAAATTTTGGTATATTATATTTTTGATTTTTTTTATTTGAACTATTTTTTATCCATATAATATACACTTTGTGTTTTATTTATATTTTACATATAATTTATATTTTATAAAATTTCAATGTTACCTACTTTAAACTTAATAAGTTTTTTTTTGTTTTAAGTAGTAGACTTTTAATGATTATAAAATAAAAACCATTAGTACAATCTAAATAAAATTGAAAACATTGAATAAAAAAAATACAAAATTTTTTATTAAAATAATAGATAAAGAATAATATATATTAAAAAACATTTTTGGTTGGAGGGGTCCATACTAGTCCCCTGATGAAGGATGGTGCTTCTAAGGTTGATTCTTTATCAAATTATTTGGGAATATCCTTATATGAAAATGCCTTTAATTGGAATATTTTTGTTTCATTTAAGGATAGTAGTCCTATAATAACATACTTGTAAGGAAACATTTATTGTTTTCTTTCTAACTATTAAACAATCCTTGATAAGTTTAAGATCTGTGATTTTATATTAGTTCTCTCACCATTTTACCTTTTGGGAATAAAAAATGGATGCTCAAGGATCAGATTCATTAACTCTTAGAATTTTGGGATTTCATGGAATAGAAATATATTCCCATGGGTTGAGGATAATTACATATCCTCTTTCCCTCCGAGGAACTAAAGGGATGGGTGTGGGACATGATTTTATTTCTCTTAATCCAGGGACTATTAATTCAGGACTGGGATTTAAAGTTTAGTCCATTGGATATTCATAACTCTAGAATTCAATTATGGGTTTGTGTTTTTGAATTGAATTGGATTATGCTGAATTTGAGGATTCTCTATTACATTGATCTAGAAACTGGAATCCTAATTAAAATGGATACGGTTATTGAAGAGTAAATATTTGGATATTATTAAATTGTACTTTTGGAGTTGGATCTTAGCTCAATACTAATTGAATAGTTATTATCTCCACCATTGATAATGATCTCATGTTGAGTATTTCATATAAGAATGTGCCATTATTTTTTAATGGTTTTCAAATTATTGGGGAAAAGAATGAAAATTTTAGAAGGGATAACAAGTTATCTCTTTGTTCATCAATGAGTAATGGTGATTCTAACTATAGGAATAGGAAAGGGAACAACAAGTCTATAATTAGATGAAAGGGAAAGTTAGCGGATAGTATATTTAATAAGTCTACTCAAGTAGGAGGCTTCTCATTAATGGTATTCTAGGATTCTTACTGGTTTGGTTGGGTCTAGGGGTGGTTTATAGGTGTATAGAATAAAAGTTCAAAATAAACATGCAGGATTAGGGTCATCCTCCAAGTAGGCTATTGTTGTAGGTGCGCATATTCAAGATAAGTGAAGTTCAAAAGGATCAAATAACAACTGAGAGGGGGGGGGAGTTGAATCTGTTTTCACTTTTTATAAGATCCAAGTCTTTTAGAAATTTAACCCCTATAACCTCTAATGTTCATTTACTTATAATATTTTAGTAAATACTCATGAATGAAAATGTAGTAAAGAAAGAAAATCATACAATATTTTTATGTTTCAGCCTCAGTGTGAGAACCTACATCCTTTACATAGCCACTCCCATGGGTCTATAGAAATTCACTATTAAAAAGTGAATAAAACAAGTTACAACTCATGTTAGACACCTTATATATCCCAATTTGAATTATTATACAAACTCCCATCAGTTTACAAAGTTTTATTACAAAAAAAATATCTAAAAAAAAGGAATAAAGATTTTGTTAAAAATTTACCACAAATGATCTGTCTAGATCCCCAGTCTGATGTGGTTGGGTCCGATTCTCTCAGTCTGATGAATTCAGTCCAATGGAATCTGTATGATGAACCCATTTTCAATATATATTTCTCAAACTCTTCTCAACTAGTCATTCCAATCTTCCTCAGTCCTATCGACTCAATATAGTGTTTCTAAGTCTAGTAAAAAACAATAGATGTAAAAACATCTAATGAGGTATCTATCCATAAATAACTATGACTCAAATTCTGACTCAAACTTTGTAGTGATCCACCATTTACGCATGTTAAAAGGATTACAAACTAAAAATATATTGTGCATCTATTTATAGGCACCCAAGAATGGAAAAGGTGAGAAACTGAAAAACTTTTCCTGCTTACTCAAATTAAAAAACTCTGAGATCTACACATATTTGAATTTCAAGTTTGACCACTTCAACTCTTCACAAATATTCTAGAATCTTCATGAGTATAACCTTCTAGGACTTCCTATACTTTATTTAGTTCAATGAAACTTTCTCATATCATTATTATAGAACTTCCTCAGATCATTACTATGAAAATTACTTAGCTCATTATGATGGAAATTCCTCAAATCATTAAAAATTGAATTTTCTCATCAAAGTTAGTCTGGTTGAATTTCCTCAGAGCTAGTACAAACAACTTTCCTTCTTAGAGTCATTCAGATTGAATTGCCTCCTCAGAGATAGTCTAATGGGATCCTCAAAATTATGGAATCCTCATAATTATGGAATGATCATTATAATGGAATTATAATTATGATGGAATTATTATTATTACACTTTGAAACTTTGAAATTATTCAAACCTCATCTAGACTTCTGAAAGCTTCTATGTCCCATACTTCTAGATCCAATGAAAACTTTGATTTGATTCCTGGAAAAGATATAATATTTACGATTCCTCCATTTCTTCAAAATATTTTATCATGATATTTTTCATGATTTACGAGAACTTCAAGATTAGAAAAGAATCATCTAACTTAAATAGAAAGAATTATTACTTCCCTTACTTTCATCACCTTATTTATTTCCAACCAAAACTAAATACAATTATATGAACCTATTCCACCCCTTTTATTCATAATACTTTCATCACAAGTTTTATAGACAACTTATGATTTATAAGAATTAAAAACCATCAAATAATCGTCTCGCTCGAGGTTAGAAAGTTTAAAAACTTTCTAACTCCTAACATCACTATCTTCATTGAACCTCTTTTGTAACATTCAGAATTTCATTCTAAGAACTTATTTCTAAAAAAATTGTGTATGATAGATCATGAACTTCATGCTGATGAATTTGAGTCTGATGGTGCATCCGGTCAATAAATTTACAGAACTTACAGATTCCATATACTTTACACCTTCTGCATTTAGTAATGCTTAGTTTGAAAATATGTTTCCAGAAGACAACTTTATCAAATAACAAAACTTACCCCCCCCCCCCTTTTTGGATTATAAAATTCAAAAAAATTTAGATTTCCTACAAAAAAGACATCCTGATAGACTAGGTATGATCCTTAAGAACAAAAACATTCGTTTACAAAAATATTAGTTCTTAAAAAATACAAAACGTTATTAAAAACAAAACATCAAAAAGGTTCTTCAATATCCCCCTTTGGATTTTTTGAAAAAATTCATTAATAACTTTTTCAACTTTCAAAATTTCTTCACAACTCTAATTTTGTAAACAACTCTTGTTTTTTGAATTTTTTCAGACCACATCCTTTCTCAAAAGATATTGTCTTGACACCACACTACTAGTTAAAGTAACTTTTTGAAGGAATTTAATCCCTCAATGACAAGAAAATTTTTCGACTATGTTAAGATAAACTCCCCCTCATTTTAATTTTATATCCCCCATTTTATGATAACCACAACTTCAGATTCATTCAATAAAGATAATAAAAATATTCTTACAAAGTAAAAAATTGTTAACTTATCTCCCCCTTTTTCAATATAATCCAAAGCATAGTGGGGGATTTCATTATGAGGATTAGGAAGTCATTGGAGGAGACTTAACATAAAGTTTAAACTTCAATTCAACAAATATTTATTTTGGAATTTCTTTTGTGAAGATATCAGTAATTTGAGACTTCATTGAGATATATTCCCCTAAAAACATATCCAACAGAAACATTATCTTTTATAAAGTGAATTTTTATATCAATGTGTTTTGATCTCTAATGTTGAACATTATTTTTATAAATATCAATTACACTTTGATTATCACAAAGTATCTTCAATGGTTTAGAAACTTTTACTTTAAAATATTCAAGTTGAACTTTCATCCACAACATATAAGTACAATCCTAAGTATCCACAACATATTCTGATTTTGATTTGCTAAAATTTACTGAACTTTATTTCTTACTATGTAATCTTACACAACATTCACACAAGAAAATTTTTTCCCTTGAGGTTGATTTTCTCTCATTACAATCTCCAGTGAAACCGATATTAGTATAACCATGAAACTTCATCTCATAATTTATTTTTTTAACAACCCATTTTAAGTTGTTACTTTGAAATATCTCATAATTCTATTTACTACCAATATATTTAATTCTTTTATATTATTTTGATATCTAGAACACAAAGTCACATCATAAAAAATATCAGGCCTTAAGGCTGTAAGGTAAAGTAGACTTCCTATAAGATTCCAAAAGTCTTTCTAATTCAAACTTTTTTCAGAATCATCTCTACTATTCCTTATCCCTATTGATATAGGATTATAAATTTCTTTTGATTGTTCAATTCCAAAATTTTGTTACAATTCCCTGGAATAATGTTTCTTGAGAGAGAAAAATGTATTTTTCTTTTTTCTTTTTTGAACTTTTAAACTAAGGAATAATGTTAATTATCCTAACATCAACATATCAAATTTCTTTTTCATTTATTCAGAAATTTTTTTAAACATCTTATCTATCCCTAGTAAAAATTATATCATCCACATAAACAACTAAAGTTAGAGTTTCAGAGTCAATATATTGCACATATAATTTTATATAAACTTTCCTTTTAGAAAAATTCAATATTATCAAAAAAATTAAGTTTAGAATTCCATGAACGTGGAGATTGTTTCATCCCATACAAAGATTTATTCAATTTATAAACTTTTTTTCATCCTCGTCAAGTGGAAACCCAAAAGGTTGTTTAATGTAAAATTCTTCTTCAATTTATCCATTGAGAAATGATGAATTTACATCTATCTAATATAATTTTTAATTATACTGATCATCCACTGTTAGAAACATTCTAATAGTTTCTAGCCTTGAAATAGAGGAAAAGTTTTCAGGAAAATCTACACCTTCCACGTTTGCATATCCTTTTCAAACAAGACTTCCTTTTTTTCTTGTAACTTCTCCATGTTCATTCAATTTTTTTATGTAAACCCATTTTATTTTGAAAAAAAAATTTCCTTTCACTTGTGGAACAAGTTCCCATGATTTATTTTTCTCAATTTGATCCAAATATTCATTCATAGCATCCACCCATTATTTTTATTTGATTCACGCTCAAATTTACCCAAGAGAATAAGGTAGAACGGTCCTTGTATTCTAGTTTGGGTTGTCGAATCCTCAGATACCTAAGAAGTAACCTACATACACGTACATTCTATGGATTGTTTTTGGATATGAAGTGTCCAAATTGGGTTGATTTAATATGGTTTTAAATGGAATATAAGAGACTTAAGTGAATTCAATTTAAAAGAGTGAGTTGATCCTAGGTTATCACTAGTGGTGGATTGGACTTATTTCCTTTTCAATGATTTCAATTTCTTATATTTGAGATGGGTTCACTTAAGAAGATCAAACAACATCATAAATTACTGGTTTAATACCTACACACTTTAATAATAATCACCTATACACTTGAAGGATCAATGTTTTTAGCACTTCAAGGTTAAGGTTCATATTAGCACTTAAAGTGTGTGACCTTAAATTCAACAAGGATAAAGGAGTTTAAAGATATTTAAACAAAATTCTCAATTAAAAGAAGTGATTATACATTAATGGTGTGATAAATAACATCAAATACAAACCCTTGATATTCCCTTGGATCAAACCATAAGATGGTTATCCCTCCATTGATGTTATGGTTTCAATGGAAGCGGGAAGTAGACTCATGAGGGAGGAATTGAAGAAGTAAATAAAATAATAAAAAGAAAATGATCACTCCATCGTTGTGTGAATAATTTCACAAGGTTTGGTGTGACTAAATTCACAAATTGAGGAAACAGTATCAAAGTGAGATTAATAATAACCTAATAATAGTATAAGAAGAACTTTTATTAAGAAACTAGGATGAATTAAAACAACTTACATGTGAAAGACAAACTTGAGACAACAAAATCGTAGAATAACATTAAAATTAAATAAATCACAAAATATGATAAACTAATCCACCACCAATGCCTTAAATAGACATTTTGGTAGCCTTGGGTCGATCCCTCAACAATACAAAGCATCCCACTTGATTATGGTAGGCCTAGGGTGGTGGAAAGCTTGTGGAACTTGGACTTTTTCACTCTTGACCCGAGGTGGAAGCCAGCTTGCAACCACCGAACAGAAGTGTCGAAATGACCTTCTATATGGTATAATTAGAGTGGTCCATAGAAGAATAAAATGTAGATCCGGATGTCTACTAATGGGATTTAAACGTTGGGTCCATTTGGAGTTTTTAATCGGGAGTTATGTCCGATTTAGTGGGATAATATTCTGGGCCGCCGATTCTGGCCCATATTTTGATATTCTATTTGGGACGCCTTAATTTCCATCATGGAGGCAAAATAAGCACTAGATCAAGTATAATTATTTGTTCCTATATATATCTTCTATCATCCCATGAAATTTGGTCTTCATTGGGTTTGTATTGTGGGTCCCACATTCTCATCAGTGAGCTGGTGTCCAATCTGTCTTCTCCAGAATTTTTTCTTTTCATCACCAAATATATCCATCATCATTTTTGAATCTTCCATTGATCCGTGAATGAAAAATGTTCCTATTTAAGTTTAGATAAATTTACTAAAATATAAAATTAAAATATGGATAATTTCATTCCTGAAAATCAGATGAATCATTTGGCCTAAATTGGTGTAAATTAGGCATGAAGTGCAAAATTGATAAGAATGGATGTGCAAAATTAAAACCCACTAACTCAGGCCCATAAGATCAAAAATGAACATTTAATACCATTAAAATCTAATTAAAATATGTATTTTTATTGTCTAATCACACCCCCCAACTTGATATTTTCTAGTCCCGATCAAAATGTATCTCAACAATATGAAATTCTAATTCCATTTTCCAAAAACATTTTAACACACAATGATCACCAAAAACCCTTATACCAAAAAATAATGAAACCCATCAAAATATTTTAATACAATATAGTTTCATAAGAAGATCCCAATCCCACGACCATTCCTTTGTTCATATTCATTTCCATATTTCATCCAATATCAATTAAGAGTGATGATGTGTTTTGCATCAAATTAGACATGGGGGTTCATCTTTATTCAAGAAGGAAATGATGGAAGAAATAGGTGGAATCATATTTCAATATTAATATTAGTATTCAAAAAAAAATTATTTTAGTTTATTTATTTATTTATTTTGGTTTTTTCAATTCTTTCATGGTACTTGAAATTTCACTCAAAAGAGTCAACACCTATAGAGAGACTTTTCCGATGACTCCCAAGCTCAAATACCTTAGGGAACCAAGTGAAGCCCACATACTCAGGCATCATCTCGAGTTAACTCAATAAAAAAAATCAAATAATCCAAAATATAGATAAAATTACTAATTCTGGGCCAGACAACTATGAAGTCATGATCCCCAAGTGCTGAAAGCCACGCATTAGGTCATTTCTTTGTTCTACATGCAAATTTATTGTTTTTTAATTTTTTTTATTGAATACTCATATTAAAACTAAAATTATTACCAAACCTATGATATTTATTTGGGGGACCCCATGAACTCAAACTAATACCCCACTATCCAAAGGACGTGCATTGTGATCTTATTTTATTTGGATGAAAATATAAACGACGAAATATCACATTGGACAACCACACTCTCCAAAATCAATGATCATGAAATTATACAAGGATTAAAATCAGAATCAAGGCATGATAAATTATTTTATATTCATCTTCAAAGTGTGTAATGTGTATTACCATGATCAAAGTTAAAAGAATTTTTTCCTTCTATTTACATAGATTTTTTTTCAAATCATTCATTTTTTTTGACACAAAAGCATTTTTTATTTTATCTCCCCCCAACATAAAATAACATTGTCCCCAGTGTTTAAAGAAAATAAAATTTAGAAGGGGGTAGAGGTAGAGAATGAGAGTTCAAAAGTAAAATTGAAAATGAGGATCATGGAATGAAGTCACCTGGTGGTTGAAGTTGAAATTATTGCTGCTCTCTTTTAATCCCTTGATCTCGATGTAACTCTAAGAATTCCCTAGTGAAAAAAAAGAAACAAAAAAAACAAAAAAAACTATATATATATATATATAATAAAGAAATTAAAATATAAGTATATATATAAAAATTATAGAATAAGTAATCACAAAAAGCCATAGGTCAGTGGTTAGCGCGCACCCCTGTCTCTCTTCGGTCTCAGGTTCGATTCCCCATGGCTTCGCTGGTTGGGACGGGGTTTGACCCATAACCTATGATGTGTAATTTTTTTATTAATATATTTTTATTTTTGTTATTTTTTTATTTTAACCTAAAAACACCTAAAAATAAAACAAACTGATGATACATTGTCTTATTTTTAAATTTCTAGGTAAGGTATTTCTCAAGGATCACACCACGTGACCCAGATGAATATGGTGGTCCCCTTTCATACCCATCCATACTCATAATAGAAGAACAGGTCAACAATATATTATTATTATTATTTTTAAATATCAAAATTATTAATTAATCCTATTTTAAAAATAAAGACGATTCTAAAAAGATTGGAAACATGAAAACCATGGGTTACCTCCCATGCAGCGCTTTTGTTTAATGTCATTAGCCCGACATGGATCCTAAATCTATCAATTTTTTCTTGGTTCATAGGTTGGATAAGTTAACTAAACCTCTATTTCCTATTTATTGAATGATTCAATGAATGGTTTTAACCTATGACCGTTGACCTTTAAAATGTGACCACTAGTAGGATCTTGAATCTCTACTGCCCCATGGGGTTACACATAATGCACTATGAAAGGACCTGACCATCTAGACCTTAACTTTCCCAGGTGTAAATGAAGTTTTGAACTATACAAGAGAACAAATTTTCCCGGTTCAAAATGTTTGACTTTGATATTACAAGATTTGTAGGCTTGAACTCTAGCTTTATTGATCCTTGAATTTCCATAAGCCTCCATCCTTAGTTCCTCAAGTTCATTGAGATCTAATTTCCTTTTTGTTCCAACCAATGAGAGGTCATAATTTATTTTCTTAATTTCCCAAAAATCCTTATGCTAAATTTTAATAGGTAAATGGAAATATTTTCCGTAAACCAACCTATATTGTGACATTCCTAGGATAGTTTTGTATGCTGTACAATATGCCCAAAGAGCATCCGAGAGTTTCTCGGACCATTCTTTCCTAGAAGGATTGACAGTTTTTCAAGAATATTCTTAATCTCCCTATTTGCTAACTCATCTTGACCATTGGTTTAAGGATGGTCTACAGTGGAAACCTTGTGAGAAATCCCATACTTAGACATGAGTGAAAAGAATGGACGATTGTAGAAATGGGTTCCTCAGTCACTGATTATAGCCCTAGGAATTCTAAATCGAGAAAATATGTGCTCTTTTAGAAATTAGATCACAACATGATGGTCATTAGACTTGGTGGGAATGGATTCAAACCATTTTGAGACATAATCAACAGCTAAGAGGATGTAGAGGTATCCCCTAGAGTTTGGGAAGGGACCCATGAAATTAATTCCCCAGAAGTAAAATATTTCAATCACTAAGATGGGAGTGAGTGGAATTTGATTCCTTTTTGTGATTGACCCTACTTGTTGACCCTTAGGACAACATTGGGAAAATTTGTAGGAGTCCATTTAGAGGGTGGTCTAGAAGAGACCACACTGAAGAATCTTAATAGATGTTTTTTTAGAGGAAAAGTGACCTCCACACGCCTCACTATGATAGAATTTAAGGATGGACTCTTGTTCAGATTCTGGGACACACCTCCTAAATACTTTGTCAGGGAAGAACTCATAGAGGTATGGATCATCAAACACATAGTGTCTAACATCAGAAAGTAATTTCCTTCGAGCTTGAGTCCCTAATAATTTTTGAATGACTCCTATAACTAAGAAATTGGCTATGTCAACATACCAAGGGCAATCACTCACAGAGTATAGGTGTTCATAAGGAAATGAATTAGACACAAAAAGGTGATTTGAGTTGTCTTTGAATTCCATCCTCGAGAGATGATCTGCTACAACATTTTCAACACCCTTTTTATCCTTGATTGTGAGGTCAAATTCTTATAAGAGAAGGACCCACCTAATTAGTCTAGCCTTGGAATCTTGTTTTTGGAAGAGGTATTTTAGTGTAGAATGGTCAGTGAACACAGTGATGGGGGATCCTAATAGGTAGGACCTAAGCTTATCTAAGAAAAACACAATTACAATTAACTCCTTTTTAGTGGTGGCGTAGTTTATTTGGGCATCAATTAAGGATTTTCATGCATAAGTAATGACATAAGGAGTTTTATCACAACGTTTTCGTAACACAACTCCTAAAGAAAAGTCACTGAAATCACACATAAGTTCTAAAGGAAGGTTCCAATTTAGATATTTCATAATGGGAGGAGAGGTGAAAGAGGATTTGAGGGTTGAAAATGAACCCTCACAGCTTTTTTTCCAAACAAATGGAGCATCCTTTACTAGGAGAGCACAAAGGGGATGGGAGATTGAACTAAATTCCTTGATGAATCTTCAATAGAAACCAGCATGTCCTAAGAAAGACATCAATTCCTTGAGAGTTTTGGGTGATGGAAGGTGAATAATGATGTCAACTGTGGATTTATCTACTTTAATCCCCCTACCTGAGACTATATGGCCAAGAAATAATCATTGTTTAACCATGAAATGGAATTTTTACCAGTTTAGGACCAGATTAATTTCTTCACATCTGGACAAAACTCTCTCCACATTCCTAAGACCTCCCTCAAATGTATCCCCCAAGATAGAGATGTCATCCATGAAGACCTCAAGAAAATCCCCTTCCATGTTTGAGAATATTCCCATCATGCACTGCTAGAAGGTTCCAGGGGCATTGCATAACCTGAAGGGAATGCGTTTGAAGGCAGAGGTGCCAAATGGAAATGTGAAAGTAGTATTCCCTTGATCCTCTAGGGAGACCTCAATTTGATTATACCCCGAGTACCCATCTAAGAAACAGTATAAGGAATGACATGTCACTCTCTCAAGTAATTGGTCAATTAATGGCAAGGGGAAATGGTCCTTCTTGGAGAATGATTTTAGCTTTATATAGTCAATGCAGACCCTCCACACACTGCTCACCCTAGTTAGAAGAATCACTTTATCCTTATTGGTTATCAGTGTGATTACTGCCTTCTTGGGAACCACTTGGATTGGGATGACCCACTCACTGTCAGCTATGGGATATATGATACCGGATTTTAACAATTTCAAAAGTTCTTTTCTCACTACTTCCATGAGATTAGGATTTATTCGCCGTTGAGGTTGACAACAAGGCTTTGAATCAGATTCCAGAACAATCCTATGAGTCCCAATAAGTGGTATAATCCCAGGAATATTAGACAGGGTCCAAACAATGGCTTTCTTATATTTCCAAAGGACATCTAGATACATCCTATCATGATTGGCTTCAAGAGAAGAATAAATGATAATAGGATGTGTTTGATTGTCCCCTAGGAATGCATACTTGAGTGGAGTGGGAAGTTCCTTAAACTCAAGATCAGGTTGGTTCATAATTTCAACAGAAGATCAGGACATTGGATCAAGATCAATTTTTTTCCTAGAGTTTTAGATAGGATTGATTCCCCACATGTATAAGGTTCAGCTACAAGATTGGCTTAATCAGATTTAGGGAAGGAAGATAGAGTGGTCTCCATGAAATTGGTTTCCTAAAAGGTTTCAATGATTGTTGGACCTGAGACTTTATCATAAGAGAAATTTGAAAATGATTCAATCCAAGAAGATAAACTTCCTTCATGTGAACAAAGGAAGTCAATCTCATCATGACTTAAATATCCATCAAATATTCCTTTATGTTCAATGGATTCATTATCAATGCTTCCTATAATGTTTAATTCATGAATTTACTATTCATAGTCTATTTGTGATCTTTCATTATAGATGTTCAAATCTAGAGTCATGTTTCCAAAGGTGAGGGTCATGTTCCCACTTTGGACTCAGACAATAGATTTGATTTTTGAAAGGAAGGGACGAACAAGGATGATTGGGGTTTGTTCCTTATTTCCCAAGTTTGGATGGTTGTCAAGGACAATAAAGTCTGCAGGGTAGATGATGTTTTCAACCTTTACCAGAATTTCCTTTAAAATCCCCTTCGGAACCCTAATGCTACGATCAGCAAGTTGAAGTGTGATAGATGTGGGTTAGAGCTCTTCTAGGACTAACTGGTAGTACACAACATATGGGATGAGATTGACGCTAGCACCTAGGTCACACAAGGTCATGAAAACTTTGCTCTCACCTAGTACAACATTGATGTAAGGGCAACCCGGGTATTTCAACTTAGGAGGAATGGTCTCTTGAATGGTGGTACTCACAATAGCTGCCAAAACGACTTAGTTTTTATGTAAAAATTTTCTTTTAAAAGTGCACAAGTTTTTAAGGTACATTGAGTATCCAGGTATGGTTTGGATTGCATCGATAAGGGGAATGTTCAACTTGACTTGTGAGAAGATTTCCCTCAATGTTTCACTCAATTCAGGCTTGGTTTTCCCTCTCACGCATTGAGGAAATGGTGCAGGTTGTGGGGTTGTTTTTTGAAGAGTTGTTTCTTTGACAATGTTATCATGTTTTTCAATTTGATAATTTGGTTCATTTGAATTTTCATCCAATTTTGAATCTTTAGATGGGGTTTTAATTAGTTTTTCAGGTTTCTTAATTGATTTCCCACTTCTTAAAACAGTCACAACCTTTAGTTGTTCATGATTTGTTTGAGTGTAACTTAACTCTCCCCTTAAATTTGAGGATGGTACCGCCTGAGTAGGAATGGGTGCCTTTCCATTTTTTATGGTTTGAAGTTATTGTTTAAGGGAATATAATTTGGAGTTCATTTTGTCTATTTATTTTAACAGTTTTTCTAGTAGGATTTGTGGAACAGTTTTGGTTTGTGCTTGAGAAGATTGGTTTTTCCCAGGGGGATATTTTGGAGGTGGGATGGTTTTTTGAAAATGGACCGGTGGATATTGGTATTAAATGTGATGGGTTTGGAACTAGTTATGGATTTGGTAGTTCTGATGGGGGTAAGGATTTTGTCCCAGTGGTTGGCTAGGTTTTTGGTTTTCTTTCCAATAAAAGCCTGGGTGGTCATTATACCTCGGGTTGAAGTTTTTTTGGTATTGAGTCTTTTGAAATTTCAAAGCATTTACTTCCACTGGAGGTTCTCCTAGAATAACATCCTTTATGGATGGAATGGTTGGAAAGTTGCCTATCTTATGGTCATATTTTTCACAAATTGTGCAAACAGGTTCTACATTTTCGATTTCATGGACTTTCCTAAGGTCTATCTCTTCAACCTTCCTAGAGAGTGCTGTTAGTTTAGACCTAAGGCTTTCCTCTTCTCTAACTATATGAATTATAGTAGTTCTTTGTGGCTTTTTAGAATAAGGTGAAGTTCCCCATGTTTTGTTTTGTTCAATAAGGATTTCCAGATACTTGTAATCATCATTTGCAGCTTTGTTTTTAAAGGTTCCATTACACATCATGTCAAAGAATTGTCTGTTCCTTGAACCCAACCCTTCATAGAAAATTCTAAATTTTTCAGGAATAGAAAAATCATGGTTTGTAATGATGTTTATAGTTTCTTTGAACCTATCCCATGTTTCATAGAATGACTCTCCCTCTTTTTCAAAAAAAATTTGGATACTCTTTTTAAGTGTAATTGTTTTGTGGTGGGGAAATTATTTTTTGTAGAATTCTATTTGTAATTGGTCCCAAGAGTTGATGGATGATGGTATCAAATTTTTTAGCCAATTTTTAGCTTGATCCTTTAAAGAAAATGGAAATATCCTCATCTTAGCTGATTCTAGTTGATGTGGGGGAAATATAGTTTCTACAATGTCATTGAACTCCATAATTTTAAGGTAGGTAATCTCAGACTCCATTCCATGGAATGTGGGAAGGTGGTTTAGGATGTGGGGTTTAAATATGTAGTTAGCTTATCCTAGGTAATTGTGTCTAATGCATGAGGGGGCATTGGTCTAGGAAGGTGTGAGGTAGTCATTCATGGTTTGATCGACTGCATTCCCCAAGCTTGGGGCTGCCTCATTTGGATTCCCATTTTGGTTTCCACTCGGGTTTATGAGTTAGTTTCTTTGAAGACCTTCCATTGAAATGGGATCAATTTTGGACTTTGTAATATCAAAATGATTAATATATAATGGAATCAATACCCTATGTTCACTTGATGCCCCAACCCTAGGACTTTCCACCCTAACTAGACGGTTTGATTGATCATGGGTGTAGGCGGACATGCGCCAAAAGAAAAAAAACAAGAAAGGGAAAAGATAAGAGATCTTGGGTGAGAATAGAAGAAATGGGGGAGAATAGAATGGGTGTTGAGATGACTTACTTGGGTCCCTGGAAACGACACCAAAATTTTATTCACGCTCAAATTTACCCAAGATAAGAAGGTTGAACGGTCCTTGTAGTCTAGTTTGGGTTGTCGAATCCTCATAGAACTAAGAAATAAATTACATACACGTACATTATATGGATTGTTTTTGGCTATTAAGTGTCCAAATTGGGTTGATTTAAGATGGTTATAAATGAAATCTAAGAGACTTAAGTGAATTCAATTTAGAAAAGTGTGTTGATCCTAGGTTATCACTTGGGGTGGATTGGATGTATTTCATTTTCAATGATTTCAATTTCTTATATTTAAGATGGGTTCATTTAAGAAGATCAAAAAACATCATCACTTACTAGTTTAATACTTACACCATTTAATACTAATCACCTATACACTTTAAGGATCAAATTTTTGAGCACTTCAAGGTAAAGGTTCGTATTACCACTTAAAGTGTGTGGCCTTAAATTCAACAAGGATGAAGGAGTTTAAAGATCTTCAAAAAAAATTATCAATTAAAAGAAGTGATTATATATTAATGGGGTGATAAATAACATCCAATCCATACCCTTTCTACTCCATTGGATCAAACCATTAGTGTGTTATCCCTCCATTGATGCTATGGTTTCAATGGAAGTGGGAAGTAGACTCGTGAGGGAGGAATTGAAGAAGTAAAGAAAACAATAAAAAGAAAATGATCACTCCATCGTTGTGTGAATAATTTCACATGGTTTGGTGTGAATAAATTCACATCTCGAGGAAACGGTATCAAAGTGATATGGATAAGAACATAATAATAGTATAAGAAGAAATTTTATTAAGAAACTAGGATGAATTAAAACATCTTACATGTGAAAGACGAACTTGAGACAACAAAATCGCAGCATAACATTACAATGAAAGAAAGATCAAAATATGATAAACTCCTCCACCAACACTACCTTAAATAGGGATTTTTGGAACCTTTGGTCGATCCTCAAATAGTACAAATCATTCCACTTGATTATGGTAGGCCTAGGGTGGTGGAAAGCTTGTGAAACTTAGACCTTTCCACTCTTGACCCAAGGTGGAAGCCAGCTTGCAACCACCGAACAGACGTGTAAAAATGAACATCTAGATGGAAAAATTAGAGTGGGACATTGAATAAGAAAATGGAGCTCTGGATATCTCTTAAATGCCTATAAAATTTTGGCCATTTGGAGTTGTGAATCTGGAGTTATGTCTTATTTAGTAGGATAATATTCTGGGCCGGAGATTCTGGCCCAGATTTTGATATTCTATTTGGGACACCATAATTTCCATCATGGAGGCCTAATTAGCACTATATCCTAAAGAATTATTTGTTCCTCTATATTTCTTATAGCATCTCATAAAATTTGGGCTTTATTGGGTTTGTATTGGGGGTCCCAAATTCTCATCAGTGGGCAGGTGTTCAATCTTCCTTCTCCATAATTCTTTCCTTTCATCGACAAATATCTCCATCATCCTTTATGAATCCTCCATTGATCTGTGAATGAAAAATGTTAATATTTAAGTGTAGATACAATTCCAAAAATATAAAATTAAAATATGGATAATTAAAATCCTTAAAACTAGATGAATCATTATTCCTAAATTGGTGTACATTAGGCATGAAGTGCACAAATGATAAGAATGGATGTTCAAAATTAAAATCCACTAACTCGGGCCCATAAGATCAAAAATGAACATTTAATAGCATTAAAATGTAATTAATATATGTATTTTTATTGGCTAATCAGTACTTAACATCTTATGAAACTGATTCCAGTTCAACTTTTGAGATAAGTGAAGTTTGATTTTCAAATCTAATATTCCCTCTAGTATGAACTTTAGACTTCTAATTCCCAAGAATATTTTTTATCTCAACATGTTTTTGTAATGTAATTAATTTTAGAGTTCCTTTAATAGTTTCACTTTCCTCATCTCCCAATTTATCTGAATCATTATTCACATTACATCGCTCACTTTTATTTTTATTAGAAACTTTCATTTTTTCTTCCTCAAAATTCTTGAAATCTTTTGTTAAAGAAGTTGGATTTTTAATAACTTTAAAATCATATGAGTTAACAAAATTTTGTAAAAAAAATTCCAACACTTGTAAATTTTTACATTGGTGAATTACTCATAAAATTTCCTTCCTCATATTTCTCATTAAACTTTCCCAGATCTGTATTTTTTATTTTAAGTAAACATGGACTTCCAAAAACTTTAAAGTACTTAAATGAAGGTTTTTTTGTTATTTTCATAAGAAGACATGTTGGATTCTGGTATCAACAAATATTTTTTCTAAATATTTTCAACATTATTAAAAACTTCTCTCCAGTATAACTTTTGAATTTTTTATTCTGATAACATACTTCTTCCCATTTACAACAAACTTCTATTATTTCATTCTGCTAATCTATTTTGTTGTGGAGTATACGGATCACTATACTAATGTTTGATACCATGATTTCTCATATAATTTATAAATTTATTTCTTGCGAATTCATTACAATTATCTATTCTCTACTTCTCTATAAAACCCCCCATTTCATTCTCAACTTATTTTCTAAATAACCTGAACATTTCCACATCCTCTGACTTGTGTTTCATAAACATGATGTTGATAATCCAAGTGAAAAAATCAGTAAAAGTGATAAATTATAAATCTATTTTTGTTGATTGATGTCTCAATGTACCACATAAATCAGAATGAATAAGTTCAATAGGTCTGGTAAGCTGAATCTCAACTTTCTTATGACTTTTATTAGTCATCTTCCATTTCTGACAAGTTACACACACATCTTATTCTCTTCTTTTAAATTATAGAAAATTTCGTGAAGCATCAAATTTAACGAGTTTGTTCATAATTTTATGCCCAAGGTGGTCAAGTCTCTAGTGCCATAACTTATTATCATCTTTAACACTTAGATAGCATGACTTGTTAAGTTATACAATATGAAATAGATTCCCACTAGTTCTTTCTCCTTTTGTAATAACTTTTTCATATTTCACCCTTTTTACAATACAAGATTAATTTTTGAATATAATTTATTTTCCATCATCATAAATTTAAATTACACCAAGTTAGTTATGATTTATCCCATCAACGCACAAGATGTACTTATATTTTTACTTTTTAGCTTCAATATCAGTCATTCAGATTCTTCTGATTTTTAGAGAACTACCATTCCCAAAGGTGACAACACCTCTATCATAATTTTCAACATGTTTCAAGATTTTTAAATCACCTTTCATGTGTTATGAACTAGAAACATCAAATATACATGTTTTTTATTTTTTATTTCTTGCAAAGATGTCTCAACAACAAAATCTCTTTCCTCAACTTTCTACTTTCCAGCTTCATTTTCTTTTCTATCATAAGAAACTTATTCTGGAAGGAGTGTCATACATATTTTGGAATAATGACCATCCTGATCACATCTTCCATAAGATTATTTTATATATTCAAACTAATTATTCATTATAATTTTTCTAACATCTTAAGAATTTATTTTTTCAACTTTCCATAAGTTAGGAAAGTTACTCATTCTACTTTCACTATTTCTTCCAATCTAATCAAACCTTCTTCTAAGTAGAGATAATTTGTGCCAAAAATTATAATACCTATTCCCATAGATTCAAAAACACCATAAAAACCATCAAATCTTGATTTTATATTGAATTAAGATCTTAAACTATAGAAACTTTGTTGAGGTTGATAACTTCTTCCTACTCTAACAATCTCTAGACATGGAACATCCTTCCTCCTAGGTGAGTTTTCATCTTTTGTAGATGAAATAGGTTTCTCACATCCCTTTTCCACCCAAGATTTTATAACACTTTTTAAGGAACCTAAAATGTTAGAAATATAATATGAAATATTATTTTTGGAGGGTGAGGAATTCACGTGATTCTTGATATGAGATATCATAGCAACTTTAGAAGTCTCATATTTTACTTTTAAAGATTTTATAATGTTTTTATTCATCTACCTCAAGTTAATTTTAGATATATTATGTTTTGATTGAAACTAGTTAACTTATTCCTTAACTTATGGATTCTTACTAAGATCTTCAACCATCTTTCCATGTTAAAAAATTTGAAGTTTTGTAACTTAGGATCTTCTGAATGTATTCGTCATCCTGCTTTATGACATATTTTCTTCCTTCAAAAACTTCCTCATAATATTTATTCATTAATATGATTTATTTATTGAGATTTATGTTTTTACCAATACATGAAACAATTTATATTTTGAGTTGATACTCTCTATATGATTCTTCACATCCTTCTTCATTATCTAAGGAATATTTTTTACCAACTTTTACAATGAAGGTTATGGATTTTTTCTGAACTTTCATCTTCTGAAGAATTATTTTCAGTTGAGTCTGATTCAACTTTCTTACTCGACATACTTATTTTTTCCATTAAACTTATTATTGTGTATTTTAGATGAATTTTTTTAGAAATTTTGTTTCACTTATTCCATCAAGGTGTTTTATCAAAATCATCTCAATACTCACCAACTTTATTCTTGGGAAAATTCATCACAATTTCTGATTCCACCACACTCAAATCATTTGAGAGGAAGTTTTATTAAATACCTTTCTATTCCTCTTCTATAGTTCTTAGAGATAAGGGACATGATTTTATCATTCAACTAATATTCCTATTTATCTTTAGAATATTAAGGATCTACATATTCAACATCTTGTGTTTTCATTTTTCTCATAGCTTAAAAATCCATTTCAACCTTCATCACTTATTTGAAAATTTTAGATTTACTCATTTCATAATCAAAAAGAAATTTATGAAATTCCTCAAGAGATAAATCATATTTATCTTCTAAAGAGTAAATTTTAGAATCAAATCTACCTAGAAAGTTTCTCATAAGTTTCTTCACTATTGCAGAATCTTACAAAACTTATCCAAATCCTCTGATGTTGTAAAAAAAGTCATTTACCCTGGTAAAGTATTCATCAATAGATTCTTCATCACTCATTCTTATGTCCAAAAACTTACTACACCATATTTGGAGCTTTTCTTCCATTACATTAGTATTCCCTTCGAAAATACATTCTATATTGTCCCATATACTCTTTAAAGTTTTGATACCCATCACATTCATATAAAATTTCTCTGATAAGGACATAAGGATAGAATTTCAAGAATTTCCATCAACTTTTATATTTATCTTATCAGAAAAGGACATAGGGTCATATTTCTCAATAGGTGGAAAACCAATTGTAGTAGCATAAACAACTTCCATGCCTAGAGATAAGAGATAAGGAATTGTCATATTTTTCCATCCATAATAATTTTTCCATAAAATATTGGAATTCCCCTACTATTGACAGAATTGATATTTTCCATGATAAGGATTCAACAAGGTAACCTTTCTCTAATACCAATTGAAGTTCTAAAGGATATAATAACAACTGAAGGGGGGGGGGGGGGTTGAACTAGTTGTTCACTTTTTGTAATTTTCAATATTTCTAGATACTTAACCCGTGAAACCTATTAAAGTTCATTTCCTTATAATATTTTAGTAAATAATCATGCATGAAAAAGTAGGAAGGCAAGAAAATAGCAAAATATTTATAGGTTTTGACCTTAGTGTGAGAATATATATCCTTTTCATAGCCACCACCATGGGTATAAGGAAATAAACTATTAATAATAAGTTAATAAAACATGTGCCAACTCTCGTTAGACACCTTATATCTTCTAAGAATTATTATACTAACAACCATCAGTTTAAAAAAAATTATTATAAAAAATTGTGTCAAAACAAAATAATAAAATATTTATTCAAATTTATCCACAAATGATCTCTCTGGATCCTCAGTCCAATGTGGATGGGTCTAATTCTCTCATTCCAATAAATTATGTCTGATAAAATAAGTATGTTGAACCCATTCTCAATCTGTATTTCTAAAACTCTACTCAACTGCTCAGTCTAATCTTCCTTGATCTGATCTTCCTTAGTTAGATCAACTCAATATTATGTTGGTTTGTCCTATAAATAAAATAATAAATGTATAACCTTTTACTGAGATCTCTGTCTGAAAATAACTCTAACTCAAATTCTAACTCAAAATATGCACGGCTCTTCCTTTTATGGACATTAAAAATATTGCAAAGTATTGATGTCTTATGATTCTTTTATAGGAACCCTATAATGGAAAATAAGGGAAACTAAATTTTTTTTTACACTTACTCAAATTTAGAAACCTTGATATCTATGCATTTTGAATTTGATGTTTTACCAATTCAAAACTCCATAAATCTTATGAAATATTCTTGAATCTTATCTATGATAATACTTATCGGACTTTATATGATTTCTTCAATATAATGAAACCTCCTTATATCATTATGACAAAACTTCCTCATATAATTAATATTAAACTTCTTCATCTCATTATAATGGAAGTTACTCATCTCATTATGAATTGAATTTACTCATCAGAGTTAGTCTGGTTGACTTTCATCCATAGAGTCTGTCTGATTAACTTTACTTCTTAGAGTCAGTCTGATTAAATTTCCTACTTAGAGTCAGTATGATGTAAAACTCATAATCATGGTATGATAATTATGGTGGAATTATTATTATAATAGAAACTCTACTCTATAACTTTAAAATTATTCAAACCTCATTAGACATAACTCATTCAGACTTCTGAAAAATTTCTTATCATGTACTTCTAGATCTGATGCATACTTTTTTTTTATTCCAAGAACTAGTAAAATCTTTTTGATTCCTCCATTTATTCAAAATATTTTATCATGATAGTTTCCATGATTTATGAGAAATTCAATATTAGAAAATCATCATTTGATTTATATAGGAAAGTATTATGACTTCCCTTACTTTCAACTACTTATTTTTTGTTTCCAATCAAAACTCAATATGATTGGATGCACATATTCTTTATATTTTTTAATAAGTATTTAATCACAAGTGTTATAGAAAAATTATGATTTTTTTAGAATTAAAAATGACAAAATCATTTTCTGGAACAAGGTTATAAATTTTAAGAACATTCTAACTCTAGAAACCACTATCTTCATTAAACCACTTCAGTAAAATTCAGAATTTTATTCTCAGGAACTTATTTCTAAAAAATATCATATATAATATTTCTTTAACTTCATGCCAATGAATCCAAGACTAATATTGCATCCAATCAGTAACTTTACAGAACATCGGGCTTCCAACATCCTTACAACTTCTGTATCCATTACTTCTTAGTCTGAAAACCTATGTCTGGAAACCTGTGTCCAAAAAACAACTTTCTCAAAGACAAAAACTTCTCCCTTTGTGTTTGGATTTGAACATTCAAAAAATTTCATATTTCTTACCAAAAAATTAATTATGATGGATTGGATTCGATACTGAAGGACAAGAAAATTATTTTATAAAAGGTTAGTTGTCATCAAATTTAAAACTTTGTAAAAAACACAACATCACAAAGGTTATTCACTATACATGTTGTGATGGATGTTAAATTAGCTTTATCACTAAGAGAGAAAACATTGATTTGGTCTGGGATGAATTAAATGTATGGGGATGGGGGTCTTCTTGAAAGGGTAAATTTTTAATTACTGGTAATGAGGAACATACTAGGAAGGTATTGAAGGGAGGGTCTACTTCTGGGTAGACTATGCTAGTCGCTTTTGGAAAAGAGATTTGGGTCTCTCCAATTACCTCTTAGCTAGTAAGGATTTCTGACAATTTCCATTTCCAAAGGGCATGGTTTGAAATTGTGGATGAATAGATGGTCTATCATATATTATTTTCTTTCAAGGATTCTATGAACATGGATAATTGTGTTAGGGACCATGATGTTCCATTAGATGATCAATCAACTAGGGAAATTATTTTATAAGAGTTTTCTAATCAGTAGCTTCAGGAGGATAAAATGATATCTTCAAAAGATCACAATGTCAAGAAGAAACAATATCCTAAAGCTCCAATGAGACTCAAGCCTAGGAAATTCTCTTAAAATGAAAACTCGAGGGTCACAATTGTTTTGAAGCATGGAGGATAGGTTGAAGTCGATTCTGGCATATATTAGGAGAAGTAGGATTCTACCAAGTATGTTGATCATCTTTCTAGAATGATGGCTTAAAAGTATACTTCTACTACCAACATGGATCTATAATCCTAGTGAGTTTTTCTCACAATATATATATAGCTGAAGAATCTTAGGATATGGATGTTGGATCTTCCCATAAACATGCTGTTGTTTTAGGATTTGGAATGAAAGGCAGGGGCTCACCATTAAAGGTGTGTAGTAAGGTTCTCACACATAACTCTTTTGAGTTACCTGACTCTGAAAAATTCTATATGGAGGGTTATATCCAAATTTTTAGTGATATTGAGGATAATAAGGATGAGGAGAATTTGGTTGATATTGTTCTATTTAAGGAGGCATAGTCCAATGATAAAGAGAATTCCTTGTAAAGGGATAAAACTTAGAGAAATTGAAGAAATCCACTTGGGCGGTGGGGGTGGGGTGGGGGTGGGGGTTAATGGGATTATTACCATATGAATCTATAATCTAAAAATAAATATATAAGAATAATTTTCATGAATATACATTTAAATGGACAACCTATTGTCTAAGAGTATATTTGTGATGTGTTTATATTAGGATTTGTTGATTTTTTTTCTTTAATTGGTCTAGGTTAAGGGAATTTTTCTTTTCTGGCCCCTTCCTCTCATTTATCTATATTTATTTTCTTTAATGAAGGGTATTGATACCATACTATTACAATTTAGACTTTAAAATATTTAGGTGACTTTAGAAGATTATAAAATATAAATTATAAATAGTTTCTAAATGAAATTTATTATATACAATTAAGATATATAAAATAACTAAAAATAAAAATAATTTCATAAAAAAATAAATATAAAATATTAAGTTTTAATAATAATATATGACTTAATAATAATAATATAATAAATCAATTAATTAAATATATTTAATATTTTCTACTTCTTAATAATTATTATTAATTTATAATATTATTAAAGTCAAAATTAATAATATTATATGAATAATTAATAATATTTAACAATAATACTATAATTGATATGCATATCACCTCCATTTTTCATCTTTACATTAATTATTATCAAAATTGTAGTTATGGATTTTTTCAATGTGGCTTTTCTCTAGCTGCTTGGAAATTTATCTTTGGTTAATTTATTTATGACACATAGCTGAGGGACGATATTGAATCTTTCATGGGTGATATTATGAGTATTGGAATGATAAAAAATGATTAATCTTATTATTTTAGTGGTAACAACATGCCTCCACTTTATATAGAAAGCGAGGAACTCTATTTGATTTGATAATTATATGTTTGTTGTTTAGAAGATTTTTGTTTGGATCTCAAGATATGTTCGACTAGCTTCCAGAAATAAAACTGGCTTGATGAATAACTCATTGAATGAATTTACCATCTCATGTATACTTGGTGTTTCATTCATTCCAAGGATGTCTTCAACATATAAATACATTAGATGGATTCCCCTAATTAAACCATACATTTAAGTTAATATAGATTTTCCAAATTTGGGTGCTCCTTGTATAGAAGGTTATGGTGGTATTTTCAGAACCTATAGAGGATTCATCAAGGGTACCTTATTCTGTTATCTTGGTTCCCCTACTACTTTTGAATCTGAGAATTGGGTTATTATTTATTTTTCAAGGAAGTACTAAAAATTTGACTCGCATAATCTTTGGATTGATTATGACTCCATGTTGGTTATCAATATAGTCAAGCAAAAATCATACAGCATTCCCATGGTAGTTTTACTCACTTTGGAAATAATGATTAGCATAGATGGAGGAAATACAGATTCTGGTAAATCATTTCTATAGGGAATATAATGTGGTGGTAGATGCATTGTCTAAGAAAGTGGTGGTAGTTCAAGAATCTATATGATATCATACTCTTTGTGATGACTTTATGAATTTTCATATTTCCAATGTAGAAGGTGATGTTTATACACACATTACATAACTTCATATTATACCAGATATTATATTTTTTTCCTAAGTGAGTTTAGTTGCATTTTTTTAAATATATCTATGTTTGTTTATAGAAAAAATTACTCAAGAATGTTTTAGAATTCTGAGAGAATATATATAATAAATTTTCCTTATAAAGGTTATAAAATTTTCCTTTAAAAGGTAGATGATGTTGTTCCGATCTTCAAGTTCCTAACATCATAAATAAACTCAAGATCCAAGATGAGTTTGTATAATTTTTTTAAAGGGATAAAAGTATACAATTTGATGGAATAAAATGTTTCCATATGGAACCAAGATGATGTTACTAGATGAAAAATTATAATAAGTTAGCGTTGCTGAGTTTTTATGAGTTTGTATAAAGGTTGAGAAGTTGTATTCTAGAGAGATCTTGAGTTATAGGATGTATGTAGTTGAATAAGGTTATCTAATCGAAAAAATCAATGTGAATGGATAGATATGAGGGTATTAAAATTCAAAATGTTTGAATATGCAGTTGTATGAAGATTAATATATGAAGTTGTGGTTGTACAAGGTTTGATTGCAGAAGTTATCATGATCAGATGAAGAATGATTGGATAGAGGAAACCTTTTCAATGAATTGTTCAAGGAACTATGTTAATATTATTGGAAAAACAATGAAAAAGTCATACTAGATGAAATAAAATTGGAAAAATCGAAAAAATGAATCAACAGAGTTCCAACGAATTGAGAAATGTGAATTTATGTTACAATGTAAAAGTTGTGAAGTCTGTACAGAGTTTAAGGTATAGATTTGAGATATGTGTTAGATAGAGGTTATCATGTAAATATTATCAGACAAAGATAACCAGTGTAGATCACCAAATGGAGAAATATATGATGTTATATTGGATGAAGGTCCATTGGTTAGATACAAGAATGATCCAGTGGATTGAGTATTATGATTACATTAGATGGAGAATTGTGATTACATTGGTTGTTGGTTGTAATGCACCGAAATTTCTGTATATTTTTTTTAATTATATGGAATTATTTTGAGACCGAAAAATTTGATGGTGTACGATTCTGAGGCCTGGAGTGCCCGGAATGATCCGTCGAAGTTTTGTTACGCTTTAATTAGCACACATAAGAAGTTTTCTTGAAAAGGTTGGATAACTCTTAAATGGTTTCCCAGATAAGAAATCTGAGGGAACCATTACATTAAGAATGGAAACTTTACCCTAGGCGCAACTTAAGTTTGGTCAGCGTGGGCCTCCTGCGAGAAAACCCAAAAATGGAATAATCATAAATAAAATAATTAAATTATTTATTTTTTAAATGCTTATAACTCACAAACGGTAGCTCAGATTGAAAATCCGAGACCACCGATGAACTTGTGAGTGCATTATTTATTTAATAAGACACTAACTTTGGCCGGCGCGGGCCACCAGTGAAAGTTAGTTTTTTTTCTGTAAATAAAATAACTAAGTGAAAATTATTTTATTGTAAAATTCATAACTTTTAAATTCTAAATATGATTAGAAATCTGAGAGTACCGTTGGGTTTTTTGGGGAATTTTTTACTTGGGAAGAGCGTAACCTCGACTGGCGCAGGTCGAGGGTGACTGTTAATAATTTTCTGAAATTTTTTTCGAGTATGTTTAGTAAACGTGAGAGCAGGTTTTTGTAATGTTTGAACTAGTGCACAAAATTGAAATCTGAGGACACCATTGAACTCGCAGCACCAGTATTCACTTAAGGATACTTTCACCTCGACGACAGTTTGTCGAGGGTGAAAGTTAGTTTTTGTGTTTTTTGTGAAAGAATAAAATAAAAAAATAAAAATGTTTAACATTTTTATTTGTCGAAACCTCCCATGTGGATGTTAAAGAGGTGGGGACCACCTGAACTAAAACCCCCCACATGTTGTTAAAGAGGTGGAGACCACCTGAACTAAAACCCATTTTTTGTGAATTCATGGTGGTGGGGACCACCTGAACCCCTCTTAAATGTGGGGAAGTCCCTTTAAATCCTCCCAATTAATTACACCAATGTAAATTAATTGGCCTGACCCTTTTTGAATACTAAGTAACAAGGTTGTTGGAATTTTGGAAGGTTCCTAATAAATGAACCGTTATAAATTCCATGATTGTTACTTACCTACCACCCTCTACTATTTATATGGAGCTTAGGAGGAGGATTTGGGACGGCTTCACCAAGCGACGAAGTGTTGGTAAAGATCAACAACACCTAAAACTTGGAGAAAAAATACGCTTCTCCAACGAAGAACTTCTTCAACAAAGAACACGCTCTGAAATTCATGAACGAAGACGATTTTTGAAATGACTTCAGAAGCGTGATTGCGGAAACGAATATTTTTTCAATTCTCTTCGAATTCTCCATTTCCATCTCATAACCCCCGTCAACTAACCTCCGAGGTAGGGGTTCATTTATGTGTGGGTCTGACGACGTACTAATGACTTACTAGGATCCTATGTGGGCCTGACGACATAATGGAGATGTACTAGGATCTTCTGTGGGTCTGAAAACGTACTGGAGATGTACTAGGATCTTGTGTGGGTCTGACGAAGTACTGGAGATGTACTAGGATCTGGTGTGGGTCTTACAATATATTGGAGATGTACTAGGATCCTGTGTGGCTCTGACGAAGTACTGGAGATGTACTAGGATCATGTGTGGGTCTGATGATGTACTGGGGATGTACTAGGATCCTGTGTGGGTATGAGGATGTACTGGAGATATACTAGGATCCTATGTGGGTCTGACGATGTACTGGAGATGTACTATGATCCTGTGTCAGTCTGACGATGTACTATGATCCTCTGTGGGTATGATGATGATTTTGGATCCTTCATGGGTCTACCTCTTAATAGAGTAAGCTGAATTAGTAGATACATATAATAATATCTACCATTGTACCTAAAGATATACCTGGTGTTAGCAGAGTATGTACCTTTGTGGTACTTACCTTCGTGGTATCCCTTCCTTTGTGGAACAGTTGAGCTTTGGGATTTTGAGTTGGACCTTGTGTTTCCTCATGATTGAGATGGGTATACTTGATAACTTAGGTATATGTATGGTCATATACCAAAGTAGGGTTGTCAGTTGTTTTCATACTTTGTGGTTTATCCTTTGTGTATTTGTGAGACCTTGAGGGTATCAGGGTCCCTACTGAGTATCATTATACCCACCCCTGCAGAGGCTATGCCCGCACCTCGTTGTGTTTGGTGCAGAAAATGGAAAACGCTGACTGAGGACGAGAGTACCAGGACTGCGGTAGCTTGGAGGTGGACCTTAGATGAGGTGTACCAAAGAGATGATCATTTGAGATATGTAACTAACCTTTAGGTAGTATCCATGGAAGGTGATCATTGGAGCTATTCCAGTTTACTCATACTTTCAATTTCTTGTACTTTCCAGTTGGGCATGTATTCTGGCCCCTTTTGCTTACTGTACTCACCCTTTTTTCTATTAAGTTTCCTTGAGTTTATATCTTTCTATTTTCATGGTTGCATATGTTTACAGGTTATAAATTCAATGCCTTCCCAGCTTTAGGGAATACACCTTCAGTGCTAGTCGCCAGTCCCTAGCCTATGGAAGGCGGGCTTGGGGTAGTCACAGCACGGGCCCTGGGGGACGGGTTATGAAAAATTGGTATAAAAGGTGTCAGTTATACCATAGAAAATTGGCCTCTGATCTTTTTAATGGCAATAATGTTATGTTTAGTGAGTGTGGTTATCAGTTTAGGGAATCTAGAGTTGGTGTGGTGGCCAACTTATCTACATACCAGGACCCTGACTTCTGATTTCTGACACCGTGCACGAAAACACTGATTGTGTGTGTGTTTTGAAAAGTTTTCATGTGTTTTCTTGAGTCAGCTCATCAGGTATAACTTAATGAACATGGATAACCTATTACTTATCTAGATTCCCCTCTGTAGATAGCCAGCTAGGATTCCCAAGAGAGTACATGATGACATCCCACCATGCAACGAGGCTCCGGTGTAGGGCCCTCTTACTATATTGGCACCTTCGGGTGGTGTACCAGCAACACCACCACCCATTGGGAACCAGTTACCACCAACCGCACTATCGGGCGGTGCACCCCGACTGAGCGTGTTGCATGAGTTCCAACAGAAGAGGCCTCCAAGGTTTTTAGGTGAGACAGATTCCCACACAGTTGAGGGCTGGATGGAGGCAGTTTCTAGAGTTTTCTGTCTAGTTGAGACTCTAGTAGAAAATATGGAAATTTTAGCTACTTTTATTTTCTAGTGAGTGACCATGAGGATGGCCTTCATAGTGAAGAGGCATCGGTATGTGAACCATTGCCTGAGATGATACCTTCGGGTAGTGTTCCTGCTATATCACTACCCGTTGGTCAGTAATTACAACTGATGGTACCGATAGAGGGCATGTATAGGCTTAGTGCCTTACACATGTTTCAACATTAGATACCCCTTTGGTTCTGAGGAAAGCCTGACCCATAGGAGGCTAAGGACTAGCTTGAAGAGGTGGATTAGATTTCCCTAGAGCTTCTACGGTTTTCGTAGGACGACATGTCAGTGGCTGAGTATTCATTAAGGCGTGCCAACCATATCAGGTACTCAATGAATATAGTATGACCAGTGCTTCAAGGCTTGGACCGCCGAGATAGGTGTGTTTAGGGACATCTGATCCATCACTATTCCTCTATGCATTCCTACTTATGTTAGGGTGCTAGAGAGAACCTTTGTGGTTGAATGTTCTTTGGCTGAGCAGATGCGGCCAGTGAATGTTAGCAATGGGAAAGAAGAAAACTAATGCCAATCTCAAAGACTTTGGTGTGTAAAATGTTTCGGGAATAGGAAGTGTTAAGGAAAGATGAATCTTTAGGGATGCAGACCATGAAGTAGAGCTCGGAGAGAAGCATAAGGTGGTGTACATTTGGACATGTTACAACCACCACCCCTATGTGGTTCCCACCAGGCTCAGGGAGCTGGAGGATAGAGGAAGAGAGTAGCTTCATGCAGTCAAGGATTGTGACCCAAGGGCTCTAGGAATGATTTAAGGTATGATTTGTGTCTACTACCAGCTTCCATATCAATATACATAGGCCCCAATTATTCGTTCCTTCCACGAATCTTGTCCAAGACCTAGAGTTTTCAGTTAAACCGTTGACTTGACCCTCATGTCTAGATATACCTTTGGGAGGAGACTCGATAATCACACTTACACCAATGGTGTGATCTGACCCTTGAGGTAAGAGTTTTGGTTGGAACCTTTTGGTGGCAGCGTCGAGGCATTACGACGTTAGTTTGGGTATGGACTGGACATCCATAGTTCATACTCAGATTGACTATATTAGGAAAAAAGGTTGTGGTTTCTCAACAACATTAGAATGGGGGTTTCCTTGGTCAGAAAAAAAGGAAAACCGAGAAACACAGGATAAACTCATGTATAAGAGGGTGCATCCAATCACTCTTGAGTTGGCCAGACTTACCCTCGTGGTAGTAGGAGTTTTTAGTTTTCAGTTCCAAACTAGTTTGGAAGAGCATGGGGACATCTTTTCAAAAGATGTTTCTAGGATTACCCCCAGTAGGGAGAGGGAATTCTGATTTGGCTAGGTACTACTAAATTTTTAGACTAGACTTCTCCAGGGTATAGGCACCCTTGTCAGCTTTGACGAAGAAAGATGAGCCTTTCCTATGGACAGAGAAGTGTCATAAGAGCTTTCAAAAGTTGAAACAATGATGATGGATATAGTTCCTCCAGGACTATGACTTTGAGATAATCTTCCTGGGAAAGAGAACGTGTTAGCAGACACACTCAGCAAAAGGTTTGGTCAACAGCTGCTGAGTGAGCCGTCAGAGCAGCTAGTCATGCTCCAGATATCGTTCATGGAAAGAGATGAAGTTGCTTACCTCCAGTCTATGACTTTCACTCCCCCACTCCTTCAGCAGGTTGGGGAGCCGCAAATTGGGGGCATTGACTGCGAGGCTCGACGTACTCAGATATACACAGGACAGGCACCTGATAGATTTTCTGAAGGTGGGGAGCACAAAATCCTCTTTAGAGGACATACCATGGTACCAGTGGTGCTCCGGGAGGAGGTGTTAAGGGAGTTACATACGTCCCCTATGGCGGTACATCCTGGTGTGGTGAAGATGTACCTGAACCTCTAGCTCCAGTATTGGTGGCCAAGGATGATAAAAGTAGTGTCAGAATTTGTATCACGATGTCTTACTTGTTAGCAAGTGAAGACAACACAGAGTTGGAAGAAGTCTTATGCCGACCGGATATGGAGACCCCTGGAGTTTCAAGAGGGGGACCATGTATTCTTGCGAGTCTCTCCTCGATGGGGACTAAGTTGATTTGTCTGAGGCGGCATGTTATCATCGAGGTTTTTTGGTACTTTTATAATACTTCAGAGGATAAATGAGGTAGTATACCACTTGGATCTTCCACCACAGTTGGAGATGGTGCACGACGTCTTCCACGTATCTCACCTGAGGAGATAAGTGCACAAACCATCTCACATCATCGACCACGGCGAGCTGGACTTCGATGATGGGGTGATGTTTACAGAGATTCCAGTGGAGATTGAGGATCGATAGGAGTGGGTCCTTCTTGGGTGGTTGATACCTCTGGTGCACATGCGCTGGAAGCACGAGAACCTCCAGGAGAGCACATGGGAACAGAAGGCTCAAATTTGTGCTCAGTACCCTCTTTTGGTTGTTTTTCCTTTTTTTGGATTTCGAGGACATAAATCCCTTATGTAGAGAGAATGTAATGTCCCGTAATTTCTGCCTATTTTTTTAATTATATGGAATTATTTTGAGACTAAAAAATCTAATGGTGCACGATTCCAAGGCCTGGAGTGCCCAGAATGATCCATCAAAGTTTTGTTATGCTTCAATTAGTGCGTGTAAGAAGTTTTCATGAAAAAGTGGGATAACTCTTAAATTTTTGCCCAGATCAGAAATCAGAGGGCACTGTTGCGTTCATAATGGCGAGTTTACCCTAGGAATGACTTATGTTTGGTCGGTGCAGGTCATTTGTGAGAAAACCCAAAAATGGCATAATCATAAATAAAATAATTAAATAAAATATTTTATTTTTTAAATTCTTATAACTCACAAATGGTAGCTCAGATTGAAAATTCAAGACTACCGCTAAACTTGTGAGGGAATGCTTTATTTAAGTAGATACTAACTTTGGCCAGCGCGGGCCACCAATGAAAGTTAGTTTTTGGCCGTAAATAAAATAATTAAGTGAAAATTATTTTATGTAAAATCTATAACTTTTAAACGGTAACTCAGATTGAAAATCCAAGAGTATCGTTGGGTTATTTGGGGAGTGTTTTACTTGGGCAGAGCCTAACCTCGATCGGAGCAGGTTGAGGGTGAGTGCTAATTATTTTACAAACTTTTTTTCAGGTACGCTCAGTAAACATGCAAGCGGGTTTTTGTAACTTTTGAACCAGCACTCGGAATTGAAATCCGAAGAAACTGCTGAAGTTGTTGTGCCAGTATTCGCTTAAGGAGACTTTCACCTTGATTACAGTTAGTCGAGGGTAAAAGTTAGTTTTTGTGTTTTTTGTGAAAGAATAAAATAAAAAAATAAAAAAGTATAACATTTTTATTTGTTGAAACCTCCCATGTGGATGTTAAAGAGGTGGGGACCACCTGAACTAAAACCTCCCACTTGTTGTTAAAGAGGTGGGGACAACATGAACTAAAACCCCTTTTTTGTGAATTCATGGTGTTAGGGACCACCCGAACCCCTCTTAAATGTGGGTAAGTCCCTTGGAATCCTCCCAATTAGTTACGCCAACATAAATTAATTGGATTGACCTTTTTAAAATACAAAGTAACAGCGTCGTTGGAATTTTGGAAGGTTTCTAATAAATAAACCATCATAAATTCCATGATCCTTAATTACGTCCCTCCTTTCCTATTTATATGGAGATTGGGAGGAGGATTTGGGATGACTTCACCAAGCGATGAAGTGTTGGTAAAGTGATGTGATGCCCGACACTTGGAGAAACATTACACTTCTCCAACGAAGAACTTCTTCAATGAAGAACACACTCCGGAATTGAGTAATGAAGATAAAGTTCGAACTGACTTCAGAAGCATGATTGCAGAAGCGGAGATCATTTAAATACTCTTCGCATTCTCCATTTCCATCTCACGACCCCCATAAACAAACCTTCAAGGTAGGGGTTTATTTATGTGGGGGTATGGTGATGTGCTGGAGATGTAATAGGATCCTATGTGGGTCTGACAACGTACTAGAGATGTACTAGGATCTTATGTGGGTCTAACAGCATACTGGAGATGTACTAGGATCCTACGTGGGTATGAAAACGTACTGGATATGTACTAGGATCTTGTGTGGGTCTGACGACATACTGGAGATGTACTAGGATCCTGTGTGGGTCTGAACACATACTGAAGATGTACTAGGATCCTGTCTGGGTCTGACAACTTACTAGGGATATACTAGGATCCTATGTATGTCTGACGATGTACTGGAGATGTACTAGGATCCTGTGTGGGTCTGACGACGCACTGGAGATGTAATGGATCTTCTATGGGTCTGAAGATGTACTATGATCCTTTGTGGGCTGATGATGATTTAGGATCCTTCGTGGGTCTGCCTCTTAATAGAGTAAAATGAATTAGCTGATACATCTAATAATATCTAATATTGTACCTAAATATATACCTAGTGTGAGTTGAGTCTGTACCTGTATGGTACTTACCTTCGTGGTATCCCTTCCTTGGTGGAACAGTTGAGCTTTGGGCTTTTGAGTTGGACCTTGTGTTTCCTCATGATTGAGATGGGTATAATTGATAACTTAGGTATATGTATGGGCATATACCTATGTAGGGTTTTCAGTTTTTTTCATGCTTTGTGATTTATCCTTTTTGGATTTGTGAGACCTTGAGGGTCTCGGGGTCCCTAGTGAGTATCGTTATACTCACCCCTACATGGGCTATGCCCGAACTTCGTTGTGTTTGGTGTAGGCGACGGACAACACTGACTGAGGATGAGAGTACCAGGACTGGAGGTAGCTCGGAGGTGGAACTTAGATGAGGAATACTATAGAGACAACTGTTTGAGATCTATACCTACCCTTTAGGTAGGATCCTTGGTGGTTGATCGTAGGAGTTGTTCCAATTTACTTGTACTTTCAGTTTCATGTACTTTCTAATTCGGCTTGTATTCTGGACCCTTTTGCTTACTGTACTCACCATTTTTTCTATTTAGTTTAATTTAGTTTGTATCTTACTATGTTCTTGGTTGCATGTGTTTACAGGTTATAAAGGAAATGCCTTTCCATCTATAGGGAATACACCTTCGGTGCTAGTCGCCAGCCCCTAGCCTATGGAAGATGGGCTTGGGGTAGTCACAGCACGGGCCCCGGGGGACAGGTCATGACATTTGTGATCCAAGAAGAGAAGGTAATAAAAATTTTGAGATGAAGTTAAGTTATATCAGATAGAGATACGTTGATCCTAATAGATTTATATTTCCTAAAAAATTGGACCCAAGCTAAGACATATCACATAGATATTTTTTCTGTGAGTCTATCAAAGAGATAATGATAAAGATGTACCATATGGAATTTAGTTCTAAAGAGATTTATATAAAATTTTAAAATTCCTTAACAATTATAATGATAAGATATTATTTCAGAAGTTGTTATATTTATAGGTTTATGTAATTTTGAAGAACTTCTTTAACATCGAGTTAGGAAAGTTTTAGGAAGTTTGTTAATACATTTAATGTTTTAGGAAGGCTCAAAAATACTCTGAAAGAGTTGAGAAGCATCCCATTAAAATCAATTGAGAGGAAGATATGAAATTTTAGTTTCATTGAGTGGTAAAATACTTTTCAGTTCCTTCCTATTCACTATAAAATCACACCTATAAAGGGGGGGGGGTAATATAGAAGTGATACACTATTCATATATGGAGGAGTTGAAGTAGTGAAGGAATTATGTTGTGAGTATCCAACCAAGGTTATACTTGGTTGAATAAGAAGAATTTGATAGAGGATAATCAAGTAGAAAAACATCGATATGAGTTTCATTAGGTAAATAATGAAGTATCAGAAGGAGTTCCATCAGTAGAATAAGAATATGAGAATGATTTGTCAATGAAGATTCTAATTAATTTAAGCAAGTTCACCAGATAAAGAAGTATCATTAGAATGAGGTTTATCATGTTACGTTTCACTGAACTGAAGTGAATTTATTTTAGGAGCAACAGATATAGACATACTAAAAGGAGATCATGGCCCATCATACATAGGGCATACCAAATAAATAATTATGGGGCTGAATCTTTCAAATCTAAATATTTAGAAAAAGTTATATAAAGTTATATTGAGTTATCTAGGTATTTATATGATCATGAAGATGATTCTAGACTAAAAATAATAATATTATAATTGTTAAAGATCTTGAATATTGTATACAAGATAAGGTTATCAAAATTGCTTATGGGGAAGGAATGACTAAAGAAGAAGATATTTTTACAGTGAATTAGAAAAGAAGAATAAATAGTTTTTATTTAGGGTTTAAAACTAACTATTGAAAAGGCTTATGGTTGGGATATATAACTAGCTGGGAAAGAAGTGGATATGATAAGTACAATTAGGGGGAATAAAAAACTATGGAAAATGAGTTGATTTCTAGGGTGTAAAACTATGGTTATCTAGAGGAATGATTACTGGGGTTTAGAACTAGTTGCTACCTATTCCTTTGTATTCCTAAAAGAAGTTAGTAAAATAACCCATGTTGTGGGGTATAACCAGCACAGAAAAGAGTATGTCTTTGTACCAAACCTTTTAAATATCATCTTCTAATCTCTTACTTTATATTTATTTATAAGAAGTGTGGTTGAGCGATATCATTGAGTGGACTATAACTCTAAAAAGTTTCAAGTGTTGAGTTTGTAAGAAGAATTCATAAAAAAAGTGATCATTGATTAACCTCCTCCCCTCTCAGTGATCCTACATTGAACATGTAACTTCAATTGGTATTATATGATTTTCCCTATGAATATATAACTATTTACTAGGGACGAAGAATATAAATTCATTGAAAATTATGGGTGTTCCTTTATTTGATGGAAAAAACTATCACAGGTGGAAGAAAATAATGTTAACTTATATTTTATCTATTAAATTTAATGTTATATATATATAACCATGATATATCCTCCGATTAATGAGGTTTTTATAATAGCATCTAATAAGATAAATTTGGAAATTGAAGGAAAACTCCTAATTCAATTTTGATGGATCTTATAGAGAATGATTATACAAAGATTATGGGGTTACCAATGAGGAAACAATTGTAGGATAAGTTGAGAAGTTGTTATGAAGGAAATTAAAAAATTAAGGAAGATAAGATAAAAATATGGAGGAGTATGTTTGAAGGTATTAATATGGATTATGAATAAATTATTAATGAGTACTTTGCAATAGTTAATGATATTTTCATAAATATTAGATGTTTTGGTGAGAAGATATAATATTATACCATTTTTAAGAAAATGCTAAGATATTTTCCAAATAGTTTTGATACCAAAGTGTTATCTCTATGATATCTAGATTTTTTTATTGGGATGAACTTTAGAATACTCTTGTGGCATATTAAATTATGAAAACAATAATATTTAAGAATAATGATAAGTAATATATAGATTTTGAATCTTTATTAAAATTTAAGTATATAAATAAATAAGAAGAATAAGAATCACGTGATTTAGATACCAAGGAAAATAAAGAGGACATCAAAAAAACCATCACACTTATTTTTAAGTGATAAAAAAGGGAATTTGAAATTTAAAAGAGAAAAAATATCTTAAATGTTGTAATTACAATGATAGAGGAAACTTCCCCAGAAACTATCCTAAAAAGGAAATTGAGGAAACTAAATTAGAGAAATAATATGAGAAGTCTCAAAAACAGAATTTGAAGAAACATAAGAAAATATTTCTTAGTAAGAAGAAGAAAATTTTATTATGAAGAAGATAGTAAGATAATGATTCATCCACTAATGAATCTGATTTATTTTTCAACTTATTAGAACTTTTTAAGAGAGAAATTTATTCATAAGAAAATTATAATTATGGAGAAGAAAGAAAAAAAATGAATTTATTCTAAAATAAAATTTAGAAGAATCTCTTAAAAAAATACACAACTCAAGAAGGAAAGGAATAAGTTAAAGAAATAATTTATGGAGATAAATTTTTAGAATGATGAGTGACTAAAAAAAGAGGTAATAAACCTTAATGATATTAGATATAGGAAAATTAAAGTGTTTAGGATTGAAAGGATACTATGATTTTGTGAAGGAACGTCATCTAGAGAGGAGAAAATCAATTTGGTAGAAACAAAACATATTGAGGTATATAAATAGAACACGATGAAGTTAGATAAATTTGAGAATATTATGAATGTTATTAAGGAATGTTTGGATGAGAAATAAGAATATTTATCAGAAATAAAATCAAATTTTCTTATAGAAAAAAGTGATTTAAGAGATTTTAGAGAAATTTTCTCCAAAATAGTTGAGGTTAAAGGTGAATCTTCTCAAGATGGTGAAAATTTAGGTTCACAGAAGCAAGTAGTTCCTATTCTAAGAAAATCTCAATGTGAATCTTATTCTACTAATAATTCAAGTTAAAAATTAAATATTTTTGAGAAATCATCCTATACTAATTAACAATGTAATTCATCAAGAAAGTATATTTCTGAACAAAGTCTCCCATAGTTATTAAAGGAATAACAACAACAATATTCAAAGAAATGCTACTATCAGTATGAAATATCAAAATTAAAAGGTCATTATTGGTGTTGTGGAGTATTTTAACAAAAAACATATTCATGTTGGTACAATATTTCTCTACCAATAAAATGTTATGAATCAAGGGGGAGCTATAATGAGAAGATAAAAAAAATTATAGAAAGTTTTTTGAGTCAAAAAAGAAAGTTCAGGTAGTAAAGAATGATAATTCCTCAAGAAATATATGTGATAAGTTAAATAAATTTGAGTAGGATAATAAATTTTAGAATGGAAAGTAGAAAAATAATGTTTATCAAGGTAAGAAAGAGTTCTTAGTTACTTAGCCATATCAAATGTCCATGGCTAGAAATATGGAGGAAGTACAAACATATATTAAAGGAAAGGTGATAAAATATGATTTGAAATATCTGTACAACATTTATAATAAGTTTCCAATAGATGTTGGTTTAAAAATTATTAAAAGTACAAGATATGTGAGTAATGTGGGCATATTACTCAAATTTGTATGACTATCTTAGAAACCTAAAAGGAAATTATGAAGAGGATGATAAATAGTTAAGGTAACACATAAGTTAAAAATGTTGAATAGAAGATGATAAATTTATATGAATACTATGTAGATGAAAATAAATTCATTTAATAATCTATGAAGGATGGTTGAAAGGAAGAAAGTACATCTCATGTTAAATATGAAAAGAATAAGAATAACTATAGAATGGTAGAAGACTTCCAATATGATCACCACTTCTAAGGAACATTAAGTTTTCTTCTTATTTCCAATATATGTTCTTATTTATACTAAAATGTATGGATTTAAAGGAAAAGTTATAGAAAATATGGATATGTGCTATATAATTTTTACAGTAAGAAGAGACACCAACCATGGTATATTTTCTAACCATGGTGAGGAATGAAGGGCCACCCTTAAGGGGGAGAAAACCTAAAACCATGTTATGAGTATCATATTTTTATTAAATAAGAATAAATGATAAAAAAATATAAGATGTTGGGAAAGCTATGTTTATACACTATAACTATTTTTATATGTTTATTAATATGGATTTAGTATTTTATATTAACAAAATTACCTATATTTACCTATATATAAATATGTTATAATGATCTTGGAAAAAATATTACATAATAAATATGAAATGGAAAACATTTATCACCCTGATTATTCACTATTTTTGTCTACAATGGATTTATCCATCTAGACTTATAGTTGTTTAGTTATTAAAATACTATTGTGATACTATTTTTCTATTGAGATTTTTTTCTCAAATTTCTGAGATAAAGAAAGATGACCAAACATGATCCTTATGTTACTCTTTTCATTTGATTGTCAATAAGGTGGAGAAATAATATAGGGGGATAAATAAAATGTGAAAATCACATGGGGAGAAAGTATTGAACACATATATTGACTTCAGGGATGTTTGAAGTTTTATGTTGATATTGACAACAAACACAAAAAGGGAGATAGTTGTTCCAAAGTGAGTTTGATTTTATTTTTTATCAATATTTAAATATGCGTTTTCCAAGAAAGTTACTTAATAAAATTTGAGAAGTTCGAGACAAGAGATGTAAAAGGATTTCCTTATGATGGTTACTAAAGTTTCCTTATTAAGGATATGAAGGTTTCCTTACAAAGTCAGTTGATGATGTGTTGATATTTTGGTTCCTAACATCATAAAGAAACTCATGATCCAAGATGGGTTTGTATGATTTTTTATAAATCTAGAGAAGTACAAAATTTTATAAAATACAATATTACCAGACAAAACATAGATGATGTTATCGGATGTGGAATTTTATGAATTTTGAATTTATGAGTTTTTATAAAGGTTTAGAATTTTGTTTTTAGTGAAATATTGAGTTGTAGGTTATATGAAGTTGAAAAATGTTATTAAACAAACAGACTCAATGCGAATAAACTAAGATGTATGTATTCCAAGTTACAAAGTTCAAATATGAAACTATATGGATATTGATCTATGAAGTTGTGGTTGTTCATGGTGTGATTGTTAAAGTTATCATGATAAGATAGAGAAATATTAGATATAATAAACCTTTGTAATACATCAGTTAGGGAGATACAATAAGCTTATCGGATGAACATGAACAAAGTCATATTGAATGGAATAAAACTTGACTAAGTGAGTTGATGAATTAATGAAGTTCCAATTAACAAATAAATGTGATTTTGAGTTTTTTGTTTTTTTTTATGTTTTTTAAAAGTGTAAGGTATATAGTTGAGTGATGTTTCATATTTTAGACAACATGTCAATGATATTAGATAGAGATAAGTAGTTTAGATCATCATATGAAGAAATCTATATGATTTTATTAGATTAAGGACGATAAAAAGATACTAGAAATATTCAACAGAAGGAGTATTAATATGAAATTAGATAAAGAATTACGATTCCATCAGATGGAGGTTCTCCAAGTAGATAAGGGTATAGAAAGTCTGAGATGAAGTTGAGTTTTATTAGAAAGAGATATGTTGATCCCAATATATAGAGGGATCATAATATAGTATAACTAGGTAAAGAAATATAACATAGAGATTTGTCTTTTGAGTCCATCAGATTAATAATATTAAATATGTACTATTACAAAAAGGAGTACTTGAAAAGTACATCAGAAAAAAAAATTCTGAATAAAGTTCTTAGGAGATTTAAATAAAAATTTTAAAGTGCTTAATAATTATAATACCAAGCTATTCATTTAAATGTTTTTATATATCCAAGGTTAAGGAAGTTTGAATAAATTATTTAATTCCATGTTTAGGAAGTTTGAGGAAGTTTTTTAACACCTCTAATGTTCCAAAAAGTCTCTAGAACATTCTAGAAGATTTTATAAGCATCCTATGAAATTTAGTTGAGTGGGAGATCTGAAATTTTATTTTCATTGATCCGGAAAATACTTTTGAGTTCCCACATATTCACCCAATAAGTTCACTTATAAAAATGGGGGTGAAATAGTATGAGAGATATACACTATTCATACACGGTGGATTAGAAGTACTGAAGGAATTGTGTTATGAGTACCCAAACAAGGTTATACTTGGTTAAAGTAGAAGCATCATATTGAGAAACCTAAAGAAAAATAACATTGTTTATAGTTTCATTAGGAAAAGAAGGATGTATTGGACCGAGTTTCATTGGTCAATGAAGAAGTTGAGTATGAGATGTGAACTGAGTTTCTATTTAGTTTAAGGAAGTGAACTAAATGAATAAGGATCATCAGACCGAGGTTTTTCAGACCAAGTTTCACTGAATTGAAGTATATTTATTTAAGGAGTACTAGACGGGGACATAGAAGAAATATATTGTGACCCATCAGGTGAAGATAATTCCAGACATAGAATGATCAGATGAACGTTTTCTAAGGTAAATTTTTGGAAAAAATTATGTTAGGTGAGATTGATTTATATGGGTCCTTCCAAGATTAGGAACAAGTTTCGAGAAGCAAAAATAATAAGAGAGTTGTTGAAGATCTTAAATATTTTACACAGATGAATATGATCCAAGATAGTTATGGCGAAAGAACATCTGAAGAAGAAGATCTTTCTACAACGGATTAAAAAATAAGAAGAATGAGGTTATAGTTGGGGTGTAGAACTAGTTGTTGAAAAGTCTTGTGACTGGGGTGTATAATCATCTGGGAAGGAAGTGGATATGAGAATGATAGTTTGGAGGTATAACTAACTATGTAATAAGAGTTAATTACTGAGGTATAGAACCAGGGTTAGCTGGAGGAACAATTACTAGGGTGCAGAACTAGTTGATGACTATGAATTTATATTCTTGAATAAAGTTAGTAAAATAATCAATGTTTAGAGGCATAAACAACATGGTAAAGGGAAGTTATTTCAATGAACCTTGTAAATATCTTGCACTAATCTCCCACATTATATTATTATATACAAAGTGAGGTTGAGAGATATCTTTGAGTGGATCGTAACCCTAAAACATTTCATAGGTTGAGTTTATAAGAATAATTTATAAAATAAAGATATCACTGGTTCAACCCATCCACCTATCAGTGATCCTCTACTGATCTGTGAACTTTATATTGGATGGGAATAGATTTTTATAATACATTTCCTGGGCTATTTCTATTTATTATTATTTTTATATTGTTTCTTCTATTATGGGTGATTACTTTAGACTGACTTGGGTGATCATTCAGGGTGAGAAATATTTCTATAATAAAAATAAATATGCAGAACAATGATCATAAAATGATGATAAAGATTTATACCTATCTCATTTATAGGTTGAATCATACTTTAGATCTTATGATAGAAATGGAAATAAGGCTATTGATCTTGTGGATTCTTTACCTATACAAACCATGAATAATAAGTAATAATAATCTAGAAGTGTCTTCTCTTCTATAAAAAGGAAGGAGGATAGGCCAGAGCCTGTATAAAATACCACCTCACCTACTACCACCCTTTACACTTCTTCTTAAGTCTATAAATTTGATTTTGAAAAAACAATAGACAATGAATATGACCCTTTTCCAAGGGATAAAGGCTTTGTTCATCCAAATATTGATGAGTTTTCAACTAGACCTAGTGAATTTGGAATAAAATCCAGTACATAGGTCCCTCATGTTGTTGGTATAACTGATTTCAAGGATTTGGGGTCTTCTATATGCAAAATGCACTCTGGATAATTAACATTTATTCCCAAATTCTTTGTCATGTTTAATTTTATCAACACAAATAATTATTTTCTATTCTATAATGATAGTATTGAGAAGGATTGAAACAAAAATTATATGATCACATATGAGATTATAAAAAAACGTCCAAGTTCAAAACACGTTTCTTTACGGTTTTTAAGGGAGAGTCAGTTAAGGCCCTTGTGTAAGAGGATCCCAAGGATCCTACTTTTTTGGAATATAGTTCAAGGGATGTTTCTTCTAATTTTAATCTAACACCTATACTTATGGAGGAACATATGGGAAATTAGGAGGAGTTATAACCTTGGGTTGATTCTATCAAGATTAACACTATTTCTCTTGATTTTAGGAAAAATAGTGGGACCAATGGTACCACTAAAAAACACATTAAACAGTAAGGATCTAATAAGGATGATTCATTAGACATGGACAAACAAGATACTCTATTGTATCCCCTAAAGAAATAGAGGAGGGGTTGACATTTGACAAGTCTAGGTGGATATCAGAACAAAGGAAGAAAACATAAAAAATATGATCATGAATAGATGGATTGATATGATGTTGTGATGATGATGACTTGTGCCTTTTTTCAAGAGTGTTACTTCATGTATATTTCTTATTATTTTTGTTCTTTTGGTTTCATTAGGCCACTTATTTGTGCTTTCATGCCCATATACGTTTTGTGTGTGTGTGTTTATTAATAAAAATTTTAAAGGTCATAGGTTTGGGTTTCCAAATACATGAATCATCCTATTTTTTGTTATTATTCATAAATAAAATAATAATAATATTATCATGAATTTAATAAAAGATAATTATCATATATTTATTATCATAACATTATTATCATTACTTAAGAAATAATATTATGTGTTTATTATCATGATTTTGTTATCATTACTTTATTATCACGAATATTAATAATTATCATGAATGTATTATTTTCATCATGAATTTAATATCTTTTAGTTATTATCATGACTTATTATCTTTTAATAATTATCATTACTTTATTATATTTTATTTTTTGATCTTGGGACTTATCGGTCATGAATTTATTATCATGACTTTATTAATGATAATATTATTATCATGAGCCAACGAGATGTAGTCGAGTGGTACAAGGTCCTACTTAGCATCCATGAGGTCAGGGGTTGAACCCCTAATGACCTCCATTTTGGGGGGTTTAATGTGGTTACTATAGCATTACTATAGAAATGCTATAGTAGAGGCATCATAATAGATGTGATAACTATTCACAAATTGGATTTTGGGATATTTCATTGGTCTTCCAGTACACTAGGTCTTCACTCTATGTATTCATGGCCTTTGGGACATCAATAATCTATATACAAGTGACATGGAGGGACTAGGAAAATAGATCAGCATGTCAGGTAGGCAGAACAAGCATGGCGACATGTAGGTGCCGCTGGGTGGGTGACCTCAAAAGAGGGATGGGTGTGATGAAACCTATTAATAATCTATATTTCCTCATGGGTTTCTAATCTAGAATTAATGGGAACCCTTTCTTGAAACTCATAGAAAAATGAGATCAGTTAGATAATATGGATCAATAGGTTGGTGGTGTAACCAGATGCCACAAAGGAAGCATCAGTTGGACAACTCAAGAGAGAGATAGGTGTACTGGAACCTATTATTAATCCTTCATCCCACATGATAATGTGGGACAAAAGGGGTTCCCTATCATAGCGTATCAGGGGAAGCATGATGCACCAACTTGACATGGGGTGACACAACATCCAAGACAGGTAACACAGGTGCAATAACTATTATAGGGGGTAGCATGGCTTGATACTATCATCATGACATATTGCTGGACATTCATGCGAGTCCTTCAGGTCATCTTATTTAGGGGCCTATGAGCCAAATTCAGTCGGGCGTTCAGTTCATAATATTTTGGGCTAAGAAAAAAGGGATTTAAAACCTATAGGGCCTTCGGGGAATTGAAAATGTAATAAAATAAATCCAGTTGGTTGTTATTATTCCTTATAGTAAGAGATGAGGCTTTAATCATTGGTGTTACTAGGTGTATAAGTTTTCAGTTTATATTCCCCTCTACCTAGTATAAATAAACATAATTATCATGACTCTATTATCTTGGGTCAAGTCCTCAGATACATGTATTTTATTTTTATTTGTGTGCATATGTAACCATATTTAATTATTATTATTATTATTATTATAATTCATAAATATAATAAGAAAAAAATAATTTCCACACCACAAAACATTATTGTTTAATAATAATTAATAATAATAATAATATTGTTATTTATTATTATTATCTTTTAATAATTAAATTATTATTAATTCATAATTACATTATTATTATTAAAATTTTCAGTTAATTTATCAATTATGATTATTAATTATATTAACAATTATTTTGATATATTTTTAAATATCAAATTAATTATATTAATAATTTCATTTTTAATATTCATTATCATAAATTATTATTCAATATATTTTTATTTTTAATTACATATTTAATTGCATCATTAAAAGATATTTTTTTATTATTAATTATTTTTTTAATTATACCAATAAAATTATTAATAATCATCATTATGACTATATTAATTACTATTTATTATAATATTAAACAATAATTAATAATTTCTTATCATTAATGTGTTATTAAAAAGAATATATTATTCATTTAATGTTGGAAAAGATGTGTCTGGATTAGACTAGTACATGGGTCAGGGGACCTGCTCAGTCTGATAAGTCTAACTTTATAAAAAATCATATTATGGCCTAATTTATTAGGCCTGATTATTAAATGATCCTAAATTTAAATTCCCGATTAATAATAGGGTTGGGATCCAGCTTTAATTAGTGACCAAATAACTGACCCACCTAACCCTATATTATAATTATATATTTTATAATGTATTAACATTTATATTTGTTAAAGATTATTATAAATAAATAATTTTATAAATAAAATTTATTTATTAAATATAAATAAAGTTTATATTTATTAATGTTTATTATATATAAATAATGTTGATATAGTAATGTTTATATTATTATTATATATAAAATGTGTTAATATTTATATTTATTAAATATTATTATATAAAAAATTAATTTAATTTAATAATATATTATGGCATGATGGGATTTTTTCATGGATCAATTATTAAATGGTATTTTTTTCAAGGCCCAATTGAAAAACATCAATCTAGGGCCAGTCCAACCAAACCTAGTTAATATATGGACCAATTTTATTTTGACCCAAACCTAACAAACCTTACCCATGTAAATGTCTAGTATGAATACCACATTGAAAATCTGGAAACTATGTCAAGGGACATACCCTTATAAAATGGGGTCTCGAGTGAGATTTTAAACAATATTTTTAGAATACTTTAAATAAAGTAATATTGAATCCATTTTCAGTGATATATATTGGTTGGGATACCTAGGAGAATTATACCAACTATCGGGTCAGAGGGATCTAATGAGAGTGGTGAAACCCATTAATCCTCACTAATACATAAAAATAAAAAATAATATTTTTTTATTTGATATATATATATATATATAAATAACAAAAAAAATAAAAAAATAAATAGAAAAAGAAATAAGAGAATTGTCTTGGAAAACATCTTCCTTAAAACATATTCAAATAAGGCACTTTCTTGGAAATAACCCTCTTTGAATATGTTTTGAAGAAGGAATTGTCTAAGACAACATCTTATTTAGAAACACAAAGTGGGAACTGTCTTGAACAACTACCTTCCCTCTATCTGAAAATGATCCTAGATGAAGAAATACTTTACTGATTTTGATATTTTTAGAATATATTTGTTTCCATTGTATGAGGAAATTTTTATAGTGATAAATGAATATTGAATTAGGAAAAAATTAATTAAATGATTATTAGAGGCTATGTAGGTACCAATATGATGAAATTGTTTGATGTTAGAAATATCAAATTTTTAAACTAATTTATGAAAATAAATATAGGAGGATTGAAAATACAAAAAAGAGGAAACCAAATATGGTAGATCCATTTGATTGGTGAATCTGTTACACCAATGGGTTTTCCCATTAGAAGGTTGAAATTAAGGGAGGAAAAACCACAATATAGCTCACTTGGGAAAATAATGGTGATATGGATTAATTTACACCAAGAATGATTTAGTTGTACTGATTAAAGGAAGAAGGATATATGAGGATAATACTGAGAGATTATTTATTACACATAGATAATGACATAAACAATAGATCAAGGGGGATATTTATCCTTGATTGAGGAGGTATCAAGGGTCTTACACAATGAGATCCAAATAGGGTAATCTAAGTTAAATTAATAAATATATTTCAATAGTGAAGTCTGAGATATTACTTGAGCAACATAAAAGATAATATTTCTTACATTCATAGTTTTCTTATTGGAACTTATTTTATATTCATAGACAATGTGTTATTAAGTGTTTTCTTTGAAAATTCATTATGGATGATTTTATACATGATATTGTTGTTGATATAGTTTTATAATATTTTTCACTTTTCTTGAATTTAATTTCATGAACTCATTATTTTAATATTGACTGAAGTATCAAAGGAAAAAACATGATATTACTATTTTTGATAAAAAAAATTATCTTAATCATCAACAAAATATCAATGGGTTTTGTGTATGAAAAAAATTATAGTGGTATTTACATGATTAATGATGTTATGTTCTATTTAGTGTTTAATTATTTTATATGCTAGTAAATTAATAATTTTTTGAAGTATCCAGAGATAAATTGAAATCCAAAATTCATTTTCATTTAATGAAATTGTTAATGTAAAGGAGAATATCATTCCTAAATATATTTTACATAAAAAAATTATTCATAACACTGAATAATAATTTGAAAGATTATTAGTTGATGTGGAAAAATATAGTAGGTGTTGATATAACTAAGTGAAAGTGAATTTTTATTAACTACCTTCTTAATATTTCATGATGGAATTTTAACCACTTCATTATATAAATTCTCAATTCATGAAAGCACTTTCTTAACAATAGTAAACTTTCCATCAAACAAAATCAATCCAACTCCACATTGTTCATAATTTAATAATTTTATCTCTTGTATGTTGTCTCATTTTACTAAACTCATTATTTATATACAATTTTATTTAACCAAAATCACTATTTGGAAACTATCATAATTAAAACCTTCTTTTTTTCCATTCTTATTTTCTTATTTACTTTTTATTTTTTTTAATCTAATGAATGCTCACCCCCTCCTTATAGTGAGACCCTTCAGCACTATGACATTTTCATAGAGTGTAGGTTTATAAATGATATTTTTACATGTATTAGTGATTGCACACAACAAAATTTTGATTCGTTTCTAAGAAAGTGAAGAAATGTATTCATTAGATTATATCTTTATAAAAAATATTTATTTAGTGACTAATAAAGTTTCACTTATATTTTTTATTATTTTATTAAATTCTATAATCTATTATTCGCATTCTGAATTTTCATATTATTTTATAAATAATGGAATGTTATGATGTTTTAAATCAACTAAATTAATAATTTTTCACATATTTTGGTTATTATGGACACATTGCATGAAATTATGTTTAAAATCAATAATTGAAGTTTTGTTTCCACACAAGGAAGATACGTTGAGATAGGGGTGAATTAGGGTATGAAAATTTTAAACATACCTTTCCAATAATCTTGTTTCATGGTTAGTCAAATCTCTTTTCTCTCCCTCATAACGAATATGAAAGTGACAAATCAAACAGGAGGGGGATAAGAAATTTTACTTAATTCAACCACACTGGGCTACTCCCATGGAACATAAACTAGAGATGTGTTACTGAACCAAAAATTCCTTATAATAATAATACTTATTCATAAAATTTTATAGTAAACCCATTGTTCTTCTTGGTTTAAAATACTAAAAAATATTTAAGAAATCATTTATCTCCTAATTCAAAAAAACCATTGCTCCTCCAAGTGAACACATTGATCTTCCACAAACTAAAAAAATAGTTTACACCAATATAGGTGTAGCAATATGATTCACCTTCATCAATAAAATGAACTCCATGATTTTTAAAGAATAACCCCATTGAATTTGCTTGATCTCTCTATATTTATAGTACTCTTAATTATATAATCTCCTCTTATTATTGATATTCACTAACCTTTTATCTTTTGTGTGAGGAGATATATATCTAACCCCATGATAAATTATACAATTTTACCTTGATTAGAGTATTCAATTTTATTAGAGTATCTTAGGTAAATTCCTTTATTCATTCTCTTTAAATCCAAGTAAAAAAATACCCATTTATATCCCAATATATATCCATAAAGATAAAAAATTATAACTATAGAAAATTTACTTGCTCTAAAAAACCACGGTGTTACCATGATCATCATTACAAAATCTCCTCTTATTCCAAAAATCATGTTGTCAGCCAATTTGAACTCTAATTTTTATGTCATGATGGATCATTTAAAATGAGTCTTCATTTAATATTTCATGAAATAAACATCATTTAACATCACAATCCCCCTTATATAAAACACTATAATTTCACTATTTCCTATTCATATGATACAATCATAACTTCATGACATAACCTATTTTAATATAGTGTGATATTTTACCTATTATCCATGATTCCTTCAACATTTAATCTTACACATCAATCATGACTTAAGAATTTCCTTTATGTCATGAACATAAAACTATCTCGAAACATCACTGCACCAAATTATTATAGTGTGATCCTCTATGCATTACGGTGTGATTTATATCATTGAGGATATATTTTTTCTATTTTACTCAAAAATTATATAAAATCTATAAAAATAATTCTTCATGATTAAATTATTATTTTAGAATATATTTGACTATATTTTTCAATAAACATAATCCAAAAATGCATGTGAGTATTTGTAATAATAATACCCCCTTTAGTTTGTTGAAAACACTCAACCAACTTAATAAACCACTTTAAACACCATCCTTCATTTACCACCATCATACTCAAGATATATTAATAAATTATTCTCTTATCATTTATTATAAGATCACATTTTTCATGCTTGAAATGAGAAATGATATTTAAATGAAAATATCATCAATGAAACAGCTCATCAAATTTCATTCTTTACTCTAGACACCTCATGTCACCAACAAATGGAATATTTTTTGCTCTTGAAATTACTTCCCATTAACACCACTTGGGATTGTAAATTGTATAAAACAGCCTTTTTCATAGAACTTGATACTTTTGAATATCAATCCATATTTAGTAAAACAACTCCCCTTATTTTTCATACATGCACTCTCCCCTAATCATTTTCAATGAAATCATCCCCCTTTATCAATAATATTTGGGAAAATCCCACTTAGTCCAAAAATGGGAAATACTTAATAAAATTTTAGTATATATCCCTTAAAATATCTCTCCCTAAGAATAAATATGAGACTATGTCAATACCTCTTTGTCAATAAACCTAAAGAAGACTTCTTTGAAATATATGAGAATGGAATATTAACTCATCCAATTGTACTATGAGATATAACACACCTTTTCACAGAACACCTATTGATAAAACCATTTATTGATTATAACATTTTAAATAATAAACATGGAATGACTATAACCTAGGGGTAGGGGTTACTTTCTCTAAATATCTCAAGTGATTAGAGAAGATTGAACTGCAAGAGACAACTGGTACTTTTTAAACACTTCCTTGAATAATGCCTCTGTCATGATGTCTGTGATTTGGATTTGAGTGAAAAAATATTATACCCTCACAATCCCTTGCTTAATTGTCCCCTTGATAAAGTGACATTTCATACAATATTATTTTTCCTTAAATGATTGGATTAGTAAAAAATCAGGTCTTTTATATCAATTTTTATGTTTTTAGCATTGATTTTTGAGGCCATTCTATTACAATAGATGTAGTAGATATATTTTTAATATCAGATATTAAAACTAAAATAAAAAATATTTACAATTTAAATTATTATATAAATTATTTTTTTAATAATATGGAATAATTTTCCAGGTCATATTTTTTAAAAACCCATGTGAAAAATAATTTTTCATGTCAATTATTTAAATAACTGACGTTAAAGATATATGTTTTTTTTAAAAATTATGAGAGAACATAGAACCTTTCTCAGTTTTTTTGGATAATCAACAACAAAAATCACAATTTCATATGATAAAATAATTAGATTACAATTATAGAACTTAAAAAATTATCATTCAAATATATAATGTAAATATTTAATAAATACTATTAATAATGAATGAAAAAATGGACAAGATTAAAAGAGACCAATTAATTGATTTTACCTCCATGCAAGGATCATTGATAAATCATAATGTTTGAACAAATATATTCATCTTTTTAAAATTATTTTTTAATATTTTTATCACCACTAAAACGACCCTCTCTATATCTATAATGGATATTCCATCATGATTAAGAATCTATGAATGAATAATAGAGGGAGAAATGAATATTTGGGAGAAAATTTGAATGGTCATAATATCCTTGAATATGGATGGAGAAATAGAGGTTTGGGAGGGAAATAAAAAATAGAGTGTATGGTGTGATAGATTTGTGGGTGGGAAAGAATAATCATCACATGAGTATGATGTGAAAACAAAAATTCATGTATGGTGAGATAAATCTTTAGGTAGGGTATAAAAATATTGTTAGTGTGATGTGGAAAAAATAAAATTTTCATGTTAGGGTTATATTTTTAACATATATTATTTCAATGAATAATATTAAAAACGTTGTCTATGATATTTTTAATTTCGATTATTAAAGACACAAACATTAAAAATACCATTTTTTAAATTTTTCAATGTCTGGAATTGAAATAAATAATTTTAAAAATATTCTATAAAATATTGTTAACATCAGTTATAGCAATAAATGATTTTAAAAATACCCATGTAATAGTTTTTTTCTTCAGTCATTTAATAATCGAAATTAAAATATAGATGTTATAATTACATTTTATACTAGTGTGGATAATATTTTTACTAAGATTAATAGAACTCAAAGTGTCACACTTGATTACAATAATATAATTAACTTCAACTACAATATCTTTAAGTTTTTTATTTATCCATAAGAGTTTCATGAAATATTTATTAAATACTATATATTTAGTTTAAGTAGTGATCAAGGAATTAGAAAATTACTTCATACTTATCCATGATATACAAAAGTCTCTAAAATAAAATTTAAAGACCAATGTTGACTTCCTATCATATTTTAATCTAATACAATTCATATTTTTACATTATAATAACTCCAACTATAATGTTTCATTGTGGATCAAACTAAAATACACCTTGAATATTATATTATGAAGAATTATTTTCACCACTATAATGTATATTTATTTGGGATAACTTTAATAACTTGTTTCTTGAAAAGTAACAAAAACAATATCAGGTCTTGTAGCTGTTAAATAAAATAATATCTAGATTATTTTTCTATAATTCATCATATTGATCACTTTGACACTTGCATCTCTTAATAACTTTTTCTAGGAAGAAATTGGTGTTTTTAAAGCCTTTAAATCCTCCATTAAAATTATTCTCTGTATCTTATTATTATATTTAAATTAATAAATAAAAGTTCAATGAAATCCTTATATCACTTTCAAACCAAGTAAAAACATCAACTTATCAATCAATGATATTTTGAACTGACTCTTTTGAATTTAGAGAATTACTTGCATTGAGACTTGTTCAATCCTCCATGGATTATTTCATCCACATATATGTAAAACATGATCCTTTGATTTTTATCCTATTTGATAAATATATTATGATGAGTTCTAGCACACTGGAAACCAAGCTTTATTAAGTATTTATCAATCCTAGAATACCATACTCTTGGATCTTGCTTCAACCTATAAAGATACTTCTTCAACTGGAATACTATTTTCTCATTATCATGAATAATAAATCCATTTGGATGTTTAATATATAACTATTTTTCAATAACTCCATTAAGAAATGTATATTTTACATTCAACTATAAAACCTTGAATTCCCTTTTCAATTCTATGTCTAATAATAATTAAATCATTTACAATCTATCCATAGGAGAAAATTAATCATCCTTATCATTCATTTCAATTTAGGGGTAAATTTTGCACAAAATGATGTGCATGTTTCAAATCAACTTGCCTTTTTTTATTCAAATTGTTATGAAAATACCATTTAGTTATTGTCCTGACCCCCTCCTTCCAAAGGAACCCATCTTGTGATGGCAATGAAGGTATATAGATAATGACCCCCCAAGTATCTCCTCTAGTAGGCCCTGAGTTGGTGACTATCAGCAAGGGTATAAAAATCTCACATATAAGAGGTATTAACTTCTATATAATATTGTATTATAAGAAAGTATAATAAAATACCAATGAACTAAAGTAAATAATATAAATATAAATCCAAACCATCCCATAATTCATAAAAATATCAATAAATACAAATTAAAGACTCCAAGTGAATACCAAAAGACAGTCTTATGACAGCGGATCAACAAAAGCTCCATATCCCAAGATAGTAATGTCTATATTGGTGCTTTAAATCCTCCTAGAAACCTGAGAAACAATTTCTATTCATAATGTGAGAATAAAAGGTTTATTAAGTATACTCATACCCAAGGTCTCAAGTTCACATGTGAAAAGATCATACTAATGTGTCAGTGAACAAACCACAAGAAAACATGCACCTAAATAGGTAAACTAACCAATATCATCATCACTATGGAACAATAACTAAATCATTCATCAAATATAGTATTATAGTATCAAAATATCACAAAGAATAGGCACCCCACAACCGCTTCCTTGTTGACTTGTCGCTCTTATTCCCCATCGTCATGCCTTGTGCTCCCATTCCTTCCATACATATCACATCACATAATCATTAATACATGATGTGGTATAGGAAATATCCATAACTACCCACCCTTGAAAGGTCTAGAATCTAGTTTATAATATTTCATCATAACATCAAATTATCATCACGTCACATCACAAAAACATCACATAACCGGGACAGTAGGGTATCATGAATGTGAAGGACATCAACATCATGACTTCCTCCTACCATGAATGACCAAAACATATATCACATCCCCAAAAACATTGGTTAATCTAAAATATCAACCCATATATGGGTTATCTCGAATACTAACCTATATCATCACTGGGTAATCTCCAACACTAACCCAAATAATGACTACCGTCAATGGAAGAGTGTGGAAGAGGGGGTATCCATCCATGTAAGAACCTGATTCATTATATGAGGTAAAAATATATTTAATTTTATTTAAAATTATTAATTACATCCTAATGTTAATACCCTTTAAGGTTATGGGGTTATCGGCAGTGTCTGGGTCTTTTTTGGATCTCGAAACCCAACTCTCAAAGAAAAACATCTAAGTCATACGGTTACTAGAAATAGTGTGACCCAATCCACACAGTTTGATGAAACCACTTGGGGATAGACAATGGGATTGGGGAGCCTGTACATTTTGAGGAAACCATGTGGATGGAGGTGCACTCTTGTGTGGGGCTACTGTAATTTTTAGTAGATTCATAATGCACAGTTTGTGCATGGTTAGTCAAACTTTGCACATTGACTGTGCAGGTGCCCCATTAGCACAACATAGGGCACATAGTTGGCACATGGTTGGCGCACAGTTTTTTCAATTGTGAAACCAAACCATGTGATCCAGTGTTTTAATCCAAAATGACTGTTTTTACCTTATAATATGTTATAACCTAAATCTATTTTTATTTTCTCCTCCCATTGGCAGAACCTCAAGTTGGTACCCCTCTTTGAAGAAAAATTGTTGGATTTGACACCGATTCTCCATTAGAACTCGGATTTGAGCACCAATAATCTCATTAGATTTATATCGGTAAGTACTCTATTCAGTTGTTTCTGTTTATTGTTTGACTTGGTATCATCTGTGCTATTTAGGTGTAAGATAATATTCCATATTTCCAGTTTTTTTATCTGTTCCTAATTTTTCACATGATCCGAGTCAAATAAAGATATAATACTAGATGATAAATCCACTAAGGACCTACAATAGGTGGTCTCATGCTTTTACCTTATTCTCAGGGTGTTTATATATATTCCTTTGTTTCGTACGCACAATTTTCCACATGATTCCATTGAAATGGAATTTATTTCTTGATTAAAATGAATAAGTATGACATTTTTAATTAAATATACCCATTGATAAATGTTTAAAGGTTGATGACCTAGAATGAAAACCACCCATTGGGTGAGTTGTTTAATTAATAAGACCAACATGGATGGCATATGAATTGATCACTTTTATAGTATTCCGTTACCCCTTTACATGGGATCTTAAATAAAGAATTATAATTATAATTTGAATTTATTAAAGTAAGGTAATGGAAGACCATGTCCCTAGGCTATGGCCATTTTTTTTATTTCTTAATCATGATTTTATACTTATAATGAAATTACCATGTGAGATAATTAAAAGGATAATTATTCTAATCTTATCCATTGCCTTGAGCCACCTTTTGAGGCGAGGTTTAATTGAAATGATCATGGTGATGACCTTTGAAATAATTAAATAATATTGATTGAATATGTTTCATATTCATTGGGTGACACATGAGTTCATCAATGAATTACATGGATGGAATCTTTTAGCTACCACCTTACTTACACCATATTGATACTTGGAATCCCTGGCAGACTACCAAGGAATGACTTAGAAGGCTTATCATCATATTCCCAAGTTATACTTAGACTTCATATGTATTTCCAATTAGAGAATCATAGGGATGATTCTATATTCTCCAGGAGTGAGACTTGTTCTCCCTTAGTAGACCACCAAGGAAAGACTCAAATGGAGATGATGTTATACCACACCTAAAGTGATACGTAGGTTATAATGAGGATCACCATGGATAGTCTTGTAGGGTGTTTGGTTCATGTTATGCAAGGAGTGATACATGGATTCTAAATAAGGAATTATGAGGATGGGATTAGGTTATTAATAGAATAATTAATGAAATGATTTTTATGAAATATCTACAAATCCAAAGCACAAGCTTGGATTCGATCAATGTACCATACCATATTGATGGCATGGTTAGGAAGATCTTAATCATATACATTTACGGGGATGATGGGCTATGTTCCAGGTACCAAGAATAAATTATAAATTTTTATAGGACTATATATTTGTTTAGAGACTTTATGGAAAATTCCAAAGTAGGTAGCAGAGGAACGGTCTCCATGTGAACCCATACCTTTATGGTTTTTTACTTCCAGCACTTCTATTACATATTCTATAACAACCTACACACTGTTATTATTATATATTCATGGAATGAATGACATTAGAAACTATTGGTGGTGGACTACTGGGATTTTATCTCACACCCTACTCGGTCCACCTTTGGTACCCAAGAATATTTCGTGACTGCAAGTATGGATAAGGGAAAATTCCCCACTACAGGTTTTTGATTGCTTCTTAGGAGAATGATATCATAGGACCGAGATGAGGCTCGTGATTCTACCTAGATATAGATACTTTTTTTATTTTTTGTATCTTGGTACATGTATTGTACCATTGACTGTATACCTATTTTGGATACTTTGTAGACATATGACATGGTCATCATTGTATATGAGATTCCTTCTTGTATTGTTTTATATATCATCAGTTGGATGTTATCTATTGTTTGATTGATTTAATGCTTCCTCTATTGTTTTATTATTTCTACTACTATGTTATACTTTGGTAATATGTAATAGTCTCCCCATAGCCACACCCTAGGACCTCGTTGCTAGTAGGCAGCCTATGGTGTTTGGGGAGATGTGCTTGAGGCCATGTGGCCAAACAAGATCGGGGAAATTTTCAATGGAATTAGGGTCTGGGACATTAAAAAGTGGTATCATAGGAACTTTTCTGACTCACTATTTAGTGCAAATAGACCATAGATTAAGAAGAAAATGAAATTTTGCAATGATTTGTGCCTAGGAGTAGCTAACCCATGTGCGGAAAAATTCCAAATTTCCAAAAATATAAAACTTATATTTTCTATATTTGGTCTATTGAAGTTTATTTGATTCCACTATTAGGTGATACACTTAAATTGGGATGTTATTATTAATATTATTGTGGGTTATATTTTGTTGCAACCTGATGAGATAATGGTATTCCATCTAATGCATCATTTTAGAAAATTGTTAGAATTTGTATGCCATGCATTATTCCATGCCATATATGATGAATTGCTTAATTGAATGATGTTGTGATATATTCCATGATTGATATATATTCTATTTGATAAATGATTGTGTAGGGAATTGGAGAACATAGTTTGTAATTATAGAGACTTTTGTAACCTAAAAAGTGTTTTACTAATTAGGTTACAACAGACACCCTAACCAGCCAATTGTGGCATGTTGAGTCATGGAACAAAAGTCAAATAGGCTGGAATGTGTTATGGTGTGAATTAGGTGGATTCCATATTTGGTTCATGAGGAGTATGGGACCTTAGGGATCATAATTGGTGAACCATTTGTTTCAATCATTTAAAAAATGAATTGAGAAATAAATTTGAATTAAAAGGGAATTTAATTTCTTATATAAGGTAACTTGACCTAGTACCAAACTTAGTTGTAGAAAATAGGGAATATCTGTTCTTTTATTTTCATCTATATGTTTTCTAGACCTAACACAAGGACTAGGCATAGGGGTGTGATTCTTATATAGGAAGGCTTGTACCTATCCTATTTTAATATCAGTAGTTTTAGTGGTTGTTGAATATTATTATGAGGCATGCACTTGGAATTACTAGAAATATTCCACTACGATGTCCTCTAGTCACACACCAGGATGGTAGAGGCCACTAGGATCTAGAGGTGGTGGGCCATGGGATACTAGTAGATCCTCCCATGGTGATAGCTGAGGCACTAGTGATGGTTCTGAACATAGGTGTTGAGGTATAGTTCCTTGAAGGATTTATGCAGTTCATGCAGGCTGTTCAGAGCGCACCATGACCTTCCCCAACCATGAAAAAGTTGACGCGTGAGTTTTAGAAGCATCATCCGCTCATGTTTTCAGGGGATGGTGGACCACAATATTACGATTCATGGATATAGGACATTTTCTCAATCGTTAATCATCTCAATACACCTCCTAAGAGGAGGGTAAATCTCACTAATTACATGATGCATTATTCCACCAAGATATGGTGAGATGTCATTAATTAGTTGTATCATCATTGAGAGATTGGATTTGAGGGATTTTCATATGTCCTCTTTTGAATAATTATATCCCAAGACGTTGAGGGCTGATAGAGCCTGAGAGTTTATGCACTTGGAGCATATTATGTTATCAGTTATGGATTATTTATCCTATTTTACAAAACTATAGCATTTTAAACCTATTATAATGGGTGAATAGTTATATAAATCCAAATATTTGAATATGGTCTCAGGTCTGACATCTGATCATAGGTGAATGTCTTTTAGTTAACTACCATTTCTGAAATAGTAAATTTGGCTCTTATGATAGATCGTAACCTAAGAGAGGCTGGGGGTACGATCCAGGGTGGTCAAAAACCTATATCTGGTGATACATCGATCTTTAGTAATAAGAGTAATCTGAATATTTTCTGTGGTGATATTGGTAGCTAGATCACATAATCAGGTAGTGAGTTGAGGTGCCACCAATTCGGTAGACCATGACATATGAGGCCTTAGTGTAAGAGAGACCCATTAAAGTACCAATCCTACGAAAATAGGGGCCATCTACAACACATTTTCAAAACTTTTCATTTAGAATCCACTGAGAGAGGGTCTACACCAAATCCACATACACGAGTAGGGTCAACAACTTCTCATCAGGTAAGGAGTTAGAGTATATCTAGTTGATCAAGATAAGGTGGTGTTCATGGCCATGATAGTCAGCCCCCATATTTGCAGTGACCGCAGAGCATATATGCTCAGGGTAGCCAGACTGTATCACAAGGTTGTAGATTAGGACAAATATACACAGTGAAACTGACACCTAAGGAGTAGCATTCCAGACCTTCTACTATGATAGGTACTATTCTTGTAGGATTTATTTTCACATTTTCTCTATTCAATATAGGCTTTTATCATATATTTATATCTCTACTCATTATGGAGAGTCTTGGGGTAAACATTCTGTGTTATGATGGATTTATGATACTTGATACTCCATTGGGAATTTTAATGGAGGATGTACATTAGTGAATTGAGTGACCCTTGTGATTTGTGGGTGTCACTTCATATGAGACCTCTTTTTCTTAGAGATTATAGGTTTTAAAATTATTCAGAGGATGGACTGGTTGGTTTCATTTCATGATTTCATTAATTTCTATCACTAAAGGGTGACTTTCACATCAAAAAAAGGAAGAGAGTTTGTTCAAAAGGATGAATGAGATGTACAGGTGAGTTGAGATGGATCTAATCATCATGGGTTGGGTAAGATGACAACCCATATTGTGAGTTTATATATATATGATTAGGGAAACATCATAAAAATTTCCCTCTAGTGGTTTATCATTTTAGGGATGTTTTCCAAGATGACTTTTCAGGACTGCCTCCAGTGAGAGGTAGATTTCTTTATCAAGATAGTGCTAGGAGATACACTGGAATCCATTACTCCTAACAAGATGGTTGATACTGAGATGTAGAAGCATGAGGGGAATCTAGAGGATTTAAAGGAAAATTGGTTTATCCGAATGAGTACTTCTATGGGGTTCGCTAGTCCTTTTTGTGAAAAAAGGTGGATGATACCCTCAGGATTTTTATGGATTATCGAAAATTAAAACAACTGGAAGTTAAGAATTGATATCCTCTACCGCAGATAGATGAACTCTTCGACCATCTCCAAGGATCATGAGTGATATTGTAAATTTATTTGAGGTCTTTTTATCATTAGATATGTGTTAGAACATTAGATATACCACACATAACCTTTCATAGAAGGTATGGTCTATATGATTATTTGTTCATTCTATTCCGTCTCACGAATAAGAAAATAGTTTTAATGGCCCTGATGAACTGAGTTTTCCATCCTTATCTAGATTCATTTATCATGGTATTCATGGATGATATCTTGGTATATTCTCACACTCAAATGACCATGCAAAACACCTTGAGATCATATTGGATACACTGAGAGAACATTAATTATATGCTAAGCTCACAAAGTACCACTTCTAGATGGATTTGATTTACTTCCTGGGTCACATTATCTGAGATTTAGGAGTATTGGTTGACCCAAATAAGGTGAGAGCTCTAGTTTCTTAGTATCATCCCAAGAAAATCTTTGATATATAAAGTTTCTTGGGTTTAACTGGTTATTATAGTTTCTTTATAGAGGACTTATCATTCTTAGAATCACCTATTATGGGATTGAATAAGAAATGTGTGAAGTTTATATGGTCAGATGCATGTGAGATAGCCATTCAAGAGCTAAAAGGGAGATTGACTTCATCACAAATAGATATTTTTCTAGAACAAGACAAGAACTACACTATTTACTATGATGCATTAGGTATCAGTCTTGGAGATGTTTTGATACAGGAGGATAGAGTCATGGAATATGGGTATTTTTAGTCAAGGACACATGATAGAAATTACCCAACACATGACCTTGAATTAGTTATGGTTATAAATTCATTGCACTATTAGAGACACTACTTACTAGGAGAGTGTTTTGTGTTGTTAAAGGACCACAAAATACTCAAGTCTATTTTTACACAATGTGATCTAAATCGAAGGCAGTGAAGGTGGGATGAGTACCTAAATATTTTGAATTTGAGCATACCTATACGTCTGGTAAAGGCAATGTAGTGTCCAAAGCACTAAGTAGGTGGAACCAGACACATGTAGTTTAGGAGTCCAATAATGTGTGAAAACTTGTGGATTTGTTCTCTGGGATGCACTTGGAGGTTCATGATATTTAGGGGATGAATTTTATTTCATCATTATCTATGACCTATATCCTTATGGATAGAGTGAGGATGATACATATATGGTATTCTAAGGGGATAGTCCTATTGGAGGGTATGTAAGGTGAGTACCCTCCTCTTGGTTAGAATATAGGCGGGGATAAAGTTATGTGTATACATGGTTGAATATGTTTTTCAGCAGACATGTGTGAAGAGATGATGTGAGACTTATATTATTAATCTTGGGAAGTGAATCCCCATGTCACTGAGATGTATTGGGATTTATATTTCTAATACTGGTGGCTGGGTATAAAAATAGATATAGCTGTTTTTGTCATGAATTATTCCACCTGTCAGCAGGTGAAGGCAGAACATGAGCAACTATCTATAATTTTATAGTAGATTCCCATTCCCAAGTGAAAATGGGACGATGTTATAATGGATTTCGTGACCGAGTTAACAAGGTCACTGTAAGGAAATGATGCTGTTTGGTTTTTTGTTGATAGACTCAAAAAGGTTTCTCATTTAATACCTATTAAAGAGACCTTTTCAATATATGATCTTGGGAGGTTGTATATCTATTAGATAATACAACTACAAGGTGTCCCGCATACTATCATTTCAGATAGGGATTCCTCGTTCACTTCATACTTCTATAAAGGGTTTTATAGGTTGTTGGGTACAAAGGTGATTATGAGCACAACATACCACTCTAAGACCTATGGATAGTCAGAATTCCCAATACAGATGCTTGAGGACATGCTACAGGCATGGAACCTCAATTTTGGGGGCTCTTGGGAGAGTCACATACCCTTGGTTGATTTCACATAGAACAATATATTTTATAATAGTATTCATATAGTTCTTTATGAGGATTTGTATAGTAGTCCATAATGATCACTCGCATGATGGTTAGAGGTAGTAGAGGTAGCCATGCCTGGACCTCATCTCGTACAGGAGACTACAGAGAATGTTTAGTTGTTTAGAAAGAGGATAAATACTATAAAGTCTCAAAAAAAATCTTATTTCTATTTCCATTGATGAAATATAGAGTTCAAGTTTAGGGATCAAAACTTTTTACGTGTCTCACCAAGGGTGGGACACAGGAGGATTAAGAGATAAGGTAAAATTTCACCATGAAATGTCTGGTCATTCGAGATTATGGAAAGAGTTGGCCTAGTATCTTATCAATTGTAGTTACCTTAGTGGTATTGATCCATGAATGAAATATTCAATGTATCTCCGCTGCGCTATTATCATTCAGACCGATCTCATGCTTTTCATCCCAAGGAGGTTAAATTATAGGTGGATGCATCCTTTAAGGAGCATCTTATTCGTATTTTGGATCATATCATGAAGGATATATAAGGTTGGAAAGTTCCTCTAGTATGGGTGATATGGAAGAATGACCATGTACAAGACAAGACCTAGGGGTAGGAGGCTGATGTATGAGAACACTAGATTGATTTGTTCACAGATTATTCTTCACCACCCTTGTAAGGGTAATTTGGGGATGAATTTATTTAAAGGGGAAATTTTTAAGAACCCTGTTCTTACTATAAGGTAAAAATATATTTAATTTTGGTTTAAATTCGTAATTACAGCCTAAAATTAAGACCATTTGAGGTTATGGGGGCATTAGGGGTGTTCAGATCATGTTTGGATACCAGGACCCAACTTTAGGAGAAAAAAAACTATGTCACATGGTTAGTAGAAACCATGAGACCCAAGACGCATGATTTGATGAAACGATGTAGGGATAAGTAGTGGGATTAAGGATCCCACACGGTTTGAGAAAACCATGAATATGGTGGCACACACCCATGCAGGTAACCTACAAATTTTAGCAGATCCAAAATGCATGGTTTTCACATAGTTAGTCAAACTGAGTGCAGTGACCGTACGAGTGCCCCCTTAGCACAACAGAGGGAACACAATTGGTACATGGTTTGGATAACCATGTATCAAAACCATGAAACCAAGTGTTTTGAGACAAAATGACCATTTTACCTCAAAATATTTTATAAGATAAATCTATTTTCATTTTATCCTTCAATTGGAAGAACCTCACATTGGGATCCCTCATTGAATCCAAATTGTAGGCATTGCCACCAATTATATGTATAAAATCATATTAGATCACCAATCATCTCACAATATTACTAATGATAATTAATAAATTCCTTTTGTTCTATTCATTATTTGACTTAGTATTGGATGTGCTATTTAGGTGAAATTTCATATGCCTTGTTTCATGCTTTTTCACCCCTTCTTTATTTTTCTCCCGATCTGAGTCAAATCAGGAGCTGATACTGGATGAACACACTACAAAGGACCTATTATCGGTGGTATCATGATTTTATATCAATGTAAAGGTGTTTATATATATATTCCTTTTTTCCGCACACCCAATTTTCCAAGAAAATCCCTTGAAATAGAATGTATTCCTTGATTAAAATAAATAGGTATGACCTATGTAATTAAAGAGACCCATTGATAAATGTTTAAAGCTTAAGGATATATAGTTCAAAACACCCCTTGGGTGAGTTTTGTAATTAATAATAACACCGTGGGTGGTATATAAATTGACCAATATTAAATTGTTCCCATACCCCTTTCTATGGGATGTTAAATGATGAATTGTAATTTTAATTTGAATTGATTAAAGTAAGGTAATGTAATACCATGTCACTAGGATCTATCCATATATTTTCTTACATAAAAATGAGTTTCTTTTTATAATGAAATTCACAAATGATACATTTAATAGGCTAAGTCTTCTAAGCTTATCCCTTGTCTCGAGCAACCTTATAAGGTGAGGTTTAATTGAAATTATCATGGTGATGACATTTGAAATAATTAAATAATATTGATTGAATGTTTATAATATTCCTTGGATGACGCATGGATTTATATACAAAACCCATGGATAGAATCTTATGGATACTTCCTTACTTACACCTGAGTGATACTTCAACTCCCTAGAAGACTGCTAAGGATGGAATCAGGGTATTATCATCGTATTCCCAAGTGATACTTGGACTCCTTATATATTTACAAGGATGGAAGTAGAAGGAATATTATATAAATATTATAGGGTGAGACTTGGTCTCCCTTACTGGACCAACAAGGACGAACTGAAACAACGATGATGTTATACCACACCTAGAGTGATACCTAGGTCTGATGAGGATCACCATGGATGGGATTGTAGGGTGTTTGGTTAATGTAATGCCTGAAGTGTCACCTGGATTCAAAATAAGGAAGTCCAAATAAGACATCAGGTTCTTAATTGAATAATTAATGAAATGATTTATATGAAAATTCTACCAAGAAAAATCACAATCTTGGATTTGGTGAGTGTCATATACCATATTGATTTCCGGGTTAGATAGATCTTGATAATATACTATTATGGGGGATGATAGGCTATATTCTAGGTACCAAGAATAAATTATAAATTGATACAGGACTGATTGCTTATTTAGATACTTTTTAGCTAAGACCAAAGTATATAGCAGAGGACAAGAATCCATGTGAACCTAGACCATTATGGGTTTCTTACTTCTAACACTTCTTTTTCATATTCTATTATTACCTTTAAACTATTATTATTATTATTATTATTATTATATATTCACAGACTAATTGGAATTAGACACTATTGGTTGCGACTTACTGGGATTTTATCTCATACCCTACTTGGGATGCCTTTAGAACCCAAAAAGATTTCATGACTATAAATATGGATACGGGAAAACACCCTACTACAAGTTTTTGATTGTTTCTTAGAAGCAAGGGAGCACAAGACCAAGATGAGGCTCATGATGCTGTTGAAGATAGATTGTTTTGGTCTTTTTGGTATCTTGATACATGTATTGTACCATTTCCTATATACCTATTTTGGATTCTTTATAGACATATGAAATGGTTATCATTGTATATGAGATTTCATTAGGTATTGTTTTATATATCTTCCTTTGGATATTATCAATTCTCTGACTAATTTAATAATTATTTTTGTTGTTGTATGATTTATAATTATACGTTACACTTTGGTAAGAGGGAATAGTTTCCCCACAGACACACCCTATACCCTCACTACTAATCGACAACCTCTAGAATTTGGGTATATGCGCTTGAGGCCATGTGGAAAACTGGGCTTGGGGAATTGTTCAGTGGAATCCAGGTCTAGGATGCTACAATACATTCATATAAACACTGACCAGACTGTTGGATAAAAACCTGAAACACAAAAAAAATGAGTATTGGTAAGGTTATATAATTCAGGTGGGTGCATATAGAAATAACATAAAATTCAAGGTAGATAGATAGAGAGAACAAAATACCCAACCTATGGGTTCACATAAATTGTACTAGTATACACCACAACACCACCATTGCGCCATATGACATCTATCTCAACTTCTGCCACATCTAAATGAATCACACCACCCAAACATCACACGTAACCGCATAATTACACTTCTAATTATATGTGCCGCTATTTTCTAGATTCTAACGAGATTTTATTAACTCCCATTTACTAATCTATTCATTCAATTTATACATACTTTTCATTAACCATTCAATTCATTTAAGATAATTATCACACATCAATTCCAAACCATTCTTATTCATCTACAAACCCATGTATTTTCAATTTTAGTATTACATTTTATTCCATGTATAACCAGGCAACTAACAAAACCACACCACACATAAAAAATCACCCATATCACATCAACCATCACCAAAACACCACATTATCCAAGACATCTCACCATAATAACCACACATTACAACAAACACACATCATAGCCACCGTAAAACACAATAACCAAACATCACCACTACTACACATCAAAACCACTGCACATCACCACCATCGCAAACCACCTACATCACATTCCATTCTAGCCAACCATCACATCATGTACCACAATTCCCACACCAAATATGGATACTACCACCATCACAAAAAATACCACCTAAGACAAGTTAATACAAAAAACAAAACCACACACACCACCACAACCTAACTTACACAATTTTAGATTCAACGAGGGATTTATTTACTTTAGTTCATTACTTAATATGGGTATTCTCACAAAAATTCTAGATTTCCATTGGAAACCAATTCATTGGTCATATATAAGTGATTAACAATTTCATTCAGGGTGATAATAAGAAATAACACAAAAGGATATCATAACTAGACCAACTACAATACAAGAAACTCTTCCAAAAGACCATGATTTTTAGGAATTAAAATGAGAATATATAATATCATTAGAAATACTATCCAAATTAGTAAAACATGAGATTTATCCCCATTCCCATAAATTTGAGATTAATAAAATTAATTATATTCATTAATTTGAACCTTAATATCTATCAAATGGAAGGAAAAAGCATGAAATCCCAACACATGCACATATATGGGGAGATAACGAGGATTCCATACCTTAAATAAGTTTTCTGAGTCACTACGCACCATAAGGAAAATGAGAAATAATTAGAAGACTAGAAACACACTATGATTCCTCAAATAAACCTAAACCACACCAAAATCTCATAAAAAACTCATCCCAAACATTCTGCAAACTAGAAGAAATACACTACTCAGAATTCCCAAATGTAAACCTAAGAAAATAATATAGAAAACAAAATTTACTCACCATGGATTTCCAAAGATCAACCTCTAGAATCCAAGGATCAAAGTAGGAGTAAAGGGATTGGCATATCCTCTAAAAATTACAATCTTATGCCATTGGTTATAGATAAATTATAGAAAAATAAAATAATTTGAGTGAGACCAAGAATTTATAGATTAGATAGACCTTGGATCATTCATGGAATGAAACATATATTCACTTCACGAGTTTTTGTGAGGCCCTCTAATTTAGGATATAAAACATATTGATGTCATGAAATCATCAAACTCAAAATAGAATGAACATCCTTGAAATTTTGTGGTACCTTAGCCTTGAATTAATTCATGTCATGAATTATTCTTTCACATCACGTGTCACTTAGGCATAGAACCCTCATATGAACCACAAGTCATGAATATCCATCTTATAAGATATGAACATAATATCACATCATGAACAAATATTCACATCATGAAACACATGATGTATAATAATTATAGTTCCAAAATCCATCAAATCCTCTTCAAGCATCCTCTTAATAGCTCCAATTACCAAACCAACAAAGTAAGGAGTTGAGAAGGAACAAGACATTAGATTAAATACCTCTCAAATGATTCTCATCCTCAATAATCAAAACCAAAATGAAAGAAAAAAAGGAAGGGTCCAAAAAACTATCTCATGATATACCTCTCAGAGATCTTATTACACTCTAAATTCTATTTCCAACCAAAAACATAAAGATAAGAAAAAATCTCTATAAAACGCCTCGAAAAACCACATTACAATCCTCCACTAGAAATAACATCGCACTACCACGCTCCTACAAAAATTTCCCTCCCTCCAACATAACCACTCACACATCCATTTAAACCTCCACACAACATAATAAAATAACCTCCTCAACCATTACACATCACTTCCCCAAGCATGTAAATCAAGGAATATCACCCTCTATATCAAGATATGTTCTACTTTGGATAACATTGAATCACCCAAATGGTTTTAAAAAAGGTCATTAATATAACACATATTGATTATGAAGGGGTTTTACCCTCTCCATATTTTTTATGTAATAACACACATCATTTTCAAGGGAAAAAGGAACATCTCATAAATTATCAAGGTTCAAACATCACATCATCAAGGGAAAAAACAATGAAAAACTCAAAAAAAAACAAGTACTAGGAACATATCTACATTTAATGGTACCAAGTACTATACTCTAGGCCACAATGCGTCAAAATTACACAAACAAAGGAGACAATTCATCTATGAAACACTTTCTCTTCATGATCTTAGATCACTACTAGGCACTCCACAAATATCATATCATCCTATATATCCAACTATACACATTCAATGATGTGGGATTCATTTTGAAGATACCAATGAAGATAGAACATGTGGAAGACATCATGAATCCTGTCTGGATATGGTATAATTTCCAACCAATATGTCACCATGCCAACATGATCCAACACCTCAATAAGCATGATGAATAAGGGATAAAGCTTACTCCCCTACCAAACCTCCACTACCCCCATCGAGGGAAGACTCTAAAGAACACAAGATCTCTATCCTCAAACTCTAGGGGATATTTATACAATCCGAATTGGCCTCCTAACAACCCTGAACCACCCTCATCTTCTATCATACCATACGAATCTTCTCGGCTACACATTTCACCACATTAGGACCAAAAACACTGACCCCCTAACCTCCATCCAACAAAAAGGAGAATGATATGGCTACCCATATAATGACTCAAATGGAGCCATTACAATGGATGAGTGGTAGATTTTGTTATAGGTGAACACAACCAAAGGTTGGTTCTTTTCCTAGGATACACTAAATTCCAATATGGAAGATCGAAACATATCCTCTTACATCTGGATTGTCCAATCATTCTTCCAATATTTATGAGGGAGGAGAATATTTCTAGGGCACAACTAAGATCCAATGGAATGATTTGATGCACTCTAAAACCATTAGATAAAATGAGGATCCAAATCAAATATGATGGTACTTGGTACCCCATGAATATTAACCATACCAACCACATATCTCTTCGCTAGAACATCTATGAAACTTGATTCACAGATCACGAGAAAATGAGATGAATTCATCTATCGGTCTATAATCACCCAAATTGCATCACATTATCCCTGGTTCTAGGGTAACCTGATGAAGAAATCCATTTCTATGTCCTCCCATATCCACTCATGGATATACAAGGGTTGTAATAATCCTCTAGGAACACAGTGTTCAAATTTCATCTGCCAGAAATCCATACACTTCTCTATAAACTTTGCCACCAACCATTTCATCCTAGGTTACCAAAGCTACCTCCTCAAGTCATGATACATCTTTTTCACACCAAGATGCATCGCTAAGGGTGAGATGTAAAACTCATAGAGAACTACCTATCACATTTATAATGAAACAAATAGCCTCCTTTAAGACAACACTCAATTATAATCATCCTCTAACTATCCCTATAGATAATCATTATAGCCAACATGATCTTTCATCATCTATGCCCCTAAGTCTCACCACTATGACTCCTCCACATGTTGCATAAAGGATGACTCTATAGTCAAATAATATAGATAAACATAGCCACTGCTTTCTCATATGTCAAGATTCACTACTAAAAGATCCTCCATCCCATTCCAAACATATGAATATCCCTGAAAAAGCATATTCTCGGGATTTCTCACTCGGGGAATTGACAAAAACATTCCCATTTCCCATAGTGTAATAGATCTCAAAATTATAATCACTAAGAAACTCCATCCATTGATATTTTCATAGATTTATATCCCGCTGGGAGAGAATAAATTTTAGGCTCTCATGGTTTCTAAAAAGCACAAAGTGCTTGGTGATGAGGTAATGCCACCACAACTTTAGCATAAAAAAACTTCCACCAACTCCAAATCATTAGTGGTATAGTTGTGATTATAGGGACATAACTTCAAAGACCCATAATAGATCAAAACCCTATACTACATCAATAAATATCCTAATACAATATGGTACACGTCATAGAAAACTTAAAAACAACACCCTATTTAGCAAATCAAAGCACTGGAGAAATGATCAACTTATTCTCTAGGTAACCCAAAGCCACTTAGCACTGATCTATCCAAAAAATGTATAGTCCTTCTTGGTCAATACTATAATAAGGAATTTAATCTAAGATAAATTAGACTCAAACATCTGATAATATCATGCAGGACCAAGGAAATAGCAAACCGTTTCCATGTTCTTGGGTTCTTCCCAAGAAACAAATTCTTATAACTTTAATGGGTCCATGAACACACCCTTCTAAGACTCCACATTCCTTAGAAAATACACTTATATCATCCATAACTTACACCTGGAAAAATTTCCATAGATCTATATATTTTTGTGGACCTATAATATCACTATTAGATGATCAAAATTATCTTATTTTACTTCAAGTAGATCAACATATATTTGATGAACATGATGATAAAATATTCTTAGAAATCATATAATATGGATTTCATGATCCCCATGAACATATCTGGTGTGTTTGTGAAACTGAATGGAATGACCAAAAACTAAAAGTGTGCATATATTCACATAAAGGTAGTCCTTAGGATATCCTCATATTTAACCCTTATCTATTTATATCTAGATTGAAAACTGATCTTCCAGAACTAACCGGCTCCCTTCAACTGGTCGAATAGATCATCAATTCATGGGTGAGGGTAACAGTTCTTAACTATCAATTGATTCAACCTTTGTTAGTCTATGAAAAAACTTAGACTATTATCCATATTCATGGAGAAAAACATTAGGTAACCTTGAGGAGATACACTGGGTTGGATAAAACCCATATGTATCAGATCATCAACCACCATCCTTAACTCTCACAGCTCCATAGGATCCATTCGATAGGGATCCAAAAAAATCAGAGATATTCCTAGTTGTAGCTATATCCCAAACTCAAAATTATTTCAATCAGTTAGTGTCATAAAATCATCTAGGAAAAAACCTAGGAAATCTTCTATAACCATGAGAACATTATTTTATTTATATCCCACTAATAGATCCATCAATTGAGACAAAAGTGGCCCCACTTTCTTTCTACCCGTATGGTAACTTCAATCACCAATGAACGCCACCCACTAGACCTCTACATCAGAAAACAAAACTATCCTTTGGAAATAGTAAATTCATACACATATAGAATACAACTAATCCATTCCAAGGATAAATCATATGGTTGTATCTCTAGTAAAAATAAATCTTCCATCAATTAGTGCTACCCCATCACAAACCTTCATCTCTGACAAACATAAAACAAAGTATACTAACCTCTAATAAGTTTATACAACAACATGGGAATTTGAATACTATCTATTTTCATCACCAAGGTAAAAAATAACATAGGATCAATAAAGAAGTGTGAGGATCCTAAATCAAAAACAACACAAACAAGGGTAGAGGATAAACTCATTTTACCTCAGACAACCTCTAACCCTTCCAGTGTTGCCACATACATCACATGCATATGAAAATTACCATCTCCTTCACCTCTCTAATATTATAATTCATGACCATTATATGGAATATTTCCTTAAGGAAAAGGACCATAATAAGGCTTAACTCTTCCAAATCCTTATAATCTCAGCTATTGAACAAGTTATGGTAGTCACTTCTGCTGAAACTACCTTGGTTGTAACTGCTGCTATTACCAGAAAGGGGAATGAATGCTCATATGAAACTATTCTCCTTAGGAAGGTAGACACTAAGTATAGTGGTTTACATGTAACATGTAGACATATAATGAAAATGAGAATCCTCCAGTAGGTTCTTGGAAACTACCAGTTCTAGAAGGATGATATGAGATCCACCAGGTTCAGTTCCCCACGGGTCGGAACCCCGAATGCCTAAATGTCTGTGACCCACTACATGAAGCCTTTATACTCAAGATTAACTACTATAAACTCTTATGAGTATCACCTCATAGAGAAACTATATTCTCTATAACCACCTCCTTCTTCTGTACCTCTAGGTATGTAGAAATAATAAATGGTGTGACTGCATACTTGATCGATAAGAATAGTGCCTTATCTAGAAACCGCTCTCTAGACTCCTAATCTAGGAAAACACCATGAGTAAAGTGAATAAGGTCCTTTAATATGATCCCAATATCTATCACAATCATGATCCCATTCTAACTAGATATAATATTCTACCTATTTACTGCTTTCATCATAAAAAATAATAATTCCATACATAACTCCTTCTAGAAGGCGGGCCATAATTCATCTTCCACTTTGTGGTCACCATGATACAACATCATCCACTAATGTGACGCTTCCCACATATAGATGACTAACAATTAAACACAAAACTCTAATAGATCTTGAATTAGAACAAAATAGATCTTGGGAGTCTCCAATAAGTGCTCTGTTTCTAGATCTGAGATGATCCCCTCATACTTTCCCAAAACCTAGTACTAAAAGGAATGTAAGGCCCACTACCATGCCTTGTACTCCTTTGTTAGTAAAATAATATGTTGATCAATCAGGTCAGCCTACTGAACCTATACTACCTGAGCTACTCATGGACGATGACCAAGATTCATTCCTAAAAATGAAATGAGAAACCCTGAGTCTAATAGCATGGATTTTTTTATCAAGGTTCATTTAATCATCACATTTTAATTCCAAAAATCACCCAATTTATATATATGAATAAAGTGAATCATAATTCATGTACCTTTCTCAGGTCTATAACTTTAAAATAGGTTCACATCACTTGGTTGTTCAATAATCTTAGAGTCCTTACATCATATCATGGGGTCCCTAAAATGCCATTTCCTACCCAATATTCTTGGACTAAATCACACAACCAAATTATCTTCCACAATTTCCCTACCAAAACATGAAATCTTCATAATTACTAACTCTAAACATCATTATATATTTCAACTAAACCCTCTGATAACTCTCTATTATAGCCCTATCCCTTGAAAGGCACCCCTCCTAGGCTGATAATGAAGTAACAGAGATAATAAACCCCAAGTCCTACCTTTAGTAGGCCCCAATGTAAAACTAGGAGTATGAAAATATCACATATGGGAGACATTACCCTCTATAAAATATATGTTTAGGAGATAGGATAATAATCCACTGAAAAACTCCAGCACATAATAAAAATATAAACCCAAACCATCCTACAATACATGAACAATGTCAACAAATACAAATAAAAGTATCCAAGTAAATACCAAAAGATATTTTTATGGAATGGACTCAGTAATATATCCAAAACTTATGTTAGTAATATCAATATAGGTCATTGAAGTCCTTTTGAACACATGAAAAAATATTTATAAATGTCGGTTGAGTATAATAGGTATACTTTGTAGGATCACACCCAAGGTCTTAAGTGAACATGTGGATACAATATAATAATTATATAGTGAAAAATAGTAGAAGAAACAAGAACCTAAATAGGTCAACTAACCAATATCAGCCTCACCAAGGAATGATCACCAAATCACACATTAAATATAGTAAAATAGTATCAAAATAATACAAAGCATAGGTTCTCTACAACCACTTCCCCACCAGTTTTCTCCTCTCACATCCCAACATCAAATGTCATATAATCTCACCCCTTCCATAAATATCACATCACATAACTAACCATATTTTATGTGGACCAAGACTCATCCCTACCTACCCCACCATCATAAGGTCTAGCATTTGGTACTATAATTAGTCATCCTCACATCGCATCCTCATCATATCACATCATAACCACATTACAAAACCAAGGTAGTAGGGTATCATGAATGTGAAGTACATCAACCTCATGCCCTCATCCAAACACAAAAGACCCTACCACATATCACATCCTCATCGCCACATGGTCATCTCTAACTCCAACCTGTATCATCATTGGGTAATCTCCAAAACAAACCTATATCATCACTCGGTAATCTCTAACACCAACAAATATCATCACTACTACTGATGTAAGAGTGGGGAAGAGGGGGTAGTCCACCATCCATATCACCACATCCTATATTTTGGAAAAACAATCTGAAACCCAAAAAATTAGAGAATTTGTAAGGTTATCCAACTCAAGTGGGGATCATATAGAAATAAAATAAAATAAAATAAATAATAGATATATAGTGCATAATACCCAACCTATGGGTTCAAATTTTCTAGAAATAGCATATAAAACACCACCACCATTGAACCACACGACATCTGTCACAACTACCACCACCACTAAATTCATCACAACACACAACCACCACATTTAACCACACAATTCTACTTCCAATTACATGTTCCAATATTTTCCATATTTTAACAAGTTTCCACTAACTCCCATTTACTAAGCCATTCATTCACATTTACATAGACCTTTCGTTAATCATTCAATTCATTTAATACAATTATCAAAAATAAATTATATCCCATTATTATTCATTTACTAAACTATGTTTTTTTTTATTTTTAGCATTAAAATTTATTCTATGGCTAACCGGGAAACTTTCACAACCACACCACACATAACATCCCACCAATCTCATATCCACCATCGCCACAACACCACATCAGTAAATTTATCTCACCACAATAACCACACATTTCAACCACCACACATCATAACCACCACCTGATAAAAACACCACAAATCACCTCCATCACACATCACAAACACTACACATAACCACCATTGCACAACCTCTCACATCGCATCCCATGCCGATCAAACATTGCATCACCACCCTAGACTTTCCACATACAAATTGTCCACTTCCATCCCTTCACAACAACCCACCCCACATAATTAAATGCAAAAATCACAACCACACACACCAACACAACCCAACTTCCATTGTTTTAGATTCAATAAGGGATTTATTTACTTTATTTCATTACATAGCATGGGTCTTCTCAGACAAATTCCAAATTTCCGTGGGCATATAATTTATTATACAGGTATAAGTAATCATCCATTTCATTAAGGTTGATAAAAACCAATCATAAAATTAGGGCCTCATAACAATATCAACTAAAACACAAGAAAATATCCCAAAAACTATGATTTTCAGCGATGGAAACAAGATTGTATAATCTCATCAACAATTCCATCAAAATAAATAAAACATAAAATTTATCCCCATTCCAATCAGTTTTAAATTAATACAATACATTATATTCAGGAATATAACCCTTAATATCTACCTAATATAAGGAAAAATCATGAAATCCAGACACATGAACATAAATAGAGAGAGTATGAGGATCCCCCACCTCAAAGAATCTTTTTGAGTCGTTGTACACCCTAGGGTGAAAGAGAAAAAACTGTATGACCACACCAACACTATGAAATCTCAGATCAACATTAACCACACAAAAAAATCATAAAAAATATCTCAAACACACCTTGAACTAGAATAAATCCACCACTAAGAATTACCAATGATAAATTGAAGAAAATGAGGGAGAAAATGGAATTTACTCACCAAAAAGTACAAAAAATTGACCACCATAATCCAAGAATCAAAGAAATAGGAAAGGTGATAAAAGATCCTCAAAAATTCCAAGGATTCACCTAAGTTTTGAGGATAATGAGAGGGAAATAAAATAATTATGTAGATCCCTATAATTTATAGACACATTGGGCCTAGACTCATTCATGGCGTGAAACACATATTCACATCATGAGTTATAATGAGGCCCACTAATTCAGTATATGAAACATATTCAGTTATTGAAATACCCAAACTCAAAATCTTATGAACACCCACAAATTTTCATAGTACCTTAACCATGAATTAATCCATGTCATGAATCACTCTTTCATGTTATGAGTCTCTTAGGCATATAACCCCCATCTGAACTTCAAGTCATGAATCACCAGCTTCCAATCTATGAACATAATCTCACATCATGAATATATGTTCATGCCATGAACCACCTATCATAGGTAAATTATAGCTCTAAACTACATCAAACCCTCCTTAAGACCCCTCCGAACACCTCCAAACCCCAAACCACCAATGTTAGGGTCCGTGAAGGGGAAAAATTATATTTTTGATAATGTTCTATCCATATGGCCTTGAAATAATCTCATATGTTTGATTCTTCAAGATTTTGTAAAAATATTCATTTAAAGTCTTAATCAAACCCTTATCTTTAGTGTCCTCAGAAAAAAATATTAAGATACACTTATGATAAGATTAATAATTATTGTAAAAACTTAATTCTATATGTTTTCAATAGATTTATCTAGTCACCAACAATGATTAACTCATGAATTTTAACACTATTTCTTAACTTCCTTTTAAATGATGAACGTTTTCAACATCCTGATTTTCTATGACTTTATATAAATCGATACCATTCCCTTATGATCCCCCTATAAATAGATTAAATAATCAACCATTTACTGTAGAATTTTCTTTCTATGTTATTGAAAAATATACTCATTATATACTTTAGTGACATATTTAATTTTGAAAAAAAAATCCAAGCCATTTGTTAAAACATTTATACATGTTTCTCTTTTAAGAGCAATCGATAAAAATTTCCTTATCTCTAGAAGATTCAAAATTCATATGGTTTTACTCTTTATCAAGAAAAAATAATTTAAATCTAAATATTTAAAAGTAATTTAATTTAGCATTATTACTATACCACTTCTCTATAGAGTTTTTTCTTCACTCAGACATAAATGGATTTATTTTTATTTTAGACTTATATCAAGATTGATTACTTCAGAAACTTATTTGGTATATCCTTTTTAATGAGAATAATTTGAGTTATGTTATTTATTATTTGGTTTTTAATCTCAACTACACCATATTATTGATGAGTCCTCATGGTTTAAACTTTATTTCATATCCTTTTATTTTTGAAATAATCCTTCACTTTCCTATTTTTGGACTTCGTGCTATTATCAACCTATAATTTTGATATCTTCTATTTAATCATTTTATCCTCCAAACTCGAATATTATATTATGAAATTAAACACCTCATATTTTTTTGTGATCAAAATAAACCATTTCATCCCATTATAATCATAAATTAATAATATATAGTATATCTTCCCATCAATGGATCTTAGTAATATCGGCCCACAAGCATCAACTTGCACTAATTCTAGTAACTGCATCAACTTATTTACCTTCATATTATAATCCTTATAAATAATCTCTCCCTTTTAAAAAATGTCACAAATATGAGTATCATCTCATGTAATATTATAGATACCAAATTTTTCTTCATGTTCCACAAGTTCTTCCAAGGATTGTTTTCTTAAGTGGTCAAGATGTTTATAACACAATTTGTTTCCATATTCCTTGGAAAGAAAGCATACATATTTTTCTCCATTAATGAGTTAGATATTTCCCAGTATTCACACTACCTACATCACTATTACAATATACTTCCCTTTGATAGTATAATCATTGGTAAAATTTATTGCATGCCCTGAGTTACATAATTGACTAGAATTGATTAAATTGTAACCAAGACGTTTAACTACCATGTAATCCATATTTATCATGTATTCTACCCAATTTTGACCTTCCTATAATAAATGATCTTTAATTACTCATTTTTATCTAATTTTACAATAACTTCCTTATTATATTTGATCCCTGTGACAAGATCCAGTACTTGAAATTACATATTTAGTGACATATTTTTATGATCAGTGATGGTTATAACTATCAACATAATATTTCATGATATTTTATATAAAATATAATGAATTGATACATAAAAATTTATTCATATGTGTTAATATTTTTTCATGATTTTTTTTGGATTTTCAAAAAACCTATATTTGAAAATGGTTTCCCTTGATTAGTGGTAGTTTTTAAAACCACTACTAAAAACTGAGTCAAATACAGATGGTATTCTTGTCATATATTTATGGAATTTTTATGTTTAATGGTGGTTGTTAAATCAACAAAAATTACCTTAGAAATGAATTTAAAAACCACTAATAAATTTGGTCACATTTTTTGGTATGTACTACACATGGTGATGGTTAAAACTACCACTAAAAAACTGGAGGTGGTTAAAACTACCTCAAAATAAGTAATGGTAGTTAAAACAACTATTAAATATGAAATTATAGTAAAAAATGTGTCATGATTCCACTATGTTTATCCCATTCTATACAATAATAAAAATAAATATGCAACACATACATAATATATTTATCCAATATAATAAAATGAGAACTTTTTTTAACAATATATATACGAAAAACCAATAAATATAGCATCAATACATAATATTTTAAGTTAAAAAACTGAAAAATCAAGGATATCATTAATATTATAAGTCATAAAATATCTAAAAACACATTAGATGATGTACTATGATGGATCCCCTTCACCCCCCAGATGAAGCTTATTGGTTATTAGCTTCCTACCTACTTCTTGAATCTATTACCTATATTTAAAATAGCTAATTTTATATTAGTAATGAACATATTCAAGAACGTTGTAAAAGTAGTTCATTTAATTATGAAATAGACACAAGAAACACTATAACTAATTATATATCACTGAACCAACTAATATAACAAAGATAAACAATAAAACTCTTTAAGATCTATTAGAAAAAACTTATTGAAAATTAAACCAACATTTAAGATCTCTTCAACAAAAATTAATGAAAAGTATTTGAAGACACTATTGGGGACCGTAGAACACTATCCAATAAACCCATAAGAGGATACCCTCTTCATCAATATAAATAAACCTAATAGAATCTACAACCTACATTATATATCCTTGGAACCTCTAGTGATCAGAAGATCCCCCAAAACTTCAATGACCAAAACATAAGAAGAAACATTTCACCCTAGTCACTACATTAAGTCATATTCATCTAGTTTTATCTCATACTCTTGGTACATATAAATACCTTAATTTTGGATAATGAAAAAGAAAAACAGACACAGAATAAAATAAATGGTATATGTAAGAATGACCCAAAAGGGATAAAATGTTTTATAAAATGTTTTATACATTCATGGTAGAATATGAAACATATTTCATTTTATTAGAACAAGTTGTATCTATGATACAAGGAAAATCCCATTCCCTACACATTTAAATGTAACCAAACATACCAATTCTTTCCCATGCCAAGCTCTCACTGCTAGTTCTCTCATTACGAAGACCAAGAGGGGGGGATTTGATTCCTCTAGTATAAACTCCTCTTGCTACTTCTCCTTGTAGTCTACAACTCAGTTTATGATTTGACCTCCCAATTTTATCCCCAAGGATTCAAAAATTCAAATTTTAATACCTCTAGTTTCTATGATGATTCTAAATACATCTTCACATGCCTCGTATACCTTCAAAAATGGTCCAACCATTATATATATAGAAAATTTATTATGGTTTTCAAGTTTCCACCACATACCTATCATCATAGGTAAAATGACACTCCACTATGATCTATGTGGATAAAATTCCACAAAATCAAAGGCTTCCACCCATTAAATTATTTCACTTAGTGAATATTGAAAGATATATCCCATACCAGTATTCTTATTCTGAGTTGACATCAACAATGCCTTCCTCTAGGTTCACAAAACTATATCCACTAATGAAATTATGATGAACTTCTTTCTCTGGAATGAACCTAAAATCTGAGGTGAAGGTGCATTGTCTTTATCCAACTTTCATAACTATATATTCTAGAGACTTAACATCCAGTGATTCCAATACAGAAAAAAATATTTATCAAACCAAACCTAAAAATCTCCCACTAGAGAATTATTTTCATAGGTTAAGCCCAAAATTCTCTCACTCACAGACCATTCTCAAATTCCCTCACCAAAGTCCCATTTAACTATAATTCATCTAACCATATAGAACCAACATGGTTATCCAAAATGAAACTTCTAATCATCTACGATCCATTGAAGAAATGCCTCATTGGTTCTTTGGAACCATGATCATATATTAATCCCACTATGGAAAGTTTCCTCACAATGAAAGTAGAAACGATTCCCCCTATGTCATTTTTAAAGTCCCATAAACAATTTGTGTCATACATTAGATTCATAGACCTTATCCTTTAGAAACTTGTGATTTAGAAGTCATTTTACCTGATATTCTACAACTTTCATGAGTTATCTGTTGTAATGAACTCTAATATCACCATAAGAAACTAACCTCCATTCAGGACTACCAAAATGTTTGACATCATCCGGCTGACAAACTCACAATAAACCTCTTCTCGGTGAAACTAAGGGAAAACCAACGTCCTTTTCTCTCACTATCCAACAATATAGTTCTGACTCTTCATGATCCCACCATTATTTTAGAGGCCCTCCTACTAATCTGTTGATATTCCACTGATCTTTTTCATAAAAATTTTAAACTCTAAAGACTCAATATTCAATATTACAAAGAAATGATCTATAAACTTATGGATGTCCACTTCATGAATAAATGAGATTGTGAATGATTTTTTATATGTTTTTCAATGAGAAAGAAATAAAATCACCTAGATTATAGACTTAGAGATCCTCTAGAAGATCCTTCTATAAAAATAGTTCAATCTACTATATGAAACCTTTCAGTGTTCCAAGTAATTCTCCTCAAACTGTAGGATATCACTTCCAATATTCTTCCTATAACATCTAATTTCTTAACACTATCATCCCACAATAATCATCAGATAACTAAAATACCCCATGGTTCTCTCTGAATAAGGATATCAGGGTTCCCCTCACATATTCTTATGAGGATCAATACCAACACATTCATTCCTCCAATTCTATTAAGTTACTTTGATGTACCAAAGGCACCAGTGAAAAACTAACAAGAACTAGCCGAATTTATAATCCAAAATACCTCCTCCTTTTATAGAAAGAACATATACATCCATTTTATAAGATCACACTCCGTAAAATATTTATAATACCTACAACCAATTTCCATCATGCCTCCAAGAAACCAAGGGTTTTAACCATCCTCTCACTTTAGTGGTTAATATTCCATGCCATATCTCCCATTAATTTTTTCATACACAATTATTGTAACATCCCAGGTAAATAAAAAAATATGATATTTTCATATTTATTTATATTTTGAATTAAATGTTAATTTTAATTTAAAGGGGTTTCTATGTTCGATGGCATACCCTATACGCAACAACATGTTTCTTTGAAATCTTACGTTGCACACTAATAATATAATATTATTATTTTAAATGATAGTCAATGCCTAGTCGTTGTATTAGTGGGAATGGAAAGAACTAACTAAAATATTAATATACATGTTTATTAAATGTTTTTACATTTATCCAATAAAATTTAGAGGCTTAAAATGAGAATTAATCTAATTTTAAGCATAAATACTCTAATATTCCTTAAAAGGACGATTTACCACCTTTTAATGGAGAAACCTATTTAAATATAGTTTTGGTCACTTTTATATGTTCTATTTGACCCAATAAAATTATTATTTAGAATTTGGACATCAAAATTTACTTTGGGTAAAAAAAAATTAATTTTCTGACAAAATTCATTTTCCAATGAATAGTAAAAAATACTGTATTTTAATTCAAAACTACCTTTTAATATAATATATTTATATGGTTATATTATATTTTTAATTGGTTTTAAAGTGTAATTATATTATATTTTTACCATTTAATACAATGTTGTTCATTGGAATTAATTTCACTTTGAAATTGGACATAAACAAGTGTCAATCTTTTGATATTTAATATTTCTTAAAAACACGCTTTTTGTTTTGACAACGAGAATTAATTTTAAATTAATTTATGGAACTTCCATGTTTTTAATTTGGTAAAATAGACATCATTTTTGAATTTTTAATATCAAATATATCTTAATCTGACGTTTTGGTATTTTTCTGAAAAACTTCATTTTTTGATGAATAGTGAAACCACTAAGTAGTAGTTAAAAATATGAATTTTTCATTTAAATGAAATTTTACTACTTCTATGAATTGAATTTGAAAAATCTGACATATATGGTTGTTATTAGTAAGTAAAATATGGTTTAATAAGATGAAAATAATTTTTGATGAATAGTAACTTTTTACTTTTATTTACCACGGTTAATGGTAAATAGGGCAATTCAAGGTAAGAATAATATTAAATTAATATAAAATTACCTTAACACTTGTCCTAACCTTATTATATGAGTAATTTATTACCAAGACAATCTTTGGGTGATACTTTGGGCCTTTTAAAGCCACTTGGGTAAGATAATGATGTTAATAGCTTTTTTTTAAAGTAAAAAATAAATATGTCATAAACATGTATTGTTTTGCTAGAACAATTTTCACAAGGTGTTATATGAGTTATGATTTTGACTATAAATATTAATTGGAAAGATAAAAAGATTTACTACATCATGGTAATTTTTTTTATAATTTTTAGACATCAAATAAATTAAATTATATATGACACAATAATGATGCAGTATTTACCTCATTAATAAATGATTTAAATAAATAAGATTATAAATATTAAAATAATATCCAAAACCTATACAATTCTTATCGGATGATTTTATTTCTACCATGAGTCATCTTATATTATAATTTAATGTTTTTTTTACATTTTTAAACTGAATATAAGTTTATAATAAAATAATTATTTCAAACTTTCCAAAAGAGCCCCTCCTCTCCCTTATAAAACGCTCTCACTTATAACCAATTCCTCACACATCTAAAGCATTTATTATTGTCCAACCTCTACCCAATTAAGCTCCCTACATCCCTCTCTTCCTCCTAGAAGCCTTACCTTAGGTATAAGGAACTTCAATAAGTCTTTTTGGTTCAAACCAAAGGAAGATACCCGAATTAAAGGTAAATGTTTCTCTTAAATTATTTTATTTTATTTTACTTTTCCAACCCCTAAACACTTTTTATTACATTATTTTATAAAAACACCAGTATCCTCAATATACTAGGACGTTTTTATGATAATTACTCAAACTATACTTACATGAACCTCCATCTAATGGGTGAATAACATATTGTTTCTTTGGATGGAAAACTAACGCCTCACGAAACGATGATTGTTCAATTATATTCTACCACCTCTTATGGTGGACATTAAGATAGAAATATATTTATATATGATATATATTATGTTTATGTTTTCTTTATGCTTCTATATTTTTCTTTTATATCATACCTTTGTGGTTTCCATTATGGGTAAACGTGATAATTTCATTTGAGGAAGTGAGGACTACCGCCCCCTCAAAGTGATGTGACTCTTTCATGCCTTACATGGGATGTATAAAGGATGGTGTTAATGATATTATATATGATATTATACTTTAATTATAATATACCTATTTATAATTATTTTTTCATTCCATTAAATACAAAATAGAAATGGAAGTAGTATTCATGCGTTCGTACGACTTACCGTCTCCATGAACGATGCATTTCATTTATTATCTTCAAATGATATGTACTGTTATAAATATATATATATATATACTTGATATATATGATATTTATGATATCTAAATAATGAATATCATTCTGGATATAATGGACTATTGAATACATGGAAAACTTGTAAATATAAGGTGTTCATTTTTACCCAAGTACCAAATATCGACAACACAACCATTATTAATTTAAATGATTACAAAATGTTTATATCATGGAAATAATTGATATAAAAGGATTAATAAACTTGAAAAAGGTTCTTAAGAAATTAGAAATTAACTTTAGTTTATTATTCAAGAGATTAAATAACGAACGGGTCAAGTCGGACACGAGGTAAGGGACTTCGTCTCAATCTTCTTTCATTGGGGTAGATGTTGATAATATATACCTTCTTATTTTACACGGTTATAATAAAACCCTTTGAATTTTAATTTCATTCTAAGGGAATTTTTTTTCTACGAAGCATTTTACTAAACGACAGATGGAATGTTTTTAATGTTTGCAGCAATAAGGACCTCTCTGCCGCCATAATCATTATTTGGATTCCTCTATAACATTAATGTTTTTTTGAAGGAAAATAAATCCATTATTCAGTTTTTGGGTGTTTGGGTATTGAAAATGGTTTTTGAAAAGGATTTATTATTTCAATATCTTGAAATGATTTCTTGTGATTGAAAATTAAATGTTATTAGTGAAATGTTTATATTTACAATATTCAATGGGTTATGAATTTATAGTGGTAGTTGGACATTTGAAGGGTGGTTATGTGATAAACCAAATGACGGGTGGTGTCGTGATAAACCAGGATGGGTGGTTACGTTATAACCACCAATGCATTGGGTATGGAAGTTGGCCATATGGCTATTCCATTTAGTGATATATGTGGAAGTCAACCGGATGGTTATTCCATTTAAGTATGTTTATGTCCCAATTTACTTTTATATGTTATGTGTTCTTTATATAGGTTTTATGTTAATATTTTGGTTACAAAATGGAAAGTATTGATTTTTTATTCGATGAAGAGTATTTACAACTTTATAAAGGTGAAAATTATTACTTATGATAAAGTATTCATGGTTTACTTGTTGTTTTGAAAAACTAACAGTTTTCCTTCTTTGTGTATCCCTTACTGAGCTTTTTATGCTCATCCCAAGTTTTTGAAATGTTTTTCACGTGACTTAAAGTGGAATAGGGTCAAGGATGGGATCAAGGAAAATTCATGCAATGTAAAACATGGAACTAGACATGACTCTTTTTTTCAAGAGTTTTTATTTTATGAAAAAATGGAAACTGGGTAGATGTGTCTACATGTAATATTCAATTTGTTATGTATATGTTATGATATAACTCTCTAAAACTCTAAACTTGAAAACATACTCAATGTTAATTATTCCTTTAATTCAATATTATGAAATGTTTAAGGTAGGGTCTTTATAGTTGGTATCAGAGGTTTGTTTAGATAATGTTAAGAGTTATAATACTATTAAATTAATATCCATAAATTAATTTATGTTAATTATATAGCATTTAAAAATTTCCATGTTACATCGCCTAAGATATTTATGTGTTCAGAATGGTTTTTCATAAAGGAAACAGAGCAGCTGTGTTGGGAAGGCATACATAGGGAAATGAACTTCCAAATCAACAACCTCAGATGGTCAGAATCAGAATTGAATAGTTTGTTGCAGTGGTGGCTCAGTTGAATCAGGTGATAAATTGTGGTTGTGTTCATTGATGATATTTTGGTTTATTATGAAAGTAAATAGGAGCATAAAAGACATTTAAGGGTTGTCTTGAAAACCTTAAAAGAAAAGAAACTATTTGGGAAATTCAGCAACTGTGAGTTTTGGTTAAAAACAATTTCTTTCCTTGGTCACATTGTTTCTAAGGATGGAAGAATTGTTTATCCTACTAAAACAAAAGTTGTTAAAGAATGGCCGAGACCCACAAATATAACAAAGATCCGTAGTTTTCTTTGTTTGTAAGGTTATTATCGAAGGTTTGTTGAGATTTTTTCACGGTTATCTTTTCCAATGACTAAGTTAACTCAAAATTGTGTTAAGTTTATCTGGACAAACGAATTTGATGATTGTTTTTAGGAATTGAAAAGAAGATCGGTGAATGCTCCAATTTTGTAATTACCTACTAGAGATTGTGAATTTGTTATTTAAAGTGATTATTAGTTAAAAGGACTTGGTTTTTTCCTTATGCATAATGATCATGTAATTGCTTATGCTTCACATCAGTTGAAACCTCATGAGTTAAATTACCCTACACATGATTTGGAATTAGCTGCTATTTTTTATTTAAAAATTTAGAGGCATAATTTTTATGGAGTAAAATGTGAAATATATAATTACCACAAAAGTTTGAAGTATGTATTCACTGATAAATAATTGAACATGAGACAGAGGAGATGGTTGGAATTAATCAAGGATTATGATTTCACGATATATTACCAACTGGAAAAAGAAAAAAATGTGGATGATGATTTGAGTCAAAAAAGTAATACTTCATTAACCATGCTACATTTGGAACGATATCCTTTCGTTTTTGATTTGATGAACTTCGGCATAGAAGTTGTTGGTGCAAGAAATTCTTCTGTTTTGTTTCAGGTGTCAGTGAAATCATCTATGTCAGACAGAATAAAGCAAGCACAGAAGGAAGATAGTGAGTTACACAAAAAGTTAGAGTTAGTTCAGAAGGGTATGTTTCCTGATTTTAATGTTGATAATGATTATGTTTTGAGGTTTGGGAAAATATTATGTGTTCCTTTTGATTCACAGTTGAAGAATGAGTTGTTATGTGATGCTCATAGTTCCCTGTTTTTAGTTCATCTTGGAAGTACTAAGATGTACATAGATCTTCAAGAGCATTACTCATGGTATGGAATGAAAAGAGATGTTTCTGATTTTACTGTGAATTTTTTGACTTGTCACCATGTTAAAGCAGAGCAGAAATTACCAAAAGGGATGCTTCATTCTTTACCGGTGCCATAGTGGAAATGGAAAAATATATCAATGGACTTCGTTGTGGGATTACCGAAGACATCTCGAGGTAACAATTCAATCTGGGTCATTTCTGATCGATTGACTAAAACTGGTCATTTCCTTACTATTCATGATACTTTGTCTCTAGATCAATTTTCTTGGTTGCATGTTAAAGAGATAGTCAGGTTTCAAGGTGTTCCCATCTCCATTGAATCTGATCATTGATCCCAGGTTTACTTATAACTTATGGAAAGGCCTTCATAAGTCATTGGGTACTAAATTAAATTTTAGTATAGCTTTTCATCTACAATCAGATAGGCAGACAAAACAAACAATACAAACCTTGGAGGATATGCTATGTGCTTGTTCAATGGATTACTAAGGAAGTTGAGACCAACATATTTCTTTGGTTGAATTTTCTTATAATAACGGTTTTCATTCCAGTATACAGATGGCTCTGTTTGAGGTATTATATGGAAAGCAGTGTCGAACTCTAACCTTTTGGGATAAAGTAGGTGAAAGGAAACTGATGGGCCCAGAATTGGTAGAAGAGATGGAAGAAAAGTTTAGTTGATTCAGAAGAACATGAGAACAGCTCAGAGCAGACCAAAAAGTTATGTGGATAACTGGTGGAAGGATCTTTCTTTCGAGGTAGTTGATCATGTCTTTCTCAATGTTTATCCACGGAAAAGTGTTATGTGTTCTGGTAAGAAGGGAATGTTGAGTCCGAGGTTCATTGAACCTTATGAAATCCTAGAAAAAGATGGATCAGTTGCCTATATAGTGGATTTACCTCCATGTTTGTCCCAGGTACACAATGTTTTTCATGCTTCAATGTTGAGAAAGTATATTCTAGGTCCATCTCATGTTTTGAGTCCAGAGGTAGTTCGGTTGGAAGAGAATATCTCTTATAAGGAATAACCAGTCCAGATTCTTGACTGTAGAGAGAAAGTATTATGGAATAAGGTAATTCACCAGGTAAATGTTTTATGAAAAAACTATATGGTTGAAGTGGCAACATGGGAATCTGAAAATGCTACGAGGGATAAATACCCCCACTTATTTGATAAGTGAATAGAAATTGCGAGGATGCAATTACCAAAAGGGGGGAAGGATGTAACATCCCAGGTAAATAAAGAAATATTATATTTTCATATTTATTAATATTTGTGAATTAAACATTAATTTTAATTTAAAGGGGTTTCTATGTTTGATGTATTACTCGATACACAACAACGAGTATCTTTGAAGTCTTACATTGCACACTAATAATATAATATTATTATTTTAAATGATAATTAACACCTAGCTATTGTATTGGCGGGAATGGAAAGAACAAACTACAATATTAATATACATGTTTTTTAATTGTTTTTACATTTATCCAATAAAATTTAGAGGCTTAAAATGAAAATTAATCTAATTTTAAGCATAAATACTCTAAGATTCCTTAAAAGGTTGATTTACTGCCTTTTAATGGAGAACCATATTTAAATATATTTTTGGTCACTTTTATGTGTTCTATTTGACCCAGAAAAATTCTTATTTAGAATCGGGACATCAAAATTTTCATTGGGTAAAATTTTGGTATTTTTCTGACAAAATTCATTTTTGATGAATAGTGAAAAATACTTTATTTTAATTCAAAACATCCTTTTAATATAATTTATTTATATGGTTATATTATCTTTCTTATTGGTTTTAAAGAATAATTAGATTATATTTTTACCATTTAATCCAATTTTTTTCATTGAAATTAATTTCACTTTGAAATTGGACATAAATAAGTGTCAATCTTTTGATAGTTAATATTTCTTAAAAACACGTTTTTTATTTTGACAATGAGAATTAATTTTTAAATAATTTCAGCCACTTATATGTTTTGAATTTGGTAAAATAGACATCATTTTTTAATTCGGAATATTAAATATATCTTAGGCTGAAGTTTTTGTATTTTTCTGAAAAACATCAATTTTTGATGAACAGTTAAACCACTAAGTAGTAGTTAAAAATATGACTTTTTCATTTAAATGAAATTTTACCGCTTCTGTGAATTGGATTTCAAAAATCCAACATAAATGGTTGTTATTAGTAAGTAAAATTTGGTTCAATAAGATAAAAATAATTTCATTGTGAATAGTATCTTTTTACTTTTATTTACCGCTGTTAAAGGTAAATAGTGTAATTAAAGGTAAGAATAGTATTAAATTAATATAAAATTACCTTAACACTTGTCCTAACCTTATTGGATGAGTATTTTATAACCATGAAAATCCTTGGGTGAGTCTTTTGGCCGTTTAATGCCACTTGGGTAAGATAATGATGTTAATAACATTTATTAAAAGTAAAAAATAAATATGTCATAAACATGTATTGTTTTGATAAAACAATTTTTACATGGTTTTTTATGAGTTATTGATTGGAATATATATATTCATTGGAAAGATAAAATGATTTCCTACATAATTCTAATTTTTTTATAATTTTTATACATCAAATAAATTAAATTATATATGAAAAAATAATGATGCATTATTTACCTCATTAATAAATGATTTAAATAAATAAGATTATAAATATTAAAATAATATCCAGAACCTGTCCAATTCTTATTGGATGATTTTATTTCGACCATGAGTCATCTTATCTTAGACTTTAATGATTTTTGGACCTTTTGAAACTGAAAATAAGTTTATAATAAAATAATTGTTTCAAACATTCCTAAAGATCCCCTCCTCTCCCTTATAAAAATCTCTCACTTATAAAAAATCCATCACACCTCTCAAACATTTTTTATCATTCCAAATCTGCCCAATTAAGCTCCCTACATCCCTATCCTCCTCCTAGATGCCTTACATTAGTCAAAAGGCCCTTCAATAAGTTATTTTGGTTTAAACCAAAGAGAGATACCTGAATTAAAGGTAACAATTTCTCTTAAATTATTTTCTTTTATTTTACTTATCCAAACCCTAAAAACTTTTTATTAATTTATTTTATAACTAAACTAGTATAATCAATATACTTGTGTGTTTTTATGAGAATTATTCTAACTACACTTACACACACCTCCATATAATGGGTGAAAAAACATTCTGTTTCTGTTGATGGCAAACTAACGCCTCACGAAATGATGATTGTTCAATTATCCCCTACCTCCTCTGATGGTCGCCATTAATATGGAACTGTATTTATATATGATATATATTATGATTATGTTTTCTTTATTCTTATGTATTTTTCATTTATATCATACCTTTTTGGTTTCCATTATGGGTAAACGCGGTAATTTCATTTGAGGAAGTGCGGACTACCGCCCCCTCAAAGTGATGTGACTCATTCATGCCTTACATGGGATGTATAAAGGATGTATTTAATGATATTATATATGATATTATACTATAATTATAATATTCCTATGTATCATTATGTTTTCATTCCATTAAATACGAAATATAAATATAAATGAAAGTAGCGTTCATTCGTACGTATGGCTTACCGTCTCCATGAACGGTGCATTTCATTTCTTATCTTCAAATGATATATTATAGCGACCCATACTTTACATACATGGTTAATACTTCAAAATTGAGGCATACTTATTACAACATATAACAAAACCATTAAAGGACCGTATAGGTATAGTGTCTTTAGAAACTGGGAAACATAAACAACTGGTTCATAAAGCATCTACACTGTCTCCCATTTATTTCATCTTATCTATAGTCCCTTTTTGGCATATCTTACTTAATACCCTTATTACTGACCAGGGGAAAGAAAACATACAAAAGGGTAATCTCAAATGCTCAGTAAGGGTAAACAAAAGAAATATCAATCACATCAAATTCATAAGAACATAACATTTTGGAAATCTTACCCTACAAAAGAGATCATAATTTCATAACATGGGATAAATCATGGTAGTGAAATGTAATCCCAATAATCATAACGTAAAACATTAAACTTTGTGGCATACACACATAATCATATAGAATCATTCCTTATTAGTCAAGACTCATTGCCAAGACTATCTTAGTGGACAAAGTCCATTTCTGAACCGAGTTCACTCCTCGTTTCAGTCCTGTTTCACTGAACCGGTTTAACCTGCCATTCCAGACATGTCTATCTCATGAGATATAAAATATTTACTCAATGAATTATAGGGAGATATAGGTCCCACCAATATCATAATTATACTATTCTTATGTGTGCCACAAAATCATAAATCATACATCATTGCATAACTCATGTAATAAAAATGGGATTTGTAAACATCGTGACATCATAAAATAATTCATATAAGATAAAGGAATTCATAGAAATAATTCCATAACAACATAATCAAATCAATGTAATAATATGTATTGAAACAGAACCCTATATTATCTTATATGGAAAATAATTTTGATAAAACACTTAAACTCCATTCTTGAGGAAAATATCCTTTCTACTTCAAAAACATTTTTCCTTTCTTCACATGTCATACAATTTTAAAATAAAAGAAGTTGATTAAAAATAAACATGAAAACTTGTAAAGTAAGCCTCTTGTAAATAATGTTTTTAAAAATCCATTCATGCCATATAAGTTAAAAAACATTCTTCTCGTACTTTTGTCGGAAAAGTCAAAAAGTACCTCATACAAAAAACGACAAAAGATTCCTTTCATATCCTTTACTAAAAACTCACTGAAGGGTAAAATTGGATTTAAACAATTTTAGGTAGATAGAAACGATATTACATATTGAGGGAACATTGATGTGGATGATAAAATACACCCCAGTAAATACCAAAGTATAAACAATCTCGTATAAAATTGAGATTGTGATATTTTCCCTTACCTTAGGTCTAATTTGCTTCGTAAGTGTCTAAACCTCCTGTATAATGATTTAAATAATGTTATTGACTTATTCCAGAATCATACCTATTGTTATGATATCATATATGGTCATATTCTTAGCTTCTTATTAGTAATATTTCATTACTACTTGTTATTCGGGTGTTTATTACTTTTTGTTCTTATGCGTGTTTTGTCGAATAAATTATTTTTCTTCTCTTTAGGTTATAGATGCCTCATTTCCATAATGGTATTAGTGTACTATATATCATATTTATTCATTCAATTAATTTATATAATCATTATGCAACGAATATCATGTAGAACGAATCACATCACATCGTGGAGACAGTATTCCGTACGTACGCACGAGCGATGATATCGTTCCCATGATCATGGAATTGTATTGGAGTGTATGTATACTATTTCAGAATCAATACCACTTTACAATAATCATATATAGTTATTTATTTGCACCATTATACCCATCCATGTAAGGTGGTTATTGAAAATAGATTACACCACGCCGTGGAGACGGTATTCCGTATGTACGCACGCGTGGTGATTTCGTTTTCCGTAGGATGGATAGATGGTGAAATAGGGCTGTTTAATACTTATAATAACATATCAGTATATTATTGATACTGATGTTATTAATTAATAATGAAACAACTAAAGAAGAAGAAGTGGAACAAGAAATAAAGTTGAAAGAATCAGTAACGGGCATTACCTCTTCTTTGAAGCGCCTCTTTGAGACCTCCTCTTAGGGCACTAAAATTGGTCTTTGAAGAAGACCATGACCTCTAGGATGTTTCTAGGGAAGTGGGGAAGTGAAATGGGAAGGGTTTTTCTGAGATTGAAGGCTCAAATTGGCGTGAGGAGGAGAGGGAGGAGGTGCCCTTTTATAAGGGAGGAGAGGGGCACCTTAAGAAATATTAGTTTATATTAAATCCCAACCCCACATAAAAACTTCCAAAATGACTCATATCCAAAGATTAGATGAGATAGGGTTGTAATCGCATCAACCAATAAAATTTAGACATGTTAGGAATTTATTTTAAACATTATCAACTTGATTTATCCTTATTTATCAAGTTAATTTTATTTGTGGTAATAATATTCTAAATTTTAAATTATTATAAATAATTACATATGTGTTGTGAATTTTCCATAATTTGACACTTTATAAAATTTTAGACCATATAAATTTTAATTTATAATTTTTAAATATTTTTGTGATTTTTAAACAATTTTATAATATGTTATTTTTATAAAATAACAATAGTGTTAATTTTGACACTATTCATTTATTTGAATTGAAATAAAATATATACAGAAGATATGCTCAAAATAAAAGCTTTAATAGATTCATAAAATTTCATATGTATCTAGAAAATTACTGGAGAACATTAAATAGTTCAGATAATATTTATTTTAATATTTTTAAAACCATTTATTTGATATTTTAATTAATAAAATAATTTTAACATCACTATTGTGTCATAATTAATGATAATTATTTAATCCCTAAAAATTATAAATAAATTCCTATGATTTAGATAATTGTATGAGATTTCTGGATATTATTCATGTTTGAAGTTTCACTAATTTTATCACTAAAGTAAAATTATTATACTTATAAGATTTAAGAAAGTGACATGTTGTCACATTCTTTGGTTTTAATAATAATTAAATTATTTTCATGGAAAAATGTCCATTAAATGAATCTAATCTGACCCTTAGGTGATATGGGTCGACTTTTAGTCATCCAATAGGATTTTGGCAGGTGTTAGGGTAATTTTAAAATCTTATATTTACCCTTAATTACCCGATTTACCTTTAACTATGGTAAATAAAATTTACCGTAGTTACTATTCATAATGCCCAAAAATAAAAAGTATCATATTAACATAATTTGGACCCACTGATTCCGAATATGGAATCCATTTTTCAAAATTCAAAACATATAAGTTGCAGTAATTAATTTAAAATAAATCTGTTGTTAAGAAAACGGGTTTTTGATGTTAAAACATTGCCAAAAATTGAAATGTTTTTACATTTGAATTCAATGTGAAATTAATGATAATGACATGCATTATATTAAATGGTAAAAATATATTCTATTTATACTTTAAAACCATTCAATATTATAATTTAACCATATAAATTATCTCAATGGAAAAGTTGTTTTTAATTAAAAATTAGCGTATTTTTACTATTCATCAAAATATGAAAGTTATCAGAAAAATATCAATAATTTATCCAAAGTAAATTTTTATACCCTAATTAAAAAGAAGAATTTTATATTGTCAAATTGAACTTATAAACATGTCAAAAACTAGATTTAATGTGGGTGCACCATCAAAAGGCGGCAAAACTACATTTTTTGGAAAATAGTTATTTTACCCGAAAAATTTATTTTGTTCTCTTACCATGTTCTAGAAAATGTGTAAGATGAATAATAAAATTCAAAATGTAGTTAATACTATTCATAATGGCTAGTTCATAATAATATATCGTTGTTTAGTGAAACCCGGTATTGCGTGCTACACACGCTATCGAGGACGGTCGTGATTGCATGTAATGCAAGCCAAATCTGTATTGTGTGCTGTGAAAGATTCCTCTGGTGTTGCGTATAACATAAGACATAAAAAAAATTCTCATAAAATCTCAGGGTGTTACATTCTACCCCCCTTAAAATGAATTTCGCCCTCGAAATTCGTCACTTCATTACAAACAGATGAGGATACCTCTCCCTCATCATATCCTCAAGTTCCCATGTAGCTTCTTCTAATTGGTGTTTCCTCCATAAAACATTCACCAAGTGAGTGGTCTTGTTCTGTAGGACGTTTTCTCTATGATCTAGAATCTCTATCAGTTGTTCTTCATAAGAAAGATCCTGCTCCAGCGGTATAACTTCTGAGCTGAGTACATGTGAAGGATCAGGTATGTACTTTCTCAGGAGAGATACATGGAACACATCATGAACTTGAGAGAGATTTAGTGGAAGCGCCAATCAGTAAGCTAACTTCCCAACACTATCGAGAATTTCAAAAGGACCGATATATCTAGGGCTCAACTTTCCCTTCTTTCCAAATATCATGACCCTCTTCTAGGGAGATATTCATAAGAACACTTTATCACCCACTTCAAACTCTAGGTCTTTTCTTCGGTTATCAGCATAACTTTTCTGTCGACTCTGAGCTGCTCTTATGTGTTGTTGAATAAATCTGACCTTTTCTTCCATTCCATCAACAAGATCAGGTCTTAATAGATTTCTTTCCCCAACTTCATCCCAGAAAGTTGGAGTCCTGCATTTCTTTCCATAGAGAGCTTCATAAGGAGCCATATGAATACTAGAGTGAAAGCTATTATTATAAGAAAATTTCACCGAAGGTAAGTGTTGATCCCAACCACCTTTGAAATCTATAGAGAAAACTCTCAACATATCTTCTAGAGATTTAATTGTCCTCTCAGACTGACCGTCTGTCTAAGGATGATAAGCAGTGCTGAAACTCAAATCTGTATCCAGAGTATGCTGAAGACTTTTCCAGAACATTGAGGTAAACCTCGAATCCTGATCAGATATAATATAAAGTGGTACTGCATGAAATCTTACCACTTTCTTTACATATATCATGGCAAGATGATCTAGAGAGAAATCCTCTCTAATAGCAATTAAGTGTGCATACTTTGTAAGACGATCAACTATGACCCAGATAGGATTATTGGCTTTGGATGTTTTAGGAAGTCCAGTGACAAAGTCCATAGTGATGTTTTCCCATTTTCATTCTAGTATGGGTAATGGTTATAAAATCCCCTTAGACTTCTATCTCTCATCTTTAACTTGCTGACAAACCAAGCATCGAGAGACATATTCAGCAACATCTCTTTTCATTCCACCCCACCAGAAGTACCCTTCCAGGTACATATACATCTTTGTGCTTCCAGGATGAATAGAGAATGAAGAACTATGAGCCTCATCCAGCAGATCCTTCTTTAATTCGGGGATGGGAGGAACACAAACCTGATTCCTGAACTTTATTATCCCATCACAATCAAGGTTGAATTCAGGAGCATTTCTCACCTTCTTTTGTAACTCAACATCTTCTTCTTGTGCCTCTTAAATCTTCACATGTATATATGGTTTAACATTAATTTTATAAAGATAAGATTTCTCCCCTTCCATTAAAATTCCAAGATCCATCCTTTATAAACCCATAAATATTGGATCTTTTGTGATCCTCATCATGGATAAGCTAGCATGGTCTTGTCGACTTAATGTGTCTGCTACCATGTTTGCTTTCCCAGGGTGGTAATGAATTGAGCAGTCGTAATCCTTAATCAGCTCCAACTATCTTCTTTGACGCATATTCAGCTCCTTTTGTGTGAAAATATACTTTAAACTTTTATGATCAGTATAAATATCACACCTTTCACCATAAAGGTAATGCCTCCAAATATTTAATGCAAATATTACCGCAGCTAACTCCAAATCATGATTTGGGTAATTTTGCTCATGGATTTTCAAATGTCGTGAGGCATAAGATATCACCATATCATTTTCCATGAGAACACACCCCAGTCCCTTCTTGGATGCATCACTGTAGATCACAAACCTTTCTCCACTGCAAGGTAGTGTGCGCACAGGTGCACTGGCTGACCTTCTTTTTAGCTCTTTGAAATTTTTTTCACATTCCTCCATCCAAAAAAACTTAACTCCTTTTCGAGTCAACTTGGTGAGTGGGTTAGATAACCTTGAAAAACCTTTCACAGGACGTTGGTAATATCCAGCCAAACCAAGAAAACTTCGGATCTCATTTACTATTGTTGGTCTTGACCATCTTTTGATAACCTCTATTTTTGCTAGATCCACAGATATCCCCTCTTTTGAGATTATGTAACCCAAAAATGCAAATTTTTTAAGCCAAAATTTACACTTGTTAAATTTGGCACAAAGATTCTCCTTTCATAGGGTATTTAATACAATTCTCAAGTGATCTTCATGTTCTTCCTTGCTCTTTGAATAAACAAGAATATCATCTATAAAGACTACCACAAACAGATCAAGATAGTCTCTAAAGACTCTATTCATTAGATCCATGAAGATAACAGGGGCATTAGTAAGACCAAATGGAATCACTATAAATTTATAGTGTCCATACCTTGTACGGAAAACCGTCTTTGGTATATCCTCCCTTTTGACCCTTAATTGATGATACCCTGAATGAAGATCAATCTTGGAAAAGTATTGAGCTCTGTGTAGTTGGTCAAATAGGCCATCAATGCGTGGGAGAGGATATTTGTTCTTGATAGTGATCTTGTTATGTTCTCGATAATCAATGCAGAGTCTCATTGATCCATCTTTCTTCTTAAAAAACAGAACAGGTGCTCTCCAAGGTGACGCACTAGGGCATATGAATACTTTATCAAGATTCTCTTGGAGTTGCTTCTTTAATTCCTGCAACTCAATTGGGGCCGTTCTATAAGGTATCTTTGAAATAGGCAAAGCACCTGGTACGAGTTCTATTGAAAAATCAACTTCACGATTTTGTGGAAGACCTGGAAATTCCTCCAAAAAGATATCATCTAATTCCCATACAATGGGAATATTATTAATCTTTAGTTTCTCTCCAACCATTTGAGATAAATAACCTTCATTTAGTGGAATCAAGACCCATAAGATAGAAGAAATTTCCACTGGAAGGTTATGTTCATCTTTGCATCGATAGATGATCATAGATTGATCTGGAATATGAAATGTGACTTCCCTTATTTAGAAATTGATATGAGATCCATATAAAGAAAGCCAATCCATGCCATGAATCACATCAAATTCCACTATGGGAAGGATCACAAGATTTGCAGGAAGAACTTTCCCACAAAATTCAATCGGAGAAGAATTGTAAACTTTTGATGCGACTGTTGTACCATTAGGAGTTGTCACAACCAACTCAACATCTAATTATTGAGGTAATATGGTGATACCCTTAGAAAATTCTTCAGAAATAAAAGAGTGGGTGGATCCAGAATCAAATAAAACATTTTCTACTTTAGAGTGGATGGTAAGTGTACCTCTCACCACTTCGTTGTCGTACTCCACATCTCCAATAGTAATTGCATGTGACTTTCCATTACCTTTGGCCTTAAGAGTTTGTTGATGTCGATCATCATCATCAACCGTTGGATTTGGGCATTGATTGGCATAATGCCCCATCTCCTTGCACTTGAAACATTGAAGTGTAGTAGGTTCATTCTGTGTATCCCTTCCTTTGTTTGCATCATTAGACATCTTCTTCCCATTATTTCGACATTCAATTGCCTGATGACCTTCTTTTCCACACTTATAACATTTGCTTGTCCCCTTAAGATAATTTCCTCCATGTTTCTTTCCACACTTTGAGCATAAGGTAAAACTTATCTTCTTTTTAGTGTGGTCTTTAGATTTTCCTTTGATTTCCATTTTCCTCTTCTTATCAAACCCATGTGACTGATGGGTTACACCAATCTCCATCTCAACCTTGAGATCACATCGAACAATTTCCTTGTAGCTATTGAAGTCCCTTATGGCTAACGCCCTTCGATGACTTGGTTTTAAGCCACTAAAGAATCAATCGATCTTACTCTCAGGTTGTATAATAATTCCGAAAGCATACCTTGAAAGTCTTGTAAAATTTGATTTTTATATACCAACAGATTCATCATCCTTTTGCTTCAGTTCAAGAAACTCCTTCTCCATCTTTGATCAAAGAATACGAGGGAAATACTTATTGAAAAATAAGTTATTGAACTCGCCCCATTCCATGGACTCAATTTCATCCCTTTTCCTTGTATTATTAATATTATTCTACCATTGATCAGCATCACCTTCCAAACGATACACTGCTAAGATGACTTTATCATGTTCAGAACATTGAAGAACTGAAAATATCTTTTCAGTGGTACTGATCCATTGTTCAGCCACTAATGGATCAGAAGACCCGTTGAATGAAGGTGGGCGCTGCCTCATGAAAGATTCGATAGAATGTTGCTCCTTCCTTTTCTAATTTGGAAGTCCTACATGATTCATAGCTTGAGAAAGTTGTGTGAGCTTGGCTACAAGATTTTTCATTCCATCTCCCATAACGTTTGGTAGCTTAGGGGGACAATCATTGCATTGCCCATCGCATTCCGCATTAACACGGTTTCTTCGGGTTCCAGCCATTGACTAAAACCAAGAAGAATAGTGTGAGCAACACTAATTATAATAGGAAAACCACATAATCAAGAATAAAATTTCACACATAAGGTCTTATCATAGGTTGTTCATGGATATTTCTAAAACACTAATATTGTGTTTTATTCTTAGACATATCCTTAGGTTTCTTACTAAGGCTTTTACATCCTAGTTTCCAAAGGTTGACTATACCTTTCCTCTGATACCAACTATAGGGATCCATACATTACATACATGGTTAATACTTCAAAATTGAATCATACTTATTACAACATATAACAAAACCATGAAAGGACAGTATAGGTATAGTGTCTTTAGAAACTGGGAAACATAAACAACTGGTTCATAAAGCATCTACACTATCTCCCATTTATTTCATCATATCTATAGTCCCTTTTTGGAATATATTACTTAATACCCTTCTTCCTGACCTTGGGAAAGAAAAAAATACAAAAGGGTGAGCTCAAATGCTCAGTAAGGGTAAACAAAATAAATATCAATCACATCAAATACATAAGAACATAACATTTTGGAAATCTTATCCTGCAAAAGAGATCATAATTTCATAACATGGGATAAATCATGGTAGTGAAATGTAATCCCAATAAACATAACTTAAAACATGAAACTTTGTGTCATACACACATAATCATAGAGAATCATTTCTTATTAGTCAATACTCATTGCCAAGACTATCTTAGTGGACAAAGTCCATTTCTGAACCGAGTTCACTCCTCGTTTCAGTCCTGTTTCACTGAACCGGTTTAACCTGCGGTTCCAGCCATGTCTATCTCATGAGATATAAAATCTTTACCCAATGCATTGGAGGGAGATATAGGTCCTACCCATCTCATAATGATACCATTCTTATGTTTGCCACAAAATCATATATCATATATCATTGCATAACCCATGTAATAAAAATGGGATTCTTAAACATCGTGACATCATAAAAAAAATCATATAAGATAAAGGAATTCATAAAAATAATTCCATCACAACATAATAAAATCAATGTAATAATAGGGATAGAAACAGAACCCTATATTATCTTAGATGGAAAATAATTTTGATAAAACACTTGAACTCCATTCTTGAGGAAAATATCCTTTCTACTTCAAAAACATTTTCCCTTTCTTAACATGTCATACAATTTTAAACTAAAAGAAGTTGATTAAAAATAAAAAAGAAAACTTGTAAAGGAATCTTCTTTAAAATAATGTTTTTAAAAATACATTCATTCCGTATAAGTTAAAAAACATTCTTCTCATACTTTTGTCGTAAAAGTCAAAAAGTACCTCGTACGAAAAACGACAAAAGATTCCTTTCATATCCTTTACTAAAAACTCACCGAAGGGTAAAATTGGATTTAAAAAATTGTAGGTGGATAGAAACAATATTAAATATTGAGGGAACATGGATTTGGATGATAAAATACACCCCAGTAAATACCAAAGTATAAACAATCTCGGATAAAAATGAGATTGTGATATTTTCCCTTACCATAGGTCTGATTTACTTCGTAAGTGTCTCAACCTCCTGTATAATGATTTAAATAATGTTATTGACTTATTACAGAATCATACTTATTTTTATGATATCATATATGGTCATATTATTATCTTCTTATCAGTAATATTTCATTACTACTTGTTATTCGAGTGTTTATTACTTTGTGTTCTTATGTGTGTTTTGTCGAATAAATTCTTATTCTTCTCTTTAGGTTATGGATATATCATTTCTAGAATTGTATTAGTGTACTATATATCATATTTATTCATTCAATTAATTTATATAATCATTATTCAATGATGATCATGTAGAACGAATCACATCACATTGTGGAGACGGTATTCCGTACGTACGCACGAGGGATGATATCGTTCCCATGATCATGGAATTGTATTGGAGTGTATGTATACTATTTCAGAATCAATACCACTTTACAATAATCATATATAGTTATTTATTTTCACCATTATACCTATCCAAGTAAGGTGGTGATGGAAAATAAATTACACCGCGGCGTGGAGACGGTATTCCGTACTTACGCACGCGCGGTGATTTCGTTTTCCGTAGGATGGATAGATGGTGAAGTAGGGTTGTTTCATACTTATAATAACATATATGTATATGAGTGATACTGATGTTATTAATTCATAATTAAAAAACTAAAGAAGAAGAAGTGGAAGAAGAAATAAAGTTGAAAGAATCGGTAACAGACATTACCTCTTCTTTGAAGGGCCTCTTTGAGACCTCCTCTTAGGGAACTAAAATTGGTCTTTGAAGAAGACCAGGACCTCTAGGATGTTTCTAGAGAAGTGGGGATGTGAAATGGGTAGGGATTGTCCAATATTGAAGGCTCAAATTGGTGTGAGGAGGAGAGGGAGGAGGCGCCCTTTTATAAGGGAGGAGAGGGGCACCTTAAGAAATATTAGTTTATATTAAATCCCAAACCAACCTAAAAACATCCAAAATGACTCATATCCAAATATTAGATGAGATAGGGTTGTAATCGCATCAACCAATAAAATTTAGACATGTTAGGAATTTATTTTAAACATTATCAACTTGATTTATCCTTATTTATCAATTTAATTTTATTTGTGGTAATAATATTCTAAATTTTAAATTATTATAAATAATTACATTTGTGTTGTGAATTTTCCATAATTTGACACTCAATGAAATTTTAGACAATATAAATTTTAATTTAAAATGTTTAAATATTTTTGTGATTTTTAAACAATTTTATAATATGTTATTTTTATAAAATAACCATAGTGTCAATTTTGACACTATTCATTTATTTGAATTTAAATAAAATATATACAAAAGATATGTTCAAAATAAAAGCTTTAACAGATTCATAAAATGTCATATGTATCTAGAAAAGTAATGGAGCACATTAAATAGTACATATAATATTTATTTTAATTTTTTTAAAACCATTTATTTGATATTTTAATTAATAAAATAATTTTAACATCACTATTGTGTCATAATTAATGATAATTATTTAATACCTAAAAATTATAAATAAATTCCTATGATATAGATAATTGTATTATCGTTCTGGAGACTATTCATGTTCAAAGTTTCAATACGTTTATTACTAAATTAAAATTATTATACTTATAAGATTTAAGAAAGTGACATGTTGTCACATTCTTTGGTTTTAATAATAATTAAATTATTTTCATGGAAAAAAGTACATTAAATAAATCTAATCCGACCCTTAGGTGATATGGGTCGACTTTTAGTCATCCAATAGGATTTTGGAAGGTGTTAGGGTAATTTTATAATCTTATATTTACCCTTAATTACCCGATTTACCTTTAACTATGGTAAATAAAATTTACCGTAGTTACTATTCATAATGCCCAAAAATAAAAAATTAGCCCATTAACATAATTTCGACCCACTAATTCCAAATATGGAATCCATTTTTCAAAATTCCAAACCTATAAGTTGGAGTAATTAATTTAAAATAAATCCCGTTGTTAAGAAAACGGGTTTTAGAAGTTAAAACATTGCCAAAGATTGAAATGTTTTTACCTTTGAATTCAATGTGAAATTAATGATAATTACATAAATTATATTAAATGGTAAAAATATATTCTATTTATACGTTAAAACCATTCAATATTATAATTTAACCATATAAACTATCTCAATGAAAAAAGTTGTTTTTAATTAAAAATTAGCGTATTTTTACTATTTATCAAAATATGAAAGTTATCAGAAAAATATCAAAAATTTATCCAAAGTAAATTTTTATACCCTTATTCAAAATAAGAATTTTATTTCGTCAAATTGATCTTATAAACATGTCAAAAACTCGATTTAATCTGGGTGCGCCATCAAAAGGCGGCAAAACTGCATTTTTTGAAAAATACTTATTTTACCCAAAAAATTTATTTTGTTCTCTTACCATGTTCTAGAAAATGTGTAATATGAATAGTAAAATTCAAAATGTAGTTAATAATATTCATAATGGCTAGTTCATAATAATATATTGTTGTTCAGTGAAACCCGGTATTGCGTACTACACACGCTATCGAGGAAGGTCGCGATTGCGTGTAATGTAAGCCAAGTCCGTATTGTGTGTTGTGAAAGATTCCTTTGGTGTTGTGTATAACATAAGACATAAAAATATTTCTCATAAAATCCCAGGGTTTTACATATATACTGTTATAAATATATATATATACTGTTATAAATATATATATATATTAGATATATATGATATAAATGATATCTAAATAATGAATATCATTATGGATATAATGGACTATTGACCACATGGACAACTTGTAAATATAAGGTGTTCAATTTTTACTCAAGTACCAAATATCGACAAAAATTACCATTATTAACTTAAATGATTACATAATGTTTATAACATGTTAATAATTGATATAAAAGGATTAATAAACTTGAAAAAGGTTCTTAAGAAATTAGAAAATAACTTTAGTTTATTATTCAAGAGATTAAATAACAAACGGGTCAAGTCGGACACGAGGTAAGCCTTAATGTTTTTTTAAAAGGAAAAGAAATACCTTATTCTATTTTTGGGTGTTTTTGGTATTGAAAATGGTTTTTGAAAAGGATTGATTATTTCAATATCTTTAAATGATTTCTTTTGATTTCATATTAAATTTTATTAGTGAAATGTTTATATTTGCAATTTTTTATGTGTTACGACTTTATAATGGTACTTAGACATTTGACGGGTGGTTACGTGATAAACCAAATTATGGGTGGTGCCATGATAAACCAGGACATGTGGTTACATTATAACCTATAATGCATTTGGTATGAAAGTCATCCATATGACTATTCCATTTAGTGGTTTGCGTGGAAGTCGACCGTATGGTAATTCCATTTAAGTGCGTTTATGTCTTAAGTTACTTTTATATGTTATGTGTTATTTATATGAGTTTTATGGTAATCTTTTGGTTAAAAAATGGCAAGTATTGATATTTTATTCAATGAAGAGTATTTAATACTTCATAAAGGTGAAAATTATTACTTATGATAAAGTATTCATGGTTTACTTGTTTTCATGAAAATCTAATAATTTTCCTTCTTTGTGTATCCCTTACTGAGCTTTTTATGCTCATCCCAAGTATTTGAAATGTTTTTCACAGGACATAAAGTGGAATAGGGTCAAGGATGGGATCAAGGAAAATTCATGCTGTCTAAAACATGGAACTATACATGACTCTTTTTTTCAAGAGTTTTTATTTTATGAAAAAAATGGAAACTGGGTGGATGTGTCTACATGTAATATTAAAGTTGTTATGTATATGTTTTGACCTAACTCTCTAAAACTCTAAACCTGAAAATATCCTCAATGTGAATTATTCATTTAATTCAAGATTATGAAATGTTTAAGGTCAGATCCTTATAATTATTTCCCTAGATACTGTCTAACTAAAAAATCAATAGGGGTGAGTTGAGTTCCTGAAAATTTTCTTTACTTTAAAACCACCCTCTTCAAGGTATATGAGTTCTAATATTTTCCTTAACAAAAACATGAAGTAGAAATATAAAATCTTATCATAAATAGATCAAAAACAATATATTTATAGTGTTTGATGGAATAAAAATCCCCCTTTCCACTCCACCAATACTCTACTCTATGATTTTGGTTATTTTCACTATGAAAACCCTTTTTTGGGGTCTCTCAACTAAATGAAAGGAGAAATTACTTGTTACAAAGGTCCAAGATATTTCAAATAGGATCCACCATAACAAGACATATCCAAAGACTTAATACACTCACTTATAATGAGTGTAGATGAAATAAAGATGAATGAACTTTAAATAATCATTGTAGCATACAGTTGCAATAATCAACTGATAGTAGATAAATATACATGCATAGATGATGAGGATCTTCGAAGCAAAACTCTGGGTGTTCTTCAATTTCAACTAATAAACTTGTAAGAAAGTAAAAAATAGTTGTATGGTATTTCATCTATGTACATGAATTTTCCGTTATCATTATTAGAGTGTTCATATGTACATGAGTTTCTCTATATACTTTGATGTAGTGACTAACTTTCCTATTTATATATCCTCTTTGATTTGGAACTTAAGAATATGAGATAATCACAATGTTTGAGTGAATAATTCTTTGAAAAGATGATGAGATAGGCTCTTAATGGAATGTATACATTCCTTCCCAATATAGAATAAACTTATAAAATGATGGCGTTAGAAATATTATTCTTTGGATCTTTCCATTCTTGAAAAAATTACACTTTATATAAATAAATATTTCTTCAATTATAAAAATACTTTTTTAATATGATTAAAATCATGAAAGGACTTATCACGATATTATGATAATGTTATGAAAGTAATCATAATGATATTCAAAACAACCTTTTATTTATAAGATAACTGAGTAATAGTATTATTCTCATAAGTTAAAAATTTGAGTAGCTTCATAAGTTAAAATAGATATTTGACTTCTACAGTGCATAAGATTAACTAAATTCAACGCCACATAGAATAATTATTCTTTGTGAGAGAATTATGACACTGAAGTGTGATACTTAAATTCCAGAACTTCCCTTGGTTCTCACAAGATAATATTTTGGTGAATGTCCTTTAAATAAGATAAAGACTTTCCATAATTACTTTCTGACTGAAATATCTAGATTTTAACATGTGGTAGCTAATTTTATCCCTTTGAAAGATAATATCTTACATATTAAGATAAAATTTCAACAATTATTTTCTTTAATTTGAAGAAATGGAAGATAAACTTTCAAAACTAGATTTATATAAGATAAAATGCTTTATTGCAGATTAAACACTTTACTCATCATAATATCATCACTCATGTTATGCTTAAGATAAATTCATTTGAATCAAATAGATCACCACTTATAACATAATAAAATATGAAACACTTCGGATAAAATCATTATAATAAAAACATGGATTTAGTGAATTATCAAAATTCATAAAAACCAAGATATATTTGAACAAAATAAGTCTTTCTAACAATATCCCCCTTTTTATGATCACAAACCCCATTGAATAATTAAAAAAACCTGATTAAAATTTTTTTTTAAAGAGAAATTAATTTTTTCTATTATCCTTTTTCTTATCGCCATTTTCGTGATATAAAAAAGAAGTGGGATAAGGAAAAATAATATATTAAATTTTACACTAGAAAAAGTGAAAATTATCTTCATAAGATGTACTGAATAAGAATATAATTTTTCATGTATTTATATTGAAAAAATTATTGATAAGACATATGAAATATCAATTTAAATCATCAAATATTTAGACAAAATCAATAAATAGAAAATAAACATACAATTATAGTATTTAATGAATGATAAAAATAATAAAATTAAAAAACATTGAGAAAATAGATAAAATAATTAAATATAAAATTTAATAATAAATAAAGAAATAATGACATTAGAAACATAAAAAATAAGTATTCAACTATTAATTTTTTTGAAATCATTATTAAAATGTTTGTGAGGCGTCACACAATTAAAAAACCAAATCAAGAAATTATGTTAGTTATAAGGCTCAAGAAAAGTTTTTAGAGGGGGTATCTTAAATGATTATCGGTGGACAATAAGAAAGGATTATGTAAGCATAAGATCATCAACACTTTATCTAACAACATCGGATAAATTAATAAATATCCTCCAAGTCTAGCTCTATCACCTCAATCAATCCATTATGAGGTGGAATAAATGTCAAGAGTAGTTTTCTGTTCTCTTTTCACATAAAAGTTATCTATATGGATAAATGATAGATTATAAGAGGGTTCAAGTAGAGGTAATGAAACTTCTATTTCAAACATGGTATTCTCCCTTGAATAGATTTCATTTGGTTTGAAGGTCTCTTTCAATTATTTAGATGTAGTGGCATAACTGTCAAAAATAGGAGTTCCAAGAGAATATCTTAGTTGAAGATGAAATATATCCTCTACACATGTGTCAATTATATTCACTATATAAATCTTGAAATAGTTTAGTAGAGTTATAAAACCATTCAATACACTTTGATATAAATTACAAAATAAATTTTGTAAATCTCTTTTTTTGGCACAGATCCCAACTAATTTCTTCAACATTTAAACTGATTTTCCAACTAACCAACCAGATGATCAGTAGGATAAGAGTTAAAATAAATAAGATATAGCTCCTTTTATTTTGAGTACACTTGATGGTTATGAGGTTCATCAAACACATGTTACACTTATTCTTATTCTTCTTTATAAGAGTCTGAATTTAAGTTGTTTAATACCAACTGATGAAAAATTATATACTTCTTCTCTAACACTTTGAAATTATTTTCCAACAAACCAAACATTTTTTATAAACATGTGATAATAAAGATGGTATCCTTTTTTATTTTAACTTAAAAATTATGAATGTATATTATTTTTTCCTTCAGTATGGAACCGATTTATTTTTGAGATTGATCAATAGCCAATATAGTGTTTTCAAAAAATGCAAGAATCATCCTATTTTTAGCAACAACATTTATTTTAAGATATTGTAACATTTCTATAGAAATGATCTCACATTTCATGGAATAAATGGTGGAATTCATCACATATATATATCCTAAGACACTCCTTCGAATTTTGACTCCATATCCACTTAATTTAGAGAATCTCCAATAGATTCTTTTGAAACCTTATAAAAAATTGATTGAATCAATATATTTAATTCAACAACATTGTATTTTGAATAACTTTATCACGGAGAGTCTTTATTGCACTTATAGACTCAACTAACTGTTTTTTCAATGAGTCCACTTTATACATAAGCTTTAAATAACTCTACAGAGATCTTCCTTCATTATCATCCAATTTCACTGTTGGAATTTTTAAACTTCTATACACTGCTGAATAATTGAGAACATGTATCAATTAATTTCTACAGTCCAATATTTATCAATATATTTATTTTTACCAGCATAGGGTACTTTATTCACATTATATTGTTCTCTTTATTCCAATATTACTCTCCCTTTTTCAATTAGTTGAGTTGCATATTTTTCTTCTCCTTATTATTTACCACTAGCATGATTTTGATTTACCAAACTAACTAATTCTATTATAAATTTTCAACTTGTCTCCCTAGATAGAGGTACCTAAAAAAGAGGGATAACACCTGATATTTCTGATATGTTCCTTTTCTAACCAAAACAAACCAATCTGGTAATGAATGAGGCTAATTATTCTCTAACATAACAAATATTAAAGACACCAAGTTGAATGGTTGAAAGAGTAGGGGATGGACTAACTTCATAAAAAATTCCTTCCATGGGTTGAACAAATACTATTATTTTTCTTAACCTTTCCGTGAGAGTTTCATTATCAAGAATATCTCTTATATCCATACCTTAAACTATTATTTCTAAAGAAATAGGAACAATTTTAGGAGCTTGAGCAATAAATTCACTAGAAACTACCATGTGAGAATACCCCCTCTGAGTAGTAGTAGGTTCTATCGCAACTTCTTCTTATAAAGTAATCAGAATAAAATTATTCCAAAATGAACTCTAGTAAAATACACTTCATATTAACACACTTCCACTCAACATTTTTAATCCATGACAATGTGTTGCTTTGGTTTCATCTAGAAAAACACTAACTTTACCAAAAGCTAAGGTCAATAGTCTTCCTAAAGGATAAAAATTTAATGATTTGTTTTTAATATAGCAATATACCCCATAATATAATATGAGAAATTCACTAATTTATCTATCATAAACATGCATAATAGTGTAACATATTGAAAAATAACTTTTTCAACATAAAAATTCTATTTCACAATGGTAGACTGGATGAATTTTATAAGAAACATTATCTTGAATTATAAATCTTTCACCATCTTCTTATCTATGTTTGGATTTCCAAAAAATGTCTTCATAATTTCTAGTGGACTTACTTCATCGATTGGCATTAAGGATGTGTCAAAATCAGCATGACCTTAATGAAGGCATCAAAATACTTTATCCTTTGTTAATGATGATATCAAAATATATTTCTAGTACACAGTCACTATAACTAGATCTTCATTATCATCCAAATGAAATACAACCATCTCATAATACGGTCAAGCTTAATTTTCATAAAAAACTCACTTAATATTTCAGGAATTTTTTCCCCGACCATAATGATTTAAAAACTTTTTAAGTAACATATCAGTACCATATAGAAAACATAAACCAATGGATATTCCACTCAAAACTTTTTTAGGGGTCCTTGGATGTTTGATTATGATATAGGTATCACCATCCATTCTTTTAGATTTTACCATTTTTTAAATAGTTTTGGAATATTAGAGGATTTGGAAAGAATGATTCAAATATAAAATAGATGAAGATTAATAGGCTTCCAAGGGATTCATTTATATAAATGATTCACTTTATTTTATTTTATCATAACTGATGGTTCTCATAGTATGACATGTAGAGTAATCATAACAAAACTTTTTTACATGTTCTATTTTTATGTGACTAATAATTAAAATGGAAACAAAATATTTAGAATGAAATAATGAAAAAAATATATTTACATAATTATAAATTTAACCTACTAAATAAGTGAAATTTAAATAAAATTAACCCATGTTAAAAAAAAGTAATTTATATTTGATAAAATCAAATATATAAGCAGGAAAAGGATTGATAAAAATGTTTTCTAATTATTGTTTTTGTACAAAAAAATCTAGAGACATATCACCATTTTGGGCATGATATATTAAGAAATAATACCTTAAATCAATGTTCTTTATTTATAATGGTTATTGGATTCTTTGAAATTTTTATAGAACTTGTGTTATCATATTTGATTGGAAAATAATTAAAAATAATTCCAAAACTTAGTAGGTTGTGCTTCATCAATATCACTTGTGAAAAAAAACTTCTAGTTGAAATATACTTAGCTTCAATAGTTGACAGTACGCCAGAGTGTTTTTTCGTATTCCACAATGACACTAAGGATTTAACTAGAAAAAATAAAGTTTCTAAGGTACTTTTCCTAATTAGTCTACATCCACTAAATTTTGAATCTGAATATGAAGTTAATTTAAAATCATATGTTTTTAAAAAAAAGATAAAGATATATAGTTCCATTTAAATATCTTAAAATTCATTTGGTAGAATTTAAATGAGTTTATTTTGGATTGGATTGAAAACTTACTCAAAGGCATAGAGAAAACATACTATTTGGTATACATACTCTAAGATAAAGTAAAATTTCAATGATTAATCTATACTACTTATTATCAACTTGTTTTCTAGATTCACCCATATAGAGAAACTAAATTTTCATACATTAATATTTCATAATTTTGTTGGAATAATTAATACATTACACAAACAGCTGCCCAAAGACTGTATTACTTTAGTAACTTTGGAAACTTGGAAACATAAACACTGGTATAAGTGATCTACATTATCTCCCAGTAGGTTCTTCATTATTATAACCCTTATTATACATATAGTAAATAATATATATCTTCATAACCTAGGGATAAAAAACATAAAAAGAGTGATATCAGATGCTCAGTAAGGGTAAATAAGGGAGATATGTAAGTATAAACATGAGCATAAGGGTATGAGAATGTGATAATAACATTATAAGATCATACCCAACATATAAAAAATCTTAAACATGAATCATGTCATAAATATTGGAAGTTCATAAGAAATAAATAATGATGGAATCAAAAGAATAATCCCTAAAATCATAACATAGGAATAAGACATAGAATTGTAGCAGATACATAAACATGTAACATCATTCTCTATAAGGAAAGTCACATTTCCAAAACATATCAGGGCACTTCATGTGGACTACACCTACTAATAGGTACACACCACAATCCCCAGTCATATTCTTTTCCTTATAAAGTATAAGGTTTCCCCATATTGTCATAGTGGATTGGGATTCCCCATATTACCATAGTGGATCGAGTTTCCCCATATTCCATAGTGGATCTATCTCATTGACTTGATTCCTATCATTATATCATGAGATATAAATCTTTTCCTAATTAATTGGGGGGAGATATAGGTCCCACCCATATCATAATAAAATCATACATACATATTCCACAGGATCATAAACAATCATATCATAAACCATGAAATTAAATGGGTATCATAAAAATATCATCATATCATAACCTATGAAAAATGGAAAGGATTAATAATCATTTAATCAAATCATAACCTATGAAAATAATTGGGTTTAATAAGTATATAACTCGTGAAAGATAAACAAGTTTCATAACATTCATGCCATCAAAACATAAATAAATCAGAGAAATAATATGAATGGAACCTTTGGATCATTTTCCTACAAAGGAATGAGGAACACAAATGGATTTTATCCTAGGTAAAAAATAATTTGGTAATATCTTCTAAAAACATTTATTGAGGATAATATTCTTTCTGTTTTGAGAAAACACTTTAAAAAATCATCATTTTTTAAAACATTTTTCTTTGAAAATAGATTGAAAAATTATAAAGGAATATGTTAAAACCATAATTTTTTTTGAAAATAACTTTTCCATGAAAATGAGATCAATATATCATTTAAAAAAAATTGAAAACATTTTTTTAAAACATGGTTTTTGAATAAAACATGTATCTAACCAAAGAGAGAAATAATGTCATATTTTTTCAAATACATTTTTTAATTGTATTTAGTATAAAAGAGTGGAAAAAATGATACTCATATATTAATACATAATTAATAACCTTAATAGAATAAAATTCATGCATGTTCTGAAAATATGGATCATAATATTTCATCAATTAAATCATAATCATAAATAATAATGATAAATGATGAGATTGTTGAAATAAACTCTTACCATGTTGTAGCTTTGAAAATGACTCCCCATGCAAGAAAATTACATTAAATGACTATTAAAATATCATGAAAATATTTATATTAATGATATAACATGTCAAATGGTAGTGTATACACATTGAATAATAATATAAGTGCATATTATGGAATGTGTCTCAAATAATGGAAATTGAGACAAAACCACTTTACCGATTTAGAAACATTTGAAACATAAACCCCATGAAAGAGAGATAATAAAATAGATATTTAAAAACCCATAAATTTAAGGAAAAAAATACTAGAATATATTTATGTTCAGTATATACACCACAAAAAGGAAACGAGTGGTGAATATGGCATAAATTTTACAAAAAATAAAAGTGAGACTAGAAATCCCCTTACCTTATGTCTTGAATTTATTATTAATCATTAAAACATCCTATGTAATAAATATAAGTTTATTATAAATCTAGTATATAACCATAATTTTATATCTAATACCATATATTACTTTAAATTACCCTATTATTAACAATTCCATGTTAATGTTACGCTTTAGGTAATATCCTCTTTGTTTTTCATACATGTTTTGACTTATTATTATTGATCATCTTACTTAGATCATGATTTAATTATCCAAAGAATATAAAAAATGATATAAATATCATATATATTTATAATATAAATATTCATAATATAAATATTTACAATATAAATATTTATAATATAAATATTTACAATATAAATATTTATAATATAAATATTTATAAAAATATATAAATTATATACATATGAAATGAAATACACCGTTAATGAAGACGGTAGGCCGTATGTATGCATGAAAACTATTTCCATTTAATTATCATTTTAAAGAATGAAATTAAATGAAATATGTGTATATATATACTAATTATAGAAGAATTATTATTTCATATATTTCATATAATTTCACAAAACCTATCCTTAATACATTCCATGTAGAGTGTGAATGAATCACATCGCTTTGAGGAGGTAGTAGTCACCGCTTCTATAAAGGAAGTTATCGTATTTAAAAAAATGGAAAGCATGAATGAATGATTTATATAATAATTAAATAATAATAAATAAATCATAAATATAATATATATTATATAAAAATAGAGTTTCCATGATAATTCCCAACTATGAGAGGTGGTAATGTAAAAACAAACAACATCGTTTTGTGAGGCAGTAGTTCACTGTACACAAGAACGGTAAGCCTGTTACCCATTATATGGAAGTGTGTACAAGTTTAGGTTAAAAAATTTTAATAAAAACATATCAGTATATCTATGATACTTATTTAATTATATAATCATGAAATAATAATATTTTAGGGGTGTGTAGAATGAAAATAAAATAAAAGAGCTTGAGGTAGGATATTACCTCTTCTTTGGGTAACTTCTTTTGGTTTACACAAAAGGGTTTCCTTGGATGGATTTATGATCAAAGGGATAATTATAGAATGAAGTTAGGCATGTTTGGATGAGATTTTCAGATTTTTTTTTTGAGAAAAAGGGCTTGAGAGGTGTGAATAAGTCGGTGGGGTGAGTGACTTTTTATAGTGGAAGAGGAGTGGTATTCTTGTAAATTTTTTAAAAGGGAATTGAACCCATGTTTTACCATGTCGAATGTCTCCAATAATGGTAAAAATTACATATAATGGAGTTTATAGTCTAAATATGAACATAAAATGGATTTTTTACAAGTTTCTAGGTTATTTTGGGATTTATGTTTAAGGTTTAGTCTTTTGTTAAGCTAATTTGTCTCTTAATCATTTTAATTAATTTTAATCACTTTCACTAATAAATTTGGTAAAAAAATTAATTTAACCTTATTAGATATTAAAAATTATTATTATTCCAAATATAGAATCCATTTTTCGAAATTATAATTATAGATGTGACAGAAATTAATTTAAAATTAATTTAACAGACGTGTCGTGACAATGAGTTTTTAAGTAAAAAATGTTTAAAAGTTTGGGATGTTTCTATATCCAATTTAAAATTGAAATTGGTTAAAATGAATTAAATTGTATTAATTTATATAAAATTATTCTAATTAAAATTTAAAACCTAATTAAAATATAATTTATTAGTGTAAATAAATTATAAGAAAAAGCATTTTTGAATAAAAATTCAGTATTTTTCACTATTTATCCAAAAATGACGTTTTTTAGAAAAAAACCAAAATTCAACCTAATCTAATTTTGAAATTATGAATTAAAAAATGACGTTAATTTCTTCAAATATAATTTGTAAAAGTTTCTAAAATTAATTTTGCTATTTTTCACAAAAGGACATAGAAAGATGTTCTTTTAAGAAAATAATATTTTCAAACATATAAAGACTTTACTAAAAATTATATGTATTATTATAAATATGTATTATTTAGATAAAACCATTATAAATAATATTTTAAAAGTAGTTATTACTATTCATATTACTATGTTTAATGACTATTTTATAACTATCCATTTTAAATGATTATAATAGTAAAAAATTGTTTCGTAAAAACTCGATGTTGCATGTAACGCAAGCTAAGTTTGTGATGAATGTAGCACAAACTTAACTTAGTGTATCATATAATGAAATTTTTACTTAGTGTAATTTTTAATAAAAAACATCAAATAAAATTAATTTCTTCGAGAAAAAGTGTCATAAAAACATGAGGTGTTATATTCTACCCCCTTAAAATGATTTTTTCCCTCAAACAAATTTCACCCTAAAAATTCATCATTTTGATACAAAAAAATTAGGATACTTAAGCCTCATAATATCCTAAAGTTCCCACATATCCTCCTATAACTAGTTATTTCTCCACAAAACTTTGACTATGTGTGTGGTCTTGTTTTTTAGAACTTTCTCTCTACGATCCATAATTTCAACTTGTTGTTCCTCATAAGAAAGATATTGATCCAGTGGTATGAAATTTTATTTTAGTACATTTGAAGGTTTAGGTTTATACTTAATTAGGAGAGATACATAGAACACATCATGGACTTCAAAGATATTTGGAATAATTTTCAAGTGATAGGAAATTATTCTGATATAATCAAGAATCTCAAAGGGACTGATACACCTTGGACTTAGTTTCCTTTTTTCCAAAACCTCACAACCTTCTTCCATCGAGAAATTCATTGAAAAAACTTCTCAACAACATAAAATTCTAGATCATGCTATCGGTTATCAGCATAACTTTTTTTTCTAACTTTAAGATACCTTGATATACTACTGAATGGTTCTAACCTTATCTACCATTTCATCAGCGATCTCAAGTCCCAATAGATTTCTTTCTTCACCTTGATCCTAGCATACTGGAGATCTACATTTCTTCCCTTAAAGGGATTCATAAAGAGCCATCTGAATAGTTGAGTGAAAGCTATTATTTTAAGAAAACTCAACTAGAGGAAGTTGTTGATACCAACCACCCTTGAAATTCATAAAACAAGATCTCAACATATGATTTGAATTTTGAATTGTTCTTTTAGACTGAACATTATTATAAGAATTTTAAGCAGTGTTGAAACAAAATTTCATATCAAGTGCTTATTGAATACATCACCATAACTTTAATGTAAACCTTGAATCCTGACCAGATACAATAGAAAGTGATACAATATACAACCTTAACACTTTCTTAATGTATATCTTGACAAGTTGATCTAGAGATAAGTCTTCTGTGATATCGATGAAGTGTGTTGAATTAGTGAGGATATAGACTTCCAACCATATAGAATTAAATTTTTAGAGGTTTTGGGGAATCTATTGATAAAATACATAGTTATGTTCTCTCATTTCCATTCTAGTATGGGTAATGGACGCAACATCCACATAGAATTTCACATTTCAGCCTTGACTTGCTGGTATTCCAATCATTGAGATAAAAACTCTGTGATATCTCTTTTCATTCCATCCCACAAGACGTATTATTTTAAATATATATACATCTTTGTACTTCTAGGATTAATAGATAATGAATAAATATGATATTACTTTAGTAACTCCTTCAAATATGGTATGGAAGGAACACATACACAGTTCTTGAACCTTATCATTCCATCCTGATCAAGGTTAAACTCAGGAACATTTCTAACCATATTTTGAAACTCTACATCTTCTTTTTGTGCCTCTTTGATCTTCACTTTGATAGAGGTTTAGATATTCAATTGAGAAAGATAATATTTTTCCCTTTCTTCAATATTTCTTGGTTCATACATTGTAAATCCAGAAATATTAGATCTTTTTTGATTCTCATCATGGATAATCTATAACGATCCTTTCAACTCAAAGCATCATCCACCTTTTTTAAAAGTTTGGGGACAAAGCCTCATTTTATTATTAAATAAAATACCTATTTTTTCAATGTAGAGGGAGACCCATTACATATCCCAAAGGCCCAAGGTCAAGTGGCCTAAATACAAGGCTTGAAAGCCCATTTTCTTGGCCCAAAGGGCCCTTCGGTGAATAGTACTACTACAATACCCATGCTGCTACAGTTACTACTATAATGTATCCCCTACTATAGTGTCACCACTGCTAAAGTCATGGCTACTATAAGGCTGCTATAGTACCCTATTACAGTACTGCTACAGTTCCATAAATTTATCCCTAACAAAATTTTATCCTGGGCCTTTTGGATTCTAAGTAGGATCCTTTAGCATTTGGGTATGTGATCTTTGGAACCAACCATCATCCACCTTGTTCGCTTCCCAAGGTGGTAATGTATTGAGATGTCATAATCCTTTATCATCTATAATCATATTCTCTGACGCATGTTCAAATCCTTATGTGTGAATATATATTTAAAACTTTTATGATCGGTGTATATATCACACTTTTCTCAAATAAGATAATACCTCTATATCATTAATGAAAAAATTACCATTGCTAACTCCAAATCATGAGTTGGGAAATTTTTCTTGTGAATCTTAAACTGTTATGAGGCATAAGTGATAAATATGTTATTATACATAATAACACATCCCAATCCCTTCTTGAATGCATCAATATAGATTAAAAAACCTTCTCCATTACACGGTAATGTAAGCATTGGTGTGTTGAACAACCTTCTCTTTATTTCCATAAAATTTTCCCCACATTTATCTATCCCAAGGAACTTGGAACCCTTCTGAGTTTACTTGGTCAAAGGATTAGATAGCTATGAAAAATTATCCCAAAACCATCGATAATATCTAACTAATCCAAGAAAACTACAAATCTCAATGACTATGGTTGGTTTTGGCCAACACTCAATAGCCTCTATATTTTAAGAATATACTATTATACCATCTATTGAGATTATGTGACCTAAGAATGAAATCTTTTGTATCCAAAATTCAAACTTCGTAAATTTTTCATACAACATATCCTTCATTAGGGTATTTAGAATAATTCTCAAGTGGTCTTCATGCTCTTCCCTAATCTCTTAATAGATAAGAATATCATCTATAATGACTACCACAAACTGATCAAGGTAATATCTTAAGACTCTATTCATCAAATCCATGAAGATAATGGGGTTATTACTAAGAAAAAAACGTGTCACTATATATTCATGGTGTCCATACCTTTTATAAAATTACTTATTAGGTATATCCTCTTTCTTGATCATCAATTTATGATATCCATAATGAAGGTAAATCTTGGAAAATTATTGATCTTAAAGTATTTGATGAAATAAATCATCAATACGGGGAAGATGATACTTGTTCTTGATCATGAATTTTTTCAAATCTTGATAATCAATATAGACTCACATTGATCCATATTTATTTTTCATAAAAAGAATATGTGTACCTTATGTTGACAGACTTTGCTAAATTAACCCCTTATCAAGATTTTCCTAGAGTTTTTTTTTCAATTTCTACAACTCAATTGGGACCATTCTATAATGAGTCTTTTAAATTGGTGTAGAAAAATGTGTGAGTTCTACCGAGAACTCAACTTCACGTTTTAGTGGAAGGCTAGGAATATCTTCCATAAATACATCCACAAATTCCTGAGCAATAGGAATATCATAGATATTGAGTTTCTCCCAAACCATTTGAGTAAAACATGCCTACTAAATGAGAATTATGACCCATACACTTGATGTAATATCCATAGGAAATTCATACTTATCGTGAAATTGATAGAGGATCATAGTTTTGTTTGAAATATCAAAAATAACATCCCTTCCATGAAAATTGATGGGATATATATGCGGAGAAATAAAATCCATGTCTAAGATGGAATACAATTCAACCCAAGGAAGAATGAAATGATTTATAGGAAACACATTCCCACAAATTTCAACCAGAGAGGAATCATAGTCTAGAGATGCAGTCATTGTACCATTAGGGGTTTGCACTACTAATTCCAAGTCTAATCATTTGGGTGGAATATTAATACACATAGAAAATTATTTTGATATAAAAGAATGGGTAGATCCAGAATCAAATAAGAAATTAGAAGTTCTAGAGTGGATGATAAGTGTACCTTTCAGCACATCGTTATCACACCCTTAATCAAAAACTATGATCACATGATATTTTTCCTTGTCCCTTGGTTTAAGAGGTTACTGACATCGATCACCACCACCAACCCTCATGTTTGGGAACTAGTTAGCATAATTCACATCCTTCTTACACTTGAAGCACTGAAGTGTCAAGGTGCATTTTGTGTAGCTTTCCATATATTTGAATCATTGTCCAACTTCTTACCATCAATTTGGAAATCAATTACTTGATGACCTTCCCTTACACAATTAATACATTTATTATACCCCATGAAACAATTCTCTTTATGATCATTTCCACACTTAGATCATAAATTAAGACACATAATCTTCTCCCCATGGTTTTTAGATTTTCTTTTAAACTACATCTTCCATTTCTTGTTAAAACCGTGATATTGATATGTATCACCAACCTCCATTTCAACTTTTATTGAAAAATAAACAATCTCTCCATAGATACTAATGTCTCTTATAGAAAACACCTTTATAAGACTTGGATTTAATCCATTTAAGAATTTATCAACTTTAATTTCATTTTGGATGATAATCCCAGAAGAAAACCTTGCAAGTCTTGTGAAATTTGTCTCATAGGTACTGACGGATGAATCATCCTTTTGATTAAAATTAAAAAACCCCTTTTCTATCATCATATGAAGAACATGAGGAAGGAACTTATTGAATAATAATTACTTGAAATCATCCCAATACATGGATTCAATTTCATCTTTCTTCCACATATTATTGATTGGATTCCACTACTAGTCCACTTTACCTTCTAAACGATAAACAACCATAATGAATTTTTGATGTTATGAACATTGGAGGATGGAAAATATCTTTTTAGTTGTAATGGTCCATTATTCATCCCCAACTGGATCAGAAGACCCACTAAAATAATATGGACATTTCCTCATGAAGAACACAATAGAATATTATTCTCTCTACTCATTTATAATTCCAACATAATTCATAGCTTAAGAAATTTGGGTGAGCATATAAATGAGATTTTATATTCCAACTCCCATTAAGTTCGATTGATCAGGATGAAAATCATTTCATTATTCATCACAATCACCATTAATGTAGTTCCTTTAGGTTCCATCCATTTACTAAAACCAAAAATCATAGATTAAGAAACATTTATCACAGTGAGGAGCCACATAATCACAAAAAAACCACTTGTATGATGTCTAAATTATGAAATCATATTTAATCTATGACACCTTATATTTATCCTAGGTTATTCATAGCCAAATCAAATTTTAACCATTCATGATTGTTTGTGAAGAGTTTGTGAACTCCAAAATCATATCCTCTCAGAGTTTCAAACTAGGTGTTTAGCAAGGCCCATTATAGTGTACTGATTCCTGATCAAATCTAGCCCAATATGGTATTTTTAGGGTTGTTACTCCAATGCACATCTATACCAGAGCCACATCCACTTGTAGTATCCAAATATGGATGTATTTATAGGAAACCACTCAATAAATACTTTACCAAAATTCTAGGACATTTTGATATAATTTTAATCATCATTATACTTATCCTTATACATGTCATTAAGGTTCCCACTAAGGTTTTGTCATCCTAGTTTCCCGAGGTTAACCAAAATTTTTCTTTGATAACAACTATAATGAACCTCAATTTTCATACATTAAAATTTAATCATTTTTGTAGAATACTTAATACATTACACAAATAAGAAACCAAAGTCCATATTAGTTTATTGTATTTGGAAACATGGAAACATAAACACTGGTACATAAGTGAGTTACATTATCTCCTAATAGGTTCATCATGACAAGCACCTTTCTTATACATATCATAAAAAATACATATCTTCAAAACCTAGGGAAGGGAAACATAAAAATGGGTGAGGTAAAATACTTAGTAAGGGTAAATAAGGGATATATATAAGCATAAACACGAGAATAAGGCTATGATAATGTGATCATAACATTAGAATATAATACCCTACATATAAAAAATCATAACCTAGAATCATGGAATAAATATTGGAAGTTCATAAGAAATAAATCATAAGGTAATCAAGAGAATAAACCATGAAAGCATGATATAGGAATAAGACATAGGAATAATACATGGAATTGTTGAAGACAAATAAACATGTGATATCATTCCCTATAAGTCAAGGTGAATTTCTAAAACTTTTCAGGACACTTCATGGGGACTACACCTATTGGGAGAGACATACAACCAACCCCAGTCACAATCCTTTCATTTTAAGGGATTGAGTTTCCTAATCTTCCCATAATGGATTGGTTTTCCCTATCTTTCCATAGTGGATTAGTTTTCCCCATCATTCATAGTGGATCAATCCCATTAACTTGATTCTCATAATTACCCCATGAGATTTAAATCTTTACCCAATGCATTGGAGGGAGATATAGGTCCCACCCACCTCATAATGAAATCATACATACTGTTGGAGTTGTTGTCCTAGAACCAACTGTTTGTACATTTATTACATTAATATTGAATGTATTTAAATATTAAACATCTTATTATATATTTTTTATTATTATGTATGACTATAATGTAATAATGTCCTAGATTATTTGTCACGTTAATAAAGTCATAGCAGTTACCGGTTATGATGAGAACCTTCAAGTGCTATGAAAATATTCTTAAATATATTTCTATGGTTGGATGACACACTATGATGGGACACAGAGTATAAACACTTTTAGGTTCGAGTACTCGTAAGAAGATGAGACTTCTTTTCATGAAGTTTGCACTTAGTAATCTCCAAGATGGGATATTATGAGAACAGACCTTCCAGTATTAGTTTTTCATGTTTTAGTGTCATAAAATATTCATATATGTGAGCATTTGTAATGGTCCTTAGAATCTAATATTATCATTAATACATGTCATGACTCGTACACTTATATTTGCTAACGAAAACCGTAATAACATATGTTGGTGGGAAGTAGGGTACATTGGGTGCATCACGAATGACTTGTAATTAAAGGATAATTCGAGTAAGGATTTGTCCCTTCCATTTATGGAAGTTTATATCACAAACCTTTGATTGAAATAAAAATATTGCCCAAAATTACATGTCCATGGTGTAACGATGAGTTTATTTTAGGTAGTCAAATAATGATGTATCAAGAATATAGGTTGATGACACTATTGTGAAACCTTATTGATAATATATTGTGGAAAAAGAATTATATTACACAATGAGAGTTCGTACATGGATATCGTTATTATGTCTTTAAGTTCTTTCTCTTGGGAGCCTTGACCCGTTTCTAGATAGTAATATTGGACTTTAAGAAAGCTGGCTTAATGCCAATGAGAAATAATCCTAGAGGGTCACACATTCCGTGTTTCTGGTGATCTTGATTAAATTCTATTTGAAGTTAATTAATGAAATAAATATTATTATCAAGGCCGAGAAATAATTTTATTCAAGTTAAAATGATCACAAAAATTAAATAAATATTTATCTACTAGATTATGAATAAAATATATTTATTTATTTTATTGGACATTTAATAATTATTTATTTACTATTTTGTAAATAAAATTATTTATTTAAGAGAATAAAATATTTTATTCGGGTGTTCAATAAATTTAAGAGGATTTTGAACAGACCAAGACCGTGTCTGCTGATAAATTAATTATTTACAAGTTGGTAAATAATTTTTATCTTGTTGGTGAAATAATTAATAAAAATAATTTGATCATTATGTCACATGATATTTTATTTATGGTTTCATTTTGTGCAAGTTGGTGCACCAAAAATAATGGTGCTGTTATTTTTTAATGTGGCATGGGTTTTCTCTAATAGTTATAATTGCATTTAATTATTGTTTTACAATTAAATATTTTAACTGAAACCCCATGTCAATTAATAAGTAGGTATATATATTTTTATATACCCTGGTGAATTGAGAATTGTTGAGCCAAACATTTTGTCTCTCGACTCCTCTCATCTATCCCTCTCAATAACGAGAGAATTTCTTCAAGATCGAAGAATGAGCATTCAAGAATGATCAATGCAAGACATTCATTCCATCATGCTATCACCTAGAGAACATGTGGTGTTGATTGAATACCATTGGAGCACATATGGATAACCACTAGAGGGATTCTACTTTGGATCCTCACAATCACAATGAAGGAAATTTTTAAGGGTCATTCTAGATGATCAACGATCATCAAAGAAGAAATTATTAAAGACCCAGGTATTTAATTTCATCAAAAATTATTAAATTAATTATAAAAATGATATGGAAGATACTCTTTCTCGGATCAGGTTATATTATTCTATTTGTCTAAATATTTTATTTCAATCCATGGATATTGGAATTAATCATTGTATTGATCCTGGATTGGTCATCGATTATGGAAAAATCAAATTTGGTCCCTCCCAACCGCCACACTTCTATTACGTCAAGATCATTCACACACATGTTCCACGAGATCATAAAAAATCATATTATAACCCATGAAATTAAATGGGTATCATAAACATGTAATAATATCATAACATGTGGAAAATAGATATGTTTTCATTATAATTTAATCAAATCATAGCCCGTGAAAGGAAGTGGGTTTCATAAGTATATAACTCATGAAAGAGAAAAAAGTTTCATAAACATCATTCCATCAAAACATAAACCATTCATAGAAATAATATGAATTGGACCTTTGGATTATTTATTCAGAAAGACATGATTAAAACCAATGGATGTTATCTTATATGGAAAATAATTGTTAATATCTTTCAAAAAAATTTCTTGATGAAAATATCCTTTCTGTTTTGAAGAAATTTATTTTAAAACATTAACATTTTTTGAAAACATTTTTATTTTAAAATATCTTGAAAACTTATAAAAGAATATTTTAAAATAATAAAATATTTTTAAAATCATTTTTCCATAAAAATTATATCACAATAAAATTTTAAAAACATTTTTGACAACTTTTTTTGAAAATATGGTTTTTGAATAAAACATGCATCTAACCAAAGAGAAAAATAAGGTCAAATTTTCTAAAAAACATTTTTTTAATTATCTTGAGTATAAAAGAGTTGAAAAATGATAATAATACGTGATTAAATCATTAATAAATATATTATAAAAAAATTCATGATTTTTATTATAATATGTATCATAATAATTCATCAATGAAATCATAATCATAAACAATCCTGATAAACGATGAGATTGTTGAAATAAACTCTTACAACTTGGTAACTTTAAATCAGACTCCCAATGTAAGAAAATTACATTAAATGAAGATTAAAATATCATTAAAATAATTAAATTCATTATATTATATTTCAAAGGGTATTGTATACACCTCATAGATGAATATAGTTTCATATCATGGCTTGTGTCTCAAAGAAAGAAAATTTAGATAAAACTCTTTTACGGATTTGGTAACTTTTGAAACATAAACCCCATGAAAGAGAGATAAAATAATGGTTATGTAAATAAAAATAAATTTAAGTATAAAAAATTATATAATATATTCATGGGTAGTATATATACCACGCAAAAGAAAAGAGTGGTGAATAAGTTATAAATCTCATAGAAATAAAAGTGAGACTAGAAATCCCCTTACATTATGTCTTGAATTTCTTCATACTAATTCAAAAATAATATATAAAAAATTTAAGTATATTATATATATATAAGATCCATATTCTTACATCAAATTCTATATGTGAATTTATATTACCTTCTTATTTACAATTACATGTTGATGTTACACTTCAGGTAATATCCTCTTTGTTTATCATACATGTTTTGACTTATTATCCTTGATCATCTTACTTAGATCATGATTTACTTATTTATATAATGTAAAACATGATATAAATATCATATATATTCAGTATATAAATATTTATAATATTATATAAATTATATAAATATGAAATCGAATACATCGTTCATGGAGACGGTAGGTCGTACATACGCATGAACACAATTTCTGTTTAATTGTCGTTTTGAAGGAAAGAAAGTAAATGAAATATATGTATATATATATAAATATAATAATTATATTAGTATTATTATTTCATATATATATCATATAAATTTACTAAACGCATCCTTAATAGATTCCATGTAGAGTGTGAATGAATCACATTGCTTTGTGGTGGCGGTAGTCCACACTTCCACAAAGGAAGTTATCATATTTACAAAAAAAATTAAATCAGGAATTTATATGTTATATAATAATTAAAGATAAGTAAAATATTTCTAAATATCATATATATAAAATAAAAACGTATTTTCCATCATAATTTACAACCATGATCAGTGGTAAAGGAAAAATGAACAACATCATTTTGTGAGGTTGTAGTTCACCGTACACAAGAATGATAAGTTTGATACCCATTATATGGAATTGTGTGTAAGTTTAGGTAAAAAAATATAATAAAAACATATAATAATATTTATTATACTTATTTTATTATATAATCAAGTAATAATAATATTTTTTGGGGTGGATAATGAAAATAAAACAAAAGAGCTCGAGGAAGGATGTTAACTCTTCTTTGGGAAACTCCTTTTGGTTTACACCAAAAGTTTTACTTAGATGGATTTATTCCAAAATGGAGGATTATAGGATGAATTTAGGTATTTTGGTAGGATATTTGGTCATATTTTTTCTGATTCAAATGGATTTAATGGCATCAATAAGTGGGAGGAGTGAGTGCCTTTTTATTGTGGAGGAGGAGTGGCATTCTTGTAAATTTTTGAAAAGGGAATTCAACAAATTTTCCCCTCGTAAAGTGGCTTCAATAAAGTTAAAAAATGAGAAAAGTTGTTATAGGGTTTAAATATGAACATAAAATTCTTTTTAGATAAGTTTCTTGTTCATTTTTTGATTTAATTTTAAGGTTTAGTCCTTTTTTAAACTATTTTTTCTCTTAATTTTTGGATTTAATTTTAATCACTTTCACTAATACCTATGGTCAAAAAATAAGTTGAAATTATTAGAAATTAAAAATTATTATGAATCCAAAAACAGAATACATGTTTCCAAATTATAATCACAACAGAACCATAAATTAGTTTTAAATTAATCTCGTAGACCTATCGCGATAATTAGTTTTTAAGAAAAAAATGTTTAAAAGTTTGGGATGTTTTTATATCCAATTTCAATGTGAAATTTGTTTAAATGACCTAAATTGGATTAATTTATGTAAAATTAATATAATTACACTTTAAAACCAAACTAAAATATAATTTAAAATTATATAGAAATTAGATGAAAACCAATTTTGAATTAAAATTCAATATCTTTCATTATTCATCTAAAAATTATGTTTTTTAGGAAAATAAAAAAATTCACCCTAAGATAATTTTGAAATTATGAATTAAAAAATGAAGTTTTTTATCAAATTAATTTTATAAAATTTTCAAAAATTAATTTTATTATTGTTTATAGAGGGATATAAAATTAGTTCTTTTAAGAAAATAATATTTTCAAACATATAAAGACTTTACTAAAAATCATATTTCTTATTATCAATATGTTTTAATTGTATAAATTTTTTTAAATAATATTTAAAAATTACTTATAACTATTAATATTACTAACTTTAATGGATTTGTTATAACTATCCCATTTAAATAATATTATTATAAAATGTTGTTTCATAGAAACTCTATGTTGTGTGTAATGCTAGGTAAGATGGTGATACGTGTAGCGCAAACTTAAATTAGTGTAGCATATAATGAAATTTTTAATTAGTGTAACATGAAATTCAAAAAATCAAATAAAATTATTTTATTAAAAAAGGGTTATGAAAACTTAGGGTGTTACCATATAAGTTAATTTTAACATTGGATCTCATAAGAGTTGAATAAGTCTTACTGTTTCAAGTCGAATATTTTTAAGTAAATAAAGAATGTATTTAATTTAATTTTAAAAAATTACACAATCATTTTGATAAATTTAAAATAATAAAAAGTATTTTAACTCCCCCATCATACTCATTTCAAATTCTGTTCACATAAGTGTTGAAAATCATTACACATTTTTTAGTTTTTTGATCCAAAAACAACATCATCAATATATATTTGCAAAAGAAAAGTACATTTTGATTATTATTTCTTGAAAATAGTTGGTTAATATAATTCCACATTAAAACCATTTGATAAAAAAAATAACATAATATTTTATACCATGATATAGGTGTTTGTTTAAGTCTATAAATATATTTGGTGAGTTTAAAAACATAATTTAAAAAACACGGGTCTTCAAAAATAGGTGGTTGTTAAACATAAAATTACTCCATTAAATATACATTCAGAAATAAATATTTAACATCCATATGATATAATTTAATATTCAAATAAGAAGCCTATTCTAAAATAATTCTAATTTCTTCTAACATAGAAATTGGGGGAAATGTATCCTTATAATCCATACCTTCTTATTAATTGTATCCTTTTGAAACTAATCTATAATTATTTCTAGTGATAACACCTTGATCATCCTATTTATTACTATATACCCATTTATTTCCAATAACAGGATATTTAGAGTATCTTTCAACTAATTCCCACACCTTAATCCTGTTGAACTGGTTTAACTCTTCTTGTATAGCTAAAATCCAACTTTCACCAGATAAAGATTTTTATAATGTTCTAGATTATAGATGGAATAAAAAGGTTGATAATTTTAATAGATTTAATATATTCCTTCTAGTCCTAACTTCTTCATCCAAACTTTTTACAACTGTTTCTAGAGGATAACCCTTAATATTTACTGGTTATCTAGAAAACACAATTTATGGTTCACTAGTATCAAAACTTATAGGATTTGGTTAAAAAATAATCAAGTTCAAAATAATAATCATTTTTATTGTTAAAAAGATTTTCAAGTCTCACATCCTTAATAGAATCACTCAGCTCATCAGTTTGAGTCATTTCTTGATCAAAAAGATCACTTTCATCAAACTTCACATGAGTTGATTCTTCAAAAATCCTTGAAATTTTGTTGAAAACTCTATAAGATTTGGAATTAGTAGAATAACTTAGGATGATACCATCATTTGGTTTTAGATCAAACTTACTGAGATAGTCCTTGATTTTTAAGATATAAACCTTGCATTCAAATACTTTAAAGTACCCTACCATAGTTTTATACTATTCCATAACTCATAGGGTGTTTTATTTAAGATAGGACTTATTAGAACTCTATTAATGGCATAATATTTTATGTCAATAGCTTCAGTGAAAAAATAAGTGGACATGTTTTATTCACATAACATTGTCCAAGACATTTCTTGTAAAGTATTATTCCTCCTTTCAACAACAACATTCAGTCATGGTGTCTTGGGGGGAGAAAAATTATGTTTAATACCTTGTTTTGAAGAATATTAATTAAATTCATGATTCTAAAATTATCCTCCATAATCACTTCTCAAACACACAATTTTGTAATATTTTTCATTTTTCAAAATTTTATTGAAATTAATAAAAATAGGCCAGGCATCACTTTTAAGTCTCAAAAGGTTAACCCAAGTAAATCTTGATAAATAACCAAACAACATATAGACATATGATTTTACACCAAGGATTTTTATTCTAATAGGTATAAATAGACCCATGTGTATGAGTTATAGGGGTTTATAAAAATCTACCTCTTTAATTCGTTTAAAATATGACTTTTGTTACTTTAGAATTTTATATGAATCACATAGTTTCTTTTTATCCAATATATGATTAGGAAAACTAGAAATCATATTTCTCATAGATAATTTTTTTAAAGAATGAACATTAAAATTTCCAAGCCTTATATTCCAAATCAACGATTCATCAATTTCCACATTAAAAAAATTTACATTTTTCCTACACAAAGAATTATGATCTAAATCATATATATTGTTTATTATTGGTGATTTAAAATTTATATATTTTTATTTTAAAATAAAGTGGGAAAATCAATTGAATAACCAGCATAAAAAATCTGAGAAATACTTATCAGGTTGTTATTTATGACTTAAATATAAAGTACATTGTTGATGAGGATAGATTGTGGATTTCCAACTGATCTGATGCCTATAATTTTTTATTTTTCATTGTTACAATACATCCATAAATATTGGATATAAATTGAAAGTTTGAGAAATCTCCACTCATATGCCTTCAACACCACTATCCATGAACTATTTTTCATTACTGTTCATGTGGTTAGTTCCCTATAATGAAAAAGAAAACAAAAAAACTCTTGGGTGACCAAATATTCTTTGGTCTAGAAATGTTAGATACAAAAGAATTGGGAACCTAAATCTGTTTGTGTTTTCCAAAAAAATTTCAAATACTTTTGAGAAACCTTTTGTAAGAAAAACATTTTTAATTCCACAGAACTAAGGATTTTTCAGATTACAGATATTGGAATAGTGTCCCACTTATCTACAGTGAAAACAAGTAACCTTAGAAATGCATTTATTCTTATATCTGGGTAAAAATTAATTATTATAAATATTTGGTATTTTACCTTGACTTTATATACAATATTTTCCTCTATTGGTTTTATTTTTACCAAGAATTTTGTTTAGGTAATCATCCTCCTTATTAAAAACACTTATGGAATCTTTAAAGTCTTGAACTTCCTTTTTTATGTTCTCAATTATTCTAAAATGTTTAGTACATGTTTTAGTAGAATTTTTCAAATGATTTTTCAAATCTATTTTTAATTCATTCTATTCATTAAACTTTTTTATAAAAATTCCTGAGGGATTTTTTTTTCTTTTTCAAGGATTCATATTTTTTCTAGCATAATACAATATTTATTTAATTTTTACTAGGAGTATTTTTCAATATATAATTCAGATTCATTCCCATAATAATAATAAGAATGTACCTCATCTATGTGATCCATAAATAACATATTTCCCTTTTGATTATAATGTTCAGATTCTGATTTTGAAGATTAATAATCACTAGAATATTCAGAGGCACTCCATGTTTCTTTCATGGCCATCTTAGATTTCTTCTAGTATCCATAAATCTTGAAATACCTTTTCTCTAATTTTTTATTATTTTTAAGATGTGGAAAATCTGGTTTGATGTTTCCAAGATTCTTGTATTCAAAGAATCCTACCTCTTTTAATATTCCTTCCAGAATCTTGAATTTATTGAAGGGGTTTATGAAACCTATTCTTTTATTATATAATTTTGTGAACATTCTAAAAAACTGTGCAAGTTCATTATCTAATCCATAATTTCATAAGGAATCTTCTTCTTTATATGTTTTAGATATATTCATAACCTTGTTATTTTTCGTTATCTTTATAAGTATAAAACTTTATAGAAGTATTTTATTTCTTAACCATTTTATATTCTCCAACTTCAGCTTCTATTTTTTTTCTTCATCCATTATAAGAGATCCAATGAGTTATTTTATTTTAAAATTATTTACCTATATAAATTTTCTGATGAAAACTAATATCGTACTCTACTTAGTTGGTAAAACTATTAGAACTTTAAATTCTTTCTTGGGCTCAAAAATTAGGGTTCCTAGAGAATAAAAATTATTCAAAATCAAAATGTGTCTTCCATTCATCTGAGTAATTATTTTCCCTTCATCCATTTTGAAGGTGTCAAACATATGTTTGAAATTATTTTATCTAAGGGCCTCTATATTTTCAATCCCCTTATAAGCAACTGCTATAGTAGTCTATATTCCATGAGTTGTTTGACATTTAGAAACTTGGTTAAACTCATCATTACATATTCCACATATTATAAAATTAATATCCTTAGAATTCAAATCATTGTTTTCTTTAGTATCATCATCCCCTATTTGTTATTATTTCTTGTAAATTTACTTAGGCTTCAATGATTTAAGATAAACCTTTAATCCAAGTTTCTTAAAAAATATTGTAATTTTTTCATTCCAGAAACTATATTTTTTACCATTAAAATAATGATATCTAACAATTGACATACATTATCCATTATCATCTATAGTATCCATTTGAAAGAAGATATTTTTACTTCAAAATTTGATAGATGCGAACTCAAGAGTCGCTGGATCTAAAACTAATTATTGTCCTAGAGAATAGCTCACTGAAAACTCAAGAGGGGGTGAATTGAGTTCCTGGAAATTTTCTTTACTTTAAAACAACCCACTTGATGGTATATGGGTTCTGGTATTTTCTTTAAAATAAATAGATAGAAAATATATATAAGATTAATAGAAAGAGATTGAAAATAAGATCTTTATAGTGGTTCGGGGAATATAAATCCCCTAGTCCACTCCACCAACACTCTACTCCATGATTTTGGTGATTTTCACTATGACCGCCCTTTTTCCAGGGGCTCCTAGCTGATTGCAAGTAGTTGTTACTTATTTAAAATTTCTAAGATATTTCAACCAGGATCTCCCTTCACAAGACCTATCCATGGTCTTAACACACTCACTTACAATTAGTGTAGATGAAATAGAGATGAATAAACTTTAAATAATCATCATTTCACATAATTTCAAGAAGAAACTGATAGAAGATAATGATATGTCTAGAGAAGATGATGATTTTCAAAGCACATATCTATATGTTCTTCAATTGCAATTAATAAAATTGTATGAATAGTTTGAAAGCGTCATATGATATTTATTCTATGTACATGTGTTTTTACTTAGAATTATCATAGTGTTTGTATATATGTACATATATCAATATATTTTCATGAAGTGGATAAATTTACTATTTATATCTTCTCTTTGATTTCAAAATTAATTATATGAGATAATCAAAATGCTTGAGTGAATAATACATTAAAAAGTTAATGAGACATGATATTAACGAAAAAAATTTCATTCCTTCCAAATATGGAATAAACATCTGAAATGATGATGTTAGAAATATTTTCCTAAAGATCTTTCCATTCTTGAAAAAACGAAACTTTATAAAAATTAGTCTTTCCTTAATTAGAAAAATCATTTTCTATTATACTTAAAAAATGTAATTAATTATCATGAGATTATGCTAATGTTATGAAATTAATCATGATGATATGTACACCAAATTATTCTTCATAATATAACTGACTAATAAAACTATTCTCATAAGATAAATTTTCAAGTTGCTTCATAAGATAAAACTGATCTTTGACTTCAATAGTGCATAAGATAAACTGAATTCAATTTTGTGTAGAATAATTATTATGTGTACCATACTAAGATTGAAACAAATACAGATACAGGAGCATTCGATCTCCCTTCTAAAAAAGCCTAAGGTTATCGAGTCTAGTGTCGGGCTATTCTATTATCAATGTCTTCTATAATCATCTGGAAATCACGAGGGATTGGAGTGAGGGTCAAAAAATACTTCATATCCTCTGAGGCTAAAAAAACATGGTACAAATTACTGCGGTTCTTGAACACAAATAGAACCCAGAAAAATTCAGCAAGTTCTCTCAAAGGATCAGAATGCATGGCTTCATGCATGCTGCCCCCACCAACAACCAAATTTGGATCTTATGAAACAAAGAAATTACGGTCGAGATGATTGGGGCTGGAGACCAGTTTATCACAAACAAGATTACTAGTCGCACGAACAAACTGTTTGTGTCCTTTATCTACAGAAACTACGATCCACAAAGGAGAGCATCTCTATGGGAGGACCTCACTGCTTTCAACCCAGGAACCCTTCCATGGATCCTAGCCGGCGACTTCAATATCATCTCAGACCCTTCTGTGAAGAAGGGAAGAGGACCTTTTCCCCGCAAGTCGAGCTTGGCCTTTTCACAGTTCATGGACGACAAAGGTCTCATGGATATGTGATACCCAGGTGACCGATTTTCACGGTGAAACAAACAGAAAGGGAGTATCCACTTCTGGAGCCGCCTTGACCATTGTCTCGCTAGCATTCATGCTTTATCTATGTTCCCTAATGCCAAGGTAATCCTTCTGGTTAGAGGGATTTTATACCACTCTCCGTTGTTGTTGTCTTTGTCTCCTCGATAGGTCCCTATCGAAAACTTTAGGTACAAAAACCAATGGATCAGTGAAACGGGTTACCTTCAACTGGTAAGGGATATATGGGAAGAGCCGAGCTAGGGGTTTTCATGGGTGGCCCTCCACAACAAGATAAGATGTCTAAAATAGGTCCTATCAGCATGGGATAAGAACCTGGCCCCTCCTGAAAAAAGCATGGTTGACCTGAAAATTGATATTGAGCTGCTAGAAGGCTGGCTGGAGGAGGCTTGGGACAACTCACATTATAATGATCTCATGGAAAACATGAAGTGCTGGGCTGAACTAGTTCTCTCAGAGGAACGGAACACTATAGAAAACTCCATAGTCAAGTGGCTAAAAGAAGGGGATAAAAACTCAGCCTATTTCCATGCCTGCATAAGGGAGAGAAGGTGTCTGATCCAACCGAGCATTGCCTTGTTGGATGGAACATAAACCAATGAACGGAATGTGGTTGGAGGCATAGATCACACCTTCTTCAAATATCTACTTGCTGGGCTGAGCTCGAACATTCCCAATGGCTACCCAGAAGGGGGTGAAGCATTCTGGGAAGTGATTCCGAATCTTGTGCCTGCATAGGTAAATACTCTCTTAGAAGGGATCCTGTGAGAGGAAGAGATCCACACGGCCATGGAGAACTTGAATCCCGATAGCACATCGGGCCCAGACAACTTTCCCGGGTCTTTCTACAGAGTCGCATTGTCACAACCCCCTCCCACCAAAGATGCCCCTCCTGAGCTGGCAATGGTGGAAGGGAGATAATGAACCCCGAGTCCCGCCTCCTGTAGGCCCCGGAGTGGTGACTAGCACCAAGGGTATGAGTTTTTCACAAATATGGGAGGCATTATGTAAATACCTAGAAATTTCAAGGAAATTTTTTTCTTAATTTCTTTGGAATTTTACGAGTATGCAGTTTCTGACGGCGCCTGATTTCGAGGCCCGCTGTGCCCGGAATCAATTTCCGAAGTTTAGCTTGGGTACGTTCAGTGAACGAACAAGATAGTTTTTCTAACTTTTGAACCGGTGCTCGGAATTGAAATCTGAGGGCACCGATGGAACCACAACGCCGGTAATTGCTTAAGAGGACTTTTACTGTAGTTGTGTTTGCACGAGAGAAGGAGTTTAATTTTGTGGATTGATTAAGAGCTTAATAAAATTGTGGGACAATTTTATTTTTATATCTTAAGTGGTTATAACCTCTACATGGGGAAGTTCTGGTGGGACCCACCAACAACCTAACTACCCATGTGAGGATAAATGTGGGGTGTGGTCCACACAATCCCCAACCCTTCAAATTTCCATAACTCTCATAAACCCCTTCTTAAGTTTGTTAACTCCCCTTGTAATTAATGTATAACTCACTCTCTCTCCCTCTTTATTTCATGCCAACTCACTTTAAGTTAATTGATTAAACCTAATCAATTAATTTAACTAAAGAGTTGGATTTTTGAGTTTTTGACATGGCGTGGAAAAAATAATAAAATAAGGGGGATGCCTTATTTTATTAGGTTGGCTAGTTGTGTGAGGATATTGGGTGAGGGAGAGCTCTTGTTCCTTGGGGGAACTTCAACTTCTTTGGCGAAGAACGTCCCCACTACAACGAAGAACGCTTTCTCTCCGAGGGAGAGAATCGACTCGGCAACTCGGATTCTTCTGTCATCTTCTTCCTCCATGACCAAGGAGGAGGCACCGACGCAGAAGCTCGCCATCGACGTTGCTATATAATCTTCTCTCCGCGAAAAAGGAAGGGAGACGCCGCTTCCTCCTTGGACATTCTCTGTCGACGTATACGGAGCTTCACTACGCGACGTTCGACTTCCGTGACTTGGACGACGTGCGACATAAATTTTGAGGTAGGGGATTTTTTTTGTTTTTCGTGATTTCTTCTGTCGTCGTTCCTCGTTTCAAATTGGACCGCTTGCTATCGATTAACAGGAGGGGGTCGGACTGCACAAAAACGACCGACCCTCCTCCCTTAATTTTTTTTTGACCTTGTTGTGGTCTGGAATAGGGACGGCGCGGTGCCGTCGCACCACGTGGGATCATGCGGCAAGGATGCGTGGCGCCGTCGCGCCACGCCGTTGAAGCCGTACAAAGCCGCGGCACCGTCGCGCCACGCTGGAAAACCTCGAAGAGACACGGTTTTTTTATTTGGCATATGGATCGACGGGCCATGGAAGAACAGGCCGAAGGGGCGTTTTGAAGGCTTTTTAGTGAATGGAAGGTCCCGGGAGGACTGTAGGCGAAGACGGAGTTGATAACGGACCACCGGAGCAACTCCGGTGGTCCGCGGAAGGGCCTGCCGGCCGCCAGGAGGCGGCGGCGCCCGGTGCACCGCAGGGAGGGGTCGCGGCGGCTGAAGCCGCGGTGGCAAGCTGCTAGTCCCGCGGCCACGCAGGACTGAGGGAGACCGACGGTCGTAACCCCCGGTGTTCAATTAAGTGGCCCCGACATGGGGGGGGGGCTTCAATCAAGGGGGCACCCCCCCCCCCCCCACCTCTTCCACAATGGCACGACCAGTCTGGCCGTGCGGGTGTGTTCACGCCAGGCCAATCGGCCGCCCAAGCCGAGTTGCGCTAGACCGCACAGCCGAGCCGGTCCGCGCCCAGCCGGACCTGACCCGGACCCGGGTCAGGTCGACCCGGTTCGGGCCGGGCCAGGCCGAGACCCCCCATTTCGGACTATTTCCGTTTGAACCTCCATAACTTGGGCTACGGACCTCCGATCGACGCACCGTTAGTTGTGATGAAATCCTTGGATTGAGACAGTCGTTTCGGTATATTACACTTATGGTTTCAGAGAACTTTGGGTATGTCCGGGTTGGTTCGAACACGAAACCAATCGGGCCCTAGGAGCGGAAACGCTTATAACATGAGCTCCGGACGTCCGATTGATGTGTCGTCGACTTTGTTGGATTCCTTTTGATGAGACAGAACTTTTGGAATACTTTTCCTATGATTTGGACGTAGTTGGAGTATGGCCGGGATGGATTGTACCTGAAATCCAACTGGGCCCCTGGAACGGAAAAGCTGATAACTTTTAGACTGGACGTCCGTTTGACGAACCGTCAGCGGCATTGGGGATCACGTTGAGAAACAGTCCCTATGAGTATACCCTATAAGAGTTAGGGGAACAATTGAGTTATGGACGGGTTGGTTCGCACACGAAACCAACCGGGTCCCTAGGACGAAAAGGCAAATAACTCACAGACCGGGCGTCCGTTTGACGCGCCGTCTGTTGTGTTGATACCCCTATGACGAGGCGGTCCTTTGAGATACTTCTTTGTTGAACTTTGAGATACTTGGAGTATCGACCTGTAGCTCGTGGAGCGGACCCTCCCGGAGACGAGTGTACGGAGTACGGAGACCGTGTAGCCGGCTAAGACCTGACGACTGCTTGACCGAGTTGACTTGGAGTGAGTCGACTAGCCCAGTGGACGGAGCACTAATTTGTTTGGGTGTAGACTCATGGCGGATGGAGCACTACTGTGTGACAGTGCAGACCCATGGTACTCGTCCGGAGAGTACCTATGCAGGCTATTAGGGGGTTTGGACTACTGTGTTTGGGTGGCATACCCCGGCGGAAAGTACTAATGTGTTTGGGTGGCTGACCCGCGGTACTCGACAGGAGGAGTACCTCAGCAGTATTAGGTTAGTGCGAAGTACCTCGGAGTCGTGACAGAATCACTGTACACTCCATAGATGGGGCTCTTCAGCAGTTACGGTTGTGAGTAGTACCTCGGAGTCGTGACAGGATCACTGTACACTCCAAAGACGGGGCTCATCAGCATTTACGGTTTCGATAATGAAAATCCTGGTTTGAGCTGAGTCTATGACCTTTGTGTTTACCTCATGATTGAGATGGGTCACTTGATAACTTAGGTATATGTATGGGCATATAACTGGGCAGTGGTTATCCGTTGTTTCCATGATTTTTTTGTTCCTCATGATTGAGATGGGTTACTTGATAACTTAGGTATAAGTATGGTCTTATACCTAAGTAAGGGTTATCTATTGTGTTCCGGCTTTGTGGTTATCCTTGTTGGATTTAGAGAGACCTTAAGGGTCTCGGGGTCCCTACTGAGTATCGTTATACTCAACCCTGCATGGGCTATGCCCGCACATTGTTGAGTTGGTTGCAGACGATGGGCAGTGCTGACGGAGGCTGAGTGTTCGAGGACTGGACGGTACCCGTAGGTGGACCACATGAAGAGTCAGTATCCAGAGGTGGACTTCACGATGATACGACACATGGAGGAGGTTGACGGGCGAGAGCATTGTGGAGGCAATATGTACCTACACTTCAGGTAGGATCCGTGGTGGATGATCCAGGAGATGCGCCATCTGTACCTACACTTCAGGTAGGATCCGAGGAGGACAACCCAGGAGCCGCTTCCGTTCTTCTAGCTGTTTGTCTTTTTCTGTTGTACTTTCATTCAGTTGTAGCTGTACTTTCAGTTGGGTTTGTATTCTAGCCCACTTACTTTTCATCACTTTCTTTTGTTCTTAGTGTATTACTTCCGCTTGTACTCTGTGAAGTTTTGTTTACTTTTATAAAGGAAATGCCTTCCCAGTTATCATGTTTTACGCCTTTGGTGCCATTCTCCAGCCCCTGGAATATGGAAGGCGGGCTTGGGGTAGTCACGGAACGAGTCTCGAGGACGGGTTGTGAAAAATTGGTATCAGAGGAGTTCAGTTCTACCGTAGAAATAAGGACTCTAGTCTTTTTCTATGTGAATAAATAGTGATAAGGGTATCGAGTGTGGTCTTTAGTTCAGGGAGTCCAGTGTTGGTGCGGCGGCCGACGTATCCGTACACCATGACCCTGCCTTCTGATTTCCGACTTTGTGCACGAAAACACTGATTGCGTGTGTGTTTCCAAATGTTTTAAAGTCAGATCAAACCGAGTCAGCTCTACAGGTATAAAACGTTGACCGTGTCGCATCTGTTCGGGATGTCTCCACACAGACAGTCAGTTGGAGTTCTGAGATAGTACACGATGACGGCCCACCGAGTGATGAGGCTCCGGTGCGGGGCCCTTTTTACTATATTGGCACCCTTGGGTGGTGTACCCGCAGCACCACCACCTGATGGGTAGCAGATGCCACTTTCCATACTAGCAGACGGTGCACGCCGATAGAGCGCGTTGCACGAGTTCTAGTAGTAGAGGCCTCCAAGGTTACGAGGCGAGGCTGATTTCCAAACAGCAGAGGACAGGCTGGAGGCGATTGCTAGAGTTTTCCGCCTAGCTGAGACACCAGTAGAGTGGATGGTAGACTTGGCTACTAGTGTTTTCCAGTGAGTGACCATGAGGATGGTCCGCATAGTGATGAGGCTTTAGTACGTGGACTGATGCCTGAGATAGTAACTTCAGGTAGTGTGTCGGCTATACATCAATACCTGTTGGTCAGAAGTTACAACCGGCGGTACCGGTAGGTGACACATGTAGACTTACTGCCTTACACGTGTTCCAACATCAGATACCCTCAAGTTCCGAGGTGAACTTGACTCACTGGCAGCTGAGGACTGGCTTGAAGAGGTAACTAAGAGTTTTTTAGAGCTTATACAGCTTCGGTAGGACGACATGTCGGTAACTGAGAATTCATCGAGGCATACCGAACATTCTGGTTACTCAATGAATACGATTCAATCAGTTCTATAGATATCGGACCTCTAAACGTGGTGTGTTTAAGGATATTCAAGCCATCACTTTTTCCTCTATGCATTCCTACTCGCATTAGGGTTCTATAGAGAACCTTGTGGTTGAATGTTCTTTGGATAAACGAATACAACTAGAGAATGTTAGAAGATGGAACGTAGCGAGCTGGTGCCAGTCTCAGATATTGGGGCATGCAAATGTTTCAAGAAGAGGAAATGTTAAGGAAAGATAAATCTGCAGAGCAGCAGACGTGGAGGCAGATCTAGGAGAGCAGCATGAGGTGGTGTACATTTCAACATGTTACAACCACCTGCCTTTGTTGTTCCCTCCAGGCTCAGGGAGATGGAGGGCAGGGGAAGAGAGTAGCTGCATGCGATCAAGGAGTGTGACCCAATGGATCTAAGAATGATTCAAGGGACAGTCTGTGTCCACTAATAGTTGTCATAGTAACATACGTTGATATGAATCATTCCTTCCTTCCACGAATCTTGTCCCAAACCTAGATTTTCTGGTTAAAACCGTATAATTTACCCTCACGTATGGAGATACCTTGATAGGAGACTCGATAATCACACTTACGCCGACAGTGTGGTCTGACCCTCGAGGTGAGAGTTATGGTTGTAATCTCTTGGTGGCAGCATCGAGGCCTTACGACATTGGCTCGGTATGGATTGGATTCACAGTTCATGCTTAGATTGACTGTATTGGGTAAAGAGGTTGTGGTTATCTACAACGTCGGGATGGGTTTTCCTTGGTCAGCGAAAAGGAAACCCCAGGCAGTACAGGATAAACTCGTGCATAGAAGGGTGTAGCCAATCATTCTTAGGTCGGCCAACCTTACCCTTATAGCTGTAATAGTTTTGAGTTTCAGTTCTAATCAAGAAAGGGAGACCTCTATAGTTCGAGGATGACAACCACATACTTATACGGGTCTCACCTCGACAAGGTTTACAAAGATGTGGTCGAGGCGGAAAGTAATCTCCGAGGTTCAGTGGATCTTTTTCAGGTCCTCAGCAGGGTAGGTGAGGTGGCATACCATTTGACCCATCCACCTCAGTTGCACCAGGTGCACGACGTCTTCCACGTATCTCAACTGGGGAGATACGTTCTTGACCCGATACATATCACCGACCATGGGAAGCTGGACATTGGTGATGGGGTGAATTTTTTGGGGTTTCAGTAGAGGTTGAGGATCGACAGGAGCAGTCCTACAAAGACGGTCGATTCCTCTTGTGCGCTATTGTTGACAGCACGGGAACCTCCAAGTGGGCACAAGGGAGCGGGAGGCTCAGATGCATGCTCAGTACCACTTTTGTTTCCCTAGTTTGTGTTATATCTTTATGGGGATGTAAAGACCTGAGGTGGGAGTAATATAAAGACCTGGAAATTTCAAGGAAATTTTTTTCTTAATTTCTTTGGAATTTTACGAGTATGAAATTTCTGACGGCGCCTGATTCCGAGGCCCAGTGTGCCTGGAATCAATTTCCGAAGTTTAACTCGGGTACGTTCAGTGAACGAAGGAGCGGGTTTTTCTAACTTTTGAACCGGTACTCGGAATCGAAATCCGAGGGCACCGATGGAACCGCAACGCCGGTAATTTCTTAAGAGGACTTTTACTGTAGATGCGTTTGCATGAGAGAAGGAGTTTAATTTTGTGGATTGATTAAGAGATGAATAAAATTGTGGGACAATTTTATTATTATATCTTAAGTGGTTATAACCTCTACATTGGGAAGTTAGGGTGGGACCCACCAACAACCTAACTACCCATGTGAGGATAAATGTGGGGTGGGGCCCACATGATCCCCAACCCTTCACATTTCCAAAACTCTCACAAACCCCCTCTTAAGTTTGTTAACTCCCCTTGTAATTAATGTATAACTCACTCTCTCTCCCTCTTTATTTCATGCCAACTCACTTTAAGTTAATTGATTAAACCTAATCAATTAATTTAACTAAAGTGTTTGATTTTTGAGTTTTTGAAAAGGCATGGAAAACATAATAAAATAAGGGGGAGGCCTTATTTTATTAGGTTGGCTAGTTGTGTGAGGATATTTGGTGAGGGGGAGCTCTTGTTCCTTGGGAGAACTTCATCTTCTTCGGTGAAGAATATCCCAACTTCAACGACGAATGCTATCTCTCCGAGGGAGAGCATCGACTCGGCGACTCGGATTCTTCTGTAATCTTCTTCTTCCACGACCAAGGAGGATGCACCGACGCAGAATCTCTCCATCTACATCGCTATATAATCTTCTCTCCGCGACAAAGGAAGGAAGATGCCATTTCCTCCTCAGACGTTCTCCGTCAACGTATACGGAGCTTCACAACGCGATGTTCGACTTCCACGACTTGGATGACGTGTGAAGTAAATTTCGAGGTAGGAGATTTTGTTGTTCTTTTTCGTGATTTCTTCCTTCGTCGTTCCTCTTTTCAAATTGGACCGCTTTCTATCGATTAACGGGAGGGGGCCAGACCGCACAAACACGGACGAACCTCCTCCCTTAATTTTTTTTGTTGACCTTGTTGTGGTTTGGAATGGGGATGGCATGGTGCCGTCGCACCACGCGGGATCATGCGGCAAGGATGCGCGGCGCCGTTGCGCCGGGCCGTTGAAGGTGAGCAAAGCCGCGGTGCCGTCGCGCCTCGCCGGATAACCCCGAAGAGACGTGGTTTGTTTATTTGGCATACGGATCGACGGGCCATGGAAGAACGGGCCGCATGGGAATTTTGAATGCTTTGCAGCGAAGGGTAGGTCCCGGGAGGACTGCAGGTGAAGACAGAGATGAGAACGGACCACTGGAGCAACTCTGATGGTCCGCAGAAGGGCCTGCCGGTGCGCCAGAGGCGGCGGCTGGCACCGGCCGGCCGCCAGGTGGCGGCGGCACCCGACGCGCCACCGGAAGGGGCCACCGCGGCGGCAGGCTGCGGGTCCCGCGGCCGCGCGGGACCGAGGGAGACCGGGGGTCGTAACCCTCAGTGGTCAACGGAGCGGCCCCCACGTGGGTGGGGGGGCTTCAATCAAGGGAGGCGACCCCCCCCCCCCTCTTCCGCAACGGCACGACCAGTCTGGTCGTGCGGGTGTGTTCACGCCGGGCCAACCGGCCACCCACGCCAGCCAGGGCCGCCCAGGCCAGGCTGGGCCGGGCCGTACCCGGACTCGGGTCAGGTCGACTCGGTTCGGGCCGACCCAGGGGGGGTTGGGCCGGGCTGGGCCAGGCCCAGACCCCCCATTTCGGACTGTTTCCGTTCGAACGCCCATAACATGGGCTACGGACCGCCGATCGACGCAACGTCAGTTGTGATGCGATCCTTGGATTGAAATGGTCGTTTCAGTATATTACACTCAAGGTTTTGGAGAACTTTGTGTATGGCCGGGTTGGTTCGAACACGAAACCAACCGTGCCCTCGGAGCGAAAACATTTATAACTTGAGCTCCGGACATCCGATTGATGTGCCGTCAACTTTTTTGGATTCATTTTGATGATACGGAACTTTTGGCATACTTCTCCTGTGATTTGGACGTAGTTGGAGTATGTCCAGGTTGGATTGTACCCGAAATCCAACCGGTCCCCTGGAACGGAAAAGTTGATAACTTTTAGACCGGACGTCTGTTTGAAGAACCGTCAGCGGTGTTGGTGATGACGTTGAGAAACGGTCCCTATGGGTATACCTTATGAGATTTCGGGGTATAGTTGAGTTACGGCCGGGTTGGTTCGCACACGAAACCAACCGAGACCCTGGGACGAAAAGGCTAATATCTCACAGACCGGGCGTCCGTTTGACGCGCCGTCTGTTGCATTGAGACCCCTATGACGAGGAGGTCCTTTGAGATACTTATTCGTGGAACTTTGAGATACTTGGAGTATCTACCTGTAGCTCGTGGAGTGGACCCTCTCGGAGACGAGCGTACGTAGTACGGAGACCGTGTAGCCGGCTGAGACCTGACGACTGCTTGACCGACTCGACTTGGAGTGAGTCGACTATCCCAGTGGACGGACCACTACTTTGTTTGGGTGCTGACCCATGGAGGATGGAGCACTACTGTGTGACAGTGCAGACCCATGGTACTCGTCCAGAGGGTACCTCTACAGGCTATTAGGGGGTGTGAACTACTGTGTTTGGGTGGCATACCCCGGCGGGAAGCACTACTGTGTTTAGGTGGCTGACCCGCGGTACTCGACAAGAGGACTACCTCAGCAATCTTAGGTTAGTGAGAAGTACCTCGGAGTCATGACATGATCACTATACAATCTAGAGACAGGGATCTTCAGCAGTTACGGTTGTGAGCAGTACCTCGGAGTCAAGACAAGATCATTGTACACTCTAGAGACGGGGCTCATCAGCAGTTACAGTTTCGATAATGAAAATCCTGGTTTGAGCTGAGTCTATGACCTTTGTGTTTACCTCATGATTGAGATGGGTCACTTGATAACTTAGGTATATGTATGGGCATATACTTGGGTAGTGGTTATCCATTGTTTCTATGATTTTTGTGTTCGTCATGATTGAGATGGGTTACTTGATAAATTAGGTATAAGTATGGGCTTATACCTAAGTAAGAGTTATCTGTTGTGTTACTTCTTTCTGGTTATCCTTGTTTAATTTAGAGAGACCTTAAGGGTCTTGGGGTACCTACTGAGTATCGTTATACTCACCCCTTCACGGGCTATGCCCGCACCTCGTTGAGTTGGTTGCAGACGACAGGCAGTGCTGACGGAGGCTGAGTGTTCAAGGATTGGACGGTACCCGGAGGTGGACCACACGATGAGTCAGTATCCAGAGGTGGACTTCACGACGAGATGACACAGAGAGGAGGTTGACGGGCGAGAGCGTTGTGGAGGATATCTGTACCTACCCTTCAGGTAGGATCCATGGTGGATGATCCAGGAGATACGCCATCTGTACCTACCCTTCAGGTAGGATCCGAGGAGGACGACCCAGGAGCCGCTTCCGTTCTTCCAGTTGTTTGTCTTTTTCTGTTGTACTTTCATTTAGTTGTAGTTGTACTTTCAGTTGGGTTTTTATTCTGGCCCACTTACTTTTCAACACTTTCTTTTGTTCTTAGTGTATTACTTCCGCGTGTACTCTGTGATGTTTTGTTTAATTTTATAAAAGAAATGCCTTCCCAGTTATCGGGTTTTACGCCTTTGGTGCTAGTCGCCAGCCCCCTGGCCTATGGGAGGCGGGCTTGGGGTAGTCACGGAATGGGTCTTGAGGACTGGTCATGACACATTACCTTTTTTATTTTTTTAAGATTGGGAAATAGTATGAGTCAAACACCAAGAAGAAGAAAAGGAACAACTGTAAGGATAGCCCAAAACCAATCCCATATGCATGCTTTATACAATAGTGAAACAAAAGTACAAGTATAGAAAATCTCCAAAGTACTGTACCAAAAATTAAGGGAAAACAACAACAAAAAATAGTAGCAACTCCCCCTGCCTAACTAGTAAGGTCCCGTACAGTCCCTATAGTCCTCCAGAAAACCTGAAATCAAACGTAGGGTGAGCATAAAAGTATACTCAGTAGGGAAACCTAAATCTCTCACGCATAATTGGGGAGACATCCTAATGCAACGTGAGAAAATATAAGAACCAAAACCTAGAAAGGAATCTATCCACTCATCCTCACCAGTCACACTCACCAAGTAACACAAGTCAATAGAGTATAAAAGTAATATTATCAAAGTATGGGTACCCCGCACCACCTTCCCACTGGATACTGCTCAAGACCTCACGCCTAACACTCTGATGCTTCCCCCTCTTCTTGAGCTAGTTCCGCAACATGGCCATACGAAGCTCGAGCTAGTGCCAAAACCTGGCCATACGAAGCTCATAGTAACCCGCCGTCACACAATCCTCTCCCATCACATTTCAATTCCCGCCGGCACTCAATCCTCATCCATCACCACATATCATCCCGAAAACACCTTGGAACCACATCACATCACATCCCGAAGATTCTTGGGAAACATCTGTCATAACCTTCCTGAAGGATCTTGGGCTATAGAACCTAGAAGAGGGAGCATAGGGAAGAACAGTAACCAGCCATCCATAATGTCCTTTGGATTTTGGGAATAACACCCCCCGTCCCATGGGTGTTCGGTAGGTAGTGCTCAACGTGGGTGGGGTGCATAAAGAAACATAGAAACATATAGATTTATATAATTATATCAACCACTTAGCCCATCCTAAGGCTTCTACACAAAAGATATGAGCACATGACTTAGCACTGCTACCTCGAGAGTATGCACACAATAAGAAATCCCAAAACCCCATTTATGTTTTCATGTCCAACAAATTTAGTTGCCAATTCTTTTAACTATTGGGTAACTATCAACAACCAAACAAAATCGAGTGTTCATAAAACATATCCCTTCCAACCACAACAGAAGTTTTGGAAAACACAAGCAATCACATACCAACTCATTAACAATTTTATTATCATATCAATCTTTAGTTCATTTCCATCACAATACCCCACTATTCATTTATTCCCAAGTTCCACATATAAAAATTTTTCTACATTCCACATTTCCATTAATTTCCCCCCATATATAATCCACTACTAACCACTTTAATAATATTCACCACCCATCATTGCAGTCCTGCTTCCAAACATCATATCACACAACAACCCAGAAATTACCACTTCACACATCCCATAACAAAACCAACCCAACACCAACATGTTCATTATTCTATTTTGTTGAACCGGGGTGATCACACAAGTGTTCCAAGTATTTAATCAGCAAACATTACGTGATTAACCAATTTCCACATTCAATAAAATTTTCATCCATAAGAAAATACAGAAGGATAGGGAAACATTTAATTGTGTAAGCAAAGGCCCCCAACACCCATGATTTTCAATAGGCATAATCTCATTCAATTCACAACATAATATCACAGGATATAAATAATTTAACTTCATTCACAAATTTCCCATACCAATTATATAAGTGAGTTATTATCTTTATTAAACCGGTTCAAATGTGTTTCATGTAAACAAGAGGACACCCACCCCGCATGATGCACAAACTAGAGAGATGAAGGTAAGATCCCTACCTCAATAGGTTCTGATGTCCTTCTATGAACAAGACCACCACGATCACAAGGCTTCTCCTAGAATGTCTGCACCCACTAAGGACGTCGTGGCACCACCGAATCAACAACACAATAAACTCCCTCAACACGAAGATTACATGTCATAGCATGGAAGGAAAAAGGGAGAAGTAGGATCTGAAAGAGAATACAAGAACAAAGGTTTAACATACCTTTTTAGAGTCATTCGTCAAAGACCGTCATTCCTGTCAATTATCAGTAGTCTCCTAGGATGGAAACTATGGAGGGGAAATCGAAGAAGAGGGAACAAAACAGGTTGTATGGTGTTCTCCTCGCTGACACGGTCCCACAGTCACTAACGGATCGACAATCGGAGTCCAGATAAAGAAGTTAGAGGAGGAAGACTTCTCGATCGTCCAAGTGTGTCGTCGTGCGACGAAGCGATCGGTCTGGAAATAATTCGTGACCCTTTCTTATATAGGCAACAAAAAGGTAAAACGGTATGCAACATGTATTAATGAATACACGGTGTGATTGTACACCAATTACGCGTTTTGACTGGTCAACACACGACACTTCACGCAATTTTTACACGTTTTAATAATAATGATAATTCTATTAATATTTGGTGTTCCATTGACCCGAGGCATGAGTCATGAAAAGGTATTCATCATTGTTCTTAAAATTACCGTCTTAATTTCAGGATTACACTGTCACTTATGGTTTTTCATTTCGACACCATATGAATAAGTTACGGTCGAATTAAGATTATATAACCCAAAATAATAATAAAATTTTATATTATTATTAGTTATTTGTTTTCCTTGAAGCTTATACGCTCAAAATTGTCTCCCTCTTTCTTTCACGCCCAAATCTCACCACCACCCATTAATCACCCTTATTTTCATTTTATTATGATAATAATATTATTATTATATGAATATTATTCATTTAAGGAAAAAAAGGAATCCCTTACACCTCCTTTACACACGAACATCACACCCCCCCTTCCTTTATTTTTTTCCATTTATTTATTTTCATTTATTATCTCATTTAATCCATATGATTTATTATTATTTTTTACATGGGGAGATCCATGTACAACGCCTCACCCTCTTCAAGGCGCCTCCTTCTCCTTATTCTCCCATACATCATTTATATGCACATGCATCATTAATATAATAAATATATTATATATATTATTATTATTATAATAATGGAACACCTCATGTTCAATATATTCACCCCTCATGCGTATAAAGGGGTGCACCTCCTCTTCCATTCACATCCATTGATTGTTTTAATATCATATTATATAAATACTATATAAGTTATATAGTATGTACAAAGCAAGTATTATTCATGCGAATCAAGCATAATAGAAATAATATTAATTCCCTTGTTTTTTATCCATTATTAATATAATTGTATTATCATATTATTATACTAGTAATATTATTAATTTCATATTTCAATTTTAGGGAGAACATATGCACAACCATTCCATGTGACTCAAAACCATTTCATTTAATTGAATTAAATGATAATAAAATTAATATAACTTACATATTCAACCCCTTTTTTAATTCATTTAATTTCATTAACCTCTCGCACATAGTTTTATGCCATCATTGTTATTTATTTCTTTTCAATAACAATAAAATTTCATCAACTTATTTCATTAACTCACAGATGTTATTGTTTTTAATAACAATAATATTTATGCTCGTCGCATTGACCACATTAAACCACCCCATTGGATATCTGAATCCGACCATGCAACGTCAATGTCGCGAAACATTCATCAATTTAATTATTTAATTCTATTTATTTTATTTCACACTAATTAAATTGAAACCACTTTTATTAAATTAAAACCATTCAATTTAATAAACCTTACATATTTTTACGCCACCATTATTATTATTATTTTACATAACAATAACAATGAAAACACCTTTAATTTTATTAACAATTCTTCATTGTTATCATTAATAATTATCATTATTACACGGGTTGTGTTGACCACATCCGAATTTTACAAAGTAATGGACAGGAGAATTCTGGGCCATTACACGCTTGGGAGGTGGTCAAATGTGATATTATTGAAGCCATCCAGGACTTCTTTTGTGGAGGGAGCCTACCACGTGTGGCCAATGCTACTACCATCGTCCTCATACTGAAGATCAAGTACCCCTACTCTCTTCAACACTATAGACTAGTTAGTATGTACAATGTACCCTACAAAATCCTTGCAAGTATCATCAATACAAGGTTAGCAAAGCATCTCCCACGGTGGATCTCCCTTGAGTAACACCGATTTGTGAAGGGCTGATCCATCCAAGGCACTATAGCCCTTTCACAATAAATGATAAGAGACATTAACACCAAGTATCATGGATCTAATGTCACCATCAAACTGGACATGAACAAATCATACGACCGCCTCGAATGGGGCTTTATCAAGAGAGTGTTGAATAGGATAAGTCTGCCTCCTTGGGCTTGCGACCTCATCTTCAGGTGCGTAAGCTCCTCATGGCATGTTGTTTCCTTTATGGGGCGAACTCATGGCTTCTTTAAAGCCACTCTAGGGCTATGTCAAGGATATCCCCTATCCCTGAGCATCTTCATACTAATTCAAGACGTTCTCAGTTGCATAATCAATAACGGTATAGCCAACGACAATGTACTTCCTTACCGACGCAAGATGCAGATTCCCCCTATCTCCCATTTGATGTTTTCAAATGACACCTTCAATCTTCATGAACGCAGGAATGATATCTCTCAATGAATTCAACAAAATCTTGGGTGATCACTGTCTTTGGAGTGGTAAGGTTATCAATAAGGACAAAATCATGGTTTACGTCTCCAACAGATGCAATGCAAGGCGGGTCCTACTTCTGTGCAACATGATGGGCATGCAATGGGGATCCCTTCCAATGGAGTATCTTGGTGATCCTATCTCCACATGTAGAATGCGTATTAGATATTTTGATCAGGTGGTTAAAAATATCTCATGCCTCATCCTTAACTAGAAAAACCACCTGTTATCATTTGGCGGCCGCATTACCTTGGTGAATAGCATCCTGTCTGCCATGTCGGCCCATGCGTTGGCGTCTAGAAACGTGCCAAAAGGTGTTATCAATTATATCGATAACTATTGGAGAGGTTTATTTGGGATCTTGTGCTGGAGGGGAAGAAAAACTGGGCTTCATGGGAGAATATGTCATGTCCAATTCTTGAGGGAGGGATCAATGTCAAAAGTTTAGAGGGTACCATCCATTGCATGCACGCCAAACTGGCATGGGAAATTATTAAAGGCAGTACTCTATGGGGAAAGACTATGGAATGCAGTTATAATGGAAACGTGGGTGAGACTCCGGTGCACATATCCCCTCTCAGGTCTAAAATCAGCAACCTCATCCCGAGAATGCAGCAACATTCTCTATGGATAGTTGGTGAGGGCAACCTATTATTCTGGCAACATAACTAGGCAGGCAGCGTGGTAGGATATCTGGGGTGTCCTGCTCCCACCATTTCCTTCAAGGAAGCGAGGATTCATTCATCCTTATTCAGATCAATTCTGAATATAGGGAACCAAGAGATATTTGAAAACATTGAAACCTTCTCTGAACCAGATAGATGCATCTTTAAACCATCAAACTCGGGGATATTCAACAGCAAGGACTACCACAAAGCTTCCAGCCCTCAGGCCCAACGCAATGGATGCATGATTTTTCTGTGGTGCAACAAGATTTAAACAAAATATAACTTTCTCGTGTTGAGAATATGAAACTAATAAATATCGACATATTATTAGATTAAAAAGAACACTATTTTCATGGCCTCCGGATGTCATTGCTGCAAGAATAGGCAGGAGGAGAAATCAACCCACTTGTTTTTTGAGGGGGAATGGGCCCATGAAGTGTAGTGTTTCTTGGGGGGGTTCATTTCTTATTCTTCCATAGGCAACTGTGACACTCCATTTATTGATTGATGGTTTCAGGGGGCAGAGGACGCAATCCTGAAAAAAATGGAAAGATCCATGATACTCAGCGCCAGCTGCTGGTGCCTATGGCAGGCAAGAAACCGGGCCAGATATGAGGGGACCAACTCCACAGGGAGACTCATCATCTCAAATACCGGGAACCTATTGTCGTACATGGTGAATCTGGTCAGCAACTAGATGGACGCACCATCCTTAAAGGCTCTCCATGGCCCCTCACCAGTGTCTCAGAATCTGCTACCCAGGATGCAGGGAATATGGGTGAGGTGGATGGCCCCTAAGGACGACCTCAAACTGAACACAGATGGCTCTTGTAGTTCGGGAGAAATTCGTGGAGGAGGAGTCATCAGGGACTACAGGGGTAGTGTTGTTATCACTTATAATTACCATTTTGGCACTGGAAACTCCCTTATAGTCAAGGCCAAGGCAGTTCTTATGGGGAACATGCTATGAACCCAAGGGAATATTTTCCTTTCTCAAGTGGAAACAGACTCCCTGATTCTGAAAAACTCTTTTCATGGAAGAGGTATAATGCCTTGTTCGATCTGCTACATCATAAGAAAATGAAAAGTGATCCTAAATAATAGTAAAAAGGTGACCCACACCTGGTGGGAGGGGAATCAAGTGGCAGATCATCTAGCCTCTCTGGCCGTCCAAGGAACCAATGTAACTATTCTTTCCAATATCTCCCAATTTAAACCTATTGGGGTCAAACTGATCAGAGGGGATGCCCTCAGCCTTTATTACTTTATACCCCCTTATCCCCCTTCTCTGGTTCATCCTTCCTCCTTTCCCTGGAATAAAAATATAATGATTGATGATGATGTAACATATGGTAGCTAATTTACTCACTTTTTACGATATTATCTTATGTAGTAAGATAAACTTTCAAAAATGAGTCTCTTACTTTGAGAAAATGAAAGATAAAATTTCAAAACTATATTTTCATAAGATAAAATAATTTACATAGATTAAAAACTTTACCTAGTGTAAGATAATCACTTATGTTAACCATAATATACATTCCTTTGAAACAAAATATCACCAATTATAACTAAATAAAATATGAAACACTTAATATAAAATCATTAAAATAAAAATAGGGAATTTTTGAATAATAAAAACTCATTCAAACGAATATATATTAGGAAAAAAATAATTATATCGAACAAAAATATTTTTGAACCATGCTATAACCATGAGACCCATGCATGAATCCTATTCCATCTAAAATTTTCAGCATAGAAACCTAATCCATACACTAAATATTAAAAAAAATTCTCATATACAAGATCATGTTTCACTCCTTATGATTCATTTCATGATTAAACCACCATATCCTTGAGTTCTCTAAAACATGCCACTTACCCCCTCTTAGATGTTGATCAATGAATCCAATATTCTTTTATTCTGACTCAACTTAGGCTAGAAAACCTTTGGTAGAATTTATAGACACCCCCTTTAGATATGTTATTTTCAAATACTCTGGAAGTTATATTCCATAAATGACCATTTGGTTCCAATATTCCTACTATAATCTCCCTTTCTATTATCCCATAATGCTGGTTATGGATACAAGGGGCACTAATCGAGTGTCATCTACTTGAATTTCCCATGAATTTTACTATCGTAGTATCCTTCCAAGAACATGTATCAAAACTAATTAAAAATTCTAGAATATCCCTATTCTTAAAATCATGGATCTCTATTATTCTAAACACCTCACTTATAATTAATTCACCATACAACAAAACTTCCAAACCCCCTAGGAGCAGTAACACTAACATCCTTCAAGGTCTGTATCTTTCACTGTCGAATCATCAAACCCGACCTTACTCATTCATCCCACTATCCTCTAGAAATATAACTCCCACTACTTATAAATAATATAGGGATTATGAACTTCTATGTCAGTCTTCAAAAATATCTACTAATATCTATGATTCCACCTCAATGAATAGAACATGATATTAGAATCACAATGGTACTGTATATTCTTTTCGAGAACCCAGACTCCCTGATACTACAACAACCTAATACAATGTACGTACTATTGTAAAATAAAAAAAATACACTAGTGGAAAACAATAGTGTTCCAATCAATATATTATTTTGATTCTTGATAAACTTCCCATAATATTCTCATAAAAAAATCTCTGATACCACTTGTTGGGACCTTGGGTCACCATCTGATAATCCCATTAGAGGATACCCACTTCAACTAACATAAATACCCCACCATAAGATAAAACCTATATAACATAGCCTGAACACCTCCAAATATTGAAATAACCCTATGAGTTTGAAGACTAGAACATAGGAAGCAACACTTCACCCTAGTAAACACATCGAGTATTCCTCCTCTTGTTCCTGATCACCTTCCTTCTATACATCAAGACCTTACTTATAAACAACAGACTATAAAAATGAGAATATAATGAAACAAATGAAACATAAAATCATGATAAACAAGGGATAATGTGGCTTAGATAGTGTGTCCTAAATCTAGGGGATAATAAATTACATTTTTTATTTCATCAGAATATGGTGTATTTGAGTTACAAGGACAAGCCCACACCCAACCAAAATTCAATAGAACCAAGAATACCAAATATTTCCCATGAAAATAAACTTCCACTAGCACTATCATCAAAAATATAATGAGTGAGGGGATGTGATCCTTCTAGTAACACCTATTACCAATGCTTCTCGTTATGGTCTACTCCTCTACCTAGGAATTGACCTTCCACCTTTGGCAGTAAGGCCTCCAACCTTCAACTTCTAATGTATTCTATGAATTTTATGCCTCCACATATATATCCACATGCCTCACATACTATAAATATTGGTTAAAAATTTCTATATATAATTAATCTCATTAAATCATCATGTTTTCAAAACATACTGATCATTATGGGAAGAACACCACTCCAATATGATCTACATGTGTGACCTCCCAAATAGTCTAAGGATTATACCTCCTCAACTGGTGCACTCGGTAAATAGTGTAAGATAGATCCTCTATCAAATTAACCTTCCATCTCCACCTATATAACTCTATGTTTTTATCAAAAGATACTCATTATATCTGTATCACTTCTTCCTCAAAAACACGACCAGGTCCTCTAAGTTCATGCATTGGAAATTAATCCTCTACATTTACACACTCATGAATTATTGAGATAATTCCACTAAATTGGTTTCATTTAGTTTATTATTCTAAATCTACTAGGTTTTCTTTCAATGATTTTATGTTAACAACACCTTATACTTGGTTCACATAGCTACATTCATTGATGAACTTCTAGTGAAATTATTCCACTAACCTGAACTTGAAATCCATGGTGAAGGGGTACTATATTCATATATATTTCCCAACTGTATATTCTGAATTTCTAACTTTTGAAGCTTCCAACACTTAATAAGAAAACAGTTCTCACACAAAACCTAACAAACACTTATTACAAAACACTAAACCAACCATTGCAACTAATATTTTATCATTCTTATTTTATTAAATTTATTTTTTAGAATATAATTATTTAATTTTATCATGTTGAAATACATAATATTAAAAGTGACATGACAAAATCCTCTCAATGGTAACCAAGTCATAGTATAAATTTTTGAGTATTGAAATACTACAAACTTTCTTATGGATGAAAGTGTGCTAGAAAAACTTGAAATAATGTTAAAATAAATATACAAGGTATGTGAATAAGTATACCCTTTATAATAAGGGTAGAATGGTTATCTGGTACTACCAGTATATTTTCTGTAGACAGAGTAGAATAACTGTCTTGTACTATCAAGAACCCAACATCTCTAAACATATTTAAATGAGACATTACTACAAAAAATATCAAGAAAATAAGTAATTAGATAAAACTTTCTTTCAAATAACAAATCATTATATATATATATTTATATTCAATTATCTTGAAAAATGTTTCTTTTATATATTATAAAAAATTAAACCTGCAAATCATATTGTATTTTAATAAAAATAAAATTAAATATTTACAAGTAATTATATTTATATTTATGAAATTAAATATTAAATATATTTTTTATATCTTACAATAATCTTCTTGGTTGGTCACATTGTTGGAAACTTCTACTATTAACATTAATTCTTCTTCTTACTCTTCACCCTACTATATAAGAATAAAATTTTAAATATCATTAAGCATAAAAAATTCAATTTTTTGTTTTTATGAGGTTCAATATCACAACTTAATTCACCATTTTCACCCATATTAAATATTTCCCTTCATTTCATATGGATAACAACACCCCACCCATTCTCAACTATACCAAAAATATAATATAACATTTTTTCATGGGTAGCCAAAATATATGGATTCTGTTTCTCATGATCATTAGTATTGACTAATTGAGAGAAGTTTATAGAAGTAAACTATAATGGATCTTTCTTTACACCCCTATTAATATTGTCCCAGTTGTATTTGAATAACATATCTAAAAAAATTTCATAAAATTTTCACATGATATTATCAACCATATTTCCATAGTAACGCTCATTTGAAACTATAAATACACCTTTGTTTAATGTTTTAAGTCCTTCTTCAAGATCATTAGTTCAAAAATTAAAACCACCAATATTGTAAGCATTTAATCTCCTATCACGATTTAGGGGACCTAAAGTATAATTCTTTAAATCATTTGATGGTTCAACTTGATTATTAATATTGATTACATATACAAATTGATATAAAATATTGTTACCTATAATAAATATTTATAATTATATTCCAAATATGTATTAAAATAAGAAAATATATAATGTGAAAACCATTCAATAATTTATTTGTTAAAAAAAAATTTATCTCTTCCATATTTGGAGTTAGAATCCTAAGGTTTATTTTTGTTTGTGTCTAAAATTATTTGATATATAGATCAGAAATATCGATATTGAGTATCACATATATATTGACTTGCATTAACTACAAAACAATTGATGTAAATGAGGATACCTTTCCAACTTATTGATCTAAAGTAGCAATTATTGACGATTTATTATTGGCCTGATAACGACTTGTATTATCATCAACATATCCCACAAAATTTATTATTGTCTCTATAGAATCTAAATACCTAAAATAGAAGGTCAAGAACTCTCTATCTAGAAAACCATTAATACCCGAATGGACCAAAGGCCTTTATTTTTATTTTATTACGGATAATACCCATCTTAGGGGTTGAAGGAGAACCCGTGCATGACCCGTAGGCCCAAGGCACAAGGCCTGACATGACCCGCAATACATGACCCGAAGGCCCAAAGGCATATCATTCCCAATACATGACTCGTAGGCCTAACCCACTAAAACTACCCCTCACCAGATTCTACATCATTGATCGCCTAACTCCCCACCTTGAATTGCTAATCGGCTAGAATTTATCCGTGAAAAGTTGCACGGTGCCTGGTCCTGATGGCGGTTTCCATACCCTCTCATTCTTCCAATCCGGTTAGATCTCCTTCTGGTGACTGCTACTCGTGTTTCTCTGATCCTCATCTGGGGCCTGCTCTGTGTGAACTGGGCTATTGGATGTTGCATGAACGCATCATTATTATTATCCATAACATTCCACCTCATATGAAAATCCATTTTAAATGACATAATGTGAATTTTCAATCATGGTTTTAAATTAAAATAACATACAACCTTTATTAGAATTTTTTTATTTCTTTGCGGAAGTGCATTGATATAGACTTGTTTCATGATTTTTTAACTTCCATCAAGTATTAGAATACCATTTTAACTCCTCCTTATTCAAATATTATCCCCAATATAGTTAAAAATCATTTTGAAATGTGTGTATCTTTTTCTAGATCAGATAGGGTAATTGAAGATGGTCTGGAGGGGGTGAATAGAAAAGATTAACCAATTTAATCAAATAAATTGATTAAATAAATTAATTATCAAAGTTAATTATTAAGGTTAACTAGAAGCGGAATAACACAAGGATATTTTTTGTAGTAGTTTGGTCCAAAGTGGGCCTACGCTACTATTATACTTCTCTACTCAACGAGAGATACATGTACACTAATATGTTTTTTATGGGGGAATAATAACCCAATTATAAAATCCTTTTCTAGTGTAGGGATAACCATGACACTGAATTTTGTATGGGGAGTAATAATCCTTACAACCTAACTTTAGAAACAATGAGTCACAACCCAAAAAGTCTAGACTTTAGATATATGGAGTCACAATCCTTAGATCCTGACTTTAGAATCAAAGATTCACAACCTAAAAAGTCCTGAATTTAGATACAAAGAGTCTCAACCCTCGGGTCCTGAGTATAGAATCTATAAGTCACAACCCTAGGAAGATAAGAATAAATGATTCTTTTGAATGTAAAAGCATTAATGAAAAATATGAGTGCATGTGAGAGATTTTAAATAGTGTTATAGACTCAAAACTAGGATAATGGGAAGATAAATAATTAAAGCCTAGATACTGGTTATTAATGATTAGATCGACACATCTCATCAAGGTAGTAAAAATTGAAAGAGAATTAATTCAACCCTTGAGATATTGTATAGGAAATAAAACATAGTATGGAATAAAACTTTACAAATGTATAATAGATTGAAAGTCCATAGATTTTTCCTGGAGAAAAAATATAGTATTGAATATGTTAACTCATAGTCATCCATGAAGTGTCCTGAAACCTTTAAATAATATATTTAAAATAGAACTATCAAAACAATATCTGAGGTAAAGAAATTCTAATTAAAAAATGGTAGAATTATTCAAGAGAGGGAGAATTATTTTTCATAATAATGACAACAAATAAATGTTTCAATTAAAACTAAAGACCGATTGAAATAGATTGGAATTACCCAATAAATTATAATAAAATTTTAAATCACCACTGAAAATAAAATATATACCAACGATTTCAAACCATTTGTATAGGCATCAAAACCATTGGTATACTATATAACAACGGTTTTGAAAACCGTTGGTTAGTAAGCCATTGTGAAAGGCTTATACCAATTGTTCTTCTCTAGCCATTGGTATATGGCAGTTTAATCTTTAGTAAGCCAACGGTTTTCTTGAAACCATTGGGATATATAGTTTACATGCAGTTTACCAAAGGTTTAGAAACTGTTTGTATATATTATTACCAACGGTTCTTAAAACCATTGTTACAAATATTCTGGAAATACAATTAACAACGGTTAAAAAACTATTGGTATAGTGTTTTACCAACAGTTTATTCAATCCATTGGTAAAATAATTCTCAAAATACACTTTTCCAACAGTTTGAAACCATTGTTATAGTATATTTCCAAAAATTAGAATAGTATCCATCACAACAACCACCCATTCCCTCCATTGTATAAACCTGTAAACACACCTAAAAAACACTTATAATAGAACAAAAAACCACCTATAATAGCATATAAAAACACCACACTCTTCCAACCCTGACATGTACCACAATATAGTTTTTCCCATTTCAATCTTCACATGACAATAGTCTGAGTTACATACACCATTAACAAAATTAACACATTATTCATAAGGTAATTACATCAAATATACACATACAACAAGTATACCCGTACAACAAGTATACCCATACACCATTAACAAATAATTCATAAGTTAATTAAATACATAAATAATTAAATTCAGAATTCAAAGGTTGGGGGGTGTTCAGGGGTTTGGGGTGGATGTCCAAGGGGGTAGGGGTTGTCTAGGGGGTGTGGGTGTCTGGGGGTATGGGGGTGTCTGGGAGGATGGGGGTGTCCAGGGGGGTGGGGCTGTCCATGGGGGTGTCCAGGGGGTGGGGGTGTCAAGGGGGTGGGGTGGTGTCTAGGGGGGTAGGGGGTTCTACATGGGGGTAGGGGGTGTTCAGGGGGGTTGGATGTTTTTTTCCATAGGGGTGGGGGCTTTCTAGGGGGGTCAGGGGGTCTAGGGGGTGGGTGGGGCTGTCTAGGGTGGTACGAGGTGTCTAGAGAGGTGGGCGGGCTGTCCACGGGGGTGGCAGGGCTGTCTAGGGGGGAGGGGGTGTTCAGGGGGGGGGGGGTGGGCGGGCTGTCTACAGGGGGTAGGGGTGTCCAAGGGGTGGGAGATATGTCCATGGGGGGGTGGGGTGGGGTGGAGGGGGGGACGTCCATGGGGGGAGGGGTGTCCAGGGGGTGGGCGGTCTATCCATGGGGGTCGGAGGGCTATTCATGGGGGTGGGGGCTGTCCAGGGGGTGGGGGCAATTTGATGGGGGGTCCACGGGGGTGGGGGATTGTCCATGGGGGTGAGGGGGCTGTCCACGGGGGTAGGGTGTCCAGGGGGTGGGAGGGGTTGTCCACGGGGGTGGGGGCTATCTAGGGGGGTCGGGGGTGTTAAGGGGGTGGGAAGGGTTGTCTAGGGTGTACAAGGTGTCCAGTGGGGTGGTCGGGCTATCCACGGGGCTGGCAGGGCTGTCCAGGGAAGTAGGGGGTGTCCAGGGGGGTTGGATGTCTATCCACGGGGGTGGGGGGTTTTCCATTGGGGGAGGGAGTGTCTAGGGGGTGGGCGTGCTGTCCACAGGGGTGGGAGGGATGTTCACGGGGTGGGGGTTATCCATAGGGGTGGGGGCTATCCATGGTGGTAGGGGGTGTCAAGGGGGGTGAGCAGGGCTGTCCACGTGGGTAGGGGGCTATCTAGGGGGGTCAGCGATGTCTAGGGAGGTGGGTGGGGATGTCCACGGGGGTACGAGGTGTCCACGGGGGTGGGCGGGCTGTCCACGGGGGTGGGCGGGCTGTCCACGGGGGTGGGCGGGTTGTCTAGTGGGTAGGGGTGGCTGTCCATGTGGGTTGGGGAGTCTAAGGGGTGTGGGAGTGTCCAGGTGGAGGGGTGGTGAATAGGAGGGGTGGGGGGCCGTCCAGGGGGTTGGGGGTGTCCATGGGGGGCTGTCCATGGGGGTGTCCAGGGGGTGGGGTGGTGTCCAGAGTGTTGGGGTTGCTTTCTAGGGGGTGGGGGTGTTCAGGGGGTGGGGGTGTCCAGGGGTGGGGTGGTGTCTAGGGGGTGGGGTGGTCTAGGGGGTCGGGAGGGATATTCAAGGGGGTGGGGGTGGCTGCCCATGGGGGTGGGGTGTCTAGGGGGTGGAGTGTCCAGGTTGTGGGGTGGTGTTTAGGAGGGGTTGGGTGGGGCGTGTTGGGAGGTGGGGGGGGGGGATATCTAGGGGGTAGGGGATGTCCATGGGGGTGGGGGTGTATAAGGGGGTTGGGGCAGTCCAGGGGGGTGGGGGGGTTGTCCAAGGGGGTGGGGTGGTGTCCAGGGGGTGGGGTTTTCCCATGGGGGTGGGGGTGTCCAGGGGGTGGGGGTGTATAGGTGGTGGGGTGGGGTCTAGGATGGGTGTGTGGGGGGGGGGGGTTGTAATGGTTTTAATGGAATTAATTTTATGATTTTTTTAGATCATTGGTATTTTTAAAATGGTTTTGGAAGAGTGTTTATTTCAACAGTATGTGTTTCTTTAGGAAAAAATGAATGCTTTGGTGTGTATGGTAGGAAGGGGGATTCAGTTATTAGAAAAATGATTTCATTTTTATTCTGAAACAAAAATAATATATGATGTTTGATATTTCACCTTAAAACGTATTTTTATAAAACATTGGCGAGTTTTAAATAGAAAGAAGACTCTATTATGTGATTTTGAAATGGTTTTACGAAGAATTATTTATGATGTATCTTTTATGGGATTTGTGATTTTGTGTCCCCTATTTTAGAACATCATATTATTTTAATAAAGGTTTTTTTTATAATTATTCAGAATATTACCACTATAAATGAATCAAAAAGTTCATAAGGGGATATCTCAGGTAGTCATTCTTGTGTCCTGGTCTCTACTTGAACTCTTGTGGAAGTGGAATAACCATGTTCTTCTCAGATCATTTATTATGAATTGGAGTTTCCAAAATACCATTCCCTATTTTTTATTTGTGATCAAGGATCCCAGGAGGCAACCAAGTGGGTATATATGATTGATGGGATCTTTGAGTTGTTAGAAACCCTATAATCCACAGGGGTGGGGGGCTATCCAGGGTGGTGGGGGTGCTGTCCACGGGGGTGGAGGGGCTATCCACGGGACCAGGGGGCTATCCACGAGGGTAGGGGTGTCCAGGGTGGTGGTTGGTGCTTTCCACGGGGGTGGGGGCTGTCTAGGGGGGTCAGGGGTGTCCAGGGGTTGGGCGGGGCTGTCTAGGGGGTACGGGGTGTCCAGTGGGGTGGGAGGTCTATCCACGGGGGTGGTAGGGAAGTCCAGGGGGTAGGGGGTGTCCGACGGGGGGGGGGGGGGGGGGGGGGCTATCCAGGGGGGTCGGGGGTGGACGGGGCGGGGGGGCTGTCCAGGGGGCACGAGGTGTCTAGTGGGGTGGGCGGGCTATCCACGGGGGTGGGAGGCTATCGACGGGGGTGGGTGGGCTGTCCAGGTGGTGGGTGGAGCTGTCCAGGGGGTACGGAGTGTCTGGTGGGGTGGGAAGGCTATCCACGGGGGTGGGAGAGTTGTTCACGGGGGTGGGGGCGAGCTGTCCACAGAAGTGGGGGGCTATCCATAGGGCGAGGGGCTGTCCATGGGGTGGGAAATCTACCCACGAGGGTGGAAGGGCTATCTAGGGGGGCAGGCGGGTTGTCCATGGGGGTGGGTGGCTGTCCAGGGGTGGGGTGAATCAGTCATATAAATTCATCAATTCAAGTTGTATTATTTATATATAAAATAATAAAGATAATGTGACCTATCTAATCACACATATATTCAGGCACAACAAATCAATAAGCATCAAAGGTTAGTAATATCAGTCAAAAATGTAATAGATCAATCTGTCCCTCATCACCGTCATCATCAGCCTCACCCTCATCCTCATTGTCGTCCTCATCATTGTCACTGCCCTCCTCAACACCCTCCTCCTCACCCTCGTACTCATCCTTGGCCTCCTCATCGCCCCCCTCCTCCACCTCACCCTCCTCCTCCGCCTCGGTCTCCTCCTTACCCTCCTCCTCCTCCGCCTCGGCCTCCTCCTCGCCATCATCTCGACCTCCACTAGAACATCCACCTGGTGCACCATATATATAACACATCGGTGACATAAATTCATCACAAGATGTGTTGGCCTCTGGTGGCAGAGTTGGATGTAAAACTTCAATCAGTTTCATAAATGCAGTGTTTGCCCTAGCAGACTGCTCTGCCATCTCTGTGGCCCTTTTTTCTGCCTATTCTTCCTGTGCCTTAACCTACTGGAACTTAGTGGAACTACAACTCATACCTAAGGAGGTCCAATACCTCGTTGGAACTATACTCTTCCCAGGTCGGCATCGTACTCTACCAGGGTGCTCATCTCCCAACACCTGATGTAAGTGATCTTTGGCCCAAAATTGTCAGCCTCTAGGGCATCAAGTACCTCCAAAGTAGCATGTTACAAATATAAATATATTATTAAGTAACAAAATAGAGATTAAAATTTTAAATCTACAAATTAAAACTTACAATCTACTACTGAGTCAGTTCATTAACCGCACTTCCATCTTTCTTACATATACCCGAGAAAAACAGTTTTGTTCAAGGAACATATCCTTCTATATTCAATTTATGCCTCTAAAATGAAATTGAAAGTAGAAAACCATATTTAAAAATATGATACCAATATTTATTTTAATAACTAAAATTATATAACAACTTTATAAATCGAATAAATTATAGAGGTAGAAATAGAAAGTGCAATTCATAAAGAAAAATTATAAACTGTCATACCTGCTGCCACTCATGATCCGGCATCATAGCACGTCCCAATGTGTGGACGTATTTTTTAGCATCAATAATTTTCTTATTTCTTCCAGATGAATCCTAAATAAAATTCAATAATTAGTATTAATGAAAAACATGAAAACTTTTATCTAAATACCTCTAATGTGATTAATACCTTAAATTGGCTAGTCGTCCAATGTGTAATCATCTGTAGGTACTATTCTAATAGACAATAATCCACAATAGGGACCGACTATAACTATTTTACCACACTTTCACTCCATCCAATGTATAGATCATGATTATAAGCACTTCAAAGCTCGCCTAAATCATTTAGATGTGTTGGTCGTGCACCCTCACCATCGGGGAAATTAAACTATAGATGACACCAAAATATTAATTCATATAAATAAAAAAATGGAATTAAATACAACAGAGTTTTTCACAAATATCTCTGCCCAAGAATTATCCTTGACTTTATTTGGAAGGTGTCTCCATGATAGCGGGCTGATAGGAATGATGTCGGAGTATTTCTCAAGCGTCGGCAAAAACTTCTGACATTGCTGCCCTTATTTTTCAATCATTTGACTGTCTTCATTGTAGTCCACCATCAACTATGTGCAGTTTTTCCACACTGTATGCATGCGTGTATGCCCCCACCCTGCCTCCTATCAGTAGATTTATCTATTATGAAAGAAAAACAAATATTTTATCAATACATGATTTAATGAAAATAAATAATGGTGTAAACATTTGTTCGGGTTTTATAAGTATACTTGTAGTATTCTGATCAATGGGCGCCGCTAGATCTGCAAAAATTGAAGGAAACCCCTATATAGATGGAGTGGGTCCCAATGTATGCTCCGCAGGGACATAATTTGGTGGAGTAGGAGTCGAATAAGATGGAATATAAAATCCTGGAAAGAAGGAAGCCGAAGTAAAAGAAGATGATTGGGATGGTTGGACGAATACTGGATGGAGAGTGGGAATCATCATCGGATATGGTATAGACGGGTGAGGAGGGTCATATGTAAAGAGTGGTGAAAAAATGGGAGGCCTAAATATCCCGTGTGTCCCTAACATCACACTAGGATCCGAATGTGGTATGGGTGGTATGCCAGTGGGAGTGGCAGAGTCTAATCGCGTACGCCGACCAGATCGTCTAGATCCCATACCACCCCCTCATATGAACACCCCAAGTACTAGGACCACTACTAGGATGCTCATCAAATAACTGTCACCTAATAGATGTATCCTAAAAAAGATTCAAAAAAAATAGTAATCACATGACATTATATATTATTTAAATATACATATTTGAAATAAAATACTCACTGTAGGAACTAGTGGTTGAATGCCCAGCTCAGTCATGCGATGATTGTTGTCCATAATCTGTTTCCGTCACCTCTCTTCAATTGGTTTCATTTCTTACATTTTAAAACAAATATGGAAGTAAATAGAAAAGGATAACTAAGGTGTAACCCAAAAAAAATAAATGATACAGAATAGGGGGATTCATTGATAATTTAACTATGCATTGTTTTAGGTGAGATTGAACAGATATATAATGAAGTTAATAAATCATACAATATGTAATAAAGAAATTTAATTTTTAGTAGGATGGTTATTTACTAAGTGTCATTAGTCTATTAAAATCATGGAACATTGATTCTACCAAATTCATAATGGGTAAAACCGTTTTCAAAATTAATGAAAAATTTAATTTATTTATCCCAGGTATATGATGCAGGTTTCAATACATGTTTTGTAGAAGAATACAGACCATCATGTTTATTACCTGGTAAAATGTTAAATAGAGGTCTTAGTGTTTTACAAATTTTATACAAATCACAGTTGAAGTATTGAAATGTTCACCAAGTTAAAAATGTTGGTTTCGTAGGTTTGAATACGGTTCAATTCCAAATTAGAAAATTCAATTCATATAAAATTGCAACCAATAAAAATTGAAATTTCACATAACGTTCTATTCGGATACAACATATTTGTAATCAATATTAAATCAATTTGAATAGTACCAACCTTAACATCCCAAGTCGAGGTAAACCAAAATAATTGAGAACATGAATGGATGATTTTATATATTTCCCAACACAACTTCAGGTTCACAGTCAACTATAACAATTGATCTATCAGATTCATCAAAAGTAATAAATGGATTGTTTATAATAGAAGTAGAGATGGTGTCAATTCCATCATCACCATCATCAAAAATATGTCTTGGAATTACTTTAATAATGACACCAAATTCAGGTTGAAGGTGGTCTTTGACATTAAAAAATCGTTTCACTATTGATGCCAATACATATGGTTCATCAGTAGCAAGAGAGTGAGTCATAACAATTACTCAAATTCAACAATCATCAATAAATGTTCCCTGACTCATCATCGAATCAAACCACTGGCACTTCATCATCATGACTCATCCATGAGAATAATAATCCAATATTATTATTTTTTCAATGACTCCATAATAACCTAAATTTTCAAATCACGGTCTACTACTTGATGTACTAACATAACATTCTATTGTGGTTGTAACCATAACACCATCATGTTCTGTTCTCATGTTCTTTCCTCATTTAGTGATAATAAATCTATAACCATTGATAACAATTGATTTATAGTTACGAACCACGGTATTAGGACCAAAAGGCAAAGATCTTATTTCCTTAAAGACAGAGTCAGAAGGAAAACTCAATACCTGAAATATAAATCAATATTAAACTTAATTAAATATTATTTTAATTATTTTAAATAGTAATATTATTACCTTTAATTTTAATCAAGAAGAAAACTCTTTGCTATGAAAAGTCTTACTCCTTCTCAAAGATAAAGAATGATTCTTTCTATTTATCATCGCTTTATGTTCCTAGTAGATAAAAATAGAAATAGATTAACATATATTTATATATATAAGATATACATATTCAATTTACATATAATATGTATTCATCGAACAATTCAATGTTGAACAAAACTGTGCGATGTGCCATCTCCCACTCTTCAAGGCTTAATGTTGTCAATGTATATGATCCAGGAAT